>OZ010790.1:24916224-26162903 GCA_963932465.1 Maratus speciosus | reverse complement strand
AGTTGCTTCTACATTGAACATTAAATTCTTGTAAGGAATATTGTTAAACTAATTGAACTTTAAAAAATAAAAATGAAATTAAAACAGTATGATAATTAAACAGACCTAAAAACTTAGATTCCGTTCAAATGAAATAGAAATTATTCTTAGACCTTTATGTATTTTTTTTATTTTTTAAGATTTGCATTTTGCATGTAGGTTATTATTTTTAATACACGTACAAAAACTGCAATACAAATATTTGCAACTTAAAAATGGAAGAGAGGTCTAAGATTTATTTCGATTCCATTTGAACGGAATCTAAGTTTTTAGGGCGGTTTAAGTATCATATTGTTGTTAAGTATCATTTTATTTTCAGTTAGTTTAACCATATTCCTTACAAGAATTTAATGTTCAATGTAGAAGCAACTGAATGAAATATCTTAATATCAGTCCCTTCTCGGGCTTAAACAAAGTTGGAAATAAATTGTTTTTTCTTTTAATTTGTTATGCAAATTATGTTTTTGTTTAATATGCGAAGTTTTTTAAATAGATAATGCGATTAAACAAATTGATGTCAAATTTAACATCATCGAGGTTTGATTTACGCAGCATCGCATCACAATTTGTGACGCAAATTTAGCTAGCGATTATTTAGCGGCCACTCCAATCGTCAAAACTGTTCGACCGATCGTCTAATTAAACAATTTTTCAGTGCCATGGTTTTCATAACAAAAAAAAAGAAAAATCTTGTCATTGTGGATTAATTTTAGATTAAAAAGAATTCCATAGATTTAACATTAAATGTCTCAATATTTTTTTCAATTTACAAATAATTATTTTTTCTTTCTTGTTGCAACAAAAAGAGACTACCTTTTAACAATATAAATATTATATAGAGAAAAACATGTTAGTTTGTAACGCTGACATCATATTAATGCAACCTATGAAATAAATTTTGCTTTTGCAAATTTATTAACCTCTAAAGATCGAACAATTTCAATTTTTACATCGTCAAAAAGCAATATAAATAGTACAGTATTTGTTTTCAGTTAATATTTCGTAAATTAAAATGTCATTAATCAATAAATAAATAAAAGAAAAATATAAATAAATCACAAAGTTAACAACTATTTAATGGATCTATGCGCTATCTGTATGTAACTGATATTTGTGTTTAAAATCAATATCGTTAAAATATATTTCAAATTTTTGTTTTAAATTTGACGTCATGTTCACCTGCTTTCTGTATTAAATCAAATTAATGCGCTTTGTATTACTGACAAATGTTTGAAAATGTCATTTTTATTTCCACTATGACGCCATATTCATCTTATTTTTAATTTTTTTTTAAATTATTTCAATTTAATTTTTCACGTGTAATTCTTTTAACTGAAAATTAATTGCTGTAGACAAAAATTGATTACGACTTTTGAATTTTTGCAACAATGAAGAAATGAAGTTGAATTTTATAGGAAAATGTCGATTGATTCTCAATGAAAATAGCGAAAATTAAAATTATTAAGAAAAATATTTGAATTATACAAATAAAACATAGCCTGTGCTATTTTCTGGGTATAATCCATCCATATGCAAAGGCATTTTATCATTCGTTTTGACTCTGGCATCAGGCAAACGTTTTTACACTTTAAATTTACAATATTATTAGAATTAGCGAAGAATAAAAAATTTGTGGCACCAGGGACAAAAAAGTTTGGGAAGAAAAAGTCAAAAAGTTATGAGCTCCATAGTCGCCCGGTGGCGTGGTCAGTAAATGGAGGCTGCTATCACGCTGAGGGCCCGGGTTCGAGTCCCTGGGTAAGACATGGATGTAATTGTGTTTGTGTTTTCAATAGTAATATATATATGTAATGTGGAGAAATAAAATTGTTATGTCTGGTTTGTGTTACAATTTCTGTGTATAAATACGGATCATTCGAGGCGACAGTGATTGTTGCTATAGGCCTCAAAACCAATCTCTACTACGGTGGATTTCAATATGAGCTCCATAGGCTTTTCTATGTTAAATTAACATTGAGAAGTGACATTGGAAATAAATAAGTATTGCGCTGCCGCGCAATACTTAATATAGGTCACATTTGAACGGAGGGTGGTTTTGGGGTCTGGAGGGCCATGATCGATAAAAATATACCAAAATTTTTCGGAAGTGCTTTGCTCCGGACGGCTGCAAGAGGTAGCTTTTTATTTTTTGTAATGAAAGCTGCCTGAAAGCATTCAGAAATGCATAAATATGAGAGATGGAACTTTAATAATGAAAGTACTGTTGTAGATACGCCATGTAGCGGAGCTGAAGAAAGCTGCTTACACAATACGTACGTATTTATTTTCTACTTTTTAGCTTTTAAAATGTTTCATTGTTGCAGTTCACATATCTGAGAGCAAATGCACTGTCCCCCCCCAAACGTCACACATTTGCACGGTGACAGGACAGATATAGTTATGCTTTAGTTGCTGGTGTATCATACGAAGTAATTCGTTGTATCGTGCAATGCACAGTACTATTGTTCGTTCTTCAAACTCAATCAATGATTAGAATTGAGGAAGAAAAGGGAACACTTTCTACCGAACCAAACCCATCATCTTGTATGATAATGCTCGTGCACATAGTATACAGCGCAAACCTCAGATAGCTTTTCTCACTGGGGCTAGAAAGTACTCTTCCGCTCTCATCCCCAAGATGATAACCACTTTCGTGGCATTCGGTTCCATACTTTTCCAGAGAAACTGCAAGCAAGTAGACCGCTCAATTCAAAAAATCAACTGAACAGGCGTTGCCAATGGTATCCTGCAGCTTTCAGAAAGCTGGCATCTGGGGCTAGACTACGCTGGTTACTATTTTGAAGTGATAAGAGTTTCACGCGGTATCTCTTCTGTATTGTTTGCATATACATAATCTTTAATCACTATTAAAGTTCCATCCTATGTTTTTTATTTGAGCGAATTTTATGACAAAATGAATTGAGGCTTTGTGAATCGAAGTGAATCAAACTCGCCAGCTGTGATTTCTATAAAAATGCTTTCTAAAATGTGTAAAAATTTTTGTCAAACCCTTTTAGGCCAGTTCTGTCAGTGATATCTGAAAGCATATGGTTATTAAATTGGCTGTGCCAAAGTGCGAAGTTACATCGGACAGTCTATTAAACTGGCTCTATCACCTGAATAATTTTAAAATTAATAAAATTCCTTATCCAGCCAATAGAGACATTACATACAATGCTGGATACACTGTAAAAAAAAATGGTAACCTTCCATGTAAAATCCAGGAACGTTTCGCCTTTTCTCAGGTTTTCAGAATAATTTAGCTCTTTCCTGTGAAATTCTGGTTTTCTTATCTGAAACGTTCCTGACACAAAAGTTGGAAACAGCAAAACGCTGCGGCCGCCATTTATTATTTTTTTTGCTATAATCCGTTGCTCGCGCGCGAGTGTCGAAAAAGAATTCCTTAAATGAATGTAAAAAAATCAATATGGAATGCAAATAAATCAATAGACGACATAATCCTTTACGTCTCTATTGTCAAGACAATTCAGATGAAAATACAATACCTCCGTGACATCGCTAAGAGATTATCTCTCGTACTTGTCTGTGGAATGTTTAAGGAGCAGACCGTGTAAAAAAAATACACCTATTATTTGGATCTCCATTAACCAGGGGACCATCAAACATGATTCTCACCGATTTTGATTAATTTAAAGTATGTTTTAGAGTTCTTATCTCTAATTATTCTTGTGAAAGGATTTCTTCAAATGGGACTTAGATTTTCAGAAATTAGATGCCGAGATTTAGCATACGTTTCAAATACCCATTAGTTTGCAGCTCTCAACGTGTCTTTCGTGGTGTGGACGCAGAAATCTCGCACACCACCCGTACGGCCCGAGTTCAATGCTACCTCTGGACTTTTTTTTTTCTTTTTTAATTAATTATATATTTTAGCACTTTATTACAATTTGATTTAAATTTGATATATATTTGACACTTTGAATTGCTGCAAATTTGAATTTTTTTTTTTTTTTTTTTCGGAAAAAATATACAATTACGTTTAGGTTTTTTTTTTTTCATGAAAATTTATATGTATTTTATCCAACTTGTAAACTAACATAATTACTAACGAAAATCCAAAATATTTTATGTCTAGATTTTTTTTTCTAATTATTATTTACATTTATATATTTTTATATTTTAAGCAAAGTTCAGAAACAATATATCATATATATATTTACTTTATTGAATTTTAACTGAAAATTTATTTTTTCGTGTAAATTATAAATAATAATTTTGATGTCAATTTCAAAATATTTTTTCATTCTAACAAATAATGATAATAAAGCGAAAATTGTCAACTGGAAATGTAAAAATCGTCTGCGGATCCCGCATGCTGTGAAATGTCAGTAATGTTTTGCTGTCAACAGAAATATTCCTGGTATTTCGCAGGAAACTTACTGGCATTTCTGTAGAAAGTTTTTAACATATACAGTAAAGTTCCAGTCATTTTCAAGAAATGTTTCTTGGAAATAATGGGCAACTCAGCTGCCCATTTTTTCCCAGGAACGTTGCGGAATTTTTTTTACAGTGTACCTCAAGCTCATTTTTCACACAAATGTGGGAATAGTCCATTATTTAACGCCTCCATTAAAATATACTTAATTTAAATGAAAACGAGTATCTGTATTTTTTTTACACCATTTATAAATGATTAACCCTTAAATGCCTGAATTAAAAAAAAAAAAAAACAATTTTAAAATTTTTTCCGGTTCTCATTTCTTAAAGAAATAATGGGAAAAATATTTTAAAAAAGCATACTTTGTTTTAAGCATGACTTACGGATAGAAAGCAGTTTGTTGCCAATCTGCAATACTGGTCTTTAATTGAAAAAATAATTTTCCTTGATAAAATTCTATAAAATTAAGCACACGTGAATTTTAAGAACTACGATAAGGAATAAATTTTACTTGCTCACTGCAAAAAATAGGGTATTTCGCAAGCTTTCAAATAAAATAAAAGCGTATGTAGCAACAACTGATAAAAATAAACCTATCTTTATTCTTAAACGGCACAAGTGCTGCCATGTATATATTGAAAATTGATTTAATAATATTTTCAGTATGTATTTTATTAGCACCATTAGGCATTAGAGCTTCAATATTATTCTAATAGTATTTTAGAAGACTAAATAGGGTATGTTGCCGAAAAGCAACATACGGTATTTAAAGGTTAAACTCGAACTAGATTTAAAAGAAATCATCTTTTTCAACTGACTTCCAAAAAAGGAGGTTACACATTTCGTTTTTATATAGGAGAGACCGGGGTTAATCGTCAGAAAGTTGATTTCTTCCCTCATATAAGCTGTACCATTACAAATTCACTGATACATGTATTGGATTATGGGGTTCTATAATTATATGATTTATACTCTCATTACTCATGTTGTCACAAAGATGATTTCACAGCTGATTTGGTTGTCACAAAACTGATTTCTTCCCTGATAGAAGCTGTACCAGTTCAAATTTACCGGAACATGTTTTGGATGATGGGGTTCTATAATTATGTGATTTATACTCTCATTACTCTCATTATATTATTATTTATAATCTCATTACTCTCATTATATTATGATTTATACTCTCATTACTTGTTTTGTTCATCTTCTGTCTTCAAAAAAAGTTGTCGTATGTCAAAATATATATATTTTTTTTACTTGGGGTTGTGCTTGTGACGAATGGGTGTTTATTTTATATCGTTCTGAATTTTGATTCCCTATTCTTTATAGTGCACTATGAGCTTAAATTTTTATGTTGTATTATAATTGAGAAAAATATTGGATAATGCTAAAAAAATGGCATGTTTTCGAACACATTTGACACATTACGAGCTGGACAAGTTGTCTGCTGTGGTAACCAACCCCAGTCGTAACCCACGGTTAAATTCTATTTCATTCCAAGATGCATATTCACTCCTTTCTTTAAGGATGTTCTCAAATCCAAACCTTTAATGATCCTAGATATAAAAACAAAGATCATTTTGAAAAATATTAATAACGATATTAATTTAGTCAAGTTGCATCATTTTAAAACTTCCCTTTCGTATTTCTTAATTCCTATACCAAAAAAGTGTCCGAAAACGGATAACAGTAGGGGAAAGGTAAAAAGGCAGTTAAGCGATAAGACTTAAAAGATAAAAAGTTTTTTCAAAATTTTCGGAACAAATTCTAATAACAAGGTGCATCGATCAACCGTTGCTGATAGCGAGAGAAGAGAAAAAGTGCAAAAAAGTAAGTGCGAAAAGTAAATTTTATCTTACGGGATTTCAGTGAAAAAAACATTTCCACAACTGTAAATCCAATAATAATAGTTTTGTGTATTCCCATCGGTTAAATGTATTCGAAATAGAGCAAGTCCGTCGTTGACCGACATAGAAGTGCATCCGTTAAGATCAGTTCGGAAGCTCTTTAGACTTATTGTGGTGTTACAAGATGAACCATTATTATTTTCTCTGTCTGAAAGAAAAAAAAAAGAGAATAGGTCTTAGAAAAAAGAAAAAAAAATCCTTCGATTCTTATCCTAAATAAGTTTGCTAATCAAGGGCGTGTATAAACCCGTTGTTAAAAGAAGATTCACACGGGCACAGATCTACACTTATTTTTCTATTTCACTGATTAAAGTTACGCGCAAATGGGTCAACAACTAGTAAAAACATTTTGATAATAGAGCCTTTTAAAAACTGTAATAATATTTTTTTGTATCGTTATTAGTGTGAGTTTGGTCTTAGATAAGAAGATTGACATGCTTGTAGTATAACAGTAAAATGTGGTTGCGAGCGTGCGTGTGCGCAATGATCCAGATTCTCACTTTAAAAAATTTTTAAGCTGTTACCAAGCTTTAAAAAGGTATTTTTAAAATTAATGTACCGATTTTCAATTTCTATGTTAGATCTTCTCTCCAATGTTAGCCCAATATTTTATCTTTCAAAGTCGATTTACATTTTTGATTGGCATCTTATTTGGAATCGGAAATACACACTGTAAAAGAAAAAAAAAATCTGTTAAAATTGTACTAGCAAACCAGACGCCAGTACTATTTCCGTATTTTAACGAAAAAAAATTTCCGTAAATTCCAGAAAAATTTCCGTTTTTTTTTTTTTTTTTTTTTTTTTTTTTTTTTTTTTTTTTTCATATTTCCGTATTTAAAAATTTCGGTTTAAAAGACAAAAAATAATATTTCAAGAACAAACTTACATCTTTATGATTTTCATTCTTCACTTTTCAAGGACACGTTAACATCAATATCAGAACACCAATATTTAATTCAAACAATAGTGAAGAAATAACACTTTCCCCCCACGGGAATCGAACTAGGGAACTGTCCTCTTCCAGCTTGCTGCGTTTTATCGTTACGCCAAGATTACACAAGCTACATTTTCAAATATCTTTACTTATTTCAGATGCATTTTATAAAGCAAAGGCAAGATATTAAACAAGGGACTTATTTTTGTAGAGATAATATTTTTCTATTGAGTATAGAATTCTGAATGTTTTACACATTTCTTTGGATAATTTCGAATATTTAGCTTTTTAATTTCATGCTTTATAAAAGATAAATTTTAGTCTTTAAAATATTAGAGGCATGAAAGAATGTATTAAAAGTAGTGTTTCCTTCTTTTTTGCAAGAGTTTTAAAATTTGATTGTAACATTATTCATATTTATTTATTTATTTTTGAAAGAATACTAACATATTTTTTTTTTCAAACATGTATTTTAACAAATTAT
Source organism: Maratus speciosus (assembly GCA_963932465.1). Classification (NCBI taxonomy): domain Eukaryota; kingdom Metazoa; phylum Arthropoda; class Arachnida; order Araneae; family Salticidae; genus Maratus; species Maratus speciosus. The sequence goes on along the minus strand of OZ010790.1, from coordinate 26,155,140 downwards.
TTGTGTGACGATCTATTATAAACTCAATAAAGATAATTACTACAGGATATTAAAATAAATTTCCTTTATTGCTTATTATAACTTAGATAAACGCCAGTTTTAATAATTTCGTTATTATATTTCAAATATGTTTTAAGTTTTATGTGCAAATCTATTAAAGTGAATAAATAGATTAAAAAAATATTAAGATTAAAAGTAGATTTTTTTTTTCATTTGAAAATATCCTACAGACTTTTTTAAAAATATGCTATAAATAAGTCAATCATTATTTTAAAATTGCAGTAGAACCTCTTTTAACCGAAATTCTCGGTTAACCGAAATCTATTTTTAAAAGCTTTATATTCTTTTTATTTTTTTTATTTTTTTTTACTATCACATTCCTTGTGTGCAAAACCCATTTTGAATGCTTTTTTTTTTAACTATCATATTCCTTGTGTGCAAGCGGCCCTTTATGAGCTACGAGTACATATAAATATTTTCGATCCTCTTTCTTAGAGTTCCTTTGAATTTAACTTGTTCAAAGCAAAGGCAATCGAAACTACGACAAACAAAACATTTCTACAAACCCTTGTGATAGATGTAATAAGTACTTAGTTTCAAAATTAATATTCAGGTAATTTATTCTTGTTTCTATTTTGCTATTGCTTTATTTTTATTAAGTACTTGTTACCATAATAAGAAATATTGCATATATTTATTCTTAATTTTAAAATTGAAGCATTCTCGATTATCCGAAAATTTCGATTTTCCGAAAGATTGTCGGTCCGAATTACTTCGGATAATCGAGGTTCTATTGTATAGTGAAAAATAAACTGCAACTTTCCTTTTCAACTGTCTCAAACTTAAAAAGAATTATTAAGATTTTATTTTAATTTTTTAAAACATCGTAAAAATATGTTAGCTTTTTATTATTAAAAAAGAAAAAAAAAAGAAAAATATTATAGCGAGTTGTTTAAAAATATATACTATAGATGGCGCCATAACTTTTATCGGTTTAAAAACCAATGTAACACCAAAACTATTTAGTATATATTCGAGAATGATTGGATATATTTTCAACATAGAACCACATTTAGCTAATATACGATTTTCATTGAAAATAATATCACTGTAAGACAAGTATATACAACAGTTAATTATTTTATTTTCCAAACAGAACAACTATTTCTAAACATCATTTTACGAAACTTGTACTGTTCTGAAAGCAATACAGAAATATTCCGTAAAATTGATGTAAAACTTACTGGATTAATACGGATTTGTAATCTCAAAATGTCAATTACGGAAATTGTACTGTTTTCTTGGAAAAATGAAACTGTTCCGTAAAATTTTACGAAAAAAGTTGTGTATATTGACGAATTTTTTTTTTTACAGTGCGGTTAGAGGTCTGCACGAGCCGGAATTTCTAGTCCGGCACGAACAAAAACTATCTTGAACCGGCCCGGTGTGAAAATTAAAAGTTCAGCTCGGCCCGTACAAAAATCAGTGAAAACAGGCCCGGCCCGTAATTTTTTTTTTTCCTATTTCTGCCGGCCCGGCCCTTTTGAAAGTTTGCCTACATCTTGCCGGCCCGGGTCCGTGCAGACCTATAACGAGATTCTTAAAAATTATTTCAGAGTGGTAGGCACAGATGGATAGTCTTAAAAGCCTGAAACTGAAAAGCTAAGAGCTGATTTCGTATGCAGTGCATTCATAATCAAGCCATGTAGGAGGCCCATGAACTTAATCTTTGCCAGACATCAAAATTTCTGTATATGCCCTGCATGAGAGTAGCGTTGACAGATAGGTGGTTTTTTAATTCAGATTAATTGATTGCTGTTAGATATAACTTTTTTTTTTTTTTTTTTAAGAAAAGTACTCGCTTTATGTAATTTGTCATTAACTGGAGGTTTACTTCTTTGGGTCAAACTTTTTTTTTTTTTTTTTTTTTTTTTTCATTCTTCAAACGTGTAGCTTGTTTTCGTAAAGTGGTTTCATGATATTCCAATTCTTTATAATCTTGTTTGTTTGTTGATCGTAACGCCGCTTTTTGAGCGTAACGCTATTGTAAAATTTTAAACTTATTTTTCTCGAAACCCTGTTTTTTTTGGGAGCTCATACCAGTGAAAAATATAATTTTCATTGATTAATTATTTATTAGAGCTCGCAAAAGTAAATAGAAAGACCGAAAAAAATGAACTTTTAATTAATATAATTTTCTATTTTCTATTTATATACAGTAATGCCCCGACTTACGTCACCCCGCATTTATATCGCCTGGCCTGGAGAAAAAAAATTTCTTAATTTAGACGCATTCTGAATTTTTTTGAAAACTTTTTGAAGAAATTTAACATCTCAGATGCAGTCACAGTCGTAGGGGATTCATGTGGTGAAGTTCAGCAAAAAACAATGAGAGATGCTTGGAAAAGACGCTTTTCCTTCGCAGAAACTAAGAAAACATATAAAAATTGTGATTCTGTATCTCTCGTAATTGATGAAATCGTCGAAAAGGGAAGAGAACTCAACCTAGATATGGATTGCGAAGGTGTTATAAATTCTCCTGATCCGGAATTAACCATCGACAAACTTATTGAATTAAAGAAACAAAATACTGTCGAAGAAATAAATGAAGATTTTGAGCCTAAGATTATAGTTGCAAAATTAACCAAAGGACTAAACCTTATTGAAGCTGGAATGACGTTTCTTGAAAATATTGATTCAGACGAGCAAAGTGTAGAAACGAGTATAAAAAGCTTAGAAAACTCATTCTACTGTTACAAAGAGCTGCTAAGAGAAAAAAAAATAAAAAATTGTCGGTTCAAACGTCCTTGCAAGATTTTTTCACATGCTCAAAAACTTGAACCGGGCAGCTAAAAAAACAATAAATTATAAGTTAACAACTTGGTGATTTATTTCAAATTCTTGTACTGCAAACATATTTTTTCCTAATGTTAAATGCATGTAACGTAATCCCTAAATACAATAGAATATGTTCATTAGATTTTGGTGAATTTTTATTAACTTATCCTTTTTTGTTCATCTACATGTACCTCGACTTACGTCGCTAGTCTTGGAACAAATTGCTGACGTAAGTAGAGGTATATTACTGTACCAATTTCAGACATTATTCCATACTTTAACGACAATTTTACTCACTGTGTTAAATACAGGTCTATTTCCATAAAATATATTAGATGCAACATTTAAAAATATATATTAGACTCAACATTTAAAAAACATATTCAAAAGTTAACCAAAATAAAGTCTTCGTTCTTATCCGAAACATCCCCAGTTGGTTGACTGAAAAGTCTTTCCTTTCTCTATTTATCTAGCTTCGAGATCAGCCGATTATCTCCTTTTCCCTTAGAAGAAAGTATTGTAATCGAAATTTTTTTCGACTTCTGGTTTTCGACGGATTTACGTGTTTTAGGGGTCAGATATCCCAAAAAACATGTTTATAGAAAATGTCTGTCTGTCCGTGTGTCCGTCTGTCTGTCGTCATTGTGATTGTACCATCAAAAAGTATATGAAGTTATGCATAGAATTGACCAAATTTATTTTAATAGAGTCAAAACACTGTTCTAAACACTAGTGTAAAATAATATTTTTATATGTTTGTCACCTTTTAAGTAGTTAAAGTTTTTTTAACTACTTTTTTAAAGTTTTTGGCTATGGAAAGCAGGTCCTCCCTTAATTTGGAAAAAATCGGCCGAAAGGGGGCGCTGTTTTGTGCGATTTTGAATATTGTACCATCGAAAAGTGTATGAAGTTATGCATAGAATTGAACCAAATTTTTGTGTATGTTTTTGGTCATGTCAGGAAGGTCCTCCCTTAATTTGGAAAAAATCGGCCTGGAAGGTGGAGCTGTAATAGCGATTTTTGTGTAATCTTAATTTTTTCGTAGTTATATTGTACACCAGTGGCTCGTGAATCGACGGGAACTTCCCATCTTGATAAGCCGACAATTCGCGACTATTCCTGATTATATTAAATATTATGACCAGTGTCCGACAAACCTCGGGCGACTAAAAAATTCCTCTTGGCGACTAACTTTTTTACCTACTTATTAATTTAATTTTTTTTTTCCTTTTGACCTAAAAAATTCCATGAGCGGAAATATTTATTTTTAATAGCGCGATTATTTCCAGTGGATGAAAATACACCATACCGCGTAACGACTCTCCCGTATTTTTTCAGAAATCAGAGTTTCTGCTAAGCCAAACTAAAGTTCATGTTGAAAGAGCACTGCTTTGATTAAAAAACCTTAAAAATACTCCAGCAGAAAATGAAAAAAAAATTAAATGATGTTTCATTTAATGGAATGTACAAAAATGTGCAGTTGTCAGTTTTATCTCACAAAAATGACAAATGCACAAATGGTATTTCAAATCAAAATCTCAAAGGCATGTTGTTTTATGTATATAATTTCTTGTTGGGAATTAAAGGTAAGGGTATTAATTTGTCTACTGTTTTAATGTGTAATTTCATAGTTTGTTTCTATTTAATTTTTGCTATGTAAAAGTGGTATTATCTTAAAATTTTTGCTCAGTTTGATTTTTTTATTCAATAGTTAACTTGTTCACTGCAAAATGACACATAGATCACTCAAAAATAGCCGAATACGATTATAAGTAGCCAGTTTTTCATTTTGCAGTGAATGCGTTAATGTTAGAGAAATGATTCTTCAAGGTGGCTCCTAAGAATTTTTCCTGGCGCCTAAGAATTTTCAACTTTTGTCAGTCCCTGATCATGACCGAGATGAACTCGTTTTTACTCCGAGAAATGAATGAAGTTTTAAATTTACTGAAGCAGAAATTTAAGATGAAAGTCAAAGTTGATATAGTATTGAACTAATAAAAATGAAAGTCATCTGTAACAACATTTTGAAATATTAAAATATATGAGATAGAAGAAAGTTTTGGGATTGGCACATGCAACTAGTTTCTTTTTTTTTTTTTTCCTCTTTAAGTATCTTCATCCACCGAGAGTCAATAAATACGTGTGTGAAAAATCAACTTGTTTTGTTACGCTTATAAAGCACCATTGTTATATTTTATAATTTTTTGTTACCTTTTATTTAACCCCTTAACCTACGATTTAACCTACGGTTTGGCAAATCCATAGATACCACTAAAATTTAATAGAGATTTTCGCATTCTTTAATCATGGAATTTCGACGATTAAATTAAACTATATTTACTGTAAAATTTTAGTGGTAAGAAGAATTTACATTTGGCTCGATCATCGTACGCGGGCTATGCCCGTCATTGTAGGTTAAGGGGTTAACTTTTGTACTTATAATATATCTTATATATGTAAAGGGATATTTGCAAGAATAAGCACTAATTCCTTGATTTCCATCAAGGAAACCAAGCATTGTGTTCCACCTGGTGCTTTTAAGTCAGTCAAATAAAATAATAATTATGTAAATATGTAGAATTAATTAAAAATTAATGTTATTAATCTTTAAACCCAATTAATGAAATTAAAGAATATCATTTCCGCTAAAATTGACCCAATTAATTTTGAGAATTACTCAGGAATTTCTGAAATACCATTTATTAGAGCAGACGGATCAAAGAATTACTACATTGGTATGACAAGCAGGAAATTTAAATACAGAAAAAAGGAGCATATAGCTGATATTAAATTTAATAGAAAACCCACAGCCCTACCCAGAATATATCAAGAAGAAACCATCCAAATAAATTTCAGTGACAGTAAAATAATTTTCCTCTGCAGTCTATACTATCCATCCATTATAAGAGAAACTATAGAGATTCTAACACGCAAAAATTCCATATCTAACGATGCAGCATCATTTAACATACCAAAACTATGACTCGAGCTACACAATGGTTTACGAAAATAAATTAAGCATCCATCCAAGTAAAATAAAAAATAATGTACATAATATGAAAGAATACGTGAAAAATTTAATGATGGCGTTTCAAAGACAGCGAAATTTTTTAATATTTTCAGCCCCCGGTATGCTATTTCTTTCTCACAGCTATTAAAGTGTCTTCTCTGAAAAATAACATATCGTTGTATAAGCTAGCCGCAAAACAAAGCAGATGTATCATTGTACGGTAAAATATTCGACTGCAATTTTTTGAACTTCTAAGCACCGCACATTTTTAATTTTTATACTGTCGTATTGAGAAAAAAGTACTTATAAACGCAATTTTTTGAAAACTGCATCCCAATTTATTTTTTAAATATTAATTTTTTTTTTGTACTTTTTAGCGCCATTTGTTTAATTTTGGAAACACATATGCTCCATTTCTGTAGAAAGTAAAGGAAAAATAGTTGAAAAATAGTAATTATATCTTTTTGTTGCCATTTTCCGATTACATCTTTAAAAAAATTGTAACTAAAATACGTGCTATTTTGAAAAAATATAAATGAATGATTTCTGATAAATCATGAAGCTATAAACCTAATTAATTTTAAGTATGTACACAAACAAATGAAGGCATATGAATCATTAGACAGTCGATTTTTTGTGTCGAGTTACTTGAATGACGGTATCTCTTTTTTGGATTTGTGTATTATTCAGCGATAGTGACATCATATGCGTACTTTACTGTATATGTTGTTTAAGAGTGGATCGTAAATGTGGAATTCTTCAGCGGATGCGAATGACGCCATTTTATATAAAATAAAAGCGTATGTTAAGTCTTAAAATTGAAATATGTTTTGTACTATCCATATTTATATACATATATATATATTTTTTTTTTTTTTTTTTTTTTTTTCACCTGGGCCGACACTAAATTCTGAAAAAGCAGAATTCCAGTTTTCTAGTTCTTTTTATTTGTTTTGAAAATGACTCGGGTATAGAGTTGAAACATGTAAACAGTCGAAATAAACGTATTTTTACTGGTTTTAAAGTGTTAATTTACGCCTTTTGGTAATTGAATTTAATGGAATAATTATGTATTTTAAAGTTAAATACTTGAATATCCATGTTTATGTTAAAATCAGTTTTTTTACTTAAAAAAAAAACTAAAATACTAGAGAACAGGAATTCTGCTTTTTCAGAATTTACTGTCGCCCCCGGCATTTCCATTACTTCATTTTCTTCTGATGGACTGATGGCTTCTATTATTATGAAACAGCCATTATTAATGAAGCGTTAGGTGAAGATGAAAGAGCAGCCGTAAAAAGTTAGAATCAGAGTTCCAACTTTTTACGGCTGCTCTTTAATATTGCTCTATTTTAAATATACAGTGTACTCTCGATTATCCGTGCGCGGATTATCCAGTTTGCGGATTATCCGTGCTCATTCCGGACTCACAAAAAAGCATTTTCACGCTTATCATGCATGTTAAATCGATGTTGATGTGAATTAGAATCTTTTCAGGTTTAGCTTATAGCATTGTGAAGTACGTAGAGGTAAAATCGAACGCTCTAAAACCTATTTGAAAGGTAGGGTTAAAGAGGATGGGAGGGCATGTGAGCCTGGCTTCCAGTATTTGACAGATGGAGACATCGTTTCTAACCGTGTTGTTAAATCTAATAGTGATGCAGATCTAGTACTGATGCAGAAGATGTACTAAATGAAGGAAATACAATTTCTCATTCTACTGTTCTACAACCTGTAGAAACTTCGTTACACTATATGGGAGAAAGGAAATTCGATTATGGTGACATTACTGCGGTTCGTAAAGTGTGTGTCGATATAAGACAAGAGATGAACAAACAGCAGAAGCAAAGATGCATTACAGATTTTTTTTAAGCAGTAAATATTAAGAGGAAAATTCCTAGTTTGACGTTATACAGCATGCAAATGTAAGCAATTTTTATATATTTGTACTGGTGTTGATTTTCCTTTAATATAAAGGAGTTTTCGGATTATCCGTGTTTCTCGATTGTCCGTGTGACCTCTCCCGGTGATTAACCCGGATAATCGGGAGTGCACTGCATTAACATTTATATATATCACTGAGGTGTACTACAAGTACAAGTCGCTTAATGTAGAATAGGGTGTGTATAGAATTTATCGTTTAATCACAGAGACACACAAAAGAATATACAGAGCTGCACTAAAGTTCTCAAGTACATTTCCGTTTATTAACGGAAATTGCTGATTGGAAAATTTTAACTGTGTTATACGTTTAACTGAAATAACAGTTAGTATTCTATATAGTATATATACAAATCTATAGATGCTATACATGGCTGCACAAAACAATTCCGATATTTTTCCGACTATTCGTGGTAAAAGCAGAAATTAGATTTTCAAATGCATTATGCGTTTTCCAAATTGTTAATTTAGACATCGTCTTTTACCTTAGCAAACTTTGAATTTTTGTTATAGTGTTCTGAATGGGTTGGACAGTGTTTCATAATCTATGCTGGAGGCATGATTTTTCGTTCTTGTTTTTTAGCCCCCGGTATGCTATTTCTTTCTCCCATCTTATTTTGTGTCGTCTCCAATAAATAAAGTTACCTTGTATAAGCCAGCCGTAAAACAAAAGCCGATGTTTCATTGTGCGATTAAATACTCTACAGCATTTTTTTTTAAACTTCTAAGCATCGCACATTTTCAATGTTTATACCGTCGTATTGGGGAAAAAAAGTACTTTTTAATGCAATTTGTTTGAAAACTGCATCTCTATTTATTTTTGAAATATTATTTTTTTGTAGTTTTTAGCGACATTTGTTTCATTTTGGCAAATCAAGTACTCCATTTCTGTAGAAAGTAAAGAAAAAATAGTTGAAAAATAGCAATTATATCTTTTCGTTGCCATTTCCCCATAAAAACTGAAAAAAATTAATGAAAATACGTGCTATTTTGAGAAAAATATAAATAAATGATTTATGATAAAACATGGAGCTATTATAAAATATATTTAACTTTAAGTATCTATATTAATGCAAATGACGTCATTTTACATAAAATAAAAGCGTGTGCTTTAAGTCTTAAAATTGAAATATGTTTTGCACTATAGTAGAGTCCCGATTATCCGAGTCCTGCTTAACCGAGTTATTTTCTTCTGATGGACTGGTGGTTTCTATTATTATGAAACAGCCATTATAAATGAAGCGTTAGGTGAAGATGAAAGAGCAGTCGTAAAAATTTAGAACTCTGATTTTCTGGTCAGAATGGGAAAATAAATGGCCATATTTTTTTTTTTAATTATGGCCCCCTTTTTTTTATAATGGCTGTTTCATAATAATAGAAACCACCAGTCCATCAGAAGAAAATGAAGTAATGGAAATGTCGGTGGCGACACTAAATTCTGAAAAAGCAGAATTCCTGTTCTCTAGTCTTTTACTGTGCAGAATTCAAGGTTTATTTCTGAGGAATAAAGTAAGAAATATACTGTCAAAATCTCTTGTGAATTTTTGGAATTACTGTCCATTTTTGGAAGAGGCATCTAATCACCCCAGCAGAGTGCATCTGTCCAGATGAAGTTACGACTTTATTACTTTATTCAGAATCTCTGAGAGGTATAAAATGGATCTTTTGCGTGACATGATAGAGTCAGTTTCAGCAGCTGATGTGTCTTCTCTCGCTGTTTGATTCGAAACCGGCACTCGATCACGTATCTTTAATAACGAGTGACTGGAAGCAGTGGCGTAGCAATTCAAAAATTATGGCAGGGGTCATTTACAAATAAAGTGCATAATTAGTATTATAATTAATTAATAAAATGTTTATGAGAATAATTAAGCGTTCATCATAGAAACTCGACAGAGTTTCTCGCCAAGCTAAAGAAACAACAGTGCAATGAACCGTAAATGAAAGGAATTTCCGCCAACTGATGCCAAACGATTTTGCAAATTTTTTTAGTACTCTGCCTAGTTTATATTTTCCGGACTGACCAAAACGGGATTTTGACACATCTATATCTCGCGTTCTATTTATGATAGAAACAAAATTCTTGTTTCCATGGAATGGGGTGTGCCACGTGACTCAGAAAACAAAAGTAAAGTGGAATCCGGCGAATAGGTTTTCTTTAAATGCGATTTTAAAAGTGCTGTTTTTGCACTTTTTAAATTCTTGTTCAGGCCAAAATCTGTTGACAGGGCTACAGCCATGCGTAATTATCGTATTTTTATGCGGTTTGCGTAATTTAAATTCTTCTTATGAGTAGTTCAAACCTTTGAAAGCTTCATGCAAAAATATTAATTAGTTTTTGATTTATACCAGTTTAAAGTATTTGATTCCTGTATTGCAACGTGGCATACGTAATATGTATATCTCTACTTATATTTGCATGTGATCTAAACGAATTATCGTAATAGCTGCTATAGTTTCTTAGTATTACAGCGCGGCGTACGTAATATGTATAGCTCACATTGCAGTAAATATTTAGAACCAGTTAGAACTCGCGCGATTACGGGTTAAACATAAAAAAAGGCAAAAATTCGTCAAAAACATAAAAAAAAATTAAAAAAATCTGTTTAAAATTTTCGAATTTTTGGCCACAATCGTTCATGAACCCCCTACAAGCAACCCGTGTGCCAAATTCCGTAGCCCTGCGCCCTGTGGTTTCCGAGTTGTTTAAGTTACATAGATAGCAACGCGCACAAATTTTAATAGGGTAGATGTTATTGCATTAGACCCAGTTAATCTCTCTATTGTAAGGCGGCATTGAAGCATTTACGGTTCGTTTACAAGGTTACTTAAAAGTTCTTGATTACATTACAACCAATGGATATTTACTGAGTGGCATTATGATATTACGTATTTTAATGAATTTGTACTATTTCAATCTCTAGAAAATTTTAACATGTTACTTGAAAGTTGAAAATGAATTCAATTTGTTCATCTAAAAGGTCAATGATCCAGGTGTCTGCTTTATGAAAGATGTTTCTATTATCCACTTTATTAAAGATGCTTCTAGATTTCAGTACACACCCTTTTAAAATTCCAATAATATGGTAATTTTTGCACACAAAATTTAGATAACAATTAAATGAAATTTTATTTTTCATAAAATCGGAATGATTTTTGACGAAGGTTCTGCGCACAATAATCATCGCGAAATGACCTGCTGATATTTGAGGAGAAACTAGATTATAGAAACGTGCCAATGGACCTCAATTATGGAAAAATTCTAAGTAAACACCGACTACGTAGAAACCATAGAACATGCTCAGAAAGATAATGCAAGTACTTTAGTGAATCACAGAGTACTTATATTCATGAAAAGAATTCGACAGAACTTTAGGATTACTATTTATCATATTGAAATAAGCGGAAAAATGTTCTCTTCTGTATTGCTTTTATACTAAAACGCACATATACTCAAATATTTTTTTCAACATTCCAAACTTTGCAATTTATTCAATTTAAACCATTTTACAAAGGTAATACAGTCAGTCTGGTTTTTTATTACATAATATTTTTTTCATTTTTTTACAATCCTTTTATATCGAATAAATGTTTGGCAGTTTTATTGGTATTTTTCATTTTTCTTTTTATTTAAAAAGATTATTATGGGGATTTATTAAACTAATCGACTCTGTTATTTTGGACTTGGTAATTAAAGAATGCTATCAGTATGCCAGAAATATCTTTTAGTTAATTTTTAATCAAATAATAGATCTACTTAAAAATTTACAAATATGACCTAAATTAGGAAAATCCATTTCATAACGATGAAATATCGAATTCTGAACTTTTATTGAAATGAATTATAATTTATATTATGGATTATCCGAAATATATGAGAACATACTTGGAAAGCATACGACTTAGTATGTCATGTTAGTCACGTAAAAAATAAATAGGAATTTAGAAAGTGCATGCATTGAAAATTCAAAAAATCTAACAATAGTTAGAGCTTATGAAAACATTTACAAGGAAAAAAAAAGCTTAATCAGATAATCTGAGTTTCTGCCGCGCTTATCGGAGGGACGTTGGATTTCCTGAAATAAAGAAACTAATTTTATTTAAAAATTACTCCAAGCACGCCTGGTGATAAAACAAATTCTCATTATTCAGTCTGTTTTTAAGTCTTTACATATTTTGTGTAAAATTATGTGAATTTTTGACAGTTTTATTGGAATTTTTTGTTATTTTTTTTTTTCATTTAAAAAGATTTATAAGGAGGTTTATTAAACTAATCGACTCTGTTATTTTGAACTTGGTAATTAAAGAAGGCTATCAATATGCCATAAATAGCTTTCAGTTCATTTTTAATCAGATTAAAGAGCTACTTAAAAATTTACAAATATAACCGAAATTGGGGAAAATCATTTCATAACGATGCAATACCAAATTCTGAACTTTTATTGAAATGAATTATAATTTATTGGATGAATTATCCAAAATATATGAGAAAATGCTTGGAAAGCATACGACTTAGTATGTCCTGTTAGTCATATAAAAAACAATTAGGAATTTTGATAGTATACATGCATTGAAAATTCAGAAAACCCACCAAATGTTTGAACTTATGAAAACATTTAAAAAGAAAAAAGAAGCTTAATTAGATAATCTGAGTTTCTGCCGAGCTTATCGAAGTGACGTTGGATTTCCTGAAATAAAAAAAAATAATAATTTTATTTAGAAATTACTTTAAGCACGCCCGGTGATAAAAGAAATGCTCATTATTCAGTCTGTTTTTAAGTTTTTACATATTTTGTGTAAAATGATGTGAATTTGGAAAATATAAAGGCAATTTTTCAAAAGTTATTAAGACAAAATCCTTGGTAATTAATGAATCATCCTATAGTTTACAGAACAACAGCAACAATTATTGATGGTTAGTTCGACACATTTTATCATTTCTAAAAAATAGATGATTTCTCCTGAGATTTGTAAGGAACGATAAAATGGTTTTGAATTATTTTTAAAAAGTCCAATATTATGTCTTACTAGATATATTTCACTTTTGAAAAGTTTATAGCATCACTATTAAATTATTTTTTTTATTTCTATCATTTTTCGTTTACCTTTTCTTTTCTGAATTAAAGTGAAATATGTATAATGCAAGTGAAATACCTTACAAAAAGAAGTGATATCTAATCAAAAACAACTCGTTGTAAATGATCCCGCCAAGCCACAAACCTAAAACGTCAGTCATAAAAAGAAGTGATATCACATAAAAAGAGGTGATATAGAAGTGCATAATCCGAGTGCCATAAAAAAATCTATCACTACTCATAATGTTTCCAAAGGACTCGGAGTATGTGATATGTGTCGGTAATAAGTGAAAACTGCTTGGCGACCTACAGGCGTATATTTAATATTTGCAGTACCTATACCAATTTCGAAAAATTGTGAAAGTCGAAAAAATTTATTTTACTTTCTCATTATATCATTCTTATAAAAATCTGTAAGAGGAAGATCTGTAATAAATCGGAAACATTTGTAAGACAAGCAGGAAATGGTATGTAATTGTGGTAATCATCTATTATTACAATTTTACTTTTCAATATTTTAAACATAATTTTTAATTACATAAATACATTTAATAATACACTGTTTTAAAATTAAAGCGGAAGTTGGTAAAATGGATCATCTTTACAACAAAATTATTTCTTAAACTTAAAATGTCGTGTTTCCAGCATAAGGAATATTACATAATACTATTGTAAGAGAAGACTTACTAAAACAGATTTTTCCCCTGTCATGTGTAATTCCATTTACGCAGGCTTTACTGCAATGTACCTTAGTTTAATTAACGTCAATTATTAGATTCATTGTTAGTAATATCCTTATGATCATTATGCTTTATTATTATTTTACAAACTCAAAATGTTTATTACATGTTTACTTAGAAAATCCTCATCGTAAAAGTCGTCTTTCTGTTTCAGATAATGGTAAATAAAATCAAAAAATCGATCTCATGATGTTAAATAAGAATGGGCATGTAAACACAAAAGCTTCAACTTTTCATAGTTTAATGGGATCAGTAATACAAAAAGAAAATTTTTAAACAAATAATCATATGTATGTACAGGAAGAACAAACATTATAAAAGCCTGCAGTTCGCCAAGCAGTTTTTACATACAGTACCTCACTCCGAGTCTTTTGGAAACATTATGAATAGTGATAGACCAAACATTATAAAAGCCTGCAGATCGCCAAGCAGTTTTCACATACTGTACCTCACTACGAGTCCTTTGGAAACATTATGAGTAGTGATAGATTTTTACACGGCACTCCGAGTATGCACTTCTATATCGCTTCTTTTTATGTGATATCACTTCCTTTTGTGGCTGACGTTTTATGTTTGTGACTTGGCAGGATCATTTACAACGAGTTGTTTTTGATCAGATATTAGGAATTGCACCCATTTTGGAAATGGTAAATGCCGGACCCGCACAATTGTGCGGGTCATTTGTTTTTCAGCATTTGTAAAGCCTAATTAAATTTATCAAAGACAAAGTCAATTAAAAGCATAAATAAAGTATATGAAAAGAAAATTAAATCTAAGCAAACACTAAAAATCATATTTAAAAGAAAACGATTGTCAGTTTAACTGGAAACGAGGTTGTCAGAAAAAATAATGATTGGTCAAGTGCGAGTATTACGCACGCACAGAGGATTACGTACACTAAATATATTAATTCGTAACTGTAATATTACAAAAAAAAAAAGTTTCTAAAAGAGTAATAAGACTTTGTAAAAAACTATACAATGTAAGGTTCGGTATAGCTCTATGTAGGGTTCGCAAAGCTGGGACCCACTTAAAAAAAACCCAGTGGGTTTTTTCAGACTGAGCCCACTTGAAAAAACCCACCGAAAAATCCACAATGTCGTTTTTTTTCAATTTTTAGCAATATTTAAAATTTTAAATATATACATTTAATGAATTTAACTCATTTTATTTATTTTGAAAAAAATATATATATATACATATATATATATATATATATATATATGCACATATATATATATATATATATATAAGACACTAGGAGGGCGCCGCCCCCCTGCTCGCTACGCTCACCCTCCCCTGCGTAATCGCTTCGCGATTCCGTTCGGCATCGAGATGCAAACCCTATTTTCTAGCCAACCCCAGAAGTAATTGTTTTGCGTTTCCATTCTGGATCGTTTCGCGATTCCTCATTTTCTATGCATTCAATTTTTAGATTCCACTTAGTATAAACGCGCTCCTCCCCAACTCCTGACGATTTTATTTCCATACCTCCAAGCAGGTAATCATTAGAGCTTACAGAGTTTCATAAGTAAAAGATTTATTGAATATAAAATCATTAAAAAAAGGTAAAATTTATAATTTATTTGAATAATTACTTTTTATATATAGAAGGATTACATAAAGACTTGAAGTGTAGTACCTGTATTTTAGCACATTGAAATATTTTACTAACATAGAACATAATAGGCAACATACATAGCACACAGGGGTGCATAAAAGGGGAGCTCAACCCCCCCCCCCCTCCTCTCTGCATTACCTGTTTGTTTTTTTTCTCAATTCGATTATAGCATCTCCTTTAAAGTAAACTTTAAGTTCTAAACATTGAATAAATGATTTTTTTCTTTTGCAACGAAATTGCTACCTTTTTCAAATCTGTCTTATTGTTGCAGTTTTTCATGTACAAGGCAAGTAATATACCTGATCACTTTCAGAAGGTTACGAGAAATTTAAAATGTACTAGTAAAAGGGTTTTATATTCGGAACCAATGCAAGAAATTCTGAAATTCCTACACAGA
The DNA here is from genome assembly GCA_963932465.1 of Maratus speciosus. Lineage (NCBI taxonomy): Eukaryota > Metazoa > Arthropoda > Arachnida > Araneae > Salticidae > Maratus > Maratus speciosus. The sequence goes on along the minus strand of OZ010790.1, from coordinate 26,139,518 downwards.
ACGTTCTGTCTCTGTTCACATTTTTTTACTGTGATTAATCAAACATTCTAATGTATCTAAAAGTCAAGAAAAATGGATTTTCTTTCAAAATCCATAGCATTTGAATTGGTAGATATTTGTGCTGTTTGAGGGTATGGGGGATGAAGAGGGAGTGGGAAAAGGCCCCAAAGCCATAAAAAAAATTTTCTTTGGTACTCTCCGGTCATACTTCACAAAATTGTAAAATTTAATTTATTCATTAATGTCTACTTTGAAATAATGCACATAAACATTTTTAATTATGAATAAAATTAATTATTAATTAATCTATGTAATTACTGTAACGGAGCCGATGTCGTAAGGTGGTGTGGTAGCGGGCAACTTCAACGGCCTGTCTTATCAATATCGAAAAAATATTTTATTGTTTCACAAACAATTAAATAAGAATTTCTTGATTAAATAATTCATAATTACAACATTTTTCATATAAGGGTTCGAGTTCAGCTGACAATAATATATTTATAGAATCAAGTCCAGTCCTCGAATAATAGATCGCTTTCAGTGTAGTCAGTCTCTTACTTATTCAATGTCCACTATTTTCGAAGATAGAGTTCGCGATGATCGACAGGAATGTCGCACTTTTGTAGGTGTTTAACCGAGGTTTAGGAACCTCCGATCTTCAACTCCGTGATGGAGATATCTTAACAGCCACACCTGGCTTTCGCTTTTCTGTGCTTCGGAGTATGCCCCGAAGCCGTCGACCCGTGAGAGATTTCCACTCTGCGCGACCAGAAACACCTTGAAGTCTCAACTTCAACAGAAGGGAAAATTAAGCTCCCGAGAATGCTCTCGCATCCTCTTTTCTCAGTCTCGTTTTTCCGCCTAGGACCAAAGCCACTCCCATTAGCCACTCACCATCCGTGGGCCATGATCTAATAGGCCAGCCCTTTCTCTATAGGCTGCAGTCAGGAACTTTCGCGTCCGGTTTCATCTCTGGTTTCACTTTCTACTTTCCCACGGGAACGAGGCCCTCGTGAACATCAAAAGAATATTTCTCTCGCTAGATAAAAGAGTTCCTTTCACCCTAGTATCATCTGCGAAGATTGATAGAAATTGAGGTATTTGTTTCATCTCTAGCGACATTTTCTAGGACTCTGAAGAAATTTGGAGGCTAGGTGAAAATACATTAGCTTCCCTATGCTGGCTTTTGCCTTGTAAATTGAGAGTTTCAATGTGAGATATCGTCGAATTCTCACAACACCCCTCCCTCAAATCATATTTCGGCTACCAGACGTAATATGCTGTAAGGGAAATGGTTAGCTCATACATTTCAAGTGGCCCATATTTAATTATATCAATTCCTAAAAAAAAACCTTTTCCTGCATTTTATACTTAGCTTGCGAATACTGGACACATTTGATTACGAAATTTCTCTTTAACAGACAAAACACATTTATATTTTACACGATTACATTTACACATAATAAAATGAATATTAATATATACATATATTTAAGTTGAGTTTGAGTCACACAATCCTCTACTAAATCCTTAACTGCTAAAACATGTCACTTGAAAGCTTATCTCTGAATTTAGCATAGTGTTTGGGCCGCGAAGCTTTACGTGTCAAAACGTTTTAATTCTCCACGCCTTTTTCATTAGGTTTTGGTATGTTTACTCTATAGACTTGAGACTTTTCGCGTCTACTTGGGACGTTTGTAAAAAGATTAGTAGCGGAACTTTTATAATCGATTCTCCCCCGATTCATTCTTCTCGTACCCCTTTCATACGACTTATGTCTGGTGGAACCTAATCCTGCATCTCCTGACACTGCATTTCTTTTTAACGTATCTTTATCGCGCCTAGATTTCCTGTTGTTCCTGGTCTGCCCAATTCTTACCGGCTTATCTCTTTGATCGCCCGTTAAAGCTATACCTATACAGGAGTCATTTGACTTCTTAAAATCCCCACAATTGCAATACGTCTTCTTTATTTTTGACCTTGTTCTAGCTTCGCCTAACGAGTCGTCCGCATCTAGTTCTCTTTTAAGCCTTTCTCTCCCAACCTTGCTTAATCCAACGCTTAAATTCCCCTCTCGATCGGGTAACAAAAGGTCCCCTCCGTCTACTTTAAAATTCCCATTCATCTTCCTTAACCAACGTTCATCCTCACTAGATTTTCCTCCCGTATTCACGTCAATCATTTTTGCGCGGGAGTTTCTCTTTTTCGACTCGTTCCCTTGCGTCGGATCGGACCGCTGTTGTTTCAGTTTCAGATTGGCCCCACTTGCGGTTCTCCCGGCGTCTAGAGTCTCTGCCTTTCCCTTCTTAATTTTATCGATTAATTTTTGAGTTTCGTTTCCTAATATATAATACGACAAGTCTGATTTATTCTCTGCTACTATGGCCCTCGTTTTTATATTCCCCACTCCTTCAATTTCTAAGACAACGTGGGCGGTCGGTAAACGAAGCGTATTGTTCGTCAACGGTTGCCTAACTCGTACAGCACCACCGTCTAACTGATTGGGCTTAATTAATTGACTAGGGGTCACATCAAAGCTAGTTCCGGAATCCCTTAAAGTCGTGCATTCCTTTCCGTTAATTAGAGCACGGCTAAGATAAGGTTTGAAACTTTCCTCAAAATTCGTACCTACGCAAATGTGATGAACGCTAGTAATAGGTTCTAAGTTCCTTTTGTTTTCCGGACAATTGGCTTTTAAATGCCCAATTTTGGAGCAAATAAAACACTTATTCCAATTTTTACGTTCGAAGATCCTTTCTCTTTCGTTTTCCGTGTTTTTCTCTCTCCAATTAGTTTTGGTTTCCGAATGCCAATCTCTCATTTCGTCTTCATTTTCCGTTTTTTCCATTCTCCTATCCCGCGAATTTCCTTCAAATTTTGGTTTCGTATTCCACGATTTTCTTGACACTCCTTTTATCGCCTCATATTCGTCTAGTGCCGTAGCTAGCACCAAGGGATCTTTATAATTCGCCCACGAATCAATAAAATGTTCTTTTAATTCGACCGGCGCGCGTCGTTTGATCTGATCAGTGATCAACAAGTCTTTTAATTCAGAAAATTGCGTAATCCCCAAACCGTTAATCCATCCTTCAAGAAAACTATTCAATTCGAATATGAGATCTCTCCACGGATTTCCTGGATTACGCGTATGTTTATTCAATTTTTGACGGTACGCTTCCGCACTCAGCCTGTACCGGGCTAATAAAAGCGATTTAACATGTTCGAAATTGTCAATTTTTTGAGCTGGTTCGCGTAAGATTAATTCTGCAATTTATACCGGCAATAATGCTAACAAGTGTGTGACGTATTCATCTTGCTCTATTCCGGACCTGTTCGCCTGTCGCTCGAACAAATTCAGGAATAATGTTATGTCGGATCGTTCAGGATCAAAACGATGCATAATAGTTTTAAGAGGTAATCTAACGGATCTTTCGGAACCGCTGCTTACCGTAGAATTTCGCCTTTCTGAACTCTGCGTTAATTTTAGCTGTTCTAAACTAAACGCCCTTTCCTTATCTTTCTCTCTCTCTTCCCTAACTCTCCCTTCTCTCTTTCTTTCCCCTCTCTCTCTTTTTTCCCCTCCCTTTCTCTTTTTCTGCCGTGATGCGTTCTTCCCTATCCTTTACGATGTACCCTGCCTGTACTAACGTCAGTTCCTCGTCGTATTTTTCTGCTGCTTCAATTTTTTCGATTATCATTGCCATATTGTCTTGTTCATCTATTGCCACCCCTAAAACTTCCGCGAGATTCTGTAAATCCGCTTTCCTGCAGTACTTCAGTGAATTTAACCTCGACATGACTACGGTGTGTTGAAATAATACAAACGGAAACTATTCGTTTTGTTTATCAATTTAGAAGTATATGAACCTTACACCTCACAAGAAATATTTTATCCCTAAACACACAATATAAATAAACATTTCAAATGCATAACCAATATGTAAAAATAATTTTATGATTTTTCAAAAGAATTTCAGAATTTTTATATTTTTGTGCCAAACGTAAATCAAAAAATAAAATTCAAAATTTTAAAACTTTAGAGTCCCTATACACACAATATGAAAACAATAAGTAATTTTTCAAATACTATAGGCAAACTACATTCCCAGTATTTCTCAAGAACTGAACACTCTCTGCAACCTTTATCAAAATACATCTATACTATTTAGGGTAAAAGTTTAATTTACTCTGTTTGTCATTTAGCAATCCAGCATGCATCAAAAATTCTCTTTATACAATCACTCATCAAAATATATTTCTTACACATTACTCTTACATTATATATTCGTCATATAAGAAAAAAAAATTTACTGGGAATTTTTTTTTTTTTTTTTGAGTAGTTATGAATTTAGCCTATCTAATCCTTTCTGCATTCCAAATATTACAAATACTGATAAAGATACCATAACATATAAATTTGCATTAAACGTTAGTTTTCAATTAACTACACATTATTGATTTATCATAATCTTAGTATTTTCATTTACCTCAAAATAAAAAAGTGTCTCATATTTTTATTTAAACAACATTTTAACATCCTATCAGTATGATAAATAATAGTTTAAGAGCCACTCAAAATGAAATGAGCTTACCTGTTGCAGTTGTTGCTTGAAGTATCTTGTCTGGGGAACGGTTCGTTATGGCACTCCGCGGGTGTCGTCCACTGTAGCTCAAGGGCTCGTATCGGGCGTGTTGCGTCCCACTGTTTGTCGTCCGAGGTCCACCTTGCACTGTCTCGAAGCACTGTCTAGTTGATCTAGATGAACTGTCTCATTGCCGTTGTTCTGGATGAACTGTCTTTCGTTCTGGACGAACTGTCTTTTGTTCTGGGTGAACTGTCTTTTGCTCCCGAAGGGCTGTCCTTCTGTCTTCCTCGGAACTGTAGTTTCGATTCTTTCGGCTGCCTCTCGAGTTGTCGTCAGAAACTCCGGGTGTTCGCCGTCTGTTTCCTCCTGGGCTTTCCTCTAATAACAATTATTCTTGCTGAAAATCCCACCGCTGCCACCAAGTTGTAACGGAGCCGATGTCGTAAGGTGGTGTGGTAGCGGGCAACTTCAACGGCCTGTCTTATCAATATCGAAAAAATATTTTATTGTTTCACAAACAATTAAATAAGAATTTCTTGATTAAATAATTCATAATTACAACATTTTTCATATAAGGGTTCGAGTTCAGCTGACAATAATATATTTATAGAATCAAGTCCAGTCCTCGAATAATAGATCGCTTTCAGTGTAGTCAGTCTCTTACTTATTCAATGTCCACTATTTTCGAAGATAGAGTTCGCGATGATCGACAGGAATGTCGCACTTTTGTAGGTGTTTAACCGAGGTTTAGGAACCTCCGATCTTCAACTCCGTGATGGAGATATCTTAACAGCCACACCTGGCTTTCGCTTTTCTGTGCTTCGGAGTATGCCCCGAAGCCGTCGACCCGTGAGAGATTTCCACTCTGCGCGACCAGAAACACCTTGAAGTCTCAACTTCAACAGAAGGGAAAATTAAGCTCCCGAGAATGCTCTCGCATCCTCTTTTCTCAGTCTCGTTTTTCCGCCTAGGACCAAAGCCACTCCCATTAGCCACTCACCATCCGTGGGCCATGATCTAATAGGCCAGCCCTTTCTCTATAGGCTGCAGTCAGGAACTTTCGCGTCCGGTTTCATCTCTGGTTTCACTTTCTACTTTCCCACGGGAACGAGGCCCTCGTGAACATCAAAAGAATATTTCTCTCGCTAGATAAAAGAGTTCCTTTCACCCTAGTGTCATCTGCGAAGATTGATAGAAATTGAGGTATTTGTTTCATCTCTAGCGACATTTTCTAGGACTCTGGAGAAATTTGGAGGCTAGGTGAAAATACATTAGCTTCCCTATGCTGGCTTTTGCCTTGTAAATTGAGAGTTTCAATGTGAGATATCGTCGAATTCTCACATTACTTATTAATGAGATGCTTTATCATTGATTGGTTTTTTTTTCAGTTTTACTGTTATTTTGATCACACTGAGCTAGAAACTATTTGAGCCTCCCCCTATGATTTTTAAATTGCTCCGCTACAGATAGTACATAATTATAGGTAAAGGCATATGTTAACAATGCCTTTATATAAAATATTCAAATCAACTATTTTTATGAAAATAAAACTTCTAACTAGATCAAAATTTTACTTTTTATGCAGATTAACAATTTATATGTTATGTTAAAAACTAATTTGTGAGAAACACTATCATTTAATTAATTTAAGTTCATATAATTTATACAATTTATAATTTGTAAAATAGTATTACAATTATATTGTATATAATGGGACAATATATATATTTATATTTGGCTGTATTGTATGTATAACATATAAATAATATTGTAAATAATCTAATATAACATATATTATACGTTTGAAAAAACCTGATTTTCCCCGGGGAAAATTGGGTTTTTCATGAAAATAACCTATTCCATGAAACCTATCCCATCCCTTTGAAAAAGCACATGTGGGTTGTTTTTTTTTTGTTTTTTTTAACCTGGTTTTTTGCGAACCCTGGCTCTATGTACTAGAAAAGTATAGATGGATATACCATGAATGTTCAAAGAGATATGAATCCTAAATAGTAGGGGAGAGTAGCCGGATTTGGACCACCTCACTTATTTTCAGGTATAACTCACTTCATTTTTGGAATATCTGCAAAATACCACTACACGTGATCGATCTATTCACCGACCAACTAAATAAATTTTTAGAATAATTTCTTTTTGAAAATCTTAAGTTTTATTTTAATTTGAAAAAATTGTCAAAAGTGGTCCAAATTCAGCGACTGTTCGCCTAAGTTGGACCCCCAGTCTCCTAAATTGGACCAAACAATATGAGGCTGTTTTAATGAGTAGGAAATATAACTAATTTTATTAAAAGCAAAGTTTGCGATTAATGAAACAATGAAAGAAAACAGCAGCAATGAAATATAATGAAATCAAATATCTGAAAGTAAGAATAATTGTTTTAACTCTTTCCCGGACGGTGTCCTTAAGAAAGGACACATTTTAAATTTACTGGCACCAAGAAAAATTAATTAAAGTTTTCCTTTTATGAACGTGAAAATAACTTTCAAACGTGAAAATAAGCAAGTTCCCGTTTTCTAATAAATTCCTTTGTAAATTCTGGTGTCAGTCCATCATTTTATCATTTTACAAATAGAATTACTCGGCGCGGGAAAGGGTTGAATCAAAATTCATTCGAAATATATATCAAAGTTATAAGTAATTAAGAATAGAAATTATGGAATTAAATGCCAGTTACTTGAATATCATGTAAGAAGTGATACAAGGCTTACACATGAATTTCTTTTGTTCATTTTTTATTCCAACGCACACAACATAGAACCATATTTGGCAATCTGAACACTGAATCACTTTTGCTATTTTATTTTTCTTACGAATTAGGCAAAACCAATCATCACTGTGTTGATTTTTCTTTTTAGATTCTGAATCATTAGACATTTTTTTTTGCAACAGAAGTTTTCTTTACCTTATGTCTGTAGTTCTTCCCTTCCATATTTTTCTTTCCAATTGAATTACGCTTTTTTTTTAAACTTGATGTTCTAATGGCTTTTGTGCTTTGAGAGCTTCATTTTTGTCGGTTTTTTTTTGTTTTTTCATTTCAATGTTTACTTTATATGGCGAAGATTTTAACACAGCTGTTTTTTGGCTTCCTCTGTATTTTGACTTAAAAGATTTTAGCAACGGAGATAACATTTCTAATGATTCTTGCTCTATTATAAGCGATAGTTAAAAGCTAATAGATAAAATATTAAAAAATGAAAAAAAATAGTGTCCAAAGAGTTTAGCCCTCGAAATTCATTACTTACTTTTCAAATTTATGATCGTATATATGGTCCAATTTAAGCAACTCAAATTGGTCCAATTAAAGTAACTGCGCCATTTTTTAAAACACATAATCTCAAGACTAAGAATAAAAATGAAAGCAAACAAATCCATGTGAATGATATACGCAATAAACACAGGAATTTAGATATGTATATGAAAACATAACAACTCTAACCTTAGTTTTAAAGTATTCTTTTACGTTTAGTAGGAAAAAATTAAATCAAAACAGCTAATTTTGGGATGTTTAAAATTGTCTGAAAACAATACGTGGAAGGCGGGTGCTTCTTCTAATCATAAATGACGACATTCTGATGAGTAGGTTTTCAGCGGTAGATGGCCTTTCTTTCTGTAATTAACGGCATAATTGCAGATGTTCATTTACAGCGACGCGACGGTCTAAATATTTCTACTCTCCCCTATCAAATATTGCTAATCTGTATGTATTTTTAAAATTTTATCGCTTATGATGACTGAAAAATTAATGAATAACGCCAGACTGCACGGGAATGGTGGTGAATAGATTGTCAGGCTTTAAAATCCGATGGCGCTTAGATTACGCCGCCCGTGTCTTTATGTATGTCTTTAAAGGTTAATATCTCGGCTAATTACCCACATTTGTTTTCGAAAATCATTATCAACAATCAATGCGCACAGAAAGCGAGCGAAACCGCTACGAAATACTTGGGTTTTTACTGATTTCGTTGAAATTTTCGCACATTTCATTTTGTAAAAAATATTCCTACCCGTCCGAACGTTTCAAAATTTTTGTAGGTGATGTTAATCTGGTCTATTGAGATTCTCGAAAAAAAATGGATTAAAATACAGACGTTTAGTTACTTGTAGCGTAGAAGAAATATCGTCTCCGTGTGGCGCGAAGTGACCTGCGTTTTCTGGTTATTTGAAAGGGTTGAAATTCATATTTTTCCTTCTTTTGATTTCCCGAAATTCTGAGTCTTCACAAAATTTTGAATTTTGCAGCCTCGTACATGCCGTAGATATTGCTAGCCATCGCACACAGACAGACACACACACACAGACATACTTTCTTTTATTAGTATAGATATTAAAAAACTTGGGTTGAAAGAACTTACTTGTGAAAGATTTTTTTCCATAGAAAGACAATTATTTTTCACCTCTTCTATTTTCTTTAATTTCTGGGAATATCAGGATCTCATAGATATCCACACACTCAACTCTACTTCTGTGACTACCTCACTGACAAAATTAATTTTTTTTTACTGATCCTTTCATGAATATAAGCATTGAAAGTCTATTTTACAAATATTTCCATGACATGACTTTCATTTAAGATTACCATTTTAAATATGTCATGAGTCAGGAAACTGACTATTGACCTTCTGGTTTTTTGGGGGGGTTTTTTTCTAAAAAGGCCAAGGCACTTTTGAGATCAAACATTAATAGAAATGGTAAGAGGTTACGCGATCAATATTTTTTTTGACAGCCTTAAAAAAATTGGCTAATGACTATAATCACACAATATGGGCGGGCACCAAGCGTTGTTTGTTCAATAGTTGGAGCACGATGAGTGTTAAACAAATAATACTTTGCATTTTCTTTCCTCTATCAATGCGAATGAAGTTTATGAATTTGTGTCATTGGATATTATGTTGTCGGTCACCTGCAAAGCTGCCAGGCATGAGACTATTCAAGCTATCTATTCTTTTGTAAATGCGTTAGTTCAAATAACTTAGAAATACCATAATGACTACCTTTGCGCAGACACATTATTCAATTAGGTATCATCGTACTTCATATCTTTAAACAATGAGAAATTGAAATTGACGTATTAAAGACAATAACTCAATGTATTGAATATGGGCAAGTGGAGACATAGGTACTTTGACCTTCGGTTAAAGAATGAATACAAATTTTTCACAGAAATCTGTTCTGTATAGACTGTGTGTGGCCGTCATTTTTAAATCCTCTTTAAATCGTCATCTTTATCATCTCTGCATTATATATTTATAGCTCGAAGATAAAGATGAGTATTACAATTTCGCAAGAGATTATATGGTTAAATTCCAGTGGTTGATTATCTTTTTGAAGTTTACTAAAAGCCATTATTCATCTAGTTTAAATACACTGAAAAAAATGGGTACTCAAAATTGAGAAAAGAGTACTCAATTTTAAATACGTGACATACTCAAAATAGCTCCGATCCAAATGTACTCAATATTGAGAAACACATTTACTCATTTTTGATCCCATGGTTGTATTCAAATATGAATCGTTATTTACTGTCCCATTGAACTTACAAATTAAAGTAAAAATGCACTAACATTTATTTTTCGTTTTAAATTATTAACAAGAAACGTTTAATTGATTATTTATTAAGAAAAATAGCAAAATTATTAGCAAAATACCCAAATTGAATATTTTTATAACAAGAGCTTTATTTGTAAGCATTATTTAATTATTTTAAAATACTGTGCATAATTTATTATTTGAATTATCATAAACATCTTTTATGTCACCATAAATGAAATAACCATAACAGAGTACAAAATCATCGTTTTGTTTGTGTTTGATGTCATATGATGTTTCAAATTTGAGAAAACATGTGTTCATTTTTTATCCAAACATACTCAATTCGATAAGAGTACATCGATTTACTCATTTTTGAGTACTTCATTTTTTTCAGTGTATAGTTTTAACTTTTTTATTATATTTATTTTATTATTATTATTTTTTTATTAAATTTTATTTTATTTTATTTCATTTTTTGAAAAAAAAAAAAAAAAAAAAAAAAAAAAAGCTTTTTATTAAGGAATTCCATTATCGGCAATTTCGGTAAAAGAGATTATTATATATCTACCCTATATATGTAAAATCCTAATGAAACGAATTTATGAAACAATTTTATAAAATGACTTTATGAAACGATTTTATTAAACGACTGATTAAATGTTTGATTCAGTTTCACGACTATTTCTCTTAAAATATGGAATATTATGCGATGAAATTAACACCAAAAGATCAACAGGTTTCAAAAATGGTATCAGAATTTTAAAATTTGAATTAGCTTTCGAAATATTATTTTTTTTCTAATTTTAATTACATTTCTGTAGTGAAAATCTGTAATGGCAACAAAATTACTCCTTTTTTTTTTTTTTTAGGGGAAAATCAGGGAAAAACTATAGGGATTATTAGATTTCTTCTTTTTTGTCAATTTCAGGTTGATAATTGAAATTATATAATTTGTTTCAATTGATAGTGAAACAATATTGAGATTAAATTATGTTTTTGGGGAAAATTAAAAAAAAAAAAATCCCACTTCGATCATCCGAAATCAGTTTATTATAGAAAAAAAAAAAGTCTGTCAATTTCAAATTCCATAGGTGGAAAAAAAATTTTTTTTTTCCATTTCAATTTTAAAGAGAAAATGACATCAATAATCTTAAAAACAGAAAGAAAATTTGTATATAAGAATTTAATCATCACATATTAAAAGCAGAAAATAAGGATAGTTACGTCAAAACGAAAAAAGATTTTTTTTTTCTAAACATGCTTTCATTAAAATTCACAAAAATGTAGAATTTTTTTAATACATTAAAAGAAGAATTTGGAATTTCGACAAATTAGCTAGCTATCGCCAAGTTGGCTTCATATATAGCAATTTATTTTTGTCGCTAAATTTGGCGAAATACGGCCGAATTTGACGATATTGCGCCAAGTGGGTCAACATTTGGCGCTATTGTGGCAACCCTGCCATTAGCAATTTTCAACAATTACTCATTGCTGAAGCTGATACTGATTTCTCCATAGGAAATCAACCGTCGCCCCCTCTCCGTTGACCCCCATAGGGATCGAATTAAAAAAAAAAAAAAAAAAAAAGTCCAGTCCATGTATTGCCCTCAGGAATACACATTATTCCAAATTTCAAAGCTCTATGTCAACAAGAAGTGGGTGAAAAATGAGTCATAAGATTTGACTTCCACACACAAACATAATTGTAAGTTAAAAGAAAGCATGTAATAGTAATGAGAGAACAAATAAATTAACAAAACATTAATAAAAATACAAATAAAAAGTCGAATTAGAAATCACTTGATGATGAAACAAACATCGGTATCGTGTTTAACGTCAAGTGAATGTGACATTTATGATCATCCATTATTGGCACATAACCTTATAGTTTGGTGATAGTTTTTGGTCAACGGGATAATCAAGTAATACCATGCAAACAATATAAATTGTTAAATTAACTTGAAAATATTTATGATGGCGCATTAAAATAGAGAAAAGAATTCGTGAATATGCTATAAGGTCATTGTGCCGAAGTATGATAACCCTTAAACGCGGCAATGTACTTCTACTTAAAATCTTACGACAAGAATCATACATAAATGCTATATAATGAGACATCCGAAATTCAGGAGCAAAACGCGAAGCATTTATCTACATTTAAAGCGTTTTCTATTAAAAAAGTCCCCATTCCAAAGGACGTCGTTTATTTTAAAGCGCCCCAATGTTTTCTAAATGCGATAAAAAATCCCGAAATTGGTTCAAGTTTTTTTTTTTTTTTCTGTTAACTTTGAAGATCAAATAAAATTACGGACGTTAATAGCTGCAGTGTGTGTTTCCTTTACCAGCAAAGTCAGCTCAGGAAAACGCGAAAAATCTTCAGATTTGAGTTCTAAAGTTTTCTACGCACTTAGGTAACTTGTTTTCTTCAGTGATCTATTAATGACAAAGATAATGTCTTAAATGCGGCATAGCTGCCAACATCTTACGCTCTTCTGTACCACAAAAATTTTATAGTAAATTTTACCTTTTTAAATCGCTGTAATTTGCCGATTAAATAAGGCAAAAATTTCTATTAAATTTTTGTGGTACAAAAAAGCGGAAGAGTCGGCAGCTATGAATGCGGAGAGAATTTTGGGGTATAAACTAAGGTATATTTATATGGTATTTTCATAAATTGCATTAAAATTATGTTTAAAGCAGAAATTGAATTTAAAGATGATCCTCCAATAGTTTTTCTTTTACCGCGTACTTAAACATGTATCTGAAATGATCAAAATAGAAAAATACTCATCTTTAAAATTTTTAATTTAAAAATGGCATTCTCCAATTCAGTCAGTGCATCGTAAAACAATGGTAACGTTCCGCGTTTTATTCCGGGATCGTTTTCCCTTTTCATAAGTTTTTATAACAGGAAGTTATAATTTTCTTTTCTGAAATATTCCTACTACTCGTATGTACTGGTGACAATTTACTCGCTAGCACGTGCATTCGCCACCAATGTATCTATTTATTTCACAGGAAGTTTACAGATTTTTCAGTAGAACGCTCCAGAATAATTTAAAAAATTTTAAGTCAGTTTAAAACATTTCAAGCGTTTTTCAAAGAAAGGCATACAGCGCAACGCAAATGCACCCCCCAAACAACACAATTCGCGCTGCAGAAAGCGTTCGGGCGTGTTTTTTTCACCCGGTACCAACACAATATTAGAGACACAGAGAGAAATATGTATATGTGAACAATGCTTTTAGTGTAAACTGGTGGGAACATATTTTTTTTTTTTTTTTTTTTTTTTTTTTTTTTGTTAGCCAAATCCGGGCAAATTTATTACATCGTAAACAATTTCGAAAATTGTTAAACATTTTAAATTTCATAAAACGAATCTGTATTTTGTAAAGGAGGGGTGGCGAACCCGTTGCCAATGGACAAACTGCCATCACTATTTCTGAAGAGCAATTTATTTAATGACAGAAATTGTGGAACTAATGTTTTAAAAAGAAAAAAAAAAGAATTTTTAAGAAATGCTGCAATTTTTATAAAAAAGTTTCAAAAGAACAAACGTCTTTGGAATATACGTGGAACTTTATCATTTGTTTTCAAGTCTAGAGGTTAAAATCAGTGGCGTAGGGTGGGGTACAGATGCTCTGTGTACCAATAATTTTGTAAAGTTTACTTCGCCTTATTAGATCTGAGAATTTTCTGCTATTCATTAATACGAAGATAACTTTTGAATATTAGTGGCATCAAGATCATTTGGACCCCCACCCTGGCTACGCCACAGGTTAAAATGTTTATCTGCTTTCAAATATATATTACGATGCGATGTTTTTAATCTGCTTATGTAAAACTTCATTTCCACCAGTTTCCACTAAAAGCAACGTTGAAATATAAATTTAGTTAAGATGTTTAGTTCTGCGATTACTCCCAGGTTCTGGTGTGTGCCTTGAACGTAAACGGTACTTTCCGGAGTAGTGGTTTGTTATTGCGTACTGTCAATTTATGCGATGTAACCATGGTAACGCAAAAATCCGTCATTTTCATGGGACATTCCTGTATTTTCGTACTTCGCGGAAGCTAATCCATCTTCTGCTTTTGAAAGTCGTTTGCTATAAACAGTTCCGCAGATAATTCAAAATTCTACCATAAAGCGAAAATCCTTTGAGTCAAACTTTGTTGCATGTTTAAAAACAGTTGCATATACGCAAAAACAAAATAGGACAATGAAAAAGCAGCGTCAAAAAATGAAAAAGAGAGAATAATTAAAGCGTAAAAAATCAAAAACAAAATTCGTTAAAAACCTGAATTCAGTCACTAAAACAACCTGGAAGTGAAGCTTCAACAGTCTAAACCTTAATCGTATATAGATTCATACCACTCAGACATCAAAAGGAAAAATTGAGGCCTACACAGAAGGTGAAAATAAAAAATGCGTTAAAAGCAAACTTAAAATATTTGGTAAAACTTTTTGTATCAGTCATTCATTAATTACTTCCTGTTTTATCGATGGTCAAAGTTAAATGTCTGTTAAATATGCATTTTCAAGTAGTGCATTATTTAAGTATAATGTATTCAAGGTTATGTACCGTTATGATTTTTTATGTAAATTATTAGTTTATTTAATTGTTCAATAATAAGCTATTCAACATTCAATTTTAGGTATTTCAACTCTTTATTAAGTAATTAAAATATGTATAGTATAAAATAATATGTAAAATAAGTAATTAAAATATGTGGATATTTAAAGATGAAATGACATGTGTAAAACGCATTGTCACATTTAGGACATTGGACGTCTCATTTAGGATTTAACTACCGTAAATGCGACAAAAATGTCCTAAATACGACAGTGGTATATTGTTGGCTTATAGTAAAAATAACAAATCCATTTTTACGAAACAAGTTGGTTTTGAACTAAAGGCACAGTATTCAACAATTTTCTACTTATTAAAATATATATTTATTAACAAAATGCCAAAAATACCCTAAATGCGACAAAACTATGGGGAATCGCGTCGTATTTAATGCACAATGACCTTATAGGCAGTTCAAGTTGTTAGTCAAAAAATTTCATCACTATGCATTGATTGGAGGTGGGCTTCAATATGGAAAATTCATCGCTTTGATTTACGCTTTCTAGAAACTGCGAACTTTGAGTAAATTTAATTTTTTAAATACATATTTTTTGCTGTGTTTCTTTTTAAGATACATAAATAATACTATTTATGAATGAAGAAAAAATAAGAAAATTTTGTTTTAAGAAATTAACTCTGCTAATAATATGTTGCTTGTTTCCAATCTTGTTTTGAAAAACTATTTTAGTAGTTAATTAGAAGTTCTTTGTATCATATTTTAATAAATATTTTTTTATTTCTCATTTCAATAATGTGATAAAACAATAGGAGCACGTTTTTGCAAGGTTTTATTCTATTTTATTTTATTTTATTTTTAGCTACGCACTTTATTACTTCCATAGGGTCAGGTGGGATAAAGTAAGTAGTGGAGTAAAACAGGTAGGTTTCAAAAGTAAATTAATAAAAAATACAAATTGTAACTTTTTGCAATTGTTTTGCCAAATTAGTGTGTTACAGGTATCAGTAATCATTTTTCAATACAGGATGTTTGTTGTTATATTATTAGGTGCGTTCGTAATTATATAAATACGTAGCACCTATAGTCGTCGTTCAGTCCGTCCGTCTGTCTATCCGTCCGTCCGCATATAGCAGAGCAAAAACTACCCAACCGAACGGTCTGAAATTTTAAATATATAATTGTTTCAAAATTTTGTCGAGTCATTTCAAATTTTATGAAAATCGGATGTATAGTTTAATGACAGGGACAGTCAAAAGTTTTCCGTTACATTACGGTCAATGGGAAAAAATTACTGCAAGTGCATTTTAAAGATTTAGAGCCTTCCGAATGGTCTGAAATTTTAAATATATAATTGTTGCAAAATTTTGGCGAGTCATTTCAAATTTTATGAAAGTCGGATGTACAGTTTAATTACAGGGACAGTCAAAAGTTTTCCGTTACATTAAGGCCAATGGGAAAAAATTATTTCAAGTGCATTTTAATGATGTTACAGCCTTTCGAACAGAATGAAATTGAAATGAACTTATGAAGTGCATTAAAATATACATTCATTATAATAAGCGGTGCAAAAAATATTTATAAAGCTACTTATAGTACGAATGCACCTCATTTGCCACGTTTGACGTGCAATTTCCAACTTGTTATATTTGTGGAGAATTTCGCAAGCAACACCTGCATCAGACTGAGTGTCCCCGTATTTTCTGCTTCGAGATTAAAAAGGAAACGAGCCTTAACGAAGCTGTATGAAGTGGAAATGCGGAAGAAGTAAAGAGAACGAAATGAGTTTTACGACGCAAGGTTTTGTTAAAAAAGAACAGAACATATTTCGGTGAAATAAGATTGAATATTTACACGACGTAAGAAAATCTCAGAAATATTCAACGACGTCCTGAATTATAGACTTTAAGCTAATTAAAGAACGAGAAGAGTGTTTATATCTGTATTTTTTGTTTGTGTGTTCGTCTCAATAAATGTCAGTGCTCGTCCTAAAAGTGAGTTGTGAGTTATGTATGGAGTCTCACCCCATAAATTGGTGTCATAAGTGACAGTTAACCCACCAATATGATTAATTAGAGTTATTCATCCTACAGATTCAAGCCGGATATTATTCTAACGGTGAGTTCATTATTATTATTTTGATTATGAAGTTAGTTGAGATACCTGAACTGGAAGTTGCATTTAAAAACGAACGAACGCATAAAATTAAATTGCTGCATAAATTCCTATTTGATGCTGACGGTGATCGCTCTAATAGTAAGAGAATACGTGATTTTACTGGTTTCGGTTTTCAAACCGACAGCACCGAATTCAAAAATAAAATAACTAAAGTTCAAACTGATTTTTCATTAAATGATCTGATTACAGTGTGCAATCTACTTTGTATTGATAATGAGGGATCTTTAAACGATCTCGCAACCCGATTAGTTACATACCTTTCAGACTACCTTACTACAAAATAATATTATACAAAATGAAATTGACACTGACTCGGAACCCGAACTGCCTTCAAATAATATGACTTCAAGTAATAACACTGAATTATCAAATTTTGACAAACAACAGCAATTTCCAGTTCAAAGTTTTATGCCATCGTCTATTAATTTTACTGATATTGAAAGTGTAATACCTCCTTTCGATGGTAGTTCTTTTAGTGATATAAATGTATGGTTTAATAATTTTGAGGATGTTACTAATATGTTTAATTTATCTGACTTTCATAAATTCCTATTTTGTAAAAAATCATTACGAGGAAAAGCCCAGTTATTAGCACAAACAGAATTTCATATCAATTCATATGACAAACTTAAACAACTCTTAATATCAGAATTTAGCACCACTTATAATTCTGCCGAGTTACATGATATATTAAATAAACGAAAATTGCTAGAAAATGAATCAATAGAAGAATATTTTCTTATCATGAAACAAATATTCTCGCGTGGTAAAATCGAGGATTCCGCATTAATGCAATACATCATAAATGGTATACCCGACTCTGTTTTCAGAAAATCCATGTTATATGGATGCCAATCCATTGTAGAATTCAAGCAAAAGCTCAAAATTTATGACAAAATTCGACATGACTTTGAGAACACTAAATTTCGTAAAGTCAAACCTGAAATGCCAGTGAAAGAGAAATCCTTTCGACCAAAATCTGATCTTTTTTGCTTTAATTGTGGTTTGTCGAATCATAAAAGTAGCCAATGCAGACATAAAGATAAAGGCCCTCGTTGTTTTAATTGTTCGAATTTTGGCCATAAATCGGCTCAATGTGATCAACCAAGGAGGCCTAGAGTTAAGTCAGAACCCTCCAATGTTTCCACTGTCACGTCGAACACTTTCATGACCAAACAAGTCATTATTTCGTCTGTAAATGTTACATCATTGGTAGACACAGGTAGTGAAAGAAGTTTACTAAAGGAAAGTATTTATCGCAAACTCCCTACAATTTCGAACCTTGAACATTCAACTATCACATTAACTGGATTAGGAAATACTATAATCAAACCCCTAGGTTTTTTCTCTACGAACATTATGATAGATGATTTTAATTATACAACTAATGTTTATGTAGTCCCAGATTATTCCATATCTTTTGATCTTATTATTGGTACAGATATCATTCAGCAAAGTATTTTAACAATTTCTGGAAATAATATTTCGATGCAAAAAATCGAGAAAAATGACGATACATCCAATAATTTTTTGATTAATATTGCTCATGTGTATCTGTGACGATCTTAATCTTGATTTATCTCATATTACCGATGAAACAATACGTTTAAAAATTTCAGAACTTATTCAAAATTATTCTCCTAAAAAAATAAAGACAACTGATGTTAAATTATCAATTCATCTGGAAAACGAAGAACCTGTTACTTGTTCTCCCAGGCGCTTGGCGCAAATAGAGAAAAACTTCGTCGAAAAACAAATTTCTGAGTGGCTCGAAAAAGGAATTATTCGTAAAAGCACTAGTAATTTTTCATCACCTATTGTCCTAGTAAAAAAGAAAGATGGTTCATATAGATTGTGTGTTGACTATAGGAAGTTAAATTCTAAAACACATAAACAACGTTTTCCCCTCCCAGTAATTGATAACATTATTGATCAGTTGCATTCTGCAAAAGTATTTACTACTCTTGACCTTAAAAATGCTTTTTTTCATGTCGAAGTAGAAGAAAATAGTAGAAAATATACTTCTTTCGTAACACATTCTGGTCAATTTGAATTCTTATATATGAATTGTGGCCTTAGCGATGCACCCTTAGTGTTTCAAAGATATATTTATAACGTTTTTCGAGACCTCATTAATGAAAAAATACTTATTGTCTATATGGATGACTTCATAATACCAGCTGAAAACGAAGTCGAAGGACTCCAGAAATTACAACGCGTCCTTACAACTGCATCCGAATATGGTTTAGAACTGAATCTCAAAAAATGCCACTTTCTACAACGAGAAATTGATTTTTTGGGTTACCACATTAAAAATGGTCAACTGCACCCATCCCCCTTAAAAACTAAAGCTGTCCTTAATTTCCCAGAACCTAAAAGTATAAAAGATGTACATTCATTTGTCGGATTAACTTCATATTTTCGTAAATTCATTCAAGATTACTCTTTAATAGCTAAGCCTTTAACAGATCTTCTTAGAAAGGACACTAAATTTCACTTTGGCGACCAGCAACGAAATGCATTTAATCAGCTGAAACACATCCTTTCTTCAGGTCCTGTTTTAAGCATTTATAACCCTAGTAACGAAACAGAAGTTCACTGTGATGCATCTATTGACGGTTACGGAGCAGTCCTCCTTCAAAAGTCTTCTATTGACAATCAATTTCACCCTGTCTATTTTATGAGCAAAAAAACCACAGATGCCGAACGTAAATATTCGAGTTATGAATTAGAAGTTTTAGCTGTCATAGAAGCCCTTAAAAAATTTCGCGTTTACATTCTAGGTATTCCTTTCAAGATAGTCACAATTCGCCCTTACTATGAATAAAAAAGATCTTTGCACCAAGATTGCTCGATGGGCTTTAATGTTAGCTGACTATAACTATACAATCGAACACAGACAAGGTACACGCATGCGCCATGTCGACGCTTTAAGTAGAAATCCAATATGTATGATCATTCAAGATAGTTTTACTACCAAAATCATACAATCACAGAACACTGACGAACATATACAGGCCATCAAAGAAATTTTGAAAACAAAGCCATATGACAACTATTTCCTTAAAAATAACGTTCTCTATAAAAATCATAAAGGTATCGATCTGATAGTTGTGCCGGATGAAATGCAGCTAAATGTCATTAAACACGTTCATGACAGAGGACATTTTGGCCGTAAACGCTGTGAAGAACTCCTTAACGAAGAATTTCTCATCCCTAACATGTCAAATAAAATTGATAAAATTATAGCAAATTGTGTAACATGCCTTTTGTATAATCGCAAACGTGGCAAACAAGAAGGTGAATTACATCCCTTACCTAAAGAAGAGGCTTCTCTCCAAACCTACCACATTGATCATTTAGGCCCTCTTGAAACAACCAACAAAAATTATAAACATATTTTGTCTTTAATAGACGCATTTACTAAATTCGTCTGGTTGTATCCATGTAAAAGTACTTCTGCTACCGAAGTTATATCAAAACTACGACAACAAAGTCATACTTTTGGCAATCCTTCCATTATCATTAGCGATAAAGGTCCTGCATTTACAAGCAAAGAATTTGCTGATTATTGTCAAGATGAAAATATAAAGCACGAGACAGTTACAACTGGCCTTCCCCGTGCCAATGGTCAAGTAGAGCGACTTAATTCCACCATAATTTCTGTAATCTCTAAAATGTCCACAGACGAACCGACCAAATGGTTTAAACATGTTCCTAAAGTTCAACAAGTCATTAATTCAACTTACCAAAGAAGCATTAAGAGAACACCGTTTGAAATATTATTTGGTACAAAAATGAAACAGAAAGAAGATGTACAAATTATTGACCTCTTAAACAGTGCAGTCGAAGAACAATTCATGAAAGACAGAGAAGAGCTCCGTAAAGAAGCCAAGAAGAATATTCTGGAAATTCAACAAGAAAATCGCAAGCACTATAATTTACGACGTAAGAAACCCCGTAAGTACAAGCTTGGTGACCTTGTAGCAATTAAGAGAACCCAGCAAGGACCAAGTTTAAAGTTGAAATCTAAATTCTTAGGTCCGTATAAAGTAATCAAAGTGAAGTCTGACGACACCTACGACGTAACGAAAATCTCATCAACTGAAGGACCGATAAATACTAGCTCCTGTGCTGAATACATGAAACCTTGGCCTGACGAAAACTGAAACTTAAAAAAAAAAAAAAAAAAAAAAAAAAAAAAAAAAAAAAAAAAAATTTAAATCTTTTCTTTCTGTGTGCTATAAACATTCACTGCTTTCAAAGAAATCTCTATATGATGTTACGCTACTTCAACTATGATGTGCAGATTAATTTTTTTTTCTTTTCCCCTAAGAACAGTTACTGGTTTTTGTTTTTTGTTTTTCAGATTCTATTTTACCACATGTCGCTGCGGCAGCTCCAAATGTCAGGACGGCCGCTTGTGGAGAATTTCGCAAGCAACACCTGCATCAGACTGAGTGTCCCCGTATTTTCCGCTTCGAGATTAAAAAGGAAACGAGCCTTAACGAAGCTGTGTGAAGTGGAAATGCGGAAGAAGTAAAGAGAACGAAATGAGTTTTACGACGCAAGGTTTTGTTAAAAAAGAACAGAACATATTTCGGTGAAATAAGATTGAATATTTACACGACGTAAGAAAATCTCAGAAATATTCAACGACGTCCTGAATTATAGACTTTAAGCTAATTAAAGAACGAGAAGAGTGTTTATATCTGTATTTTTTGTTTGTGTGTTCGTCTCAATAAATGTCAGTGCTCGTCCTAAAAGTGAGTTGTGAGTTATGTATGGAGTCTCACCCCATATATTTAGCAGCCATTTTAAAATTTTGGATGATATAACTTGGTTGTAACGACGAAAAAAACTTTGGTTTAAGTTTAAAAGTAAATAAAAACTTATTCTCAGATTATTTTTCCATTGTATAGCATAAAACATTTATCCAGGATTAACTTTCTACATTTTTTATTACAAAATAACGTAAAATTATTTTTTAAGCAAAAAACCTATGTAGGCTAAAATTGTTATATCGTTACGCTTAGCAAAATTATCGTTAGGCTTAGCTTAAATTTTTATACTTTTTGATACTTTGATAATATTTTTTAGATAACATTTGACATTAAAGGAGCATAGTTCTCTAAAACTATGTGCTTTAAAAAGTTTATTAAAACTGAATTGAATTTCACAAATTAATATAGGGGAGACTAGGGAGGGTTGACCATACGGGAGGCTTGACCCACCCATCAGTTTTCATATTTAAAATAATTTCAGAGTTTTATCAATAGGTGTCAACCAAAGCTACTGGAATGCTCAAACAACAGTCTTTGTTTCATGTATCTAATCGAAATAGGTGTGGGAAAAATCAATTGAGAAACGTTTTCAACCTAAAAAGTCCGTTTTTTAGAAATATTTTGTAAGCTTTTCTCAGATAAAATATATCATAGAAATTTAAGTCAGTAGGTTTAAAGTAATGCAGAAATACCGAGCTTTCATTCCCGGCATAAAGACTGTACAGTAAGTTAGGCTTAACATAACAATGTGCTATTCTTTAGAAAAGTGGTATGTGGGGGGGCTTGACCCAGTTAATGTGAGGTGTGGATTGACCAGATGCTCAAGGCTTCCTTAACTAAGTGGTTTTGTAAATCTTTTTATTATACACTGTGCTTAATGAAAAAGGTTATATATATAAAAAAGAATGTATATTTATTCTGTAAAACTACTGTAAAACGGGGTGATGGAAAAGAAAATGTTTAAAACTGCTTAAAGAAAGATGTGAAAAATTGCTGTAGTATCCATTACAAGAAAAAACTTAATGAAATATAAATGGGAAAGTTGACAGGAACTTTTCTCCATCTAAATATTACTTAAAATAGGTAAATAGAAACAGTGGAAAAGACTAGAAAGTATGAAAGCAGCAGTCTTAATCCTTTCAGGGGCAGTCGCATGTTTATGAAACCACTTAATTTTAATTCCCAAACGCCCCAACGACAACAGAATTTTGCTAAAATCTTTTCAATTTAATATGTATGTGAAATATAGCCTTTTTCTTATTTCCAAAAAAATTTGTTCGTAAATTCCGGTGCCAGTCATTTATTTCAACATTTTAGTACTGAAAGTACTTTGCGCCTGAAATGGCTAAACGATGTTAATAATAAGTTAAGTGCTCAATGCGGCTGCAAAAGAAAATAGCATTGATCAAAAAACTTGAGGAAGGCATGTAGATAAATTTCACCAGGAAGAATACAGTTAGATGAAGTCAAACTATGTGCAACTAGTGTTGTCAGGTCAAGTATCACAAAAAGTAGGACAAAGAGACAAAAAAAAAATGGCGGGACAGTGTCTCCTAAATCCGGACATAATAATACACGAAACCCTATGAAAATGGAACCTGTCTCTAACGGAATACTGTCTTAAATGTTAAAATTTCATTTTCCCTGCTGTACAATTATACATGCTCAGACAAAATCATGTTTCATATTTTCAAATATATATATATGTATTTTTTAATAATTAAAGCCTGTAGCATAAAGTTATTTTGCTTTTTTTAAAACTGATTTTATTTCTCTTCTCAAATATTTCAATATAAAATCAAGTGGGTCAAGCATCCCATATAGTGGGTCAACCCTCCCGTATGTGGGGAGCCTTTCTCATGAATAAAATCAATCATTTTTCAAATTTCTTATGTATTACACTTATGTAGCAATTTTATTTTGATAATTGATTGTATTACGAATAAAATGATATATAAAACTTTATTCTACGTTCAATATTTAAAAAATAAAAAAATCATTTTGTAAAAAGTGGGTCAAACCTCTCTAGTCTCCCCTATAGTAAAAGCAAAACATGCAACTTTCCACTTTATGCTTATTTTGTACCAATGGTTATACAAGAGATTTTAAAAACTGGTAGGAAAAAAGAAGAGAAATAAAAGCCCAAAATAATAAATCATGATTAAAAGACTTACCAACAAAGTTACTGATTATTTAGAAGTGCTTTTGTTTCTTTAGAATAGAATACTTATCTAATTTAAATAGTAATAGTAGAGGACAAACTATCAAAATTGAATTTCAAGTCAGAGTTTTTGAGCAAGATAACAAATTAGATATTTCTTGTGATCACAATAATCAGGAATACAAAGTTAAATTCACAACAGAGAGAGGATGTACAGTCGTGGAAAAAAAAAGAAAAAAAAAGTAAACAACCTCTACTAACTCTGCGACTTATTATAATAGAAAAAAGCTACTGGTACCAATCGATTGGAAATAAAGTCTACTTTTAAATGATGTATATAAAATTTGCTTAGGGGCCATCTACAAATCAAAACCAGATCAAACTTTGATTTTTTCAATGGCAACACCCAATTTTCACAAAATATTTTAAATCTTCGGTTCAAACTATGACTAGAAACGAAATTTCTAGTCATTTGAATCGTAAGTTTTTGAATTATAAGCATTCAAAATTTAGAGCTTCTAATGTTAAATGACATTTTCATATTTTTATTAATATCTCCTGAAATTATTATCCTAATGTGATAATTTTGTGTGGGGTTATAAAAATAAAAAACCCAAACATAAAAACATTGAATTTGTAATTTTAAAAAATTTTGTAATATGAATTATGAATTATGAAATTAATATTCGAAAAAAATAGGAATTGCAACCTACAATTTTTTGATAGATTTGTATTTATTATCTCCTTCTTTATGCGATTTCTCAATTTCAAATTTTTCTTCCAAGTAGTTTTCGAGTTATCATTAAATAACGTCAAAATGATGGTTTAAGAAATGATGTGAAGAGAAGCATAATTTGAAAAATATATATTTTTTACACAGTTTAATGAAATATTTGGGCTGTCAAAAGCCGAAACATATTAAGCGAGTGAAATGGTCAATTTGGCAAGACAGATATATCAGTAGAAGTGACATAGTCATTTTGTAGCATTTCATCAATCGAGTACAAAAACTTCAATTTGGATACAGCCCCTAAAATAGGCTCCTTTTTAAATAATTAATTTCTCGGAAACTAATCCTACGAATTTCAGGAAATGTTGTATTTAGGCTAATTGAAAGGTGTAGAATTCATTTATGGTGTCAAACTTAGGTATTGCTATTGAAAAAGACAAAGTTTGGGTTCGTTTTGATATGTAGATGGCCCCCTAAGCAAATTTTATATAGATCATTTAAAAGTAGACTTTATTTCCAATCGTTTAGTACCTGTCACTTTCTTCTACAATAATTTTTTGCGAAGTTAGCAGGACTGTTTACTTTTTTTCCCACGACTGTACCTATTTCATGTTTCCTGAAAAAGATGGCATGTTTGATGTATCACAAATTGCAGCTGTCCTTTCTGATCACACCAATAAACCATAATTCAGACATTTCTTTTCTTAAATCTGTTGTTTAATATTTTTAGCATTCTAAAGAACACTTTAATGGGAATCGTGTGCAATTATTTATTTAATTAAACAAATAGAAAGCTTTCAATAAGTATTACTTATTTTACCCCACAGCATGGGGTAAAATAGTTAATTGACAATGTGCTTTAAAATGCCATTATCAGTAATAATCAAAAAGTTTTGTTGTTGAAATTGCTCTTGAAATGTTGAGAGCAATGTTCATTTGCACATACTACATAATTTTTTTGCAGATTAAAATGATATATTTTTGACAAACTAAGTATAAATAAAAGAAATGCTATTTTTATAACTATTTTACCCCATCAGACCCTAGTATTTTCTACTTTAGGCCTCTTACTAGCCTACGAAATTTCAACCAAATCATTGACCAGGATATTTGTTCATATGTATTCATTCCTTGTGAATGAAGATTTTAATGCATTCTTAACATCTTAACAGTAAAATATTACCAATGAAGATTTTAAAATCCCTTATTTATACTTTTTTAAAAATAATTAACTGTATTCATTCAGGTTATTCTGAGTTATATTTTAAATCAGCTAGATAAACTATTAAAAAAAAAAAAAAACATACAGTGGATCCTAAAAATGATCAGGCACTTCCAAACTCCAGAATTATTCAATAATTAAGAAATATTATTGGAAGGTAAAACGATTTGTGTTGTTGTAATAAATCTTCACATCTTTATGTTTGCATGCTATGTATTTTTTCAGAATCAAAAAGAAATTATATTTTTTAATTTACTAATTTGTATCAAAATAGCAGAAAAAGTCTAAAAAGTTATCGGACACTTAAGATTTTAAATAAAACCACCAATCATTGGAAAATAAATGAAATCTATTATGTTATTTGTTGCTAAAAATGATCAGGCACTTCCAAACTCCAGAATTATTCAATAATTAAGAAGTATTATTGGAAGGTAAAACGATTTGTGTTGTTGTAATAAATCTTCACATCTTTATGTTTGCATGTTATGTATTTTTTCAGAATCAAAAAGAAATTATATTTTTTAATTTACTAATTTGTATCAAAATAGCAGAAAAAGTCTAAAAAGTTATCGGACACTTAAGATTTTAAATAAAACCACCAATCATTGGAAAATAAATGAAATTATGTTGTTTGTTACTAAAGTTAAGTGGCAATATCTTGTAAAATCGTGTGTTCATTTTATTAAAATAATTTCAGTTTTAATATGGAAGGTTTTGTGTTTTGATGTTACGTTACATATGAGGATGCGAACTATCTATCTATCTATCTATATTATAAAGGACAAACATATCTGTGCGTAACGTATACGTCATTCTGCGAATGGCAACACTCTGAAATTTGAAATGAAATTTCGCTTTTGCTATTTTCGCTACTGCAAATTTTTAAACTACTAAACATCCCACATTTTAAATGTTTACACCATCGGATGCAGAAAAAAATGCACTTTTAAATGCAATTTGTTTGAAAGCTGTATCTCAATTTATTTTTGAGATATTAATTTTTTTGTAGTTTTTAATACCATTTTTCTAGGAGTGGCAACAAAAGTATCCCATTTCTATTGAAAGTAAACGGAAAATAGCCGAAAATAGGAGATTGCTGGATCATTTTGTTGCCATTTTTTCTCATAAATCCTAAAAAAAAAAGTTGAAATTAAAATACGGGCTATATCAAGAATATTGTTTGTTATTCCGCGATAATGACGTCATATGCATACTTTTCTATAGACGAAGTTTAAAACTGGATTGTAAAAGTAGATTGCTTTAGCGGATGCAAATGACGTCATTTTATAAAAAAGCGTGTATTTAATTCTTAAAACTGAATTATGTTGTGTAGAAGTGCGTCATTTTCACAGCCGATCTGCTTTGAAATTCTTCACAGGTGAAAATGTTTCATTTTTGAAAATAATGTAATCGAAATCACACACTGATAAAACGCAATGTTTTACAAAAATTTCGAGTGTCTTTATAAAAGAGAGGTGATACGCAAATAATAGCGATTTATACTACAGAAATTGATTATTCTCGCCTGGATGGATTTGCTTCGCCGAGTTAGACAAGCAAACAGATAATTAGAGATTTAAAATAATATCACGTTCCTGAATTTTTGTGGAAAATTCTCTGGAATAACAAAATTTTAATGCTATTCTTTAGGACATTCTACTATAATTTTATCAAAACAACATAATTCATCAACAAACAACATCAAAATAACAATTTTCATAATTTTATATAATCTATATATTTAAAACACAAATGTGATTTTTGGTCATCTGTCCTGATCTTTCTCCTGAACCAATTTGCTAATATTTTTTTTTTTTAAACTGAAAGCTGTTCATTTGTAGATCGCACTATCTCTTTTGTTTTTTAAAATAGCCCCACTTTTATATTTTAATTTTAAAAGCATTTTATGAAATTTCTTCAAAATGATGAAAATTAGACAGCTTTCATTATTACAGACAAGAGAGAAATAATGAGGTATTTTTATCTTTATTCATGCTATTTTCTGATGAAAATTCAAAATTGTTGATAAAAATTGTTGTATAGCGTTTAGAGGCGCAAAATTCCATTAGAAGCATAATATTATATTAGGGAATAATAACGGAAAATGACATACTGCTTTTGAAAACACGTATTTTTCTTCATAAATTTTCTATATTGTTTTTCCTTCTATATGTGTACTAATACTAAGTTTCAGACCTAGGCGAAATGCTTATTTAAGTGAAAATGAAGTCATATTTAAAAGAAAATGGTTATTTTCTTAGATAAAACTAAACACTTTAACACAAATGCGTCTAAAAAACATAAGTTACGGAAATTTCTACTCTCCGGAATTGAGATTAGAATCTCAAGTAAACAGTGCGTCTGTTCACATAATCAGATGTAGGTGACAATTGTGACAAGTTTTGAGTTAAAATGATTTTAAAATGATCAAACAAAATACAAATTTTTTTAAAAAAATGATGAATATGGATATGAGAAGTGCGTATGCAAATTTTGAAAATGTGAAAATTGCTGTTTTTCATTCCGGAATACCACGCATGAGAGCCTCAATTGATAACCACATCATAATAACTGATCTTAATTATATTTTATTGATTACGTATCTATATTACAAAGAACAAACGTATCTGTGCGTAACGCTGACGTCATTTTTGCGAATGCCAACACTTAACGATCGAATTTCGTTCTTGAAATTTTCGCTACTGGAATTTTTTAATCTTCTGACCATCGTACATTTACAATTTTCGTCGCATCGGGAAAAAATTTACTTTCAAATGCAATTTGCTTAAAAACTGTATCTTAATTGACTGATGTATCCTATTTTTTAAAATAATTTTTAAGCAGGATTTTTTAAAAAAGTTTATCTTATCCCGTGCCGGTTTCATTACATAATAATGATAAATATTTTGCACCTAAATCAACAAACATTGTTCAACATTTGTTTCTGACTATTTTTGCATAACGAAATTAATACTTCCTTTATAAAGAAATAAAAGAATAATATTAAAAAAACAACACCAACCTAACATATATGTGAAAGACAAATTAACGAAATTAATACTTCTTTTATAAACAAATAAAAGAATAATATAAAAAAAAACACAAATCTAACATATTTGTAGTCGTACAATTTAAATTTTTAGATCACCAAATAGGATTTTTTTTTTCAAATGGAATTTGTTTGCAATAGTTCATCTCAGTTTACTGATTGTCTATCTATATTATAAAGGACAAACATATCTGTGCGTAACGCATACGTCATTTTGCGAATGGCAACAATTTGAAATTTGAAATAAAATTTTGGATTTGCAATTTTTTCTACTGCAAATTTTTAAACTTCTAAACATCGCACATTTTAAATTTTTACACCGTCGTATAAGAAAAAAATACTCTTTTAAATGCAATTTGTTTGAAAACTGTATCTCAATTTATTTTTCAGATATTAATTTTTTTGTAGTTTTTAATAACATTTTTCTTATTCGTGGCAACAAAAGTACCTCATTTCATTGAAAGTCATTGAAAGTAAACGGAAAATAGTCGAAAATAGGAGATATCTTTCTGTTGCCATTTTCTCATAAAACCTAAAAAAAAGGTTGAAATTAAAATATGGGCTATGTCAAGAATATTGTCTGTTATTTTGTGATAATGACGTCATATGCACACTTTTCTATAGACGAAGTTTAAAACTGGATTGTAAAAGTGGATTGCTTTAGCGGATGCAAATGACGTCATTTTATAAATAAAACGTGTATTTTATTTCTTAAACTGGAATTATGTTTTGTAGAAGTGCGTCATTTTTACAGCCAAGCTGCTTTGAAATTCTTCACAGGTGAAAATGCTTCACATTTAAAAATAATGTAATCGAAATCACACACTGATAAAACGCAATGTTTTACAAAAATTTAGAGTATCTTTATAAAGTATATTTTTCAATCTTCTGACCATCGTTACATTTTCAATTTTCGTCGCATAGAGAAAAAATTTACTTTCAAATGCAATTTGTTTAAAAATTTTATCTTAATTGACTGATGTATTATATTTTCTAAAATAATTTTTAAGCATGATTTTTTTTAAGTCTATCTTATCACGTGCCGGTTTCAATACATAATAATAATAAACATTTTTCACATAAAGCAACAAACATTTTTCAGCATTTGTTTCTGACTATTTTTGCATAACGAAATTAATACTTCCTTTATAAACAAATAAAAGAATAATATTAAAAAAAACCACCGATCTAACATATTTGTGAAAGACAAATTAACGGAATTAATACTTCTTTTATAAACAAATAAAAGAATAATATTGAAAAAACAACAAATCTAACATATTTATAATCGTACAATTTAAATTTTTAGATCACCAAATAGGATTTTTTTTTAATGGAATAACTTTGCAAAGTCCATCTCAGTTTACTGATTGCTATGGTTTTAAAAACATTTTTAAAGTATGAAATATTTTTTAATTTATCTATATCGCGCGGAGCTCGATTACGAAAGATTAATCCGTTTGCCCTTAAAACAAAATAAAGACTTCGTCATTTTCTTACGGCTAATATCCATAAAAAAAATTGCCCTATGAATAAATAAATAAAATAATATAAATGAAACACAAATTTACCAGACATGTATAAGCTCTGAAATTATCAGAATATAAAAGGATGCCATAAGTAGCAAAATCTTGGCAAATAACTCTTAGCATGCGGCTAATAAGAAAATATCGCTTTTGATAAATTTAAAAAATTTATTTGATTGTATAATTCGTATTTTCCATATGAAAAATGCTTTTTTAATGTAAGTTGTCAATCTAAAATTATTATGGAATATAAAAAAATTATTAGTTTTCAATTTAAAAAAATGATTTCACCTATATTCTTTAACCCGGGAAGCCCGGGTACGATCCCCTAGTGGTTTTAAAATCAATTTTAAAGAATGAAATATTTTTTCAATTTATCAATATCGCTAGGAGCTCGATTACGCAAGATTAATCCGTTCACCCTTAAAACAAAATAAAGAGCTCATCATTTTCTTATGGCTAATATCCATTAAAAAACTTCCGTGTGAATAAATAAATAAAATAATATAAATAAAACACAAATTTAACAGACATGTGTAAGCTAAGAAATTATCGGAATATAAAAGGATGCCGTAAGTAGCAAACTCTTGGTCGAATAAGTCTTAGCATGCGGTTAATAAGAAAATATCGTTTTTGATAAATTTCAAAAATTTATTTTCATTGTATAATTCGTATTTTTGATATGAAAAATGCTTTTTTAATATAAGTGGGCAATCTAAATATTTATTGCATATAAAAAATTATTAGCTTTTAATAAAAAGAATGTTTTCACCTGTATTCTGTAACCCGGGAACCCCGGGTACGATCCCCTAGTTTATTATAACAGCACAAATCGTTTTAAATTATTTTGGTACTTTTTAATTATTGGATAATTCTGTATTTTCTAAATGTTTGATCACTTTAGGGGTTTCACTGCATAATTTAAAAAAAAGAAAAAAATAAATGAATGAGCAACCTTGGAATAAATAGGGGTACACACGGTTCAAGTTGCAGACGATTCTCGCTCTAAGCAACTTTTACTTACACTTCTTTTTTTAAAAATCCCCAATTGTTTGATTAATTACAGCATGAAAACGGCCTACTGTGTGCCCTTGAAAAGTGAATGACACAACTTTTCACTTTTGAATAGCTTTTAAAAATATTGTGCAACACAAAAGTCTTTTGAATAATCACGCCGCCGTAATTTGTTAGATGAATAATGGCTACTGCAATTTACAGTCTTCTTACTTTTTATTTTTCTATATTCGTGGAATATTTTTTATCGGGAATGAATATCAGATTACGATATGCATTCACTCTGGAACAACAGCAGTAGCAGTCCCATAATTATATGTATCATTTGCATTTTAAAAATAAAAGAGATATAAGCTATGTTTTGTTTTTTTCTTTATGTATTCTTTCACTTGCGTATTGCTCGTTTTCTTTCTTATTGTTTTTATGTTATAATTTTACTGAAATCACGCAGATAAGAAAGTTACAGACAGTTTTGACTTATAGAATTCGCATTTGTTTCACATATCCTTGTTTTAATTATAGCACAGTGATAATAAAACAGGTTACCTAAATGCAAACGAATGCTGAAGGATAGAGCAGGAGCTATTAATATTATTTGTTGTTAATGTTATAAATCGCTTCTCCACATTGCTGTATCAGTTTCTGGTGGGATTGTTATCAGTGTTGAAATTCAGGGGGTGACCCGGGAGGGACATCCCCCCCCCCGCAATGTTAGGGACATCCCCCCCCCCGCAATGTTTGAGATGTTATGCTTTTTAATGGACAAAAGTGCAATTTTCGCCCCCCCCCCCCCCCCGGAGGCGCCGAAATCCTTCCCGGAGAAAAACATCTGAATTCAACACTGATTGTTATTGTTTCGAATTGTTTTCATTCTTGTGGATTGGGTTCAAGTTAACCTGAATTTTCAAAAGAAAGAGTAGAATATTCTTCGTATGAAAAAAGTACAAATTTGACAGTTCAATAAGAATGAGTGTACAGGGTTCTCGCTGCCGCTCGCCATTGTGCCAAATCACGACAAAACACTCCATTTGGCGAGTAAAAGAACAATGAGACTTTTCAAATTGCGAGTGCTCAATTTCTGCTCTTTTTATTTTGTGTGTGTGTGCATTGTAATACAGTCGAGACTCTTATCTGCGTTGCTGAACAATTGATGTCGCTTTACATGTTCAATCGCTCTGTGCCATTTACATTGCTCTATTTATAGAGATACTGACTCAAAAACAATTCAGTTTAGCAACAGCCAAAAACACAGAAAGGACTATGCCATAGGTATTTCTCTATTGTCAGTTAATCACTGGTGTTGCGCCGGTAAAAACACAAAGAAAATTACTCGCATTAAGCGCCAATTAGAGAAAAGTTTTGCTGGAATACGGTGTTGAAATTAAACAT
Source organism: Maratus speciosus (assembly GCA_963932465.1). Taxonomy (NCBI): domain Eukaryota; kingdom Metazoa; phylum Arthropoda; class Arachnida; order Araneae; family Salticidae; genus Maratus; species Maratus speciosus. The sequence goes on along the minus strand of OZ010790.1, from coordinate 26,106,745 downwards.
TTACCATACTATTTATTAGTTGTATGCAAAGTATCATTGGCCGGTCAATTTTTTTCTATCGGTTAAGAGTCGAAATCTCATAGCAATTTTTAGTGTATATTTTCGCAATGGTAAATCAAAGACAGCTGTTATTAATTTTTATTCAGACTGCTAAAAGAATGTCTGCAACATTTATACGCCTTAAAGATAAAGATAAGATTTGTAAGTGTTCCACGCCGAATCTATTTTGCTAATATTTTTTTCATTTGGCTACTGTTTTTTATTTCTTATTCGCCAAATCGCTAATGTTGGTCAAAAGCCAGCGAAAACCCTGCATACATGGTGCTTCAATGTAACGTTTGCAAACTTTTAGAGGTGGCAGATTACACTGCAACAGACAATTTTTGTATTAGAAACCAGGGTCGCAATCTACTCATTCAGTTAAAAGTGCTGGGTGCTTCAGTCATCCTGAGGGAAAAGAAAGTGGAATTTAGACAATTTACCATACGCACTGGACGGAGCTCGCAATGTTTCCCACAAGCATTCCAGTGTTTGATTGGATTTTGGTAAACGCTTGTGAGAAATATCGAGAAGTTCATTAGCCATAATCCATCGTGACGTTGTTTAACGTCAGAAATGCTTGTCGTTCATTTCTTCGTATCTGATGTTTATGTTCTGTAATTCAACCCCACGGGGAAGCGGGTTTATAAAAATTCATTACGTATCTTAATCTTAACATCTCACACAATTTCATCAAGGAAACCACTAGAGATTAAGAGCCGTGTTTTTATGACCGCTCTTTCCCTTCACACACATGCACACTGGGGGGAGTGGGGTCTAATTTCAAAAAAAATTCTTATCTGATGTTTATATTCTGCGATTCATCTCCATTCAAAATTTCATCTCTAAAACCGTGATAGATTTTGAGTATGCTATTATGTTCCCTTCGCTGTGAAGAGACAACGGTTTCAAAAAATTCATCCGCATCTTCTGTTTATATTTGCGGAGATTACTTACGCTATTACGCATGCAAGATGCCTCATAACATTATAAGAGACTTGTTAGAAGAGCAATGTTATTCATATCAGTAGTAAAAATTAAATTTTAATTTTGGGACTACTTATGAGAACAAAATTTCAAAAAATTACATTTGTAGCAATGCTTGCAATAGTACGATCGCTGGAAGATTAAAAAAAAAAAAACTGAAGTGACTCCACTCGACATTCCGAACGTTTCCTTTTCTTAACTGGAGGGTTACCTCTGAACTTTTAATTCTTAACTACTTCGTTGCAATACTCATCACTACCCTGTCGCAATTTCATTGGTGATTTTCCCTATAAAATCAGTCGCAAAATGGTTTTAAAAATTGTTACACCTCTATTCCCACTAGACTTCTGTTCTAGTGTACTTCAGAGCCATTCTGAAGTATGAAAAAATGGAAAGTTTCTATTTTTCAAAATTTAATTAAATTATAAAAATAATTTTATACAATATTAACAATATGCATAATAAGAATTTCTTTATGATTTGTTATAGTAATTGCAGTTTTAATTAATTTCATGTCTTTTTTTAAAGATTGAAACATGGTAAAGTTGATGCATCCAGTGATTTTTTTTAAGGTTTTCACTGGCTCAAAGCTCTTATACGTGTGTTAGTGATCTGACATGGTAAAAAAATAATATTTTACAAAGTTTACAAACCCCTGCACAAACAATATTGACATTATTTAGATCTATTGCTTCGCAAACATTGAAAAAAATTGAATTGATAAATATGTGTAAACTATTTATGTACGTATTTTTAAAATTATTCCAAATCATCACTAAACCGTGTTATAATTTAATGGCATGCAACAAAAATACGCGTTGCATGATGCAATCAATCACCGCTTTCAAAACATTAAAAGTCAGTATGGTCTGGATATCTGAATCGGGGAAGCCAATCAGAACGACTCTGAAGACGCTAGAACAGAAGTCTAGTCGGCAATAGAAATGTCGCTGAAAAGTGATTGGATTAAATACCTAATCAGTTGTTTGCCCTGTAAAAAAATCTATCCAGTTTTCGCGACAGTAGCATATATAACACGTTCGTCAAATCATTTTCCTGCTCAACCGGGAGTACAGTGTTGGAGTTATTGTGTTCACTCACTTTTACATACACAAGTGCTTACATCGTGATTACAATATTTTCCTTACACTATGTGTTCGGGGGGGGGGGGGCAGTGATATACGGGCATGTATAAATAATCCTTCTTGTGTGGTATTTTATTGTTAATAATATCGGAGTTATTACAAATGTGTTTTATCTTTTCTATCAGTAAAAGTATGCCCATAATTACGCATTCACGTAAAATGGATGTTAATATATCAACGATTTTTGTGTAATTGCGACCTTGAATATCTTAAGATGTGGGGAAATTAATAGGGAAGACGGTTATGTCAATCTAAGTAACCTCGCAGGTGTAGAAGCTAAATTTACAACGCAACATATCAATAGAAAAAAAAAAAGAAGAGAAAAATCTCTGTAAAAACTATACCAATGATCTTTAAAATAATTGAATCTTTTGGACAAAACCAAATGAACAATTTATGCAAATCGTTGTCATTACATACGATGTCATTACATGTTTGACAAATGATTCACTGAAAGATAAAATGATTTCCTATCATGTACTGAAACCGCTTTAATTGCTATTTAATGAAAGACCCTCTTTATGATTTCATAATTACTTAAAGATGAACTATTAATTTTAGTATAATCAATCATGAAATGTTTAGAAATCGTTCGTTCTATATATATATGTATATAATATATACGTAATATTGGCCTTTTTTGGCCTTATGCCGACAATATTCGATGAAATAACGTATATTCACTATGAATACCGGATGAGGTTCCTCTGGCGATTCCGTATCATATTGTTAGATTTCTAGCTTAGCATTTTCACCCTCTCTTTTGTTAGTTTTTTACATTTTATTTTTACATTTATTTTCACACGCGTGATTTTATTTTAATTACTAGGGGGCTCTGCCCCCTGTAAGCTACGCTCGCCAACCCCCGTTCAGACACCGCAGAATCTAAAAATAAAAAAACATGCTAATCTGATGGGTTTTAAAAATATTAGAGATGATTAAATTATACTGAAAAAAGCTGTGCAGATCTCCCTGTAAACGGGTTTCCATTCAATTCCCTTTGATTGCAAAAATTTAAGGGCGAATCAGTTGCTGTTAAGACATCCAGTGGTTGTTTTCGTTTTTGATTAAAGAGGATCAGTTAAACATTTCAACAGAAGCTAAAATAAAATGAATTAAGTATTCAGAGTCTTTGTCTCCCGATATTTTAAAACAATCTCTATAATAATAGCCTAAATCATGTGACTATCATCAACAGTTCCCGGCGGAATACTTCGTTTTTTATACTCTAGGTGCCATTTTGATACTTTAATGTTATCCAGGCACAGGTGATAAGTAGCCAAATATTATTCTATCCCCATCATTTCATCTATATTATAATAATTCAAGTTATCTAATGCCATAAACAAATACGGTCTGATCCCTTCGCCTTTCATATGAAGGCTTGGCACAAATGTCATATAATATTGCCGCGATTTTTTTCCAACGCCAATTTGGAGAACGCATCAACAGCATAAACAACAACATCCGGCTTACCATATCAAGCAAAATAACGATACTTTGGCGCCAGTTAAGTACCCGTTGCGTATATGACATTGGCGTCAGAAAAAAATCGCGCCAATATGGGGCCGTATATGACATCTGTGCCGAAAGAAAAAAAAAGCCTAGTGCAAATCTCGCCAATATCTTTTTTGCAACTTGCCAGTTAGAATTTTTTTATTCTTCGAGTGGTAAATTAAAACATTGATTTGAAGTTGAAATTAAATGTCATGGTTTGTTACATAATTTAATATTTCGCCAGATGTCATATACGCACCGCATGGTTGGCATGATTTTTTTTTAACGAAAATTTGGCGAAAACCTCGTTTTCGAATACCAGTTGCATATGTATTTTTGGTACTACTTAGTTATCCCGTCGACCAAAAATCTATCGCGAACTATAAGATTAAATGCTAATAACCGTTGATCGAAAATGTCACATTCACTTGACTTTTAGCAAGTTACACATGTTTACGTCATCAAGTGATTTTTTATTCGACGTTTTATTTTTATATTTATTAAATTTATACTAATTTATTTGTTCTTTCGTTATTTAAAATAAAAATTTTGTCAATCTGTACAATTTGGCGAGTGGTTTGACGATTTATATAATTTGCGAAATTGGTTGACGGAATAACTACGTTGTACTGTATTTTTTAATTATTTTCTATTATTTTCTAAAGGAAATAGCAAAAAAATAATTAATAACTATAGAACAAAATAATTTATATAAATTAAAAAAAGAAATAAAAGTAAATAAACATTTATTATTAAATAAACAACAATAACCGGGTTACCATGTCAACCAAAATAATGCCATTTTTGCGCCAATTAGGTACTCCAGTGTGTATATGACATCTGTGCCAAATATTTTTCCTTTCGTTTTGTTTTTTAAAATAAAGAAAGAAGTGAAAGCCATCAATTTAAATGTTTCATTTTTAAATGAAAGTTTTGTATTAAATAAAATGATAACGAAATACAAAAAAAGCATTGTTCTTAGCATAGATTTAAAGGAGGCCAAACTGGTCGGCAAATTAATTTAAAATAGTAACCTTTTCTGAATTATGAAAAAGAAAATATCTGTTATGATTAAAATTTGAGTTGCCATCATTAGAAAAATGTATTTAAAATTAGAAAAAATAATATTTCGAAAACTAATTCGAATTTAAAAATTCTAATACCAGTTTTGAGATCTGTGGATCAATACGGATTTTTGGTGTAAACTTCATCGCAAAGTATTCCATATTTTAGGAGAAATCGCCGTGAAACATAATCAGTTGTTTAATCAGTAGATTCAAAGAATCGATACACATTTCAGCCGTTTCATATATTCGTTTCATAAATTTGTTTCATTAGGATTTTATATATATAGGGTAGATATATATAGTGACGTTGCGCCTCGCCCGGGATTGGCTCAAGCCGGGACTGGACTTCATTCTTCCTATAGGTCTTCATTAACCGAAATTTTCAGGCCCGGTTCCGACCCGTCTCATAGGAAAATCATTGGCCCTGCCTGGCCCGTGAAAAAATCACTAAAATTTAGCATGGCCCATCATTTTTTGCGACGAATACGTATGTTTTTAAATCGTCATTATTCTACGAATGAAATTTAAATTTTATTATTTTTTAAAAGTAGAAGATGTATTGCTAGGCAATAAAATTAAAATACAGTAAAACCTGTAAAAAAGAACCTCCATATGGCGAAATCCTGTCTTAAACGAAAAATATGTTGATCCATACAAAATGAATATAATAATACGTAAGAAAAAAATATAATACATTTACAGCAGACCATATGCCTTCTAAAAAGGAAACTTGTCCATGACGGATTTTTCTTCTCTCCTGTGCGATTCTATCTTAGAACATTTTGCTGTACAGCATTTTTCAGATTTCAGTTCTACAATCCACGGAATATGGATTAGGGATATTAGTGATAAATTAGACATTTTCATACAAATATATATTCATTAAAAAAAAAATAAATGTCGCAACCTAGGACTCTGTTTTAAAAATGAAAAACATAAACAGGAAAAAAAGTTTCAATAGATATTTTTTGTCAGAACTCCCCGTACAAGACAATTTTTAAACATATCGGCATAAAAATCTTATGTTTTGTAGAAATTTAGTCGAGCCGGGCAGAACTTGTAGCTTTCATACCTGGCCGGCCTCGGGCCGAACGTTTTACTTTTATACCAGGCCGAGCCGCACCAAAAAAATTCTACAGATCGGGACTAGCCCGGGTCGGGAAATGTTGGCCCGTGCAGACCTATGTAGTGATGTAATGCAGCGGTCTCATACGGTAGAATAGTAGATACTATTGCAGGTTTTTGCTGTCATGTTAATGTGTATGAACGATGTTTTTTAGGTTAAAGGAGATCACACTAAAGATGTTAGTAGAAGAATTCATAACTCCGTGATTCCAGTCGTACGCTCACTTACTAGAACAAATGCAACAAGCGTTTTCAGCTATCTCCTAGTCGTCGAAAATTTAGAGCATTTGAAATGCGTCCTATTAGAGATTTTTTTTTTATTTTTTTGGCAAAGAATCAGCTAGTGGTTAACATTCCGTTCACACATCTTTATTAACTTTTTAAAATCATATTAATCACTGTATGCACTAATGAGTATGAGCATAAGATTAAATTCCAAAATCATTTTTATAAAATGTAGTATATTTTTAGAATACTGCCGGAAAAATCTTTCTAGCTATAGTTTTGGTTTGATGGGATCTATTTATTATATATATATATATATATAATTTTTAAAGTAGTATTGAAATATATATATATATATATATATATAATTAATAAATAAGCAAAAGAATGAATTTCTTAAATCTCCTAGAAAAAAATTATTTCAAACTCCGATATCTAAGTAAAAGATCTGTATAAGCCCTAGCCTGTGCTTTTACATTTTCTGAAAGCAGCTTAAATTAGGTATGCTGTGTACAAAATATTTTTATTGAATTATGGCTTAATAAATATTTCAGGTGAAAAGATATTTGTATTATAGCATCAAACAGCAAAATAATAATAATAATAATAATTTGTCTTTAGGCTATGAGCATAAGATTAAATTCCAAAATCATTTTTATAAAATGCAGTGTATTTTTAGAATACTGCCGGAAAAAACTTTCTAGTTATAGTTTTGGTTTGATGGGACGGGAGTGGAATGAAGGGCTGGAAAGCAGCTGGGCTTTGGACCCCAGACAAACATAATCCGTCTCTGAGTCCACGAGATATTGAAAATCAATCAACACTTTTTTAACTTCGTTCAATATCTCTACTTAATTAGCAAAGTATTAAAAATCTTACAAATCCTAAATATAACAATAATTTCGTTACCAGGGAACAATTGATGCGCTGCCGAGCTTTACAAATAGCAAAAGTTCTGACTTCAGAAAGCATTTTGCGGGTTTTAGAAGTCTGCGGATTATAGATCTCCTGTTTAGAAAAATAACTCTTTCCCAATTTAAAAAAAAAAAAAAAAAAAAAAAAAAAAAAAATCTGTAATATAGTAAAAATAAGAAAGACAAATCATGCGTACGGCATAGATTATGAAACACTTTCCAACACTCCCTGAAAGCTTTAACAAAACTTCGTTATTTAAGGATATGAGGTAAATAAGATACCTAAGTAAACGTTTAAAAAATTGATTTCAGCAGTTACCGCCCATAGCCAAATATGTATCCCAATTCTTTTGAACAGCCCTGTATTTGATCTGTATGTTGATATATAATACTATATAATGGGAAAATTAAGTTTAGCAAGAAAACGCATAACAGGTTGAAATTTCTCTTTCAGCAATTTTTACTAATAGATGGAAACATATTTGAATACTTTTGTACAGCCCTGTAGTTTACCTAGTATCTTTATTACACGCCACTATTTAGCTAAAATTTAATTCAAACTAAAACACTCTTAAAACTACTGAAATCATACTCCTAGAAATTATCATCCATAGACGGCATGTATCCAATTCTTTGCGTGACCCTGTATATCATTTTATCTATATTCTACAAATATTTCTTAATAAACTAAATGCAGTTCAGTGTAAAAATTCATAGCTCGTTTAAAAACCACCTTTAAGCAATTTGCGCTCATACCCAGTAACCCTTACGAATTCCTTTGTGTAGCCCTGTATATAAATTATAGAATTTATACATCCATATAGTATGCATAAATATAGTGAAACATAAAAGCTCATATCATAATTGAAAATGCATTTCCAGCAATAACCGCTAATGTACAGTACTTCTGATACAATATAGTATCTGAAATCTTTTGCGTGTCCCTGTAAATGCTCTGCACTTCGTATTATACATGAAATAACTTATAGTAAACCTCAGCGACGTATATGAATTTCATTATATATGTAATAGTTTAACATAATTAAAATACACCGCAAACAATACCCCCCCCCCCCCATATATCAGTATGTAACGGAATTCTTTTGTGTGACCCTGTTAATAAATAATAACTATTCTTTGCACCGCATATTCTACAGAATGCAAATTTTAGTGCACTTCGTAAATGCATATATATATATATATATATATATATATATATATATATATATTATGTTTGGATGTGTATAACATCATTAAAAATCATTTGAAATGATTTTTTCCCATTGACCGTAATGTAACGGAATACTTTTGACTGTCCCTGTAGCTGAACTAAACATGCTACAAACTTCATTTGAAATAGGGTTCGTGCTATAATAACCGTCAATAACATCCAAAAATTTCAAAGCAATCCGAATATATTTACGACGGTTAGAGCGCGTACAGACGGCCAGAAAAACCAAAGTCATAAACACTTTTCAACTATGTTGGAAAGTGTTAAAAAAGGAAAGTTTAGCCAACGGGATAAAACAGCATGTGAAATGTTAGAAATTACTTTATCGTATTACTACACCTGTTGCAATAAAACATGTTTTACAGATACATTACAGATTAATTTCGGTATAAAGATCGATCGTCTTAAGAAGTACGGAGGAAAACTTAAAATGTCCAAATTACCAACGATTTTTTGAAGGGGTACGTTTTTATTACCATAATAAAAGATTTCTAATGATTATCAAAAAACAAAATTAAATATTCGACATTTATTCCTTTGAAGAAAAAACTATTTACGAATGGTGAATTCACAACATTCCATTCCATTCTATAACTCAATAATGGTGTACTACATTTTTGCAGCTGAATATTTTTTTTAAATGACTAAAATTTAAAGGTAAACAAGAATGAAAAATCATGCGTCACTCATAGGTTAAGAAACACTAGCGGAATGTTGTTGCGAAATTTCATCTTTTCATACATTGAAAGGAAATACCTCAATAAGCAATCCAGTAAACGCATAACACAATTGCAAACCCGTTTTAGCAACTACCGCTTACAAGGAGTTCCAACCGGGGTTACAGAATCAGGTAAAAACCATATTATATGTTTTTTTAATTGAAAACTTTAATAGATTTTTTACATTTAATATTTATTTTTTAGCTTTTTCACAATCAATACCAACAATAATTTTTATGTGCTAGCAATAAGGTAGTCAAATGAAATTTTGAAATTTATTAAAAAGCGATACTTTTGTATTGGCCTCATGTCAGAAATTAACAGTCGAAGAAATCGCCAAAGATTACTTTTTTTTTTTTTAAATTCTGATAATTTCAGTAGTTTAAGCGTGAGTTCGTTTACATATATATATATATCGTTTATATATATATATATATATATATATCGTATATATTACATCGTTTATATATATATATATATATATATATATATATATATATATATATATTGGTTGAAGTTTAAATTGATGGAAGTTTTTATGAATGAAAGTTTAAATTTCATTGTGGAATATAAGCCGGAAACAAATGCTGAACTATTTTATTTATATTAATTTAAGTGCAAACATATTTTTCTTTTTTAATTGTCTGTCTGCAAGTGAGTGAAAAATATTTTAAAAAATCATGCTTGAAAATTATTTTAAAAACAATAATAATTGAGTAAAGTGCGATACAGTTTTCAAACAAATTGCATTTGAAAGTACATTCTTTTTCTCTACTCGATGGTTTAAAAGGTGAAAATGTGCGATATTTAGAAATTTTTAAAAACGCAATAAAAGTAAATAAAAGTTCAATTTGATCGTCTGCTGTTGCCATTCGCAAAATGACGAAAGCGTTACCCACAGATACGTTTGTCCTTTATAATATAGATAGACGAGAAAGTATTAGAAATCTTTTGCTCAACCCTAGTTACAGGACTGCCCACTTGGAGGGTATTTTTATATTTTATTGACATCACTATTTTTTTAAAATGAATTCTGTACTATATTTATCCTGTCCATGTTGTTAAATTGAACGTGAAAGAATTTTTGTTTTTAGAAAGTGGTGGCAATAAAATATAATAATAGTCCCAGTGGAAGCTCTGTGGTTATGATCTTTGTATAATTATACACACCACAAAGTATACCAAAATTTCATGCACCTGGAAAACACATTACGCAGCTGAAAACCAACATCCAACATTTCACATGGGCAAACTATCGAACTTCTTTTGTGCAGCACTGTATATTAATTAACATTTCGGGTCTGTACATATATAACGTTATCAACTTTTTGGCAATTTTGGACCTCTCCCCCTTTACGATATCGTATGTTTTCATTATTCGAACTCCCCCCTTCCCCTAATGATATCGTTATCTGTGTCTAAAAATTCTTTTTACTTTTACAATTGTTTCTTTGTTTTTATTTTTATGGATTTGCAATAATACAGATATGATTTTACACATGTATTATTTGGATACTTTACTGATTTAAATGACGAGACGATGTTAATAAAATATCATTATTACATGTGAAATAATTTTATATCAAATAACATTAAGAAATGCTTGCTACTTAAAAGTATTTAATAATAGCTTTTTGTTACATAATGCATTCAACAGTAATATTGTCTTCTTCCAACTTGACCCCTGCGCGAGGGTAAAGATAAATTCTTATAAACAAACAGATGGACAACATTCTTGCCCATTTTTTAAAAGTAAACATAACAAGTATAATTTCGAATCTGGTTTCTCTAACAACGAATTATATACATGGCAGAAGAATAAGAAAGGCGAACATTGGGATATTCCATATTTCGGAATGAAATGGATTTATAATCATCTAATGATTTTAATAATAACTTTGTAATTTTATAAAAAGACAATAGACTATATTGATGTAAAGAAAAAATTACCAAAAGCAAATTTTGGTTGGATCCAAAATAATAACCATATCAATAGACAAATCCTGCCTCCCCAAGAGATAGGTTACGATATTAAGTGCTAAATCGCCTCTCCCCCCTAGTGTGATAACGTACAGTCCCTTCTGAAAAATTAATTAAACTGAAATTACAAATCTTGGACATTTTTATGTGCCGGAGAAAGGAGGGGGAATGGGGATTCCGTCCTTCCAGGCCATTCCTTGAATTTATTATTGGTACCTCAGCTTCCTCAATCGACAAGCATTTTAAGAAATCCCCCTATTAATTTCTTTTATTCTTATGCATAAATTCTGAAAATTTGAAGTAAAAACCTTTTACTTTTCAAAAGTTATTAGATTTTTGTATTATACAAGATTCTTTGAAGAAACCAGTACATATATCGCATATTTGCCATGCGAAAATTACATAAAGTCGTTTTTTTTTTTTTTCCATAAATCAAAGTTGGGGGGGAGGGCGAAAAAAAAATGGGAGTAAAGAAAGAATCCCCGTTCCATTGCATTCTCAAATCCGCATTAAAGCGCGACAGAAATAAACACTACCGCAAACGCAAAACAAACTTGCGGAAGCGATACTTTGTTGCCACTAACACGAAAGAAATTCCCTATGACCTTCATGATCATCTGCTGATGATTGGAAAATGACTATGTTCGCGAGCACTGTTGCATCAGAGCTAACTTCGGTATCCCTAGCCATGCGGAACAGATGGGATACCTGCAAAAAAGGTCGCGGTCCAGTTTCGAAAAGAAGAAAAGAAAAAAAATAGAACATCTTTTAATTGTTTCTCGAACGACAGGAAGAGATAACAAAGATAAAATGTAACAAAAATCGTAGATCAGATGAAAAGGTCGAGTCTAGCCCCTCAGCAATTTTGTGGAACATGCAAATAAATACGAACAGCGCTGTCTCGGACAGTGTTTTCACAATTTTCTTCGATTTTTGATGTTTTGAATTCAAGTATACAGAGAGTTTCAAAAAATATATAGGATCAGGTTCTGCACCGGGTCGGATAACAAGATTTTACCCGAAATTATTCAGAACCGCGGTTCTGCTTAGGTCAGCTTGATGCTAATGGAGAATCTGAACGTTTTCTGATTTTATATTTTTATACAATATAAAACAAAAAAAAATAAGGACGACAGTATACATAATTATACATAATTTTTTTTAATTTTGAGCTGTAATTATTGATTTCTAACGATTTTTATGTATCACACTATTTACCGTGAACGAACGAAAGCTATCTTGGCCCGGGCCGTGCTAAAAGTAATGAAAACAAGCCCAGTTTAGCCCGTGCAAAAAATTATGAAAACAAACCCAACTCTAATTTCCCCAGAAATTACCGAATTTTCTTAACATACAATTAGGATTTTTTCCCTAGAATACTGCATACATATGTATGGGAAATTTTAACATTATAGATTACTATATGTTTTAGATTAATATATGTTCGCAAGCCATAGAATGCAGAATAGCATCAGTACCGGCCCACCCTGTAGGCCCAGTATGTAGAACGAATATGTAGACATGATCCTTTCCCAGAGTGAGTCTGCTAAAATAATTAAGCCCTGTTTCAGACACGATGCCACTGCTGCTGTACGCTGGACATGTTATATTTCTGTACTGATGTCAATCTAACCTCGGTTCGTGCAGCATATTTATATTTATCTTCGTCTCAATCACGTCCATTGAAATTTTTTCATATTTTATTTGCTTAGTTTGGGTCTTTTAAATTTTATATCGGGCCGAATTTTTTCATCGGCTCGGCCCGGCCCGCCTATTATTTTCATCGGCCCAGCCCGGTCCGTTAAAAAAATTGCCTTTAATCCCTTGGCCCTGCTCTGTATATGATCTATAGATTTGCATATATTTTACATAGTATGTTCAAATTTAGTATTGTAAGAAAACGCACAACACAGTTAAAAATTCACCTCTGCAATTCCTACTAATAGATGGAAACATACTTGAATTATTTCATACAGCTCCTTATATTACCTGTAGATTTTTATACACGTCAGACATTAAGTTGAAATTTAATTCAGGCAAAAACACGCTTAAAACTACTGAAATCATACTTCAAAAAATTATCATGCATAAGTGGCCATGTTTACCGTTCTTTGCTTTGCGCTGTATATGATTTTATTTATAGTCTATGAACATCTCTTAGAATACTAAATGTAGTTGAGCTTAAAAATACATATCTCAAATTAAAAATACCTTTAAGCAATTCCCGTTCATTCTCAGTATTTATTACGAATTCCTTTGTGTAACCTTGTATATGATCTATAAAATTTATACACACCCCGTAGAATGCAAAAATTTAGTAAAATTTAAAAACGCATACCGCAACTGAAAATGCACTTTCAGCAATCTTCTCTAGCAGACAATACTTCGGATACAGCATCGTATCAGAAATCTTTTATGTGTCCCTTTAAATCAACGATAAATCCTAAATGCGATGCACATCATATTCTGCTGCAAGCACCGAATTAGCAATGTAAATCAATTTCACATTGCAACATAATTAAATGCGAATATTTTCCCCCGAAGACCAGGACATAAACGAAATTTTTTGTGTAACTCGGTAAATAAATGATAAATGCTTTGCATCCCATATTCTATAGAAAGCATGTTTTAGTGCACCTCAGCAATTCATACCAATTTCATTATGTTTTTACAGAGTAACATCATTAAGAAAACGCCGCAAACAATTTTCTTCATGTACCATAATATAACGGAATACTTTTGAGTTCCTCTGTATACATATACATACTGTAAATGCTACAGATAACATATTCTCTACTAATCATCTTCTAGTGCACTGCAATAAACTATGCAAACTTCATTATGTTTAAAATAGTGTAACATCGTTGAAATATACGGCAAATGATTTTCCCTCATAGACCCTAATATAAAGAAATATTTTTGAGTGCCCCTGTAAATGAACGATTACTGCTACATATTTCACTTTCAATACCGAGCATGCCAGGGTAAACCTAAACAATGTACATCATTCACATGGCAATCCGAATATATTTATGCGAGTAAATATCTGCTTGAACAAACAGATAAACGGACAGACAAACCCAATCCATAAACACTTTTCAACTATGTTGAAAAGTGCTAAAAATGAGTCAAGAAGTTTCACGTTATTGAATAGGAAAAAAAAAATCCAGAATATCCTTTCAAAAAGAAACAAAAAAAAAGTCAGATGTGGGAATCCCAAAACTTTCTTCTACCTCATACATGTTAATACTTCCTGAAAAATGCAGCATATCAGCACCATCTGTTGGATGATTTACACCAAAATCTAATTATCAACAACTTTGATAACTTCTAACTGAATCCGAAGTTAGATGAAAATCCGTGCATTAGTTTTTAGATAGAGCTATTGCGGAAATTGTAAAAAATTCTGCATAGCAGCGCCGCCTGTGGAGCGATTTACACCAAAAACTATTTAGGACCAATTTATATCAGGAAATAACTTAATCTGAAGCTTGATGAAAATTCATGCATTAGTTCTTGAGATATAGCTATTGCGGAAATCGTGAAAAATGCATCACAGCAGTGCCATCTGTTGGGCGGTTTACACCAAAAATTAAACAGCACTAATTTATATCAGGGACTAACTGAATCTGAAGTTTGATGAAAATGCGTGCACTTTTTCTTGAGTTAGAGCTATTGCAATAATCATGAATGATGCAGCATAGCAGCGCCACCTGTTGGGCGATTTTCACCAAAGTGTGATCAGCACCTAACTATATCTTGGGCTAACTGAATTTGAAGTTTTATGACAATCCGTGCAGTAGTTCCTGAGATATAGCTATTGCAGAAATCGTGAAAAATGCCACATAGCAGCGCCACCTGTTGCGCGATTTACACCAAAAACTAATCAGGACCAGTTTATATCAAGGTCTAACTGAATCTAAAGTTTTGTGAAATTCCGTGCATTAGTTCTTGAGATAGAGCGCCCACAAAATTTTTGTCACATACAGACTCACAGAGTGACATAATGACATGGTGACAGAGTGACAGACAGACTCACAGACAGACATTTTCTAAAAACCATCATATCGTGTTCAGGACATTCTAAAACGTATAAATCCGTCGAAAACCGGAATTCGAAAATTTTCACGAATCCAATACTTTATTCTTGTAAAGATAGAAGAATGTAAAATTAGCATAGCTTCAGCAGCACACTATTGGCTCATTTGTTCCCAAATCTTGATACTCTCTGGATTTTCTTCTCTCCGTGTCCATGAATACTTGCATGAATTTATTTCGTTATGGTGCAATATATATATATATATATATATATATATATATATATATATATATATATACAGGGTGTCCGGTCTCAACGGTGTCCAATGGCTAATTCCTAAACCGTTAGTCATAGACATACAGTTCCAATTACAAAAATGTTTTAAATCAGGTAAAGAAACATTTTAAAAGCGATTTGGGTCAATAAAAACATCTCTTAAAAAATTACGAAATTTAAATTTTTATACGGTCCCCCGGTCCTATAAGTTATATTTAGTAATTTTTTCCTATTACACTGACAAGTAAGACAAAAAAAGTCCCATTCATATAACGCTAAAATTGAGCCAGTTATGAAACTTTAAAAATGCATGACTTATGCCACTTTTCTACTCTGAAAACAAATGAGTTGGGCTTGGCTTTGAGGGATCATATGCCAAGTGTTTAAAGTATTCGAAGGTCTTACTTCATGTGAATCTACGCTTTGAAAAAAAATCCTACAAGTATTATGATTAAGTCTCAAATTGGCTAATATAACATAGAATTTATTTTGTCAGGATTTGAGACTGTTTCTCTTATGATTTCTTTTAACAAAAATTATGTTTTTTTATAAGTTTTTATGTTACTTCAACAATCATATGTATGTTTTTCCAGTTCAAAATTTGTACTCTAAATTTAACCCACTTTTAAATATCCGATCGAGATTGCATTTTACATACTGGCGCAAATCCGATAACAATCTAATATTATTAAGATTTTCGGTGGTTACCATTTATACTTATTTTACAGGATAACACAAAAAAATTTGGATAAATTTCTGCCAAGGAGTTTAAGAAAAAGTTTTAGATTAGATAATACAAGACTGCGATTGTTGGGTTTTTCACATTTATGTATTTTTTAGCACTGAATCCGATAATTACCTTAATTTTTAACCGTCATGTCAGGATATTTCGCAAATCATAAATTTTCAAATTTAAAGAATAACAAAAATCGAATACTATAAAGTAGCGGAGATGGTTGTGTTTTTTAACTTTTGATAATTGATTTTTACGCACTTTTTAGCACTGAATCTGAAAATGACCTTCATTTTTAACCAACACGTTAGAATTTTTTTTGCAAATCGCAAATGTGTAAGTTAAAATATAGCTAAAATTTCATACTATAAAACATATGTAAAACATTTTTTATTTTATTTTATTTTATTTTATTTTATTAAAAAATTTATTCGATATTTTTGCTTATCCTGGGATTCTTACAGCTAAACAGCTGAGTGGTCCGATGAGATGGGGGAGGAAATTCAATTTTAACATTGAACTCCTTAACTTTGAAATTTGCAATGTGCGAAAAATCCTGATATGATAGTTAAAAATGAAGGTCAATTTCGGATTCAGCGGTACAGAGTATACAAGAATCAGTTATCATTAGCTAAAAAGCATGACATAACCCAACTTTTGCAGGCTTCTGCAATCTAATAATATTTTAAAATAAGTATCATTTTGTAAAGAATCAAGGCTGTTAATTTAGCATCATTTTATTTAACAGAAATTCTGTTTTGTCTTTCTTCTTAGATGTTTATTACAAATTGTATATTTTGCATTAATATGTCAGAATGATTAAAGATTTCAAATTTATATTGAATTGTTAATTTTACTCCCAGATATTTTTTATTTCTGACGAAATTATATTTCGACTAAATTTGTGAATGACCCCCAATTTGCAGCAAAAAATATGCTCCCACTTTAAACAGCTATTACTCGGTCAATTTTAATCGTAGAATAACGGGACTTTTTTTGTATTACTTGTCAGTGTAAAAGGAAAATTTCACTAAATATAACTTATAGGACCGGGGGACCGTATAAAAATTTAAATTTCGTAATTTTTTAAGAAATGTTTTTATTGACCCAAATCGCTTTTAAAATATTTCTTTACGGGATTTAAAACATTTTTGTAATTGGAACTATATGTCTATGACTAACGGTTTAGGAATTAGCCATTGGACACCGTTGAGACCGGACACCCTGTATATATATATATATATATATATATATATATATATATATATATATATATATATATATATATATATTACCATTAATTAAACATAACCTGCCACCGTCGATTATTATGAATTAAAGCTGTAAGTATTAAAAAAAAAAAAAATATTATAAGAATTATTATGGAAGAAAAAAGAAAAAAGTGGACACCGACAAAAATTGAAAAGCTTATACATTGAATTACGTTATCGAGGGCACAGAATTCAATGATATAAGCAAAATGGTTGTTTTCTGTGGGAAAAATAAGCTAAAGCTAAAATTAATTTTCCCCTGTGCCCGAACAACCACTAAAATCAAGTGAATTGATTAAAAATGAAAGCAGAATAGAAACAAATAATATGAAATGGAAGAATCAATAAAACGTATTTAAATATTTATAGGATATAAAATAGAAATAATAAACACCATACCGATTAATATTTCAGTATTTTACAAAAATCCATGTGCACATGTCTTCCAGTATATCAAAAAGATTAAGGTGAATAAAACAGTTAAGAAATCACAGTAAATGATACCAAAGGATGCAGTTAATACATTTTGAAATAAAATTTCAAATACCTTGTAAAACAAATTTAATCTAATATAAAATAAATAGATATTAATTACATTATTTAAAATGCACTATTAAATTAATAGATAACAGTTTAACAATATCGTCAAAATTTAGCTAAAAATACACCCTGGTGTATAAATTATAACTGAAATGGAGCTAGAAAAATTTAAAAATAGAGCAAACTGAAAGATACAATTTTAGTGCTGCCATCTATTAATAATTATATTAAACATCTATCGCAAGATAAAAATTTGCAAGCTTTTGAATGTAAATAACTGTTTAAACAGCAAAACCAAACAAATCCTTATACATAGAGAATTATAGAACAACCACTAAAATCAAGTGAATTGATTAAAAATGAAAGCAGAATAGAAACAAATAATATGAAATTGAAGAATCAATAAAACGTATTTAAATATTTATAGGATATAAAATAGAAATAATAAACACCATACCGATTAATATTTCAGTATTTTACAAAAATCCATGTGCACATGTCTTCCAGTATATCAAAAAGATTAAGGTGAATAAAACAGTTAAGAAATCACAGTAAATGATACCAAAGGATGCAGTTAATACATTTTGAAATAAAATTTGAAAGACCTTGTAAAACAAATTTAATCTAATATAAAATAAATAGATATTAATTACATTATTTAAAATGCACTATTAAATTAATAGATAACAGTTTAACAATATCGTCAAAATTTAGCTAAAAATACACCCTGGTGTATAAATTATAACTGAAATGGAGCTCGAAAAATTAAAAATTAAATCAATCTGAAAGATACAATTTTAGTGCTGCCATCTATTAATAATTATATTAAACATCTATCGCAAGATAAAAATTTGCAAGCTTGTGAATGTAAATAACTGTTTAAACAGCAAAACGAAACAAATCCTTATATATAGAGAATTATAAACCTAATATAAATCACACAAAGTATTTAAAACTATTGTTAATAAAATTTAAAAGCATACAATATGTTCTATTAGCTAAATTATTTAAACTAAACTAAGAGTTTAAATTATGTTAGAACATTGATAATATATAGCATATATCTATATGCTATAAAACAAAATAAATTCAGTAATAATTAATATAAATAATTATTAAAAATTATCTAAAAATTATTTTTTAATGAATTATATATAAGATATTTATAAAATGAACAGGAAATAACAAACATGTGGAAGTATATAGAAGGTTAAATAATACTTAAAATCCCATTACTTAAAACGCACTAATATAGAATGTGGATTATTTTCAGACATCCATAAAAATCCATAAAGTATGAATATGGGACATTCAGAAACATTAAACTAAGAGTGGCATACTATTAGTAATTAATATGATATTGTCCTTAGTAAATTAAAATTTAATAACAAATAATTGTAAATTAGATTAATGAATAATTAAGCTAATTATAATATTAATGAAAATCTCCAACTTACATATAAAATACCAAATCAACATCCACATAAAATACATAACAAAAAAATAGTAATAATACAAGAGCCCCGCTTTTTTTTTTTTTTTTTTTTTTGTAATAAATAATTAACCATTGCGTATTATCCAGACAACACCACCCTCCTCCGTACTCTAACATCTACCCACCCAACCAACCTATAATATTTTTTTATATTATTTTACAATTTTTAATTTTTTATAGATTTTTTTTTATTTTATAATTTTTTTGTAATTTTGTTTACGCATGTGTTAATTTGTGTTTATAGATCATGTAAGAAAAGTACTAATTGTATATTAATGAATATATGAATTTTTTTGGAAAACCATGATTTAATGCATCATAAATTAGTTTTTTAATATTATTGTTAATTAGAGGAGAAGAACATAAACATTTTATTCTATATAAATGATTAAGTATTATATTACGAAATACAGAATGATGTAGACAAGATTTAAAATTTGTAAATGTATTAACTGTGAATTTAAATTCTTTACGTTTGTCATACAAATCTGTGATTGTTTTATTGTCTTTTATTGTAATTTTAAGATCTAAGAAGTTAATTGTATTGTTAGATAAAAGGTTTTCCGTTAATTCCAAATTAGTGGGATAATCAACTGGAAATCGAGTAATTGCAGATTGATCAGTTTCAATTAAAATGATGTCATCAATATAACGATATAAATGTAGATTATTATCAGTAAAATTGCGTTCATAATGAGATAAGTATAAGTCTGAGAGTAAACTGGAAGTACAACCGCCTTGTGGTATACCGGCATGCTGTAAATATAAAGTATTATCTTGCAATATATAATTATTATAGATAATGAAGTTAGTTAAAGATTTAAAATATGCAATATCTATATAAGATGGTAATTCCAGTTTTTTATAATACTTTTTAAATAATGCATTTATAATTTTATGTAAATCTAATAGGTCTATATTATTAAAAAGATCTTTGAAGTCATATGTCGTTATATTACAAACAGAATGAAGATTTTTTAAAATCTTAACAAGTTGATAGCTATTTTTTATACAATGTATATTATCATTGTTTGTAGTAAGTTCATATATTTGATTAAGAATTTTTAAGAGAAGTGTATTGGCTTTATTATTATATGTATTACAACCAATAGTAACAGTCCTAAATTTAATAGGAGTTTTATGAAATTTGGGAATAAGAACTAAATATGGATAATTAAAATTAGTAGATAAAATATTTAAAAGTTTATAATAACTTCGAATTTTACGATTATTTACAATAACATTTTCATTAGTTTTTTGAAAAGACTTATTAGAAGAAATAGAATTTGTAAGAAGTTGGTGATAATATGATTTACATATAATAGCATAATTGTTAGGAGATTTGTCTACATATGTAATAACGAAGTTTTTTTGTAATTTAGTAATTTGTTGGAAATAATGCTGTGTATTAATAGAAACCAAATCAGCAATATTATTTTTTAAAGCCATAGTTAATTTATCAATTACTAATATCTTCCATTGATTAAAATATTCAATAGGCTTATTATAAGAGATAGAAATTTTATAAATAAAAATATCAGTATCATATGTAAACTGTTTGATAATAGATTTAACATTAAATTTAGACGGAAGTCTATATTTAGTACCATAACCCATTAGTTGTTTCAATTTAAAATCATGAACAATATCAAGATTTCCAGTGATTATATGTCCATGATCATTGTTTATGTATTTTTTTAGAGTGGGGTCTTTGCAGTTACATGGAAAAGTACTTGCAGCAGATGTATTTTTTGAAAATGTATTATAGTTAAAAAAAATTTTCCCAGTTGTATTCGGATATTTAAAGGTTTTTGATACATGAAGATTGTTGATAGGAAAAAAACAATTTTTATCATTAATTATAGAATTGATATTAATTTTATTAAAAATGTGATTTGAAAAAGTAATTATCATTTGAGTATTCATGTTCTGAATTTTTTTTTTTTTTTTTTTTATTAATATTTAAAAGATTAACCCTACTCATAATAAGGTCAAAGTAAATATCAGAGAAATGTTTAGAGAAAGATTTACTTAGAAAGACATTTAAATGTTGTACCAGCTGTTTCTTTTTAATAGCAAAGATGATTTTACGAATTAACAACCAGTTATAATTCTCTAAGTAATTTCGTTGAAGATCATTAATTTGTTTTGTGATAGATTTTTTGGAAACTACAACTGATGATGAACCCTTTCCGCGTTTATTACGTGTTGTTTTAGCATTTAAATTATGATTAAGAGTAGGATAAATTGGAGAATAATCAATATTGTTATTTATAGATGTGAAGACTTTGACAGGTCTGTTAAATACTTCACTGTTAAGTCCATAAGGATATATTGTGTTATAATATTTCATATATGATGATTCCATATAAAGACGTTCTGATTTATTTTTTAGAATATGAAGGATTTCAATTGTCGTATTTTTAAATAGATGTTTATGAAAATGTTGAATTTCAGCTGTAGATTGTATATTTTTTGCTTTGTTATTATTAGAGTCTGATCGATGATGATTGATTCGTTTATGAATTGGACCTGATGTTTCACCAATATATTTCATATTACATAAGTTGCACTTTATACTATAAATAACATTAAATGCTTTACAAAAACTTGAATAATTAGGATCTGAGACAATTTGTGTCTGAGTAGCGTATGGACATGTCTTGCACCGAGAATCATAGCACTTACGAAAAAATAAAGGACGAGGGGGAGAGTATAAATGGTCGCTGGATGACGATCCAGGAACAACCCAATTATTATTCCTGTACCGGGCACTACACTGCATAGATGCTAAGTGTATCTTGCCGGTATCGAGATGTTTACTAAGAACTGCCATATAAAAATTATGTATGGAAAGTGCAATAATTGCCATAAAAATAAGAAATTTTAATAATAAAAATTAATAATTTAATTAAATTAGCCTTGATTAAATAATAAAACTTGAGTAAGAAAAAATATATACAATATTTACAATCATAGAAGCAGAACGCAGAAACAATCTTCAAATTATCCAAAACCAAATTATGATAACCCAAATAACGTAGATGAATAATATCAAGAAACCACTAGACTATTTTATAACAAATAAGTCTAAAAAGAGCCGCATAACATCCAAATCCTAGAACAACTATAACCATGCAAAGACAACCAAAACGCTTACCCAACTAACTACTCAGATCAAAGTAATATGAATTTAAACTAAAGGAAATTAACATTAAATCGTTGAATAGAAATAATTATTGCTACCATATTAATGTATATATAAAATGATTATCTCTACAGAATTATGTAAAGCTATAGCACAAATAGAAAATATATAGGACAATATCATACACTAACTACAAGAAAAGTCAGATAAAATCATAACTAGAAAATTAAAAAACATTAAATAAATCGTTGCAATGATAGGAATGAAAAAATTAATGGAATCCTAAAATAGGTATCAGATAACTACATGGTAGAAATCTTATTGATAATACACATAGATTGTGCGCTAATTGCAGCAATGATCTAAGCGTATAATATTTAAAAGATTGCTAAATAATTTAGCGACCTGGGAATATATAAAAATATATATAAGATACCTTAAGGAAAAAATACATCAAAATGAATTGTTGACATTCAAAATGAAAAGATATTTAAAATATCGTAAAAAGCATACATTCATAATTACTTGCGCAAATGCATCATAGTAATTTGAATGCTAATATATTACCATTAATTAAACATAACCTGCCACCGTCAATTATTATGAATTAAAGCTGTAAGTATTTAAAAAAAAAAAAATATTATAAGAATTATTATGGAAGAAAAAAGAAAAAAGTGGACACCGACAAAAATTGAAAAGCTTATACATTGAATTACGTTATCGAGGGCACAGAATTCAATGATATAAGCAAAATGGTTGTTTTCTGTGGGAAAAATAAGCTAAAGCTAAAATTAATTTTCCCCTGTGCCCGAACAACCACTAAAATCAAGTGAATTGATTAAAAATGAAAGCAGAATAGAAACAAATAATATGAAATGGAAGAATCAATAAAACGTATTTAAATATTTATAGGATATAAAATAGAAATAATAAACACCATACCGATTAATATTTCAGTATTTTACAAAAATCCATGTGCACATGTCTTCCAGTATATCAAAAAGATTAAGGTGAATAAAACAGTTAAGAAATCACAGTAAATGATACCAAAGGATGCAGTTAATACATTTTGAAATAAAATTTCAAATACCTTGTAAAACAAATTTAATCTAATATAAAATAAATAGATATTAATTACATTATTTAAAATGCACTATTAAATTAATAGATAACAGTTTAACAATATCGTCAAAATTTAGCTAAAAATACACCCTGGTGTATAAATTATAACTGAAATGGAGCTAGAAAAATTTAAAAATAGAGCAAACTGAAAGATACAATTTTAGTGCTGCCATCTATTAATAATTATATTAAACATCTATCGCAAGATAAAAATTTGCAAGCTTTTGAATGTAAATAACTGTTTAAACAGCAAAACCAAACAAATCCTTATACATAGAGAATTATAGAACAACCACTAAAATCAAGTGAATTGATTAAAAATGAAAGCAGAATAGAAACAAATAATATGAAATTGAAGAATCAATAAAACGTATTTAAATATTTATAGGATATAAAATAGAAATAATAAACACCATACCGATTAATATTTCAGTATTTTACAAAAATCCATGTGCACATGTCTTCCAGTATATCAAAAAGATTAAGGTGAATAAAACAGTTAAGAAATCACAGTAAATGATACCAAAGGATGCAGTTAATACATTTTGAAATAAAATTTGAAAGACCTTGTAAAACAAATTTAATCTAATATAAAATAAATAGATATTAATTACATTATTTAAAATGCACTATTAAATTAATAGATAACAGTTTAACAATATCGTCAAAATTTAGCTAAAAATACACCCTGGTGTATAAATTATAACTGAAATGGAGCTCGAAAAATTAAAAATTAAATCAATCTGAAAGATACAATTTTAGTGCTGCCATCTATTAATAATTATATTAAACATCTATCGCAAGATAAAAATTTGCAAGCTTGTGAATGTAAATAACTGTTTAAACAGCAAAACGAAACAAATCCTTATATATAGAGAATTATAAACCTAATATAAATCACACAAAGTATTTAAAACTATTGTTAATAAAATTTAAAAGCATACAATATGTTCTATTAGCTAAATTATTTAAACTAAACTAAGAGTTTAAATTATGTTAGAACATTGATAATATATAGCATATATCTATATGCTATAAAACAAAATAAATTCAGTAATAATTAATATAAATAATTATTAAAAATTATCTAAAAATTATTTTTTAATGAATTATATATAAGATATTTATAAAATGAACAGGAAATAACAAACATGTGGAAGTATATAGAAGGTTAAATAATACTTAAAATCCCATTATTTAAAACGCACTAATATAGAATGTGGATTATTTTCAGACATCCATAAAAATCCATAAAGTATGAATATGGGACATTCAGAAACATTAAACTAAGAGTGGCATACTATTAGTAATTAATATGATATTGTCCTTAGTAAATTAAAATTTAATAACAAATAATTGTAAATTAGATTAATGAATAATTAAGCTAATTATAATATTAATGAAAATCTCCAACTTACATATAAAATATCAAATCAACATCCACATAAAATACATAACAAAAAAATAGTAATAATACAAGAGCCCCGCTTTTATATATATATATATATATATATATATATATATATATATATATATATGTGTGTGTGTGTGTCAAGGAGCTAGTACACGTACTTAAGCACACTTGTTTAATAAGATAAAGTATTTACAGAGTATATACAAGTTGGTTGATGAGATTACAGACGCGGTCGGCAAAACGCACGACCGTATGCATTGGCAAAAAACAGGCGTCTGTGTCCACAAAGGATTTTGGGCAGTATTTAACAGGAAATATCTGCTGACCAAGCCACTTTCTAACAAGGGAATCGTGCAACGTGGCTAGTCATGCGACGTTATGAAAAGTGCTTGATATAACTTTAGCTGAGTTTGCGCCATTAACTGCAGAATCAGCTTGTCGTTAGGCGTGAGCCGTTTATATGACTTCTAACGCATCACATCCATCGGTCAGTGACACATACCGTTTCCTGACTTGACACTCGGCCATTTTGATTGCGGTTAGCCCTCTGACCGCTAGAAGTAACGCAGAACAGCGACGCATAACAACACTAACACTATATAAGAATTGCAAAACACTACACACAATATAAAACAATATATGAAACAGTAACTACTAAGAATTCAAAATATACTACTAAAATAAAAAAGTAAAATGATACCGCTTAATTCTTCATATTTCTGAGTTGTCTAACTTTTAAAAAAAATTTCATCAAAACCTTAAGTTAAAAAAATTAAGTGTATTAGAGCATCATTAAGCTTTATTATATTCACCTGTGCTTCTTCAAAAAATTCAAAATTTAAACAAGAAAAAATTTACTTCCTGATGTTGTGTTTCTTTCTTTTTTTTTTTTTTTTTTTTTTTTTTTTTCCACATCTTTGAAGACTGTGTCTTCTGAAAAAAAAAATTCGTCTTTCTCAAATTTAAGTGAACTTAAATTTCTGCTTTTACGTCTTTAAAAGATTCAACTTTAAAATAGTCATCTTAAAATATTCATCTACAGTCATTAAGGCATCTTTCTTCATCATCTTTAAAACACAACAAAAGAAACTATAACATCGTTTAACTATCTTACTAGAGCTAAAATACTTCTTAAGAGTCTTATTTAACAATTAAAAAAAACTAGTTACATCTTAATAAGGGAAAAAAAAAACTAATTTTCCTATCTGTCTTTAAAAAGGAATGATGCGAATGTTAAATTCTTTACATCAATAAAATCTGTCAGTCTTTTCTCTTTAAAAAAAAATATTTCTTTACCGCATAAAAGAAAAGGCTAATTAAATGAAAATAACAATACAACTTTCATACAGTAAGTACACAAGGAAAAAAAATAATCTGTTTCTTCTATCGGAAACATTTAAAAATAGTTATCAGGAAAAAAAAAAGGAAACTTACCGCTGATACACTGATACAAAAAATAATCATGTAAATAAAAATGTACACTTAAATCTTGAACTGTCTGAAAATGTCGATCACTACTGGAATGAAATATAGTCTACAGGAAAAAAAATAGTCTTTTTTTTTTCTTCTTTCTTATCACATTGCATCGTAAAATGTCTTATCATGGACTTAAAGTTAGTCACAACCTCATGAGTGAAAGGTCTTGAGTCATGCCATTAGACATGATGAAGCTGAGAAGAACACTTGAAAATAACATCAGTGAGCGACAAAAAAAAAATAAATCACTCGCTTCACTATCAGTTTTGGGTTGAGAAAACACCGTCGTTGTTTGAAGAAGGGAAAAAAATAACCCGTAAGGTTTTTCACTGTAAAATCCAGATATTTCGGATTGGTAAAAGAAAAAAAAAAAAAAAAAGTCTTCGTTTCATCCGAAAAATACTTTGGAAGATGCGACGTAAAATGTATACACAAAACAATTTCTGAATATCAAAGGTGCACGTGAAGAGGAAAAGAAAATCGACATATAATATTAAAAAAAATTGTTGAATCACTGGAGAGGTTTGTCACTATAAATTCAAGCTGTACACTGCTCTCTTCTTCGAACACTTTTAAAAAAACACTGGTACACGGTAACACTTTTAAATTCTTGAAAAACAACGGATATGAAAAAGAGAAAAAAAAAATGTCCAATTGGGCTATATACATCTTATGATTCAACATCTTGTTTACAGATACAAATTTTCTGTCTACGTCTTTTTTTCTTTTTCTTGACGCTGGCTATGTGCGATCGCTTAAAAGCAGGCATTATCATATAGAGGGCAAGAAATATTGCGTCTATGGTAAGCTGTAGAAGTAGGTCAGTCAGTCGATGGGGTTCATCTTGTGCTTGAGATATGCGTACGAGAGAGTGCATCAATATACAGATAGTAATGATCGCTAGTACTGTTATAGATCTTAAAAATTCAGAGAAAAATGCTCTATCGGTGGGGATAATTCTTTTCACTCCTGCAGGAAAAGTATCATTTAAGGGGGAAGATTTTAAATCGGGTGCTTTCACTTTTTCGGTCACTTCGACAGGAACCTCTGATAACGAAATATCAGTTTCTTTATTTAAGCAGATTTCGAGGGGGGGAGAATTTTGTAACTTAGATTCGTGTTCGGCTAAGGATTTAGTGACTACGGGAAGCTTTTCAGTATGCTTAGGGACATTCATATTATTCTTTTTGGTTAACATTAAATTAATGGTATCCGTCTTAGAGGAATTTTGTTTGTGGCTCACGCCAATGTAATTTATGGTTGCTTGTGCGGTTTTTTCAAGGGAAATTTCGTGTTCATTACAGATTAAGGTACCTTGTGCCAGGACATCTCGACCAATAATGACGGGAATAGACATGTGGGACGAATCCATAACGAAAATTTTGGTCGAAAATGGGGTGTTATCTATGTGTATATTCGTTTGATAAGATCCTAGTGGTTTTATACTAGATTTTCCAAAACCTTCTACATGTGTACTGTCTTCGCTTAGGGGAGGGGAACCAATTAGTCGGTAAAAATCGTGTCTCATCGCCGAAATCTCACTACCGGTATCGATCAGGGCTTCTACTGCAATGTTTGCGATTTTTACAAATTTTTTCATATTTTTGTGCGGTTGACCGCGCTCGACTGTGTGAATTTTGGGAGGAGGGGTGCCTTGAGTGGACGTCTTGCGTTCTGCGGTTCGCTTTCCGCAATTATGACTTACGTGTCCGAACAAATTACATTTAAAGCACTTAGGACCTTTATTTTTATTGGGACAATTCACGGCTAGGTGATTAGCTCCGCAATTATGACAGTTAATTTTGTTTTGGGGTCTGGGCGGCGGTGCACGTGGTGTACTGGCTGTAAAATTCTGAGTACGGGAGCGTGACTCGCGGCTGGATTGGCAAATTTCATCGTATATCAAAAGTTTTTCCTTAAATTGCGCTAAATCAGTACATCCGAACAATATGGCTTTATTTTGGGGTGCGTCATCTATTCCCTGTATCACATAATGCATTAGTGAGTTGTCGTCAATATTGCCGTTAGTCGCAATCTCTCGCATGTGCACAAAATATTGTATTGAATTTTCTCTGTGATTACGCGTACGAAATGACAGTAATTTATGGATATGGGCGGGCGTTGAGTAACATGAAAACTCTGCAATTAATGCTTTTTTAAGCTTATCGTACGAGGTAATGTACGGTTCACTCTGTACAAATAAAAGTGCTAAATCTTTCAAAGCACGTTCAACAAAGATAAATTTCTGAATTTCCGACAGGGCGAACGATTGCGCTAAATTTTCAAAACGTGTAAACCAATTAAGGATATTTTCTGTGCGTGAACCGCGAAAGGGGGGGGATTAAATTCTCAAAATCAGTAAATGAAATTATTGGCTTCGAGGGGATCGGGTCAGTAGTTCTTGCAGCCATTGAATTTATATTTGTAGCTGAAATGGTTGCCGGGGGGGGATCGGGTGTAACATCCTCTAATTCTGAATCTGTCGCTATCTTAATGGAATTCGCGAATGTTTCTAAATCTGTTAATGCAGTTAAAATACGACTTGCGAGCTCATCTTCAGTCCCACCAATTTCAATGGCCATCAAATTTGCTACCGCTATTAATTCTAACTTCGAAAATTTAGTAGTTATGTCCTGTAACTTAGCCGTAAATTCACTGCTTTTTGCATCATATGAAAAACCCTCAAATTTACGTAAATTTTTTCGATTGGACCTTGCTTCATCTTTGTCGAAAATTAATTGATGCAATAATTTAATTTTGTCTGCTTTAACGAATTTAAGCGCCGACTTCAACTGGGGAATATCCTCTAAAAACATGATTAATTTAACTAATAAGACTGGGGAAAATAAAATAAAATTTATAGAGAGTCTTGGTACTCACTCGTTTGCAGCCGGACCTTGGATTTTGAGCGAAAGTGGAAACAAAATCGCACTTAGTAGTTAAGCTTAGGAAAAATACGTAGTCCTTCCTTTTTCATCTCTCTTTCTTCAATCTTCCTGTGGTAAGTAGGTCAAATTATATCTTCTTGTTTTGGAGAAAATCGTTTCTTCTTAGTGCAAAGAAAAGGACGTGAAAATTATCCGTGCGGGCTGCGATGTTGAGGGGGAAAAAAGATCTCTTCTATGCGAGGGTCTCGCGCTCAGTCTTGTAGTAGCGGAGCAGGTCGGGACGGGTTTGCATTGTTAGGCCGTCTGGGACGTGTGCTGAGGACATTTGTAAGGCAAGAAATATCGTCGAGGGCTGTGTACCGGAGCTGTGGTCATCGGGCGTAGGGCGACATTATCAGGGCTGAAGGCTTGAAATTCGGGCAATCGTCAGTCGGGGCTGCTGGCTGGAACCGGGGAATTCAGGCATCTGGAACCGGAGAATTCGGCATCTGGAACCGGGCTTGCATCGGGCAGGGCAGCAACCCATCGGTTAGGGCTTAGGCATTCAGTCAGCTGGGCTTTATCCATCTAGGGGTGTCTGGACGTTCAGTAGGCTGAGCCCCCATGTCAAGGAGCTAGTACACGTACTTAAGCACACTTGTTTAATAAGATAAAGTATTTACAGAGTATATACAAGTTGGTTGATGAGATTACAGACGCGGTCGGCAAAACGCACGACCGTATGCATTGGCAAAAAACAGGCGTCTGTGTCCACAAAGGATTTTGGGCAGTATTTAACAGGAAATATCTGCTGACCAAGCCACTTTCTAACAAGGGAATCGTGCAACGTGGCTAGTCATGCGACGTTATGAAAAGTGCTTGATATAACTTTAGCTGAGTTTGCGCCATTAACTGCAGAATCAGCTTGTCGTTAGGCGTGAGCTGTTTATATGACTTCTAACGCATCACATCCATCGGTCAGTGACACATACCGTTTCCTGACTTGACATATATATATATATATATATATAACTTGTCAAGTTTGTGCACAGGGATTCCAAAAGTGAACACAACATTTTATTATATTTATTAAAATGTTTTTAAATGGTTAATATGGATGTGAAACGTGGAAAATGACTTGATTCGGTTTAGATTTAAAGGGGAGGGGGGGAATTCTATAATTATGTCAAGGTGAAATCATTTTTGCTGATTTTTCATTCCGTAATACGAAGCATCAATTCATAACTTAATCAAAAATACTTATAGTGATTATATGTTACTGATTACGTATATGAATAAAGTTTAATTTTTCAATAATTTTAATAGTTGAAGTTTATGAAAAGTATTTTATTAATCTTAGGTTAAAATATGTCTTTGGAGAGTTAAACTAACAAGTGTAAGAAGGATTTTTTATTGTAATTATTGTTGTCGATGTATTATAAATTTGATGCAACAATTCTTTTGTAAACATTTTTTTCGTCGAAATTCGACGGGTTCCACCTCGTGGTTTTAAAAACTATTTTAAAGCATGAAATATTTTTTACTTTATCTATATCACGCTGAGCTCAATTACGAAAGATTAATCCGTTTGCCCTTAGAACAAAATAAAGAGTTCATCATTTTCTTACGTCTAATATCCATTAAAAAAAATTTCCCTATGAATAAATAAAAAAAATAATTTAAATAAGGATGTATACATGTATAAGCTCTGAAATTATCAGAGTATAAAATTATGCCATAAGTAGCAAAATCTTGGTCAAATAACTCTTAGTATGCGGCTAATAAGAAAATATCGATTTTGATAAATTTCAAAAATTTATTTGATTGTATAATTCGTATTTTCCATATGAAAAATGCTTTTTTCTGTAAGTGAGCAATCTAAAAAAATCATTGCATATAAAATAATTATTAGTTTTAAATTAAAAAAATGTTTTCACCTATATTCTTTAACCCGGGAAGCCCGGGTACGATCCCCTAGTTATTTTAATTTTATTAATTTTTGTTTGTGCATGGCGGCCATCTTTGTTTCATCGTCTGCAGCAATTTTCTCACAGGAAACATTTACGGAATTGTAAATAATTCATCGTTTATTTCTCCAATTCAAGTGCGGATTAAAGCAATTTGTACAGAATATATTGGGCTAAAAATTTCGTAATAGAGTAGTTTCCGAAACTAAATGCTTATTGGTGAAATTTAAGCATAAAATTTCAGTTTTTTACCAAAATTTGTCCGTTTACAAGAGGAAATTTTTCTAGCAAGGAAAACTGTCAACATGACATAATTTATTTTTACAAATAGGCTGAAAGTACTTGTACTCACACGCGAACTTCCAGATCTGGGATTTGCTTTCTCTTCGCTAAAAAAATTCCCAAATTTTTCAAAAATGTCGAAAATCGCACTTTTGAGGCTTTGATATCTCTAGTGGGGCACGAGATAAAAATCTGAAGTTCTGGTTTCTGACAGTATTGTATGGCAGTATTATGCACAATAAATTTCAGGATGGAGATTTGACTACAAGCTGAGATATGGCAAGGGCAACATGTCAAAACAATACTGACAAACTATTGTTTTGTTGTAGTCACAGCTAAGTATTTACCTCAGAGTGTCATTTAAATTTATTTTTTATTATTATCTTTAAATAATAGTAACAGAAAATAAAGCCTTTTGGAAAGCTTAGAAATTAATTTAAAAAATAATTATGCCTAAGGCCATACATTTTGTATGGTTTCAGTAATTTTTGTTGTAAGTAATTTTAGAAATTAAAAGAAATCTCGACACTTTTACATAGAGAAAAAAAATATTTTTATTCAAAATCAAGGAAATCAAAATTCAAAATCAAAAAAATTATTCAAATTTTTATTCAAAAAAATATTTTTATTCAAAAAGGTGGGAAAGAACACCCAAGCCTTTTGGAAAGCTTAGAAATTAATTTAAAAAATAATTATGCCTAAGGCCATACATTTTGTATGGTTTCAGTAATTTTTGTTGTAAGTAATTTTAGAAATTAAAAGAAATCTCGACACTTTTACATAGAGAAAAAAAATATTCTTATTCAAGACCTAAGACAAAAACAGAATGGGGAAAGAGAAAAGCTGTTCTTGTTGAGACATGATCAAACGTGTCAAAACACATTCTTGCTTGATGGTTTAAAAACCACAATTTTGACCTTTCTCAAAATTTTATTTGCAGGAACCAAGTCTTGTCATCTCTTGATAACTTGATTGAAGTTTTTGGCCCTGCTGGCTCATAGAAATAAACTTTGAAATCACTATGTGCAAGTCTCACTTCATTAATAATTTCTAGCTTACTTCTTATGCAAAAATGTCATTTTTCTGCAGTATGAATTTTGAAAGGGCTTTGGATATCTTTACTTTCTGAAAATTACTTGAGGCTGATGCATGGTAATGTCGTATAATGTTTCATTTACAGGAACATACTTTTGGTAGGAGCATGTTTCAGGGACTGGTAAGCAGCATTAAAATTGTGGTTTTTTAACCAACAAGTAGGAATGTGTTTTGACACGTTTGATCATGTCTCAACAAGTATGTCAACATTAACAGCTATTCTCTTTCCCTATTCTGTTTTTGTCTCAGGTCTTGCATAAAAATATTTTTTCTTTTTGTAAAAGTGCTGAGGTTTCTTTTAGTTGCTAAAATTTCTTACAACAAAAATTACTGAAGCCATGCAAAATCTTAGGCATAATTATTTTTTTAATTAATTTCTAAGCTTTTCAAAAGGCTTTTTTCTGTTACTATTATTTAAAGATAATCAAAAAAATAAATTTAAATGACACTCTGAGGTAAGTACTTAGCTGTAACTACAACAAAACAATAGTTTGGCAGCATTTTTTTGACATGTTGCCCTTGCCATATCTCAGCTTGTAGTCAAATCTCCATCCTGAAATTTCTTGTGCATAACACTACAATACAATACTGTCAGAAACCAGAACTTCAGATTTTTATCTCGTACCCCACCAGAGATATCAAAGCCTCAAAAGTGCGATTTTCGACATTTTTGAAAAATTTGGGAATTATTTTAGCGAAGAGAAAGCAAATCCCAGATCTGGAAGTTCGCGTGTGAGTACAAGTACTTTCAGCCTATTTGTAAAAATAAATTATGTCATGTTGACAGTTTTCCTTGCTAGAAAAATTTCTTGTTGTAAAAGGACCAATTTTGGAAAAAAACTGAAACTTTTTGCTTAAATTTCACCAATGAGCATTTAGTTTCGGTAACTAATCTATTACCAAATTTTTAGCCCAATGTATTCTGTACAAATTGCTGTAATCCGCATTTGAATTGGAGAAATAAACGATGAATTATTTACAATTCCGTAAGCCCTTCATGTGAGAAAATTGTTGCAGACTATGAAACAAAGATGGCCGCCATGCACAAACAAAAATTAATAAATTTAAAATAATAGTCATTTTGAACTTCCATCATGTTAGGGTTGTTGTACAAAAAATTTCAGATTTTTTAAAAATGGTCGAGCAACGAATTAGTGATTTTCTGGACCACTTGAAATGGATTGACC
Organism: Maratus speciosus; assembly: GCA_963932465.1. Lineage (NCBI taxonomy): Eukaryota > Metazoa > Arthropoda > Arachnida > Araneae > Salticidae > Maratus > Maratus speciosus. The sequence goes on along the minus strand of OZ010790.1, from coordinate 26,072,904 downwards.
CTTCCCGAATTATCATTATCGTACAAGTAAAACCATGCAAACCTTCCACATTCACTTCACCAAGACTGCGGTGGTATCGAATCTGCGAACATCGGCACAACTCCGCATTTTTGGATAGCATTGTCCAGGTATTGCAGGAAGTGCACAATAATATGTTCAGGGACATCGTATGTACTGTCAACTACATTCTATATTATGCAATATTTAAGTGTTTTTTAAAGGTGAGTAGTGGCCATTTCCAGAACTTCTTCTGGTGCCATCTGATTTTACTTAAAGCAAAGTTTCTGTTGAAATGTTCGCTAAAATATCTTCATTGTCGTTAAAATTATGGACGAAAATCCACGTCTGGCTTAGAGTGAGGCACCCTGTATTTTTGAACGGATAAATGAATTGTGACTAGTGTTGTCAGGTCACTGTCACAAAAAAGCCTTGCAGGAAGACAAAACAAGTGGGTAAGTGTGATCGAAGATCACACAGAGGGTTTCATTTGATATTCTTTTCAAAACCCTTTATCCTTTAATTACTAATTCCAAATCGTTAATTTATAATTCTTAACCTTTTTAAATAAGAACTTAAATGGCAGCACCATTAAATTTCATTTTAAAATTATTACGATCAGAAGATTTCTTTTAATCAAACTAAAAATATTCAAGAACTGCTTTTCAGACAATTGTAACAGCATATGTTTGTATATCTGAAAAGCATATATTTAATTACATGATTTAATTTTATCTAAAAAAAAATAAACCCTTAAAATAACAACAAAAAAAAAATGCAAAAGCTCTTTTAATTAAATCCATCGGGCAATGAAGTGTAGTCAATTTAAAATACACAATTTCTCAAAAAGAAAAAAAAGAATTTTTGAATAAAAAAAAAAAAATGATAAAATAGGGGAGAGTAGGAAGGCTTGACCCACCCATCAGTTTTCATATTTAAAAGAATTTCAGAATTTTATCAATAGGTGTCAACCAAAGCTACTGGAATGTTCAAATAACAGACTTTGTTTCATACAGAAAATCGAAATAAGGGTGGAAAAATTCAATTGTGAGGCGTTTTCAACCTAAAAGTTGTGTTTTTTAGAAATAATTTGTAAGCTTTCTTCAGATAAAATATAGCATAGAAATTTAAGTAAATAGGTTTTAAGTAATGCAGAAATATAGAGCTTTGATACCAGGCATAAAGATTGTACAGTAAGTTAGGCTTAACATAATAATGTGCTATTCTTTAGAAAAGGGCTATGTGGGGAGGCTTGACCCAGTCAATGTGGGGGAGAGTTGACCGGATGTTCAAGGCTCCTTTAATTAAGTGGTTTTGAAAAATTTTATTATACACTGAACATAATTAAAGGTTAATGGTTACATATAAAAAAGAATGTAAATTTATTCTGTAAAGCTACAGTAAAATGGGGTGATGGAAAAGAAAATGTTCAAAACTGATTAAATAAAGATGTGAGGAATTGCTATATTATCCACTGCAAGAAAACATTTGATGAAATATAAATGGGAAAATTGATAAGAACTTTTGTAAATATTACTCACAATATGTAAATAGAAACAGTGGACTAGAAAGTATGAAAGCAGCAGTCTTAACAATTTGAGGGGTAGTGGTGTGTTTATGAAACCACTTAATTTTAATTCCCAAACGCCACAATGACACCAGAATTTTGTTAAAACCTTTTTCATTTAATATGTATGTGAAATATAGCCTTCCTCTTATTTCCAAATAAATTTGTTCATAAATTTCGATGCCAGTCACTTATTTCAATATTTTAGTACTGAAAGTACTTTACCTTTGAAAGAGTTAAAAGACGTTAATGGTCATTTAAGTGCTCATGAGGCTGCAAAAGAACATAGCATTGATCGAAAAATTTTAGGAAGGTATGTAGGCAAATTTCACCAGGATGAATACAGTGAGATGAAGCCAAACTATGTGACAACTAGAATTGTCAGGTCGAGTGTCACAAAAAGTAGGACAAGGAGACAAAAAAGAGAAGAACAGTGGCTCCTAAATCCGGGCATAATAATACATGAAACCCTATGAAAACGAAACCTGTCTCTAACGGAATACTGTCTTAAATGTTAAAATTTCATTATCCCTTCTGTACAATTATACCTGCTCAGACAAAATCCTGTTTAAAACAAAAATTTTCTCCTCTGACTTGCGATTGCGTCTAAAAGGGTTTGTTTAAGCATCATATTTTCAAAAATATTTTTTATAATAATTAAAGCATGTAGCATAAAGTTATTTTGCTTTTTTGAAACTGATTTTATTTCTCTTCACAAATATTTGAATATAAAACAAAGTGGGTCAAGCCTCCCATATGTCGGGAGCCTTGGCCCATTATTTTCTCATGATTAAAATCGATCATTTTTCAAATTTGTTATATATTACATTTATGTAGCAATTTTATTTTGATAACTGATTGCATAAGGAATAAATTGACATATAAAACTTTATTCTACGTTCAATATTTAAAAAATAAAAAATCATTTTGTAAAAAGCCGGTCAACTCGCCCTAGTCTCCTCTATATTACAAGAACGTTTGGCCTTAAAACGGCAGGAAAAAAAATTACAAATGCCCTATAAAATTGAATCTATTAGATAATGAAATAGATTCCGAGGAAATAGTTGCAAATTTTTTCGTCGAGCTTCGAACCGGGAACCTTCTGATTAGCAGGCAGATGTTCTACCACAGACCTATCTAGGCTGCACGAAAAAGACTAAAATTAAGACTCCGTTTTAAAATCTAAATCGCAAAAAATGGTCGGATCTCATTAAATAAATTTATTTAAATAAAATACTATAAGACATTTCCAAAATTTTATTATTTGTGATGGTAAAGTAGGGGAGACCGAGGCAAGATGACTATGTTAACAATTTTCATTGTTTTTTAACTCATTTTTAAGTATAGTAAAAATAATTTTACATGAACTGTTAGAGTATTCCTTGTAGTATTAAATATATTACCATTTAATTTTTTACATAAAAAAAATAAAGGATAATTTTATTTTTTTATAACATTAACAAATCGTCATCTTGCACCAGTACTGGGGAAAGATGACTTTGACCTTGGGGCAAGATGACAACACTGAAAAAGGTTGAACATATTTTATCTTTTGAATATGTTACATGTTTTAACAAATGATAACTATGTTTTTACATCTTACAAAGTACCAGACTAAGCATAATGCATTGTAACGTAATGTTGAACTGTTTAGTTGTGCAGCTAACAATAGTCACAAATAAAAATGCCATTTCATAATTGGAACATTCCTCATGCCACCACTCTTGGCATTTACAGCACTGGATCCATTCTTCTGCTGATGAGTCACAATATTTGAATTATTTGGTGGGGGGAGGGGGAGCTCTTGACTCCGAGGTCGAACCCCGTCGAACGGTACACCCCTCGTACCGATCATATGCTTGGAAGCGGAGATACGGATCCCAATAGGATTTTTCTTTCGGTGGGGCTTAGAGAATGGGAAAAATGTCTTCCGCTGGTCGCCCGCTTTCGAAAGACCCCTCCCCCGATCCGATGCGCCCCTTAGCACCAGAGGAGACAGAAGTGCAAGGTCGCGCGGACAAACACACAGACAAACAAGCGTTTACAGGATTTAAATAGAATGGACAACACAGTTAGTTTAATAAATTCCGAAACACGGGGCTCGTCATCTTGCCCCGGACTGCCTGTTTAAAAATATTCGTTTTCATTTCCATGAAGGAAGGCGATTAATTGACATTTATTCATCGTAATAGGTAGTATTTAAACTAAGTTACTCATAAATATTAAAGAGAAACGATATATCTTACCTGTATCTGTAGCAGAGCTTATTTACACATGCATAAAAGTTATAACGTGGCAGCGGTAAACAATCAAAACTTCACAACTAACACAAAAAGGGTGATTTCAGCGTCTCTATACTATTGTTTAATGAACGGCCGATAGAAGAGCCAGTAGTGTCCGGTTGATGTTACTACCTAGTGGAAAACGGAAAAAATAAGACATTCGTCAGCTTGCCCGGTCTCCCCTATTCAACTGTATGTATGCAAAATTTCAAGTCTCTAACTTATACAGTTTCTCAGAATGAACTCTGTGAGAGACAGACAGAAGAATGAGACTAATGGGGTTTCGTCAGATGAATGAAACTCTAAAAAGCGGGACAGCGAATTATGAATGATTTTATAGAGCACGCTTGATGGTTTTATAGAATACAAGTCCTGTATTTGTTGGGAACCTTTTAATTTTTATTAGCACAGAATTCTGTGTCATCCAGCTCCGTACTAGAGTATCTTTATAAATAAGAGTGTTGCAAATACGCACAAAGCGCATGCTCAGTTTTTGTCTGAATTATGGTATCCTACATTCCAGAATTTGACAGTATTTGTCTAGACAAGTTCGATTAGACGGGAGAAACTAGAATGTCTCTGTATGAGAGTGGTGACGTACGGGACATAAATTTGATTTACAATCTGAGCATGCGTATGTATTCTCATTAAAGTTGCAAAGGGTGGAAAAAACCGGGTTTATTCCCGGGAATAAACCGGGTTTTTTGGGAAGGAAATTTTGAAAATTTCCGGGAGTTTTGGAAAGTTTTAAGTATGAAAATTTTTTTATTTTTTTATTTTTAATGATTTCAATTTATGTCAATGTAAACAAAACTAGTAACATAAAATATTTAAAAAAATTGCCCGGTTTACATGAAAACTAACGAAATAAGGCTTAAACTGCAGAAATATTAAGTAAGAGAAATTAAAATATCATAAGTAATTTGGTAGTTTGATCGTCGATAAGTAAAAAGTAACAGAGGCAGATGAGAGATTCATCTTCCCTAACATGAATATAAACTTCACCTCTGTTCTTCGAATCAACGAATGTAAACAAAAAAGAAAATGAACAAAATTAAAAGAAATCAATGCAAAAATACGAAGCAACTTGTTAGAAAATTAATATAAAGTATGCTTGAATAAGAAAGAAATATGCGAGCCAATAGAAACTTAAAAAAAATATTTTTTAAAGAAACATTCAAATCCTCACCCATTTACTGCTGCCATTGTTGTAAAGCTAATAAATTATAAAAACTTAATCTGTAAAATCATAAGTTTTGTGAATTCATGACACAAAATCTATCTTTTCGGAACATTTTTTCCCTGAAATTTCTTTAATTCTTTTTTTTCAAATTGAAAAATAACTGGTTTTGTTTATCTTCAAAACTCGTTCAAAATTTCCAATATTCCCCAAAATTCCGGGTTTATTCCCCAAATTTCCCGGGTTTATTCCCGTCCCTCAAAATCTGCGGGTTTTTTGCAACTCTTAATTCTCATATAGAGGTACCCTAGGGTAAACAATTCGACAGGTAACATTTTCGTGTGCTTTATGTACGTTATAAATACCCAGAAATTATACGTTTCTAAATTACACACTATTACTAACTAACACAGAAAACAAAATACTAAACAAGAACATAGTTACATATTCAACGTTTAAAATAGTTCTGGTTTTTCGATCATTGGCAATAACGACAGATAAAAGATAATTCCTCACGTGTTGCCATTCTAGTTCATAACGTTAATTTCAAATACATTACAATCCCCCCCCCCCCCTTTCAATTAACAGCAGTCTTTTCGGAGGTTTTCGTAGTTCCGCTGTGATAGATGAAAATGACACATTTTAAAATGTGGAATTATGTTGACAAATTTCCTTCTTCGCCAACGCACTTTTCTCTATTTCGCCAAGGCCCCTATACTGGAAAAATACCGAGAAGTTAATTTCTATATCCGGCTATATAAATCACATTAAAATTTGGAAATTAGGAACTCAGATAGTACAGCGCGTCTAGCGGCGGTTATTTTATTAGTAGCATCAAGATCAAGATGTAACGACGTACATTTTCGTATATTACATTTTAAATTCTGATCCACAGATTTGAAGAAAAAAAACTTAAATGCGCGGAATTTAAATTAAATTGCAGTGAGCTCGATTATGAACGGTTAATGGGTTTCAATGGGAATTTCTCCAAATTAGCCAGCTATCGTCAAGCTGGCTTCATATATGGCAACTTAATTTTGTCGCCAAATTTGGCGGTATTTCGCCAAATTTGGTTATATTTTGCCAAGTTGGTCAGAATTTGGCGGTATTGTGGCAACTCTTCATTGCTACTTTTCAACAATTATTCATTGTTGGAGCTGATACCGATATCTCCATAGGAAGCCCAACTTGGCCGCGATCAATGAGGCGGTCCAACCGGAATTGTGAGGGACACACAGAGACTGTTTTTTGAATACGAAATCAAAGAGATAAATAATTTCTGTTTCTATCCTCGTCAAGAAATTGTGTTAATTTCTTATGAAATGCAATAGAAAGAACGCTGTTAAAGAAAATCTGCTACAAACAAAAGACATCAAAGTGGAATTATAAAACCGTCTTTTTGACTTACTCTAACTAATACAGATTCTTGTAAATATTCTATTTTTAAAAAAGATAAAGAACATAATTTTTAAAAAAGAACGTGGAGTTATTTTTTTATCAGAGTTCAAAACTTAGGCTGTTAGTTTTCTGAACTAAACTAATTTGCTAAACTAACTGAACTCTGCTTTCACTTCTTTTTAGAGTTTCGTTCATCTGACGAAACCCTATTCGTCTCGCTCCTCTGTCTGTCTGTCTGTCCGTCACAGAGCCCGTTCTCAGAAACTATATATATTGGAGACTTGAAATTTTGCATACTTATAGCTGAACACCTCACATCAAACAATAAATTCTAAAATTTTGAAAAAGTCTTATATTTAACCTTCTGGGCTCCAACTTGTGAATTTTAATCTTATGGTTCTAAGACCCTAATTAAGCTGAAGACATAAAATTTTGCATACTTATAGCTGAACACATCACATCAAACGACAAATCATAAAATTTTGAAAAAGTCTTATATTTAACCCTCTGGGCTCTAACTTGTATATTTTAATCTTTTTGTTCTAACTGAGCCCCTAATTTAGTTTAAGACTTAAAAATTTGCATACTTATAGCTGAAAACATTATATCAAACGACAAACCATAAAATTTTGAAAAAGTCTTATATTTAACCCTCTGGGTTCTAACTTGTGTATTTTAATCTTTTTGTTCTAACTGAGCCCCTAATTAAGTTTAAGACTCGAAATTTTACATACTTATAGTTGAACATCTCACATCAAACGAACAATCCTAAAATTTTGAAAAAGTCTTATATTTAACCCTCTGGGCTCCAACTTGTGTATTTTAATCTTTTTGTTCTAACCCTAATTAAGTTGAAGACTTAAAATTTTGCATACTTATAGCTGAACACATCACATTAAACGACAAATCATAAAATTTTGAAAAAGTCTTATATTTAACCCTCTGGGTTCTAACTTGTGTATTTTAATCTTTTTATTCTAACTGAGTCCCTAATTAAGTTTAAGACTTGAAATTTTGCATACTTATAGCTGAACATCTCACATCAAACGACAAATCCTAAAATTTTGAAAAAGTCTTATATTTAATCCTCTGGGCTCCAACTTGTGTATTTTAATCTTTTTGTCCTAACTGAGCACCTAATTAAGTTGAAGACTTAAAATTTTGCATACTTATAGCTGAACACATCACATCAAACGACAAATCATAAAATTTTGAAAAAGTCTTATATTTAACCATCTGGGGCCTAACTTGTGTGTTTTAATCTTTTTGTTCTAACTGAGCCCCTAATTAAGTTTAAGACTTGAAATTTTGCATACTTATAATAGATGAACACCTCACATCAAACGACGAATCATAAAATTTTGAAAAAGTCTTATATTTAACCCTCTGGGCTCTAACTTGTGTATTTTAAGCTTTTCTTTCTAACTGAGCTCCTATTTAAGTTGAAGACTTGAAATTTTGCATACGTATAGCAGAACACTTGCGATCACATGAAAAATCATAAAATTTTCATAAAGTCTTATATTATTTACCCACCGTGCTCTAACTTGTGTATTTTAAGCAATTTTTCTAACCTCCCCCCATTGCAACCGGTGGGTACTTTTCTAACCTTTGCCAACACCTTTTTGGCCACTCTTTCATACTATGCACATAGCCTTACATATGTCAGTTCCACTTTCTACCACCAGGGGGCGCCTACCCATCTCGGGTGCTATAGACCCGATCCCCTCGACTAATATACCTACGGATAGTTGTAAAATGGAGTTTCATTCGGATAGATGTTTGTGTAGAATAGAGTGCGCCCCCTGGTTTCGAAATGTGGAACTAACAGATTTCGCAAAAGGATAAAGTGTTTTGAAAGGAATATTAAACGAAACCCTCTGTGATCACACTTCCCACTTGTTTCTTTTGTAGATTTCGATTTTTTTAAAATAATTGTGCTAGAGTCTGCGCAAGCGGGGGGTGCCCGGGCACTCTCCCTGGTTATGCGTATGGTTTCCCACAATGATTTTTACATCGTAAAATATGTTTTACACTGCATTCTTAATTGGCGATTCAAGCGCTCGAATACGCCATCTGGTGGAGAACAGACTAACTTCTCGCTTTAGGATAGTACCGTGCAAGCGCATCGCATTACATGTATTTTAAATTTGTTCGGAATGATTATTCTTTTGAACAATTTCAGATTTCCTGTGATATTTGTGTCCTGTCTTATATGACAAAGTAAAAATTATCCGAATTTAAATATCTAAAACTTTCAGATGCATTTACAATAAACAATTATTTCAATGGCACTTTAGCATTAGTTAAAGGGAAATTAAAGGGACAATTTTCCTGTACCGAACGCTGCGGCCTCTATAAGCCGTTTTAATCCCCAATAAAAATTCACTGTTGAAGTTCTCCATATAAAAACCTGGAGAAATTTAAAACAAGTAAGAAAAATCATGTGTTAAGTATAAATTATGAAACACTTTCCAACACTTTATGAATGCTTTAACTCAAGTTCGTTATTTAGGGAAATAAGGTCTATAAGAGAACTAAGTCAACATTTTAGAAAATGCATAAAACATTTGAAAAATTGATTTCAGCAGTTACCGTTCATAGCAAATATGTATTCCAATTCTTTTGAACAGCCCTGTATTTGATCTGTAGGTTGATATATATACTATATACTGTGGAAATTTAGTTTAGCAAGAAAACGAATAACAGGTTGAAATTTCTCTTTCAGTAATTTATACTAATAGATGGAAACATACTTGTATACTTTTATATAACCCTGTAGTTTACCTAGTACCTTTATTACACGCGACTATTTAGCTAAAGTTTAATTCAAAGTAAAACACTCTTAAAACTACTGAAATCACATTTCCAGAAATTATCATTTATAGACGGCCATGTATCCAATTCTTTGCGTGACTTTGTATATCATTTTATCTATGTTCTACAAACATTTCTTAGTAAACTAAATGCAGTTCAGCGACAAAATGCATAACTCATTTAAAAACCATCTTTAAGCAATTTGCAATCATACCCAGTAACCATTACGAATTCTTTGGTGTAGCCCTGTATATGAATTACAGCATTTATACACACAATATAGTATGCATAAATATAGGGAAACATTAAAGCATATAACAGAATTAAAAGTGCATTTCCAGCAATCATCGCTAATGTACAGTGTACATTTTAGGTGAGATGTAACTTACTACTTTAAATTATAAAATCAGAAGGTTAATAACGACTAACAATATTTATTAGCATCTTGGAAAATACGCGCAAACTACATGCACGGAAAGGCAAGCCACAATAACATACCGTGGACTGTTGCCAAATTACAAAGAGAAAAGTTCTTGTGATGAAATCAGTTCAGTTCAGAGATTCAGCCAAAAACAGCTATTGCATGTTGCCACATCACCCCCTTCCCAGTGACGAAGTGGCGTCAAGATAACGGGGGTTGAATTTAACTCGGCGACCAGATTTGGTTACATATGGCTGTTGACTGGTAGACGGGTGAGAAGACAGCGGTTGACTGGTTGTCAGGCCAGAAGGAGACTGTGGTAGGTCAGGCGTTGCTGAAGGGAAAAACAGTCTGTCCTGGAGGTACTGCATCAGGAACTACATTGATAAATAGTGGCTTCAACCGATCAATGTTCACAGTTGAGGTTTTGTTGTGCAGCTGGATGGTGAAAGTTTTATCACTGCGGGATAACACCCGAAATGGTCCAGTGTAAAATGGTTGAAGACTTCTACGAGTAGCATCCTGTCGTAAAAAGACATGACTACACGAAGAAAGTGTATTATGCACAAAAATGGAACGACCAGTGCGCAGGCTGGTTGGAACAGGACGGATTGTGGATATGTGGTCTTTCAAGCGACCAGCAAATGTAGCTGGATCTATATAGTCCTTGGATGCATAAAAAAATTCACCAGGTAAGCGAAGAGTTTCACCATAGACGAGTTCAGCAACACTAGCTTGCAGGTCTTCTTTGATGGATGAGCGGACACCCAGGAGAATAGTGGGTAGTATCTCAACCCAGCGTTCCGTGGCATAGCAGCGAATGGCAGCCTTAAGACTTCTGTGAAATCGTTCAACAAGTCCATTCGATGCTGGGTGGTATGGAGTCGTGTATATATGGTGGGTGCCAATGATTTTAGACAAACTTTCAAGCAGCTGAGATTCAAATTGTCGTCCCCGGTCTGTGGTGATCCAGAGAGGTACACCAAACCTGCAAATCCACTCAGAATGGAATTTGAAGGCAATAGTGTCAGCAGTTATGTCCTCTATTGGAAAGGCCTCTGGCCAACGTGTAAATCTGTCTACTAGTGTTAGTAGGTACGGGCAGCCTTTCGATTGAGGGAGAGGACCCACTAAATCTAAATGGACATGCTCAAAGCGAGAACTTGGAGTGGCGAACTGACCTGGGCGACTGAATGTGTGCTTGTGGACCTTGCTGCGCTGACACGGAATGCAGGAACGAGTCCACTTGGTAATGTCAGTCTGCATAGACGGGCAACAGAAACGTTGTTTTATCAGCTGCACGGTTGACTTGACACCAGGATGAAAGAGTCCATGAAGACTGTCAAAGATCTGGCGACGCATCACTAGGGGTACAAAAGGTCTGATCTTGTCAGTCGAGACATCACAATAAAGTTCAGATGAGGAACCACTTTCTACTGGAAACTTCTTAAGAACTAGATTGGATGAAGTAGGGTTTTACAGTAGCTCGCACAGTTCACTGTCACTCAGTTGCGCTTCAGCCATTGTTTGTAGACCGAGATCGAGGGATATTGCATTTATGCGGGAGAGTGCATCAGCAACACTGTTATCTTGCCCGCTGACATGTTGAATATCCGTCGAAAACTGAGCTATGAAATCAAGATGCCTAAGTTGTCGAGGGTACATTTATCAGGTTTCTGCGCAAACGCAAAACACAGAGGTTTGTGGTCAGTGTATATAGTAAATGATCTAGCTTCAACCATGTACCTGAAGTACTTAATTGCCTCGTAAATAGCTAACAGCTCTCTATCATAAGCCGAATAGCTTTGCTGTGCAGGAGAAAGCTTTTTTGAAAAGAATGAAAGTGGCTGAAGACATTGTTCCGTTTTTTGGTGTAATGCTGCACCAATAGCTGTATCAGATGCATCTGCATGCAACACTAATGTAGCAGTTCGATCAGGATGACATAGGATTGTTGTCTGAGAAAGTTTTTCCTTACAAGTTTCAAAAGCTTTTGTCGTAGCATCAGTCCAAGAAATTTCTCGTTTGTCATTCTTTTGATAATTTTGCAGCAAGTGATTTAGTGGCATTTGAATGGAGGCCATCTCAGGAAGAAAACGTCTGTAAAAATTTAAGGCACCTAAGAATCTGCGGAGTTCTTTCACTACTTTTGGTTGGGGAAAGTCTATAATTGCCTTAACTTTATCTGGAAGAGGTTTACAACCATGCTCAGAGACAAGGTGTCCAAGGAATTGAATTTCATCCTGGAAAAACTCACATTTAGATGGATTGATAGTCAAATTATATTTGTCAAGACGACTTAACACTTGCTGAAGGTGTGCTTCATGCTCAGCTGGAGATTTACTGGCTATCAAAATGTCATCCAGGTATGGAAAACAGAAATCGAGATCATAGAGAACTTCATTAATGTGCCTCTGAAATGTTTGGGCAGCATTCGACAGCCCAAATGGCATAAAAACAAATTCGAATAAACCAAATGGGGTAGTAATGGCTGTTTTGGGAATGTCAGTAGAGTTAACAGGGATATGATGAAAAGCCCGCACAATATCTACTTTTGAGAAAATTTTAGCACCATGCAAATTATGAGTAAAATCTTGAATGTGAGGTATAGGATATTTATCAGGACGTGTTATCTTGTTAAGTGCTCTGTAATACCCGGTGGGACGCCAGTCACCTGAACTCTTACGAACAAGGTGCAAAGGAGATGCCCAATTATATTTAGATGGCCGACAGATACCCTGTTCTAACATAAATTGGAACTCCCGTTTAGCTGCAGCAAGTTGTGCAGGGTCTTCGCGGTTTGCTAAAAACAGGTGGGCCAGAAGTTTCAATGAAATGGTAAGTATTATGAGTAATTTTGCTGTTAAAAGGGCGGGGACGTGTAAGGTTAGGAAATTGGTTTAGAATTTTATGAACGGTTGAATCCTTACAGATACTTTTGACAGATGTAAATATACCCTTTATAAATTGGCCTTTGCTAGTTAATTTCGTTAGTGGATCGATAAGACAGTGGTTTTTAAGATCAATTAATAACCCGAAATGAGCTAAAAAATCTGATCCAATAATAGGACGCTTAACATCTGCCAACGTAAATTCCCACTTGAAGCTACGTCTAAGGTTTAGCTCAACTTCAACAAGTTTTTGCCCATAAGTGGGTATCTTAGTATTGTTGGCAGCAAAAAGATAAAAAGTTGATGGGTTTGATTTGGTGGCGTTGGGAATTACAGAGACTTCTGCACCTGAATCAATTAAATAATTTGTCTTAGTGGCTGGATCATAAATACATAAGCGACTATTGTGTGAAGGCTGTGTGCGATCACATGCCGCTACTGTGATGCACTCGTGTCGTTTCCCGTTTGGGAAAACGAACATGGCTTTGTACATTTTCTAGCTTGAGGGCCAAAACGTGTATGATAGTAACAAATATCGGCATTATGTCTCCGGCCTTTTGAGAAACTGCGGTTTCTATAAAAATTGCCTCCTCTGTTACGATGTGGAGAACGAGAGCGATTCTCTGACAAAGATACTGTTAATGCTTCGACCTTTTTTGACAATTCAGAAACCTGAAGACGCAGAATTTTTATCTCGTTGGACTCTGACATTGCAGCTATTACATGATCATTGTGGGGGGTGCTGATCTCGGACACTTTATCCGCAAGGACAGCAAGTTTGTCCAATTCATCACCCCCAACTGCTAAAACGGCTTGAATGTTACTTGGCAGGCGTTGTAGCCAATGAGTTCTCAGAAAATCGTCTGTAACTTGGCCGGAGGCAAGGTCCTTCATCTTTCTAAGCAAAACACTTGGTTTCTGGTCCCCAAGTGTGAGCTCTTGCAGGAGCGCCTTCGTTTTTTGGGCAGTAGAGTTTTCAAAAATTGTTAGCAACTTGTCTTTTAGAGTAGTAAAAGGGTTTACCTCGGGCGGTGTGAATATAAGATCACTAACAGAGGACAGGATATCAGTATCTAAAATGTTGATTAGATAATTATATTTAGTTTTTTCATCAGCGATTTTATTAAGTGTGAATGCCGAATCAAGTTGCTCAAAAAATAGTTTGATATTGTGCTTAGAAAACGTTGGCATTTTTGTCTGCACGGCAAGAACTCCTGTCTCTTGATCCACAGACATATCTTTATTTACTTTTGAAGGACAACAAAATAAGGAAATAAAAATTACTAGGTGTGATAAGAATGATTAAAATTAATATACATTTTCATTACACAATAAAGTTGTTCCGATTACGATACGATTTGCAACACGAGAAGGGAAAAAAATAAATATTTACATATCAAGGTGCAAGTACAAAACAAAAAATAAAAATGATCTAACAGATATTAGGTAACAATTAATTTCTTAGTAGAAGTAACACTTGCAATTGACACAAAACGGGAAACAGCCATTACGAGAAAAAAAAATTATAAAATAAAAAAAACAGTGACCATACCTGGAGACAGCATATTTATTTACATTGTTGACGTTTTATAATTAAGCAAATACGAGGCATAATGCCATGTTGCGAACTTATCATCGAATTGGAGATCTTGAAAGCACGTTGCTTGAGGTTAGGCCTAAGTAGCCATCAGGCTGATCGATCACGCTGTTTTTTTTTATTTATCGATGAAACGCGTTCAGAGTCCGTGGTCACCACTGTACATTTTAGGTGAGATGTAACTTACTACTTTAAATTATAAAATCAGAAGGTTAATAACGACTAACAATATTTATTAACATCTTGGAAAATACACGCAAACTACATGCACGGAAAGGCAAGCCACAATAACAATCCGTGGACTGTTGCCAAATTACAAAGAGAAAAGTTCTTGTGATGAAATCAGTTCAGTTCAGAGATTCAGCCAAAAACAGCTATTGCATGTTGCCACATACAGTACTTCGGATACAATATAGTATCTGAAATCTTTTGTGTGTCCCTGTAAATACTATGCGCATCGTATTATACATGAAATAAGTAATAGTAAACCTCAGCGACGTATATAAATTTCATTATACATGAAATAATTTAACATAATTAAAATACGCCGGAAACAATTCCCTCCACCCCTATATCATTATCTAATGGAGTTCTTTTGTGTGGCCCTGTAAATGAATAATAAGTATTCTTTGCACGCATATTCTACAGAATGCTTATTTAGTGCACTTGTTCCATGCATGTCAATTTTATTATGTTTGAAAGCATGTAACATCATTAAAAATCATTTTAAACGATTTTTTCCTATAGGCCGTAATGTAACGGAAAACTTTTGGCTGTCCCTGTAAATGAACTAAACATGATAGAAACTTCATTTGAAATAGGGAACGTGCTATGGTAGAGGTCACTAACATCAAAAAATTTCAGAACGCTCCGAGTATATTTACGGGAGTTAGAGCGTGGACAGACGGGCAGGCGGCCTGACGGACAGACAAACCGAAGTCATAAACACTTTTCAACTTTGTTGGAAAGTGTTAAAAGAAGATAACTTTTGGATAATATTGCATTGAAATTAAACTTTAAATATTAAAAGTCGCTGAATGTAAAATTTTAGTCCTGAAATAGCTAATTTTATAGTGTTTAAATAAGTATTTTATTTTAACCATAGAAATACTTCTGTAATTGTTTTTAATATCAAAATTTATTTTTATCAAAAATATTTCGTTTATCATAAAAAATACAAAGACCGACAAAACATTTTAAACTAAAAAGTAGATTAAACCAATCTGGAAGGCGTTGGATTCGGACCCCTACTCCCTAAACGTTAGCTGAACGTCTAAGGAAGACCCACTCCATTTCCTAATTTTTTTTGCGGCGCTCTATGCGATCGCCGTTTGTGAATTGAATCTAACTGCGCTCTTTTTATTTAACCTTTCAAAATTGGCAACAGTTACGAGCGTTGTTTGTTTTTATTTGTAAAGCAATTCTGAATTTTTGTAGTTGTTACCTTCGTTTTAATTTATTTTTTTAAAAACTTACTGAAGAAACTTATTATTTTTCTCAAAATAAAGACGTAAGTCTTTAATTTTATCGTAATTATTTCATTTCAAGTGATTAAAATGTGTAAATAAATGCCTTAATAAAATTAATCTGTGTTTTATTTTTCAATTTTAACTGACCTATTTTGTTTTGTTTTTTAATAAAATTAATTTTTCTGCACTTTTTAACTATTTTATCTAATAAACGTATGTTCTTATTTTTAAGTGAAATCAATTATTATTGTAGTTAATTGTTATTTTCGTTACTTGAGTGCAAGAATGTGAACTTAATTTCAGATGCGAAAAACCGAAACTTTAATGCAGTTTCGTTTTATCACATTGAAGTTAGATTCACATTCTTACTATCGATATTTTTTGGAGAGCGATAGATAGAGCATGTTTTAGTTATCTAAGTTATTATTTGTTAATCAATGTTTTTTGTTTTTTAGTGTTTTCTTTTCTGGAAATTAACTTGTGGTGTTGAATAAGCTGCTCTTCTTGTCTCCGATTTTTTTGTCTTAATGTAAAAATTTGTACATTATTATTATTTTATTTTAAATGAAAGTCTTAAATGACGCCAAATAAAATTTAAATAAAAATGTATTAATTGAGAAGATAGCCCAAATACTGCACTCATCAATGCTGTAATTGGTTAAAAAACGTTGTTCATTGGATGTTACATGATTAACCATAATGTCATAAGAGTTAAATGAAAGGTCACCACATTCACACCAAAAATTAAGACTTTAATTTTAGCCTTTTTTATTAAGATTTTTGCAATTTTTTTTTTTTCCAGAATTCGCTGGAAAATGCTGGCTATAACAGTTGTTAAGTGATACCTTCTAAGATTTGAAATATTTGACTTTTTTATATTTTCTTTTTAACTTTTAAATTGGAGGATTGCTTATAAAAGCAAAAAAAAAAAAAACCCTCATTAGAAATTTTTTGATAAAACAAAAAAGAGTGTTAATTAAAGAGCAGTAGAAATAATATTAAGAAATAGATACATATTTTCATCGGGATTGCATAAAAAGTCATCTGTTTTAGAATAGAAATTGGACATGGCAAATTGCAACATAAATATGCATAACAACAGTTGTATAATAACATTTTATGTATTTTATAGTAGAAATTGAACTTTCAAATGCTTTGTTGTTGTGTGTTGGTTTTCTTTTTAATGAATGTATATAGTTGTTTGGATAGTTTAAATTCCTTGTATTTAAAGTTTCAGATTATGATTCACCACATCAGCTAAGAATTTTAGTACTTAGATAATACAATTTAGACTATGGGTGGTGGAGCTCGTGAAATCCATGCTATTGAAATTCCTTTAATTCACGTGCAACAACATTTATCATGGGACTGTGGGGTATCTGCTGTAATGATGGTTTTGAAGTAAGTTTGTTTTTTATGAAATATATATTAACTTTTATGTTATATAGTAACTTTGTTGTCAGCAGTCAATTCAGGGTTTTTTTCTTGTGGCCCATTTTGTGAAAAAATAATATGCAATGAAATATGAAATTCTGTTATTCAAATTCGAACCATGCATTTATTAATAATAACTTCTTTTCCTTCTGCTAATGTTTTCCTCTCTGGTAAACTTGTTATGTTGCAAATTACACATTTTAAAACCTAACAAAAAATTATTAATGAATTATAGAATAGAATTTTGTGAAGGATTTTATAAAGTGGGTCTTATTTGTTAAAAGAAATTTTGTGAAAAGGTCTATTTTATTAAATGGATACTCCAAATTTTACCTGGATTGACTCCTGGTTGTGATTTATTGTTGGCAAATATTACAGCACTTTTCTGCTAGCCATATGCAAATATTACCAACAGCAGATATTTTTACATAGATTTCGTAAGAAATACCACCTATTGCAGTCGTTATCATGGTGCGACTTTTGAAAAATTCCTTCATAACTTTTCATTATAGGACCCCAGGAACCAAAACCACCCCCACCTAAAAGGTTTATATATATGTGTGTGTGTGTATGTATGTACTAAATTTTGTCCGCACGATAACAGTCGCAATTATGCATGGATTGTCCTCAAACTCGCCAACAACTTTGATATGGCTAATATCTCGGCGGGGATTCAAAATGGGCGAAATCGGCCCAAGAGGATGGAAATGAGGAGGGTTCAAAATTTTGAATACTGTCTTAACATGATTCTGATAAAACCAGCTCTTACACAACAATGGCAGGAAAAAAATAAAAGTTTTTCGTTATAGCAGTTGCCAACAATTAAAGAAAAAACAGTAAAATTCTCACCACAACAATTACTTTTCTAATGCAAAATTTTCACGTGTAAAATTAAATAGTTTAACAAATTGAATATTACGTCATAAGTTTTCTAGAGCAAGATTCTAAACTCAAAATAAAATAAATAGTTTGACGAATTAAAAAAATATGTATATTGCGTCATTTTGGAAATATAATGGACCTCAGCAGGTGAATATGTAACACCATGTGAGTTTGAAGAAACGTATTAAAACATGATAAAAACCCGACTGTGGAAATATTAACATATTTTAACACTTTAAGGTTCTCTGAATTTTTTGTAGCCATTTTTTAAACCTATTCCATATACATGTGTGTGTGTATGTATTCGTGTATATTATAATTTTCACAAAAAGTTTAGCTCCCTACAGCTCACTCTTTGTGAAGAAACTGGGTTTATCTCTAATCTTGATTTAAGTTTTGTTGGAGAATTTAGTACTTAACTTCGAATTCTACCTCCGCCTGTAGGCTAGAGCCTGCAGGAATTTTTTTTATTTTGTTCTGTTTATTATATTGTTACCATATTAAAGACAATGGCAGAAGTAAATTTATATATACTGTATATCACGGTGTATAACACGCATCACTAATTTGAGAGTACAGTAGACTCCCTCAAATCCACACAGCTTGGGACCAGAGGTTGTGTGGATTTTAGAATTTTGTAGATTTCTGGTCATTGATTTGTTTACATTTTTGAAACATTAATTTGATTGGTAGTTAAGCAAGGGAAATTATAATGAATGCTTATAATAAAATTAAACATTAAAATAAGTAACATATTAAAATAATTTATTAGTTTAAACGTAAGTAATTATTAAAATAATTATGTAAAATAAAAATTTAGAAAAATATTAAATTATTACCGATGAAATCGATTCCAAAAGTCCTATGCTACCCTCTAGTGGTAAAGCGATCATAAGATTGATACATTATTATTTGTTCTTAGCACTTTAACTGTAGTAACTTTATTCATGGTTATTTAGAGTCTTGAATGCTTTTCTTATACTGCTTTGTATGTTTAGAAATAAATTTGCCTATAATTTAAAAAAAAAATTCTGCGAACAATAATTTAAAAATAGCATTCCGGTTCGTGGATTTTTCCATTTCGAACCATGGAATTTTTGATATAGATATGCTAAATCAGCTGTAATAGCTAAAAGAGAATGATTAACAAAAAATTTAGTAAAAAAAACATTATGGTAGCCGCTGATTTCGGCGCCATCTTGAATTTTGTCCTTGCAACTTAACTGTAGATTTCATTATAAACAACTGAAAAAATTATGCGGATTTTAGGCGTTCGTGGTTTTTAGGGTTGTGGATTTAAGAGAGTCTACTGTATATATTTTTATTTCAAGCATATACTGCTGTATAACATGCATCAAGTTTTCCCCATGAAAACAAACCAGAAATACCAGCTTTCCCCCCACTTCCAATAATGTGTGTTTTTTTTTTTTGCGACATGCGAATATTTAGTTTGGTATATGTTTAGATCCCATAGAACAGACAGAATTAAAAAACAGAATAAACAAATCTAATAGGGTCACCAGGGGGTAAAAAGGGTATAAAAAACCGCTTTTTTAATTTTAATGTTTCATAGCAGATACATTATGGAATATAATCATGTTTTTGTTCAATATTTTTTACATTATGTATCTTAGGTCTAAATTAAACATAATTTTTGTTTCCTTTTTGTTTTAATTTTTGTGTAAAGGACTATACCTATTTTACCCCGTAGTTCAGGGTAAAATGGGTATATGCTGATTAAAGTTTAATTACATTATAATTAATGTGTAAACCATTTAAAAGTTTTGTACCTTCATCTTCTGAACTGGGGCGAGGAGGGAGGGCAAAAACCCACCCCTTTCAGTTTGTTTAAATTTTTTTCTTGACGAATAAAAAAACACTTATGAAATTAGTAGAAATAAGATGCAAGTACTCGCAAATCCTATCCTACACCCCTCCCACCCCTAACTGGTCCCGATTTTCACTACATCAGTTTGCGTCCATGCTCAGAATCATGTTTCTAACAGTGTTTCATTTTAAAAGTTTTTTTTTTTTAATTTAATGCAGTTCAAAATCGAATAGATATCAGCATGAGTATCTGTAGGAAAAAATAAAAAAAGAAATTAAGTTAACTGAAAAACATTTTTAATCAAAACCAATTTATAAAGTTAACTAGCTATAACTGAATGAAAATTTATGTACAAAATGTATACTGGCAACGAATGGTGCAGCTTGGTTGAGATAGACTTCCTGACAATTCAGGATGCCTGCACATCAGCAATGTCGTCTTTCTCAGGGAAGACATAAAATAATCTAGCAGATGACTTTGTTGCAAACTTCACAGTATATTCATCTTCATCAGGGATATCAATAATAAGACCTGTGAATTCTTGAACAGACTTCTTTACACTGAATTTCACAAGGACCCAGTCACCAATCACTGGATTCACTTCAGCGAGAACCTGTGGTTTAACTTCCATGGGTTGCTTTGACTCTTTTTACTGTTTGTCCTCTTTTAATCCGCCCAATTTAATAATTTAGTATACAGTCAACTCCATCAAATCCGCTACTCTATAATCCGCACACTGTTTCAGATGTAAACATTGAAAATTCAGGTACCATAAATTTGTGAGAGAAATTTAAAATTGCAGCAATTTGATTGATGATTGATATTCAATTTTTTCTCCCCTAAATATTTGTTTTTCAGTGAAGTAAAACTTCATTTTTCAAATTAAAAAAAAAAAAAAAAAAAAATCAGGAGCTTTTTTTTTTTTTGGCCAGCATTTACACAGTGATGTGGATATCGACTTTGATGGCTTCAGTTTGAATAGTGCAAAACCAAAATCCGCAGATACTTTATGTTTGCAAAAATTTCACTAACTGTTGTGCTGTGCCTGATTTCTTGAATGGAGAAAATATAATTGAATGGATGGCCTCCAAGAAAAAATGCTAGACCAAAAATCAAAAGTTCTCATACAAAAATTGATACTATGCTTGATAATTATAAAAACAGACAAAAGCAATTGTAAAAAAAATAATAATAATTTTTCCTTAATTGTAATGCTTCTTTCAACTAAATAACCCAGTGTATTACAATATACTTCTTTTTAACCAATTAATTTATTCATTAATAATTAATTTACAGGAAGAAAAAACGTAAACAAAGTAATGATCGATAATCCGCAAAATTCTATAATCTGCACAACCTTTGGTCCCAAGCTGTGCGGATTAGAGGGAGTTGACTGTAGTTAGCACATGTGTTTTAATTTAATTTATGGCTGAAAATACGATACTTTGATTTAACGTAATTTTTGAATAATTGTTTGTTAACAGCGATTTTTAATGTTTCATTCTAACATGTAGCGCAGATAACTGATGTTCGCGACTAATTTATAGCCTAATTTCATATAACAAAGCATAATTTCAGTTTTAAACATAGCATCAATAAAAATTTGCTCTCAAAGGTCTTTCAATTTTGATCAATATTCATACATTCATATCTTGGCCTCAACTCGCACAAAAAATGTGGCCTATACCCATTTTACCCATGCAACAAAAAATGGTATAAAATTTTTGTGAGTAAATAAATGTATTCATTTTTTGAGTTTTCTATTAGAAAAATCCTTCTTCTTTAAAATCCAAACAGTTTATTTTTTAAATTCTTCCTGTATGTTTTTTTGGAAAGAAGTTTATCATTCACTAAAAACACTTTGTTCAATCTTCTGAAAAACAAAATGGCTGCCAAGCCCAGTATATATATTGCTGGTTTGTTTTTACCAAGTTTAAATATTGCCAGATATGTGAGCATTTCATTCAATACTTTAAATTTTTCAAAAAAATTTGTCTGGTAAAATAATAAAAATAATTATAAAATATACCCATTTTACCCCGGGTCCCCCTACTGATTTGGCAGTAATTCCAGGTGGACTGACTTCGGTAGTTCAATGTTTCCATAGACACATCTTACACAGAAAGTTGTTGGCAGCAGTGGAACACATGTATACTAGAAGGAGAAAAAACATTTACGAAAGGAGGAAATATGCGGCATGCGTCATTAATATAATGTGTGAATGGATGCACATTATGGAGGGAAATCAAACTGTAATAATTGTTAAATCATTTTTAAAATATGGAATATCAAATGAACTTGATGGGAAACAAGAGCAATTATTCATGGCTAGAGGAAAGCGACAGTGCGGATAAAATACATTAAAGCGACTTCGGGGAAGAAAATGTCACTCCCGATGATGAATTTTTCATGTTACCTGATAAGGAAGATTAAGTTTGTTAGGAAATATAGATTGTATGTTTCTTTGTTCATATTGATATATAAATGCATTTAAATATATCTAAAAATTCGGAATGTTTTCTTCCTATAATTTTACATCAACCATTTTATATTCAGTGTATAACATGCACATGGAAAAATGAAGTTATTTTTTAGAGTTGTGTGTGTTATACGGCGAGATATACAGTACATATAATTATATAATATGGTATAGCATGAATTTGAATTCCTGGGCCTTAAATCGATTTTAAGCTTACATCAGAAATCTGATCATTGGTCTTAAATCAATTTAAGTTAACATCGAAAATCGCGATTTAGCCAATGTCTTATACCGCAATAACATCTTTAATTGACTAGTGATAAAATAATAAAAAGTAACTGATGGATTAATGAATTTGTGAGTGGAAAGAAGTCATTAAATTTTTTGTGTAATTAGATTTAAGAAGCAAAATGTAACTGAATTAAAAAGTTTTAAGTATTCGGTTGCGATATTCGGCAGGCTCAGGTGGGGGGAAAGTGGTCATAAAAATAAGTTTTTCTAACTTTCAAAGGATAACACCTTTTTATGAGGTATTTTTTCAGGCTTGTTTTTGTGACCACTTTACCCCAGGAGGTGGAGTAAAGTGGTCATATTGAAAAAAATAAATAAATAAACCAACGATTTAGCAGTGACATTTTATTATAATTTAGCTGTCATTTTATTTTATTAAAGTGTAAATTTGTCATGTCCTTTATTGTTAAAATTTGATTCTTTATGGATTTTAATCACATCTGATATTTCAATTTTGTCTGAGTCTGGAAAAGTACAATAATTTCTAAATTCGGATTTTTTAAGATGCTTTAAGGAAAATAAATCCCCCATTTTTATCAGTTATTTTCCCAATAAATTGCTCTATTGATTTCTTCATTTCATATCTTACATCCATACTTCTGTGCATACCAATTCCAGACTCATCAACATTTTAAAAAATTGTCAGGACTTTCTTGTGGTCTATTTTCTTGAGTAATACGAGCATATGTATTAGAAAAAGTAGTTACCGT
The DNA here is from genome assembly GCA_963932465.1 of Maratus speciosus. NCBI lineage: Eukaryota > Metazoa > Arthropoda > Arachnida > Araneae > Salticidae > Maratus > Maratus speciosus. Next base: position 26,049,661 of record OZ010790.1, on the reverse strand, counting down.
GTTAGTTGTTAAATTTGTTGCTGTAACTTTTGTAAGGAATTTGGGTTTACGTTTAGTTAATTCATTTGCCCATCATTTTTCATTATTTTTGAGCCCAGTGGCAGAAAGTTATGGTTGTGTCTGCGACAGCAATTTAGTGGGATGAAAATTGTCTGCGGGAGTAGGATGTTTCAAATTTCTTATGTATATTAGAAACATTGAAAAAAAAATAGGGTTCTAACTGATGATTAATATTATAAAAATACACTGTAACTTCAAAAATCCGGCAACTTCAAAAATCCAGAATTAAAACCATCTTTCCATTCCTTTTCTTTTACACTTTGAAGTTATGGGAGGAGAAAAATAGAATTTTTTTATGAATTAAAAACTTCAAGGTCGAAATTAAAAATGCAAAAAAAAGAATATTTGACTTAATGTTTTTTTTTTGTCAGAGGCGATTATTTTCTTAACACATTTTCTGGGAGCTGCACCGTTGCTTAGCAAAGGCAACAAATTAAGGAACAACTTTGGCAAATGCATAGCACAATAGTATATGGCTATACGTATTTTCGGCAACGGCAACGTTGAGGAAGTATTTCAGACTTTCACATTACCCGTGTAAAGACCGCAATTTATGAGCTGACTGAACACGCAAAATCTTAAAATGCATTAAGTGTCGAAAAAAGTGATATAGATGATTGGCTAAGCATTGAAGAAAATGCTTCAAGAACGAACAATTCAAGGGACAGCGAGATTGCTGACGTTGTGCTAAATAAAACCGCTGATAGTGCTAGTAGCAACTCAGAAGATGAGGATGAACAACCAGCTGAAGAAAAGGTGTCACTAGAAAAATGCATAAATTTGACTAGAGAATTAATATATGCTTTAGGGAAATAAGACTGTATTTCCGAAACCGACATTTTTCATTTGTATAAAATGAAAAAAAAAAAACTTGTTAAAGAACAGCCAAAAAAATTGAAGCAAACAAAGCGTATATGCATCGATGTTACCGAAATTACAAGCGAAAAAATAATTTCACTCTTTATTAGATTTTTTTTTTTCTGTAATATAGAAAATATTAATTAAAGTAAGTTCTTTTTATATTTAATTTGCTTTTTCTTACACAATTATCACTTATAATGAATTAAATTATGGCTAAAGGGCACCATTAAGAATATAGAACTACATTTGATATTCCTAGTTACTACTTTTGACATTCCTTCAAAAATCCGGAATTTTAAAAAATCCGGCATAGTCTCAGTCCCGGTGATGACGGATTTTTGAAGTTATACTGTACAACTACATTTTAATTCTAATATACCATAATTAAGATCAACAAAACTAATATTTTATAAAAAAATAAATAATATTAAATTAAACGTAAAGTGGTTCTCTAAGCTTATGTTGAGTCTAAACCTATTTAAAATTATATTGAAACCTTTTTTCACATGGTCGATGGGCGAATTTCACATTTTTTTTTCTTTTTCAATTAGCTGAAGAACTTCACGTTTTATTCTTTTTTGATTAACTGAAGAATTTTGTGATTTTTTTCCTGCAACCGAATAACAATTTTCATACTTTTTTTTAATAAACGAATTTTGCGCTTTTTCTTATCATTTACTGATGAATTTCGCGATTTTTTTCATACGATCGATTAACAAATTTCGCCATATATTCCTGTGGCAGATTGGCAAATTTTACGGTATTCTCCGCAGGGCAAAATGATGAAATTTACGATCCCCCTTCCCCTCATGCGACCGATTATAAAATTTCACGATATTTTTTGACCGATTGTCAAATGTCGCGTTTTTATCTTACATCAGATTTGCCAAATTCACGTTTTTGACCATGTATGACTGATAGATTTTGCGATTTTTACCCATGACAAACTGATGAATTTTAAGATTTTTTTGGGTGACCAATTGACAAATTTCGCGACATTTTCTTGCTTTTAATTGATGGATTTCATGATATTTTCCAGTGACCAAATGACGAAATTTACGATTTTTCCCCCCGCAACCAAGGGGAAAATGTCAGGTATTTTTTTCCAGTGATTAACTATCAACATTCGCAATAGTTTGATTGGCAAATTTCACGATTTTATCTTGCAACAGATTGACTTGATTCACGATTTTTTCAGGCTGAAAAATTTTATGATTTTTACCCGAGACAGACTGTCGAATTTCGATTTTTTTTTTATGAAACCGATTGACGAATTTTGCGATGTTTTTCTCATGACCTATTGACAAATTTCGTGATATTTTTCTAGTGCTTGAGTAACGAAATTTGAGGTGTTTTTCTCGCAACCGAGGACAAATTTTGTAATTTCTTTTCCTGCGAATGATTATTAAATTTCACGATAACCTCTGCGGCTGATTGCCGCATTTTTTAGATTTTTTTACCTTCGCAGGAGTGATTCTGGGTTTTGAAAAGAATGTGATATTCGCGGTAAATATTCTGAAATATATATACTAAATATTCTCTCTTATAATTTTGAAAGGTTCAGCAGAGGAGGGGGATCACTCCCGGCGCTAATAATGCGTTTTTTATGATGTACTTTGACGAAATTCGCGTTTTCCGCGATCCTTTAGCAAAAATCGCATTTTTTTCCTCGATTCTTTAACGAAGTTCGTGTTTTTTCCCGTGATCCTTTGACGAAATTTCCTTTCTTCACCGATCCTTTGACGAAAATTTTTTTTTTTTGCGATCCCTTTGGGAAATTCACGTTCTCTCCAGCATCCTTTAACAAAAGTTGCGTTTTTCCCGCAGTCATTTGAAAAATCGAGTTTTTCTCGTGGTTTTTTGACGAAAATCGCGATTTTTTTGGCGATCCTTTTAGGCCATTTGGCCTTCCTCGAGGGTGATCCTTTGAGGTGTTTCTTCACGGTTCTTAGACAAAATTTGCTTTTTTTTGCGATTCTTCGAATTAATTCACCCTATCTTCGCGATTCTTTGAACAAATTCGCTTTTTTCGCGAGTTTTTGATGAAATTCGCTTTTTTCTGCGATTTTTTTAAAATAAATTTGCGTTCTATCCGCACTTCTTTAATGAAATTCGTGTTTTGTCCATGATCCTTTGACGAAATTTGCGTTGCTTTTGCGAAACTTTGATGAAAATCATGTTTTTTTTTTTTCACGAATCTTCGACGAATTTCGTGTTTCTTTCAAGATCCTTTTTACAAAATTTGCGCTTCTCTCACCAAATTTGCGCTTTTACGCGATTCTTTGACAAAATTTGTGTTTTCCCACGGTGATTTGACGAAATTTGCATTTTTTCCGCAATGATTTGACGAAATTTGCATTTTTCCATGAAGCTTTCACGAAATTGACGATTTTTTCTGTAAACGATTCATGAAGATTTTTTTCGGTGACCATTTGTCAAAATTCGTGATATTCTTTTTAGTCTGCAGGTGCCCTAAAAAGTCTGCGACGCCTGTTGCAGTGTCGCGCACATTCTGCCACGGGTTTTTGAGATATTCAGATCCTGGTGATTTTCTACCAAAATGACTTTCTCTGTTATTTAGATAGTCAAAATATGTCAAATTAAGTTTGATATATCAGAACAATCAAATGGTTATCCATATTGTAAAAGAAATTTGAAGCTTTTAACAATGCAAGATTCTTCTTCTAAAGACATCCATGGTTCTCTTCATGGATCTTTATGCTGCAGCAGTATATATGGACTGCCCCTTTTCACATCTAACAACATTAATTGGAAACCTACATAGAGTAATTATTGTGATTCTTACTCACATATGAGGCATGTTGAAACTACTCAAAGTAGTTACGTTTTAAAAGTTCACTAAAATATCAATCAATAAATAGCATTTTTCTGAACCTATTAAAATCAAGCCTAACCTTTTTTAATCCCATATTATAAACTATTATTAAATAATAATTATTTATAGTTAGTTTTTAATAATTACTAGTATTTAATAATCAGGCATCATATATAATGAATAATTTAACTTAAAACAACCATCTATAAGGTAAGCCTAACCATATGACCACTTTACCCCATGTAACTAAAACCATTATGAAATAAAATATGTAATAAATATAACTTAGCTATGAATGAAAATGTCTTCTTGAGTACAAAGTAGTAGTAAAGCTTTTTGCACTGCCAACTTAACAAAATGCAGCAGAAAAGTTAATTAACCCCTTAATCGTCGCGGTTTTCATTTCATGTGTAATTTGCTAGCGAATGTATCGGGCGCGACGAATAAGGGGTTAAAGAGTTAAAAGAACAAGTTGTAACAAAAACAGACAAAATGAATGCTCACGCTCAATGCCACAAACGTGTTGCTACAAATGTTTTTTTTTTTTTGAGTGAGAAACTTTGATCATTATTTGCTGAACTTAAATTATATATATATATATATATATATTTTCAAATATCTATATTAATCGGGATTTCAGCCTCTTTTACGAATTAGGACCATTTTACCCCACTTGACCACTTTGACCGAAGCTTCAGTATTCGGCAAAATTCCTGCTTCGGTCAATCCCTAAGCATGAATATAGATATATGTTCGTTAATATAGTATTTATTAGATTAATAAATATTTATATTATATTAATTCTGGTGGGCATAACAATCTGCCGGGTATAAAACTACCAGTGTTAATAATATCATTATTGCTAAAAGCTGTTAATTTGATGTTATCAGTGTTCATACAGTGTTCCTTAGACTACTTAAAAATCCCTAAAAAATGAGTGTTTACAAGGAGTAGAGTCAGCTGGGGTAATTCCTGATCACTGAGTTTCTATGGTAACTCTTGGTCATCTTCGTTTTCATTATCAAAATAATAATTTATCAAACTTTAAAAATTTGAAAGATACTTTGAACCTTTTGCTTTGCAATGTATGTCTTTAATTACTCATTTAGTTGAAATTTAATATTGAAAATATATATATATATATTCAAAACTGCTACTCAGATTTTTGCAAAACAACATTGACCTTGATTTTTACACATTTTACAAAGATCTGTGTCATTCTTAAAGTTTTAATTATTTTATTTCAACTATGACATATCACAGTTTTTAAAAGTGATTATAAAAATTTTCTGTATTATATTAGAAACTTTTATATGAGCAAGCCAAATTAAGCCCATATTTGTGGGTTAATTCCTGGTCAGTACTTAATGATGTAATTTTACAATATTTATACTTGGTATTTTATCTATTATATCTGTGTGCATGCACCTTAAAAACTATTGTCTTACAACTTTTTTTTAATCATAAGTGTAAAGTAGCATCCGTAAATGTAACTGTAAAGGAGGAAAATAGTAAATGCTCTGAGGGTAAGACAGTTGACTAGTTGACTGAATAATTAAGTAGAAATACTATCTCATTGCAAAATTCCAAAATGGTGCTTAAAAATATACATAATGCAATAGAGGAACATAATTATTATACTGTGTATTATGATAAAGATCTGTATTGAAGTTTGTGTAAAATTTCTTTAAAAAGGAGCCGAAAACTTAAGTTGGCCTTAGGAAAATAGAATCAAAAACATACACATTCAGTTATATATTTTATGGGCCAATAAATTTGCAAGGTATTAATTAATCCAATCCACATTCACAGTGGATAAAGAAGTAATAAATACTGCTTAGTAATATTAAAAATTTTTTTGGCTAATTAATGTTTAGTAAAATGTACAAGAGTCTTTTGCACATCAAATAAATTTGTATTCAAATAAATTACTACGTTTTTTTTGTGCATGCTACCTGCTACAAAAGTTATTTTTTTTGCTGCAGAAAAAGTTTTTATCTGCTACGAAGCTAATTTTTATCTGCTACGAAACTAATTTTTACTGCTACAGAAAATGTTTTTACCTGCAACAGTAGTCATTTTTGCTTCTACAACCGAAAACAAAGTTTATGCATTATTATTCCATAATTATGAGATGAACAAAACTTTTACAAGATTGATTCTACTTATTTTAATACTCAGTATTAAAAAAATTAACTTTACTACTACTTTATTTACATCAAAAAGGATGCTGGCCAATAATTACCCCAGACTTGACCAAGAATTACCCCGTTTCCGGAGTAATTCCTGGTGACTTAAAGATTATAATTATTTCAATGATAAGTGCATATTGCATATATATTTAAGTAAGCATTTTGTTATATAGCTATTAGAGGGTGCTTATTCCACAAAAGAATTGGGAACATTACCTTTAATAGTTTTTATAATAATTGGATGTTCTTGATTTTTGACCAGGAATTATAACGGATGGCACTACTTAGAACTCCTTAAATAAACAAAGTATTCCTTAAAAACCTCTTAAATTATCACAGTGCAAAATTTAGCATGGAATAATGATTTTAATTGAAGGATACAAAGTAGAAAATGGAAACTATCTTACATGATGAATAATACTGTTTGTATAATAATCTTTCTGAATTCCTCCATTTTCTTAACCCGTAAGTGAATCTTTTTTTTTTTTTTTTTTTGGTCAAATTCATAGGTTATACTGCATTATTTTCACTAAAAAAAAAGGTAATAAAAGACAAATTTTATCAAAAAATACATGTAAGACTGATAATTGGATTATCACATATAGGGGGCACACAAATTCAAGATTGTGTCATTGTAATAAAAATTAATAAAACATTCAAAATCCTATAAACACCAATTCAACATTTAGTTAACTTTAACATTCAGGCAAAAAAGAAATATCACACTTATTGCTTTTTTGACATTTTTATCCCCAAAAAGAAGACCTACTTGATTGTTTGGAGGAATTACGAAAACTTTGGAAATTTATACTATCATATCAGAAAATCCGAGAGATATGGGACTCTTTCTATGATTAGGTTAACTCATTCTAGATCTCACTAAAAGTGCTATGGTACATATTCACTTAAGAGGTCCTTTCAAAGACATATCATCTATTAGTGACGCTGGTCATTGACAAATTAAACATTTATGGCATGAAAAAGATTAACTTTAAATGAAGTAAAATAAAAATCTTTTTGTTTACAAAGGTCAAATTCCAGTGATTACAGACATAAAAAAGAAAAGAAGTTGCTATTTTTTCTTTTGTGCATGCTACCTGCTACAAAAGTTATTTTTTTTGCTGCAAAAAATGTTTTTGTCTGCTACGAAACTGATTTTTACTGCTGCAGAAAATGTTTTTACCTGCAACGGTAGTCATTTTTGCTGCTACAAAATTAATTTTTCCCTTCTTCAAAAACTGCTATAAATTTTTCTGAGAGAAAATGACTCTTTGTATTATAAAAATGTGGTTGTAAAACAATGCAAGAACTTTTAAAGTATGCTGTGGTATTTATAAATTTATATTTTGTAAACATTAATAACACCAGTTTGATTAACTTACTGTTATCAAAATTACTACTTTTTGACAAGGGCTATACAAATATAACATTATCAACTTTTTGGTAATTTTGGACCCCCTCCCTTCTTTCAATATCATACATTATCATCCCTCGAACACCCTCCCCCCACCCGTAATGATATCGTTATAAAAAATTCTTTATCTAAAAATTCTTTTTACTTTTGTCTGGAATGATATATAAATATGGTTACATTTATTTTTCACATACTTTATTGATTCAAGAGAAGTCAATAAAACATCACTTTATATATGAAATAAATTTATTTCAAATAACACTTAAAAGAAATAGTTACAATTTAAAAGAATTTAATAATATATTTTTGTTATATAATGCATTCAATAGTTGATGACAATTGATAATTGATGCGGTGCTCCACAAACGGTGTTGTCTCCCCCCCCTGGTTGAAAACATTTTTCATACCTTTTCAGATCATCATTAATTTTGTCCCTTTCATCGGAATTTTGATTTTTTGCCTTCATCTTCAAGTATAGCGTACAGACTTATTTCAACCGCACCAGCTAACTTACTATTTTCTTCTTCATATTCATCTACAAAACAAAACTTTTCCTGAGATTTATCACTTAAATGCCATGTTTTGTTGGCAGTATCTAACACTATGTTAGCATTATGCAAGAAATCCATACCTAAAAGAGTTCTATTACCCTTGGCATCTGGTAATACAATGAACTACGTTTCGAAGACTCGGCCTTCAATCTTTAAAGGCACAGTGGCAGACAAAGTGTCTCTAACTACCATTATTCCGTCAGCTAATGTTACATCATGAGTATGAGGGTTCAGGGCAACACCAGTTTTTAAAAATAATTTATACATACATTCTCCCGCAATAGAATGATTCACTCCTGTATCTGCACAGACCAACACCTTCTTATTGCAGATCGTGATAGGCACATTTGGAGCTGAAACTACTGATGTATTTAAACTAAATAGCTGAAGACGATGTGCTTGCACAGTTTGTTTTTTAACCGTAGGGGAAGAATCTAGGCATTTCTTCTTTATAAATCCCAATTTACCACAATCATAGCAAACAATATCGGATTCTATGCGTTGATTAGCAAACTTAGGGGGAGATCTGTCTTCTTTTGGAGGCTTACTCTGCTTCCAATTATTTTCTCAACCAGAAAACTTTTTTTTATCTTGGGGTACAACCAGATCTCTTTTAGGGAATGTAGATCTTATAATATCATATGCAAATAATTTTTCGGCAAGGTCAACTGGCGAATTTAAATTTTCCCAATTATCTAACATATGTTGTTTGCATTCAGCAGGTGCGCGCCTTTTCATTTGATCAGCTATGTCCTGGAGAACTTCAAAAGACATTACAGTTAATTCTTTAAGCCAGTTTTCAAAATAAGCTCGAATTTCGAAATAATAATCTCGCCAAGTAATTTCCTTAGCCTTGTGATGAGTAAAGAATAGCTGTCTAAACTTTTCGACACTAATTTTAAACCTTTTTAGAAGTAAATCTTTAACATGTGAAAAATTTCAAGCGTTTTCTTCTGATTCATGAGCTATAAGTGTAGAGATAGAAGATGGTACAACACTGAGTAAATGTGAAACCCATAGATACTCTGGTACCTTCGAGAGCTTTGACGTTCCAGGAGCACCAAAAACAAGGTTACATCATCAGTTTCTGGCCTGAATGTAGGCAACAGCTTTTGGATATCTATCTTACTCTCCGGGTGAGACATTACCCCTGCTGCATTACCACCTACCACTCAGCTGGATACATTTTGGCTCTGAGCCTGTAACTTGTGCTTCTCAAGCTCAAAATTCATCTCAAGCTCTTTTAACTCTAACTCTTCCGCTGTATGCTTTTCTTCTAATTCTAGTTTACGCTGTTCTAACTCTGCTGCTTTTTGTTTTTCCTCTAAGTCTCGTCTCTGCTGTTCTTCCTCGCAAGTCGAAATTTGGTTTCTTACTAACGAATTTACAAAATCAACTTCGTACGAGGGGGAGGATTTAATTTTTTCATGCAATGTGACAACTGTCATAGAGGGTTGCACATTTAAATTCATTTCTAACGCAACCTGATATAAATCCTCTTTACGAGCTTTATTAAGTTCAGACATTTTAAACTTTAGCAAAACAACAAAACGAGTACCCCACAAATGCCGAAAATTCGTTTAAATTATTCCCCAACGTGAGCTTTACCGTTACAACTCATATAAACAAGACTTTAATAAAACAGGAAAATAATCTTTAACCTTAAAAAAACTCTTACTAAAAACAAAACAAACTTTAAATACTTGCTGGTATAAATAAACTGGAGTGTCATAACACGACATTTAATCAAAACAATATTTTAACCTATATAAAACCATTTACTGAATAGTTAACACTTTCAAACAATATTCTAAATAATATCAAACACATAAATGAATAATTAAATTTTCAACCAATATTATTATTATATTATTAAGACTACTTAATATCGGTTTCATTCAATATAACTTCAAAAGAAAAGAAACTTTCTTTTATAAACAAACAATAAATGCAAAAACTTACTCATTCCCTTTTCAAAATCACATTCAAGGTTTTTTCATCAGTAAATCTCAACTCAGAATTAAATACTTACATTTAGCATTAAATAACAACAAACACTTAAAAATAAAAATTGAAATCAGCTCTCTTACGAAACCAATAATAAAAAAAATTAAATAAATAAACACATATCTTTATTAGAATTGCGATAAAATTATAAATAACATTTTATCAACTTATATTTGACTGACAGTTTATTTTCCTCTTTTAAAAGGGAAAGAAAAAAAAATCAGCAAACGTAAATGAATATTTACTTCTTTCGCTTCCTCTCCTCTTTTTTTTTTTTTTTTTTTTTTTTTTAAATATGAATCGAAAAATATCTTACTTAAACAAAGTAAAAATTAAACATACATGAACAGAATCAGAAGTAAACTGCAGAATAATAGGTGAGGGAGGGGGGAAAGGGGAAATATACAATACATAAATGAATGGAAGATAATAAAATGAATTCAAATTAATGTAAAAAATTAGATGTTTACATCTAATATGATTTGTTTACCAATTAGAATAATTGTGTTAAAATTAATCTAGTGTAATGTAAAAAATATTAAGAATTTTTAGAATATCAAGAATGTTACGTATCTATGAAGAATATCGAGAATGTTACGAAGAATGTATTCTTTTTAATTAAAATATTATGGATCCATTCTATTTAAAAATCGCTTACTTGCTGAAAATATTTTGTAGAATAAACACACATATCCTAGAATTTTCTTAGGGCATTAACGAAGTAAACTTGAGAAAATAAGAACACACACATTATATGGTGGAAAGACTACGAATGAAAATGGCAAAGGCAACAAAACACAATTAATCTGTAGAATATTTGGAACATATTTCATATGCAGACGACCAGTCGTGCCATTTTTTTTTTCTGCATATTCGTTGAAAACAACACTTTATGATTAAAATATGTCACGCTTTTTGTAGAATGAAGAAATCATATTGCGAACATTTTCACTCGGTTTTAGACCAAACGTTGGGTAGCCAATTGTCGGGCTAGCTCAAATTCAAATGACACAGAAATTTCTCATAATTTCAAATATCAACGTCTCAGGGCATAACTTTTTAAATATTTTTTATTTAATCTTGGTAAGACGGCACATCACAAATAGAACGGCACTTAACACATATACACAAAATAATAACTGGCGCTAATATAACTTTTCACATGTTAACACAACTCAAAACTGAACAAAACTCTAACGAACTAACAGCATTTCTCATTCGGCGAGGCTCACGCAAGCCAGTAAAGTCTATTTCTTAAACGGGTGGCGTGCGTTACAAGTTATACAACAGCAGGATGAAGGTTGTCATGACCCCAAGACATCAATTAATTGCTTATAACTTGAGATGAAATACATTTATGAAAAACGCTATTCAATATTACTGCCAGTTTCATGCTTTAAAAAATAAGACTGTAGATGTGTCCGAAATTTTCTCATTGTTGAGCCTATCTTTTGGAGAACTGTATTAAAGACCAATTTCTCTGAGAAAGTATCAAATATAGGAAAGGGGGTAAAAAAACTAAAAAATTTCTTGTATGTTTATTCAATGGATTTTCTTAATTTTAGATCAATATTTCATTAAATATAATAAAAATTCTTTCTCTCTTCTAAATATATTTGATCTTAAAAAAAAGTAAAAAATTAGCAAAAAAGTTTCTTCTAAGTTTATTCAAAAGGATTTTCTTAATTTTAGATCAATATTTCAGTAAATATAGTAAACATTATCTCCATCTTATAAATATATTTGATCTTATATATATGTGTATATGTAATTTTTCTTTCTACTTAAACATTATTTATTTTAATTTTCTTTAGCGAGAAAGATCGAAAATATTTGCAGAATAACCTTGATCTTGTGTCAAAAGAAGAAGGATTCAATAAAAGGTAGTATTTTAATTTATTTATTTATTTTAATGTAAATTAATAATTGGATTTATTTTTTCTGGCATCTTTAAGAAACTTTGTCATATTATTGAACTTTATTTTTATTTTCTAATTAATCCTAAATTTTCATTAGCATGTTGTAAGAAATCTGTTACATGATCACCTTAAAATTATCCTAATTATGCCATGTTTTGTAAACTTTTTTAAGCATGTTTTCAAAAGGATAATTTTTAAGTCTTGTTTTCTTATTTTTTCTTTTTCAAATTTACGTACCTTTCTTGACAATATTGTGAAAATAGTCTTTCATAAAAGAAATTAAATTCTCACACTTACTTTCTGGCAAGATCTGTTTCTTTTGCACAAATACATATAGTATTCAATAGTTACACAGTTTATTTTAATACAGCAAAATCTGTTAAAATGTTATCACTGAGGACTGGGTGTAAATTCCATATTCAACAGGGTCTGTTTTTACAAGTTTTACTATACATTTACATGCTGAAGCCATTTGTCTGTTATTATATCTTCCTGAGACCCAAGCAAAATATAATGCATATATTTTGTTTAATATGAGTTTTTTTCAACAAATAGGCATCAAAAATGATGTTTTTAGAGAAATTAATAAATTTCCATTTTTAAATTTTGTTTTACAGCACATCCATCTAAATGGATGTTCAGACCATAACTCCCTTTAAAATAATTTAAAAATGCTAAAAGTATGGGAAAGAATAGAATTTATTATAAAGAACATAAGGCAAGTATTAACATCTGCTATTAAAATTGCAAAAAGAAAAAAAATAGTTTAAACAAATTAAAATATAAAAACGAAACTTACCAGCAGAACTTAGAATTCCAACTTGACTCATTTTATTACGGCATTTTGTAAACAACGTAGTTACTGTTGCCAAAATCCAAAAGCTGAATGTTGATTTTTGATTCATACATTACCATGCCAAAGTGGATTGCTAACAATGAAATTTAACGCAATAGGAGAAAGCAAAACATCCATTTAAATGGATGGCAGGTCTCAGGAGGATGTATACAGACATGAATACTCAATACTGTCAGCTTACTTGTCAGCTTTTCATTTTATTAAGTCACACATATTTTTTTTCCAAAAAAGAAAAAAAAAAAGGCTTGTTGCACCTGTTAGGTATTTTACTGATGTTTATAATTTACAATGGTATTAAACTTAAAAGTTTGTCTTGTTGAACATTAGTGAATATTCTTTCAGTTTTTTTTTTCTTTTGTACAATTTTTACAGGCAGGTACTCTATACAAAGGTTTCTACAAAGGTTGCATACAATTGAAATCTGTTTGCCTTTTACTTAAGGGTTATTTTAATTTAATGGGTAATAAAAAAAGGGGGTGGGTGTTGTTGCTGGCAACGTTACAGGATTACACTTTACTTTTTATTTATATTTTTTTTCATTCAGTACCTTCCTTGGCTACTCAAGGTAATTCAAGTGATAAGGTAGTTTTCTTATTCACGATTTTCTAATCACTCAGTACTCAGGTGTGCATTATATATTTTTTTTGTTTTGTTTTTGTTATGTTCATTGACAAATGCGGTTTAATACTGGTATATACCAGTCGTAACACCAAATGGTATTATTTATGACTGCATTCACACACACACACACTTTTTGTGTCACCTGTTGTATAATGCTTATTAAATTCCATTAAATTTAATGTACATTTTTCTTACCATTTTTTTTAAGGAGTGCTTCCTTGGAAAGTTCTTACTACCTCTTGTTTATACCTTATAGGAGTGCTATATGTTTTAAAATTCACTTTACTTAAATTAGGTTCTCAGTAAAACACATTCAGTCCTTGTTTACTAGATAACATTATGGCAACTTTCAATTTTCAACAAATAATTTAACCCCATCTTCCTCTCCTTTTACTAGTTACACTACATTAAAAAAAAAAAAAAAACTTGAGATGTCACATATAGTGCTGAAAATGTACAATTTTTATATTTACTATGTCATGTAATGTTTTGTCCTTATATACAGTTTATGTCTCAAAAAAATTTATAAGTTGGAGTATGACTAACTGTTGTAGCAATTGTGGAAATTGCTCTTGCTTGCAGTGAAGGTTCAAGCAATTTTACATTTAAATCTTCTGGAATTTATTAAAAAAAATAATTGTCTGCACACGTAAAAAAAAAAAAAAAAAAAAAAAAAGATTTTAAGAAAACAGCTATCCAGAAGTTTTAAACTGCAGTTCATAAAAAAAATTTTTTCACTATATTTTTGCAAGTCTTTGGTACCAACTTGCTTTGTCATGCTTATAGGCATGCTTTTTATATGAGACATGATTTATTTGTTCTTTACATATTTAGTATTTCTGTATATGTTTATAAACTGTTGGTCACAGGGTTCCCACTACAAAATATTACATTTTTACATATTTCTTTATGTGTAATGTATTTGAGAGAAGACATGGGGTCATTTTTTTTTTCTCTCGCAGTTCACTTCGTTCTTTTTCGGCTGTTAGGGAGATATATGTGAAGGCGTTTACCTTCACATATTAATATTAATACCTTTCTCCTTTCCCCCCTTTAAAATTACATTTTTTTCGAATTCTTTAAATTTAATTATCTGTTTGCATTCGGATTCAATCTGTTTTTAGTGCTCTTTTCCCTTCTTAAGTTCAGCAATCATTTTTCTGTATCTGTAAGATTTTAACCGCAGCGCACTGCATTTAAAAGAAAAGAAATAATTTCCTCTTCTCGCCTAGCAACTGGATTCTAATTTTCATCCTTCTGCCTTAGTTTTGATGATATGCAGAAATTAGTCAGACATATTACTTCTACATTTTTAGCCGTTGGTCCAGATGTAAGAGATATTAGTCATTTCAGTTATTAACCCTGTCTTTATTTTACTTTAGTTTATTAACATGCCCTTTCTGCCGCTTCAATCCCATGAGAACTGTGGCAAACCACTATAGAATGTTCTTTTGCGGTTTATGTGCTATAATTCCTAAGTAATAATTTGGCGTTAAATATTTCTTATTACTCTTTTACTTCCCCCATTCAATTTCAATTATCGTACTTTGACCACATGCCTTCCTCTCTGTAATTTCGCCATATAGCATATGTATTTGGCGAAATTGTGTATGTACTCCTGCCAATATTCGAGCATTTCAAGAAAATGTAATTGGGACACTTCCTTCTGAACTGGCATGCTCTGAGCTTAAGAATGTAACGAGACTCTCTCTCCAACGCCCGGCTCCAGCCGAGGGCTCGCCTTGCAAAAAAACTACCCGAACCTGGTGTCCGATTTGGTCAATAAAGAATTAGTTGTAACATTCGGCTTGTCTCTATCTGCAATATGGATTAATTCGTTCTGTTAATATTGTTTCACATCGTTATCAACTCTTACAGCCATCGGAATAATTCAATGCAAATGTACAGAAATCCCAAAGCTTCGCTACACCCCCTGAATATTTTTCTTGAAATTGAAACATCAGTGTTATCATAGATATTTTAACGACATACATTTAAATGAAGGTACTGTGAATGTATTTTAACACACTTATAGTAAATTTTTTAGTTTTATCTGTGAAAATGTGCATTATCTGCTTAGAATGATATCAATTTCAGATGCAAAAACGTAGCTAGTAGGACTGAATTTTTATTACTTTCTTATACAATGTTAATTTTTTTTCCCTTGCACTGTTTCTGTGGGTGTGGCAACAGAAAATTAAAATAGATTTGTATAAAGATAAAAATCACAGGTGGTTGAAAAAAGGAATAAAGTGCTCTGAGAATTTTTTTAAGAAGCCAGGCAGTCTTACTCTTGTTCTAAAACATAAGTATATCAACTTTCATGCTAATAGGTAAAAAATTGTACATTTTTATAAGGAACATAAACTCACACACTGTTTTTTATATATATAGTATATGGATTATGTGATGTGATAATTATAAACTTTTAACCAAAAAAACTCGACTTCAATTACTTGATTTTATATTAAATTAAAAAATTTGCTAACAATTTTTGACCCACGCTGTGCAAATCCTTCCATTGTAAAAATATAATTCTTCAAATGAAGCGCGTGTACTGCTGAAATCTTGGGTGAATTTAAATGCTTTACAGTTTTGATTTTTTTTTAACTGATTGTTTACATCATAAAAGTTTTAAAGATTAAAATATTGCTGTTTGGTTTTCTGTACAACAATAACAATCCTAGAAACAAAACCATAAAGAGGGAGGAAAATCATCGGGTAGTGACTTTCTCGCCAAAAAGATAGCACTACGTTACTTGATGAAAATCATTTAAAATTATGTATTTTAAAGATGTTTATTTATTTATTTTGTTTAATTTCTAAAAAAGTACCGATCTAATTTTGATGAAATTTAAATTTAAACAATCACATAAATTGGCCATATAGTTTCAAAGTACTAATCAGTAAACATACATTTAAAAAATATATACATATGCGTCTAATTGAAAAACTCCTCCTTTTTTGAAGTCGATTAAAAAACAGTGTTTCACTAGTGACACTAAACCTATGGCACTTAAATATGAACTTCTCAACTCCCCAACTTTTCCTGGACTCCCCACGAATAAATCTTTCGACTGGACACTTAAGGTTTTACGACTAAGCAGAACTGCCACGAATAAATCTTACGACTGGACACTTTAATAACAACATTTGGACACTCGAATTTATGATGCTGTACGGAGAAAAGGAGGCCCTCGCCTCAGGACACATGGCTGACAAAAAAAAAAAAAAAATATCAGATGATAATGAGATCGGGGCAAAAACGAAGGCATGGGAACCAATGGTACAGCCCTCATGTATCTGATAGCACATAAATTTTCAAAGGTCCATTAAAACTGCAAAAAGGGTGGAAGGGGCAAAGAGCAGGTTAGGCAGTGAAACCCTATTGGATAGTAAGCAGAGGAGAAGGAAAATATATGGAATAAATTACAAAAAATTAAAATGTAGGGATCTATACAACAAAAAAATTAAGAAGTGACTACAGTCTAAAAGATGCCTTTATGAGAATGCTACGTAAAAAAAAGGTCCTGCCAGTTCGTTTTAGTTATACTTATATGTGAAAGAAGATCCTAGAAGGGGTCTTTGTCTCAGCATGGGTGTATATACAAAATGGATTTAATCACAATTACCTCTGGACCTTCTGCAAAACGATTATCCATGATGCGAAAGGTATTTTTTTATTATTTCCCTTTCTGTCCGCTCAAAAGTGGAACTACGCAATTTTATTAAAGTCATTCCCTTGCCTACCCAGGGTCAATTAAGTAATTATGTTGAATAACTTTGAAATAAGGTAGCAATCAATAGTCTAAAGATTGCAATTAATATTTAATCTAATTTGTGAATTTCTAATGAAATTTGTCGAAGGAATTACTATTTGTATTTGTATTGTCTTTCTGTATTTTCTTTATGTAAATAAATTTTATGTTTGTGTGTAAAATGGAGTAAGTATCGAATTAATGACATCATGTGTCTGATTAATTTTAATAGTAGTAAATAATGAGCATCATAGTAGGCTGCTTCAAACGGAATTTGGTTTTCAAAACAACACAGCACAAGATAATTAAGATTGGTATTGAGGAAAACTATTAATTAAATTACTTAAAAGTGTAAAAGGGATTTTATATAAATAAAAGATTAATTTAGATATATCTTTTTTTATGAGGGATAGTTCATTTCTGTGTACAAGATTCCCAGAAGCAAAAAGCGATCACTAATATTATAATAATTTTATATAGGCAACTAAAAGTAGATGCACAAAAGGGTATTAGTGAGGTGTTAGACATAGGGGGTAATGAGAGCTAGCCAGATATTTACAAGAATTATTTTGAAGTACAATTTTCACCCCATTAGTGATCAATTTGAACATTATATTTTATTAACATTATATTTTACTTTACAACATTTTATTTTACAGTACTTGGACTATTGATCTTGCATACTTATTACATAAATTTGGAGTGCGCCATCATTATGCTACTGTGACTCTTGGTGTAAATCCAGGTTATGATGAAGAAGTAAGTATATTTTTAAAACATTATCCAAGATTAGCTTTAAAAATTATGATCATTGTCAACCAAGTAATAAGAGATAATTTTTATTTTCCCATTTTAATGATATTTTTATATGTACAATCATTCAGCACATAAAAAATATGTATTAGTTATTGATAAGATGGAAAAAAAAAAAAAAAAAAAAAAAACCTAGGTAATTTTGGCTTAATGTGTGACTTTAAATAGATTTATCACTATAGTTTGAAAATTATTCAGAATAAATTTTGTTCAAAAATAAAGGTGTAATTTTTCTTTCTTTTTTCTTTTATGAAATATGACTAAATTTACATCTTCAGCAGATTTTCTTTTCTTTCTATAGTTTGAAATCTATTTTTATTGCCGAAACGTCAGTGAAGGCTTACTGTGGAGACACGAAAAGTTTTGATTTCCGTTTGTCTGTCTGTCTGTCTGTCTGTCCGTCTGTTCCGCGATAACTGCCGCAAAAAGCATCCGATCGGCTTGAAATTAATGTGGCATGTTGATGAGGTACTCGGACTTAGCTGTATGGTTTTTGGTTAAATTTGGTTCATTCGTTCGGGAAATATAGAACATTTTATTTTGCTCTGTAATGCTTTTCAATGGCAAGTCAGACGATTTTCAAATTTTCATTTGTTGAAAGAAATGGCTCATATAAAAAATGGATTTAAATGGTAAATTTTTGATGCTGAAATTTTTAAATAAGAGTAGTAAATTATTCCTATTAGTTTGCAATTTTGTCAAAACATTTGTCAGAGCTTTTAAATTAGGTGTATAACTTATGATGGAATTTTATACATGTGTTCGAATAATATAAAACATTTTATTTTATGAATTTACTTATATTTCATTTTTTTCTTTTAACCGTTGCGTAGCAACTATATCTCATCTAAAAATATCATAAATGTGAAAGTATGTATGGTTTTTAAAGTCAAATCAAAGTTAAAAGGAATGAATTAATGAATGCCTTTGTATAGATATTTGCATATAGATTGATTTAAACGCAGAAATGAAAATAGTATTTATATACTATATAGAATAATATCTTTATTTATGTATTCAACTATTTTGATTATAAAGGAAAAAGTTCGTTATTTTCATACAGAATAAACTGACATTATTATATTAAACTTTATAAACTTTATTGTTGCCAAAAAAAAAAAAAAAAAAAAAGGGAATAACAATTTTTCCCAAAGAGTTCATTTTAATTTGTAAGATTTTCACGTGCAAAGGGAAAATGCAGCAAATTACAAATAATAAAAAATATAAATAGGACAGGAATGAATACATATAAACATTTCACACCAAATACCACCTAAATTAATTTTTGTAGTGGTATTTTCCCACACTACGAAGAAAGATTCCTCGATTTACACGATTTTACTTGGCTTTCCTTTTCTCATTGGTTGCGATTTCATTTTCGCAATTGCGTATATTAATTGGCACAAAATTTTACATTTTTATGACTGAGGTATATGTAAGGCCATACAAATAAGAAATTCCGTATTGTTTCCTATAAAATGTGATAAAGTGTTGGTTAACTATATAAGTTTCTATTAAGAGGAGCAGGGCTGCCAAGCCTCCGGCGTTCTGGATACCAGTATTTTAATACAAAAAATGTTACTTTATTTAATTGAAACATTTGCGCGATTTAAAAGAACAACATTTTCTGTAAGGTAATAGTGTTGTGCAAAAAGCCTGAGACTTGCCATGTCTGGTGGTGAGTGAAATGTTTTATTTAATGCATTTATCTCTATTTTAATGCTACGTGAACAACGTCCCGTGTAACAGCTTGTAGAGTGTAAAATAAATTATTAAAATAATCCCTATTACGAAAAATCAAACAAAATGCCCGGATAAGGGAAATAAAAGGTCAGTTAACCTTTCGTAATTTGACCTGAACACAGGTGTGCATCAAATTTCAACGGTGTTTGTAACATCACGATTTTAAATTAAATGTTGATACTATTAAAAGGCTATCACAAAAAATACTTAACGGCGCCATATCACGTTTATCTATTTAGTCAATTGGAAGTGGACACGATGATGAATTATTAACCGTTAGGTTTAGAACTCCCCCTACTTTAGGGTGATTTTAGTAAGTTAATGCTATCGAGTACATTTTTAGATATTTAGATTAGATCTTAGATATAAATAGTGGAGAATGGTAATCAAAATTATTATTAGATTTCTAAATTAGATGTCTCAGTTTACATTTCCAAAAGTTCTTTATCCATTAGATACAGGTGTTTGTGGTTAGCAGGCAAGTAAATACTTTTGTATGGATATTAGGATAACGTAAAATGCTTGACCAAATTGTTGCTTATCCTTATAAATCGCAGTGTAAAAATGAATCTAAGATATAGGATAATCATTAACTCAATCAATAGAAAATTACAAATGCAAAATAAATTACACAATGGGGGGTTCAGGGGGGGGGGCACCCCCCTGAAGAAATTTGCTTTATTATATAAAAATTACTAGAATAAGTAGCTCGTGAGAATTTCAGAATATCATTACATAACAACGTGTTTAATTTAACGCTTCTAATGTCTGAAACCATCGAAATATTTTTTTCTCCTTCTATAAATGTTTGTGTAATTTAAAAGTTTAAATTTTGTTTTTGTAGAAAGATTAATATTAAGCAAAATTTGCTAAAAACAATAAGTTGCAGAGATGACGTTGAGGCTCTTGATCTGCAGATTTACTAGTTTGTAATTCTATTTTAAAAAGTTTATGTTAAATATAGAAAAAAAAAAATGTAAGATGAAGTGGAGCAAGTATAATCACAGGGCTAGAGTAACTCCTGACGTATTAAGGCTGTTCTTAACAGCTCTGCTCAACAAGCACAAATGTTTCAACACATTTACAAATTCATTTTTTAACGGAAAGGTATAAAATTGGAAAACCTGGCCATGGAAGCGATTTGGAATTGAACTGTTTTTTCCATTTTTTGATCAATCAATTACCTATTGGGTTATAAGCTGTTTTAATCATGTGACAAACACGTTTTTCGCCCACTCTTGAGTACTCTTTCTTCCTTCATGCGGAAATTCTTTTCAAAACGCCCACTTTAACACTATTTTCTGAAAGATCTATTGTGTTTGCAAAAAAATGGAAAAAACAGTTCAATTACATAGTTTCTGAACAACAACACCAACCAGTTTCATGCATTTTCGAACAAAAATAAATTAAAACTTTTGTCAGAAAGTTGCCCTTTTGGATTTGAGAACACCCTTAATAAAGGATAAAATGTTATTTTGACTAACCAACTAGTTGATATATTTGTGTGAGAGTAGTGAAGTAATGCTCTGTTGAATTGTTTTAAATACACTTTTAAAAGTAGTCTACATTTTGATCTTCAATGGTTGTGGCTTTCTCAGATTTCAACTCTCTGTTGCTCCCAAACATTGTTTGTCTCACCTGATTTTTATATTCTCAGCTAACTTTAGATAGTAAAGTTTAGAAATAGGTTTATTTTTGCTATAGCTTTTTTTCTTTTTTCCTTTCTTTTACAGCTGTGGTTCTACTTACCCCCTCAATATTGTATATGGGGCAAATGTTGTAGCCACAGGAACTGGGAGAAAGTGTAGCTACTCTAGTTACACTTGCCCCAACACTTTTAATTGCATTTTTTATTTACATCATCTCAGGTTAATATCAATAAAAGTCAGTAAGTACTTCACATATTAAAAAAAAAAAAATAGCAGTCAGCTTTTATTATGCAGTAGAGGCAAAATATTGCTCTGCATTTCTTTCTTTTCATATGAATTGCAATAGAAATCACAAAATGGTTCTTGTTAATATATTTTTTTAAATCAACGATAAACTGAGCTGACAGTTAAAAAGTTACGGTCATGTGCGGTAAAATGGGTAATAAAAACATTGTTTATTTTTTTTTTAACATATTCATAGTTTTCAAAATTATGTATGATTGCTTAATGTTTAACCTCTTGGAGACGAGCGACCCATATACGTGCCGCTTAAGATGCTCAGAATCAGTGGTTATTCTCACCAGTAAAATTTTATTGTAAATTTTGCCTTATTTAATCCGATCATTTTCCCGATTCAAATAGTCAAAAATTTCTGTTTTCAAAAACCGGTGATAAAAGATGAAATATTCTGTAAAAGGGGTTAAGCTTTCTTCTCCTACTTTATTTTTGTTTTCATAGTTTGTTCCATCTGAGTAGCAACAGTAAAACTGTTTGAAGACAATTTCAAGCCACATGTGGTCTGATTAAACTTCTTTCTGCAGTTCATAATATCTGATATAAACTCATTTATCTGACCTCATTTTGTTCATTAAGCACTTCTAATACTTTTCCAAATTATAAACAAGTAAATGTCTTTTGTTTTTATTGTTTTATCTTAAATCTTATAAATGGGGTAAAATGGATATAGTGTTAGGCTTAACATTTGTAGTATTTTTAAGGTGTTATATAGAACTTTTCTGAATAAAATTCTTTATTTCACTGGAATTCGAATATAATTAGTTGTAAAAATACTTTAAAATGTTTATATAATGCATAGTGTGTTATGTGTTATTCTTAAAATGAGAAAGACTTGTAATTCATTATTTTCTTTTTTAATGCAAGGTCCTTTTTAATGATAAAATAAAAGAGTGTGTATAATATAAGACTTTATCATTTTAAAGCTATTATTTTTGGTTTAAAATCTGTTTGAACGGAAAAAAGAACTTGTTTTATGGAAAAAATTACTCTAGTGTACGTAAACTCATCTGTTTTTTTAAACAAACCAGACTTTTTGGTTTTCACTGTTTTTCCATATCCATATATATATATATATTTAAATGATCTTTGTATTCAAACAAAATATCTAAACAAGTCAAAAAGATTTGACATCAATGGAACTAGAAGCATACAGTCTGTCTCAAAAATTTATGCACTCTTCAAATATAGTTAAAAATAATTGAAAAAGATAATATATGAAGCCAATTTACAATAAATACTCGATATTAAATCAAAATCAAATAAAATAAGCAGTCTTTGTTGGTTAAAATAAAAATTACATTAATTTTTATTTAATTTAATTTTTTTCCTAATAAAACACTGTCTCAAAAGTTTAAACACTTTTTGCAATTTCTTTTAGGAACACGGGATTGGATGGGTTTTATGAGGTTGTATGACGTCATTTTCCAATTTTATAAAAATATACAAGTGAAAAAAATCATTTCCACTCCTTTTAAAAGTGCCACAGGGTAAGGAATTCATAAAAGGTGAGATAAAAAAAAATTTTAATTGTAATCACCAAATAAAACTGTTTCTTAAATAAAAAAAATAAAAAAAGAAATTGATCAAAGCAATGTGCAGTCACCTCTCACTTATACACGTTTGAAGGAATTGATTTAAAATCACGCATAACTGAGAGAATGTTGATGTAGAAATTGATCTTTATATCATCTTTATACACATTATGGGGAAAAAAGCATTTTGCAATATACGAATTATGATTAATAACATTTTATAAAATAAAAAAGGTGTAATATCAGTATATCGTGCTTAAAAAAAAATTCTTACACTTTCACTATTAAAATTAGTTTAAAAAAATACAATAAATGTAAAATTTAATTTTATGTAGAAAGAGATATAGTACTTACAAAAGAAAAAAAATGCTAATTAGTCCTCTTTAAAGAAGTCATCAGTGGTCGTTTGTTTTTGCTTAGGTCGTGTTTGTACAATGACGTTTTCTAATGCATTAAAGTGCGTCATTGTATTTGATGCTACATTAGCATTTTGAAGGTAACATCTCAAAGTGTCCAGGGCTCCTAAAGCAGCAGTATAAGATGGGACAATCACAGTATCAGTTTCATCATTATCATCCTCTTCTACTTCTTTTTCAGCATTCACGTCATCAAAAACAGTTTCAATATCTCTTATTGCCGTTGATGTTAAGTTTTCATCAACATTGACGAAATCTTGAAAAGAAAGAGAATCTTGGCTTATGCTGTTCCATTCTTCCACGTCTACGTTAAAATCATTGCTGTCGTTTTCATTTTCCTGTAATGGACTAATTTCAACATCATTTGAAGGGAAAAAACCCGCTTTTCTAAAGCAGTTAGAAATTGTTGTGGCTGTTATGTTATTCCAAGCGGAAACCAACATATGCATAGCATCCAGAATCCAAATTTTCTTGAATTCCTTTTTCTGCTCTAGTGATATGAACATTCTTCTCACCAAATCTTTCCTATACTGCGCTTTTACTGACCTTATTATACCAAGATCTAATGGCTGAAGTCTACTAGTACAATTTGCAGGAAAAATATAACTCGTGTATGTGTCAGCAATGGGAGATCTGGAGGATGGGCGGGACACTGGTCCATAAATAGCAGAATGTTTCTTTCTTTTTTTGCCATCTTCATATCAAATTCTTTCAAAAAGTCTAAAAAAATTTTTAATGTCATCCAGGCTTTGATGCTACTTGCATAAGAACATGACAATTTCTTCACATTTTTTAAACACTGTGGTTTCTTCGGTTTACCAATCACTATTGGCGGTAACTTTTCTGATCCGTCCGCATTGCAACATAAAAGCACAGTCACTCTCTCTTTGCTGTGTTTGCCACCATGACATGTTTCTCCCATAAAATCCAGGGTTTTGTTTGGTAAAAGACGGTAAAATAAACCTGTTT
Source organism: Maratus speciosus (assembly GCA_963932465.1). Classification (NCBI taxonomy): domain Eukaryota; kingdom Metazoa; phylum Arthropoda; class Arachnida; order Araneae; family Salticidae; genus Maratus; species Maratus speciosus. Next base: position 26,025,167 of record OZ010790.1, on the reverse strand, counting down.
CGTCGCAGTTAAAAATATTCTTAACATCAAAGTTTTGAATTAAATTTGGAAGATCTGCAATCCATTCATTAACAGTTGAATCTGAAACGGCTGCACTTTCACCACTCAGGCAATGATTTGTTAAACCGTGTCTTTTCTTAAGTTTTTCTAGCTATCCCCAAGAAGCAGAAAAATTTTCGATTCCCAATTTTGTTGACAAAGTGAGGGCCTTTTCTTTGAATAACTCACCACTAATGGGTAAATTAGAAGCTCTCATTTCTCTAAACCACTGAATTAAAGTGGTTTCTAAAATCTTAAATTTTCCTTTCTGAATTCTTGTTCGTTTCTTCGGTTGTGTAGAACACTCACTGTTCATTTTTTTGATCAAGTCCTTGTTCTTTAAAATCTCTCTGAGCGTTGATTCTGGCAAATCGAATTTTCGAGCTAAACTTATTTTTGACAGTTTAGGATCATTTTCTGCTACTCGTATAACCTCCATTTTGAACGATATTGTTAACTTTCTTTTACTCATTTTTTATTGCACAAAGAAAACAAAAATAAAATCCAGGTGCTACCGTAATAGCAAAGACGGAAAGAAACACGCGAGTAGATTGATAAAAATAAAAGAGAAAAGAAGAAACCATTAGAACTGAGGGGAGAGGGTGAAATGTCTAATTGTAACAACCTATCCACCCTTTCAGGCGCCGCGGAACGGTCTTTTGACCTTGACACCTGCAGAAAAATTTTTATAGATTAAAAAAAACTTTCAAATGTAATTCATAGTTTGTGAATTGTGTTTTATTTTCGCGTATAACTGAGAGAGACAATTCAAAGTTCCGCTTATAAGTGAGAGATGTATAGCATTATTTTCCTATTCCTCGTGACGGGGCCTTACGAAATTCGTGTACAACTGAGAGGCGCATAAGTGAGAGGTCACTGTATCTATATCAAGTACTCTGTAGAAATGATAATTTCAACCGGAAACCAAAATGTGGGTCGACCATGTATGACGTTTGTTGAGACGGATAGGAGAATGCAGAGATTCCTGTTTAGATAAAATATGGCCATACAGCAAATTAAAAATGATCTTGCCATACAGGTATCCAAATATACTGTACATAGATGTATTAAAGAATATGATTACATCATAGTAAAGAAAATGGTTTGCAAACCACCTTTCAAACTACACCACTAACAAGCAAGAATGAACTGGACTAGTGGCTTACTGTTTTATTCAGTGATGAGAAAAAATGGAACTTAGATGGCCCTGATAGGTGGAACATGTATTTGCAAGATCTCTGAAGGGAACCAAGTCGTTTTTTCAATAAGCAGCAAGGCGGTAAGCCTGTTTTGGTTGTGTGGGAGGGGGGGGTGGGGTAATTCGACTTAAACAGTCTTCTTTGGATTTTCAAAAAGGACAAAATTCCCAAAAATATCAAGAAACGCTGAACCAACATTTCCTTCCATTTGGTGATATTTTGGGGGTTCTGAATGGATCTTTAAACAAGGTAATACCTCAATGTACATATCACATACTGCATAACCATGGCTTAATCAGAATTTTTTTTAAATTCTTCTGACTCATCAGCTTTAAGTTTTTGCGTAAACCTGATTGAGAATGTCTATGGCATTTTAACCCGTCAGGTTTACCGTAATGGAAAACAGTATGACTCTCTTGAAGAATTCAAAGAGGCCATAGAGAAAGCATGGTACTCTTTGCCACCAGAAATCCTACAAAAACTAATAATTCTGATGGATGTGTTTTATTTGAACTAATCTGAAACTACGGAAAAATAATTTGTATGCTACAGATTTGTACAAATGATAAATGTAGTTGTTTTTCCCACTGTGCATAAACTTTTGAGACAGTTTTGTTTAAACAAATTTTAAATCATATTTTGTACAAATATGTAATTTAAATTTTTCTATTTTTGGTATCATTTATTTAAATGAAGTTGTGAAATACACAAATAAAAAAATGCTATTTATATTAACTTTTTTTTATTCATTAAAAATCAACATTTTATGCTTGTGCTTAAACTTTTGAGACAGACTATATTATACCTGCTCCAGGATTAAAACCATATGTTTTAAAAGCAGATTAAAGATCTTGATTTCACTTGCCCTGAATGATTAGGTTTTTTGGGGTATGCTTTCAGGCCTGCTTTTCTTTTAACAAACAGGATCTTTAACACAAAAATAATATTATCACTTAGCTAAAAGGTATACAAGTAACACATAATAATTTTTTTGTTCAGAAGTTGTTTTGTGTCAATTTTAAGGAATGTACATCACAAGAGATGTAAAAAGATATAAATTGCTGATAAAAATCTAAATTGGAATTGTTTGCTTATCACAGTTTTTTACATTACATCGACATTGTTTACCAGTTTTCAGATAAAGCTCCTTATATCATGCCTATTAATGCATTTTTTAAAAAGACAGAATCCCATAATCTTGAAAATAGTTTATTGCACCTAGTTTTGTAGATGAAAGATCCTTTATCTCTATCTTTTTTTTTTTTTTTCAAAATGCAAGAGAAATAGTAGTTAACTTATATCCTTCATTATAAAAATTAAGCTGGTTTATTCACAAAATAAATAAAAATGGAATATTTACATCGCATGCTAGCACTGCATATGAAATCAAATGTAATGCCACTCATTTGTATTATTGGCATTAAGTCACATTGGTGTAAGATTTTTTTTTTTTTTTTTAATAGAATGTGGTCAAAGGTTAAGTTGGCAAATACCGTTTTTTACTATTACACGCTTCTATTGAACTTTATTGTCTGTCTGTGTTTCAAAAGTTGCAATTGATTTTGATGCACTTACCTCCGATCGATTTTCTTTAAAAGTTGCACACAATTCATTGGCTATGACAAAATTTCCATGTCATTCCTCATCAGGGGCAGGCTCCAGGAGAAAAAAACATTTTTGTACTTTTTTGATTGAAATCACATGTCTAATGAACCAATTTTGCTCAAATTTTGCATACAATCTCATTATTGATGGCAATGCACATTCAAGTATTTTCAGGACCATACCTTATCAGGGACAGGGTCCAAGGATGAAATTATCATTTTGTTTTTGTTTGAAATCATTTGAAATTTTGGATTAACAATGTGTTTTGAAATTTTTTAACTTATTTTCTTGTTTCTTTTGTATATCTTTTCTTTAAGGCAGTTTCCAAAAAAATATTTTTCTCCACTCAACAACACAAACTCTCTGACACTGTTTCTGACTCATTTGTAAATGTAAAGGCATGACACTTGCATGCATGATTATTAAAGTCATTTGTAATCTGAGAGTTTTTAAATTTTTCGTTAGATTAATTACATCTTGAGGTTTAAACAATTGTTGTCTTGTGAAATCAGTTTTTTCCTTTCCCGCATTGTCACATCTGGAAATTCATTTCAAATGGCAACTTTAACAGTATTTTCCGAACGATTTTCTGCCTTTATCTAAAAATGGAAAAATTGTTTGATTACATAGTTTTTGAAAAATAGCACTTGTCAGTTTCATGTGTTCTCTACTGTTTATACATCATATTCATAATAACTTTCAACTTTTTATTCATTTAAATGTTAGCTAAAAATCTGATAGTTATTGGTCTTGATCTCCATTTTTCATAGGATTTTTATTTGCAAGTTTTGAAAAAAGATGCACAAAGAATAAATGAAAAATTCCTGACTGCTGATCTCCATGGGGTTAAAGTTGAAAAAAGGTAATATTTATCAAATGTAAATGCCTATTAAATTTTGTTCAAAATAAAAGCTCAGTCTCAAAATGTAGACAAAAATATATGTCATTTTGCTATAATTTAATTAACAATTCCTTGATTTTGGAAAGTTCATTGCTTTTACTTATGCTTGGTAGAAAGTGCAAACTAATGAATTTATTAAAAAATTTAAATTTTGGTTCAATTTCTATTAATTATGGCAACAGAAAAAAAAAATACCCATTTATACATTGCTATGTAAATACTATATTATTTTTACAAACAAATATTGTTGAATCATGTTGTAATAGATTTAAACATTTGTAACTATTTTTTAGTTTCTATTAAGATATGGCAATAGGAAAACTCATTATTTAGACTATTTAGACACTATTCAGAATTTCTAAATTGTTTTATCAATGTATAATCATAATTTTATTAATATTAAACTATTGATAATTAAGCCCTGAAAATATGAAAATGTTATATTTTCATCCGCAACACACACAATTTCTAGAACTCTATTATATCGGGAAGTGAGGGAAAAATTAGTTACAAAATTCCATCTATGAACCAAGTTAAGTTAAAAATATGTAAATATGTAGCATTCATTTGGTTTCAAGTTATAGAGTTGAATCTATATTCTCCTCAATATAATGTATACTAGAGGTTTGCATGGGCCCAGGTCTGGCCCGAAGCCCACCTTCGGCCAATTTTCATTCACGACAATCAGGCCTTGCTTTTTTTCTAAGGGCTCAGGCCAGGTCCGACTTTTTTTCTGCCGACTCAAGACAGGCCATACTTCTTTTTACCAGGCCAAGCCAGGCTTCCTAGAGATCTGCATAGACCAAAATTTTCAGGCCCGGTCCTGAAGAATCCCATATGAAAATCAATGGCCTGACCCATGCAAAAATACATAAAATTTGGCCTGGCTCAACAATTTCTGCATAAAATGGAGAAATTTTTAAAACAGTGTTATTCTACAATTAAAATTTTGATTTAGTCTTTTTAAAGAATAGTGCATATATGCAATGCAATTAAAGTACAATACAACCTGCGAAAAAAAAAAAAAACATGTCTGTGACAGAATCCTGTCTTAAATGGAAAAATGTGCTGATCCATTCAAAAGGAATATGAAAATGAATACATGTGAAAATACATTTACCACAGACAATTACCTACTAAGAATAGAACATGCCTATGACGGATTTTTCTTCTCTCCTTTCAAATTTTTAAATGTCCAAGCCATAAAATATGGATAATAATATTATTGATAACTCGGACATTTACATACAAATAGAGATGCATTAAAAAAATATAGTTGACATGGGCACAGGCAGAAATAAATCTAAAGAGGGGCAGTATTGTGAAACGGGTGTTCCTGTGCTTCACAGCCCAGGATGCTTTTTTAAAAATGAATGATATAAACATGCGGAAAAAAAATCCAAAATAAGTATTTTTTGTCAGAACTCCTCACACAAAACAATTTTTAACCATATTGACTTCAAAATCTATGTTTTCGAGAAATTCAGTCAGTCTGTGCCAGACCAATTAAGTTTTTGTAAGCACTGGGCTGGGCTCATGCCGGCTTTGATATAGGGTTTTATTTTCGTTTTTGTACTACTGGGCCAGGCTCAGGCCGAGATTTTATCTTTTATATCATGCCGGCCTCGGGCAATAAATTTTTTGTATGGGTTTGGCCGAACTTTTATCTTTTATACCGTACCAGGACGAACTTTTAATTTTTATACCGAGCTGGGTCAAAAATATTTTCCTCAGAGTCAGGCTGTGTCCAGTTTGGAAATTTCAGCATCTACAGACATCTAATATATACCTTATTTGAATGCTACTGTCATTAGTGTGTTCTTTCCCAGATGTGAACTTTAACCAGTTGATACCACCGTAGTCAATATAATGTAGTCAATACAATTCTTAAGGCAGTCAAACAGAGCTCTTGTGATATGATATAGTGATGCTACTGATTGTAGCCAAAGCTATACACTTGTGTTTTTTTTTTTTTTTTTTTTAGTTTGAATGTGGACTGTTAAAAAGCAGGTGCTATTGATGATTTTGATATATAGCAATTATTATTTAAATAATTATTTGTAATATACATATACTTTTTGTATAGTAAAATATATTTTGTAAAATGTAAGTTTTATGTTTTATTGTGTAATCAAGTTTCACTTTTTATTATACAAATGTTCTTGTCCACAGGTATACATGTCCTATGCAAGATTTTTCATAAGGTAATTGTATTGTGGGAAGGGGAGGGACAGATTAACTAGTTTTAGGAAAGGTTCTTGCAGTGAGTCACACTTTCACTAAGGACAGCCTGCCTTGAAATGCTTGTAGTAAAGAGTAATAATGTTTTCAGTCTATCATAAATCGATAAAATGATACAATAACATATTAATAACAATTAACATATTAATAAACAATTATAAATGTCTTTAAAAAGCTAAAATAATTAACTTTCAAACTTCAAACCAAATTCTAACATGATGTATAAATAAAAAGTATGATTTATTATGATACATTAATGAATTATGAAAGTAATTAATCATTTGTTGTTCCTCATTCAGATCTGTTGAAATGGAAGAAATCCTAGATCATTTAGGATCTGGTAATCCTGTTATAGTTCTTGTGAATGCTAATCTACTATTTTGTGATACATGCCACACTAAAAAGGTATATTAATATAAATTTATTGTGGTTTGGGAATTAAGGGTTGTAAGATTTGCTTGCATTTTAACTGAAGTACTCCAGACTGCTGTAATTTAGTGTAAATGTTTATTAAAAATCTTTTTTTGTTTTTGTTTGATGAAGTTCAACCGATTGATGAAATTCATTGTTTTATGCTGTGAGCGATTGATGAAAACTCGCAATTTTTTCCATGATTGATTGATGAAATTTGCAGGTTATTCCATGAGCTATTGATAAAATTCGCAGTTTTATTTCACCAAAAGTTTGCAGATTTTTCTGTGATCATTTTATGAAATTTACAACTGATTGACAAAATTTAAGATTTTATTGAGGCCGATTGAAGAAAGGCGCAAATTCTTTTTTCTGGCTGTTTAACAAATTGATTTTGCAGAATTTGTCAAAAACTGAATAATTCCCAGAATTCCACTAATTCATGAAAGAATCACATGCCCATATCTAGAGTTTGTCTGTAAGAACATTTCTGATAAATCCCCGAGCTACAAATTTAATGAGTAGGATTCAAAATTATTCTCTTCTTGACACAAATTTTTCTGTGCCATCAGCTGATTGAGTCGCATTGCCGCCGATGACTTCATTAGTGGGGCAATACTATTTTTTTTTTTTCTTTTGTGACAGTTTTTACAGAAATTCCAGAATAATTTAAAAAATAATAATAAAAACAGGACAAGTAGAACTGCACAGAAGAGTGGCATCCCTGCAAAAGAAAAAAAAAAGTTAAAACCAATAAAAGCCTCTAGAATGGCTTTTAAAAAAAATTAAGTTGGCTTTTTTGCAACTCTAAGATCATAGATCAAATTACTAGAATCAAGGGTATGGATTAAAGCATAACATGTGTTCTTAAATTATAACATTATTAACTAAAAGCATCCAGTTTAAGGTTTTTGGGCTTGGTATCTGACTTAATTTCCTGGATATATGCAGAATAGCAACTTGAAATGGCCACTCTATATATACAGTAGACTCTCTCAAATCCACACAACTTCAAACCAGAAGTTGTGCAGATTTTTATAATTTTGCAGATTTCTGGTCATTGTTTTTTACATTTTTTAAACTATGTTAAGCATTGGAATTTATAATGAATGCTTACAATAAAGTAAATTATTAAAATAATTTAATTATTAATTATTACATAAAAGAATTATGTAAAATTGTAAAAATTTAGCTTTAAAATCATAATGAAACTTTTCTATGATCTCTACTTTTTGGATTATTGTCAAAATAATGCATCTTCTTTTCCTGTCTTTTTTCATTAGAAATATTGGGATCTGCCTTATTAGGCAGAATTATGTACGAAACCATGAAAAAATAAAAATCATTACAGATTAAAACAGAAACAAATACTAAAAAGTAAACATTATTACTTCAACAGTTACAGTTCGTACAATTCATATTGTGCAAAAGCTACTGTTCTGCCGTATTTTTATCTTAGATAAGAATATAATTTACACCATCATCATAAAGTAATGAAATTTTATGTCATGTTTATCCAGATTTAATAAACAAAAATGCTTGATTGACTTAAAATTTTCTTGGAAAAATTATCGTAATTGCCATTGGAACTTAAAACAGCGGTAATTTTCGATTAGCCGGGCACCAGTGTTATATATACATATTTATATACCTACATATATGTAAATATACATATACGTATATTGTATATATACACACACATATATACAGGGTTTCCCAGAAGTAATGGGACAAACTTTAAGGGGAGGTAGGGAACATCATAAGGATTCAGATTTGCATAGCAACCCAGGGTCGGAAACGCTTTCCTGGTGCGGTAGTGACGACAGAAAACACAAGAAAGACAGGATACGAATAAGAGGAGAAAACATGTTTATTATTCTTAGTACAACAAAAAACTAAGAAGAAAGAACATTAAAGAGACAACGATCGTCATCAAAGTAGGTGTTCGAAATTACGACCCTGGGCCGTGATGCATGGAAGCGCATCTCCGGCGTATGGAAGATCTAATGTTCTCGAAAATACTGGGAGTGCCCCGGACTTCCCCAGCAGCTGCCCCGATGCGTGCAACAAGTTCCTCAACACTTTCAGCATTGTCCCGGCATTTTTGCAGTACTAAGAATAATAAACATGTTTTCTCTTCCTATTCGTGTCCTTTCTTTCTTGTGTTTTGTGTCGTCACTACCGCGACAGGAAAGCGTTTCCGACCCTGGTTTGCTATGCAAATCTGAATCCTTGTGACGTCCCCTATCTTCCCTTAAAGTTTGTCCCATTACTTCTAAGACACCCTGTATACATGTATATATAACACTGGTGCCCGGCTAACCGAAAAGTACCAAAACAACCTATAGTGGCCCTGATCGCAGCCATCAGTACAGGAAAATTGCTCCTTTAACTAATGCATTGAAATCATTCTTTATTAAATGTGTTTGAAACTTTTAGATATTCAAATTCATATCATTTTTACTTTGCCGTGTAACACGGAACACAAATGTCACATGAAATCTGAAATTGTGCAAAAAATAATCATTCTGAACAAATTAAAAATACATGTAATTCAGTGTGCTTGCATGGGATTTTCCTGAAGCAAGAAGTTATATCTTTTTTTCAACCAGGTGGCGTATTCAAGCACTTGAATCGGCAAGCAGCATCTTGATTTTTTCAGAAATAAATTCATATTTTATTGACAAAAAGCTTGATTTTGGTCAGATTAGCCAGAATTAATATTAAAATGCATATGCAATATTAACAAAATAAAAATAAATATTGAAACACAGAAGCTTACTACAAAAAAATAAACAATTCAGTTACAATTTACATTTGCGAATATTGTGCAGGGCCTATAGTATGGCAAATTTTTGCTGTTGATACGCTAATTTACATAAAAGTCAAAAGTAACTTAATTTTATTTATTAATTAATTAGCTGTAATACCCAAAAAAAACTTTGCAATCGCCGCTGATTTTAGTGCCATCTTTAATTTTGTTCCTGCAACTTCTGTAAGTTTTACTGTTTACATCTGAAAAAATATGCAGATTAGGCATTCGCACATTTAAGAGATTCTACTGTATAATAAAAAAAGAGAATTTCTTTGAGCGGTTGTGGGAAACAATCACAAATTTCATCAAGAGATCTCTGAGGGAAAAATCATGAAATTCAGCAATTAGTGTGTTTCTTTTATAGATGTATGTATTTTAAAATTACTCAGAAAATTTTATTACATTTTCCTGGAACTATTTTGTAAATGCTGAATTTTATGATATGCTTTTTAAAATTCATTAGAGCTTATTTAAGTGGTTTTATGTATTGTATATAGTATAATAGTTGTTTGATTGTGGATTCTGGGATAACACAAAATTTAAGTCATAAGTTGTGTATTGATTTTTGAGACCAGTTTCTAGCTTCTGTGTTTAAAGTTTTATGTATCCATAAATTGATTTATACTTGGCTATAATAATTACTTTTTAACAATTATTCATTAAGATACAATATTGGTTTTCAAATATCGAAATATTAAGCATACAAAAACATACAAAGTATTCTGTATTTACATAAAGGAGACCTTTACTTTTACATGACTGACCATGTAATTTTAATAACTGTTTAAATGATTAATATTTATATTCTTTAAAATAATGAGATTTTCTACAAAACATGGTCACATAGAAGCCAACAACCACTGACATTTTATTGTTATGTATTTATATGAATACATCATATGCAGTCAAACCTCATTATAGGGTCCCTGAGGGAACTATATAAAAGTGACCTTATAAACGTGGTGACCCTATAAGGGAGGTCAAAATTTTTAAATGTAAAATTATGCAATGTTGGTATATTTAATTTATACATAGATATCATAATAATTTTTAAATAATCCAATAATAATTAATTTTAAAATAGTAAGAAAATCTTAATGTAAGAAGTTACTTTTTGCATTTATTCAATTATAGACCCACAAATTAAAGTTTTGAGCAAGTTGGCAAAATTTACTTATTTGAAAAATTCCTAAGTACAAGATTGCCTTTCTTTAGACTTCATCTTTTTCACAGATCTTTCTAATCTATTTACAGTTTCAAAATGTTCTTCAGAATTAACAAAAAATTGGTGAACGATTTTTGAGCAGTCAAAGCTTCTGTTTTCGAAAAAATCATTTCTGTATCATCTAAACCCATTTCACTTTCACAGCTACTAATATTTTCCTCACAATTTACTTTGGATACAATTTCTGATACTACAACTTTAGGACATAAGTCGAAATTTCATAATCAATTTTAGCATATTCTGCTTCATTAGGAACAACATGGCTGCATTTTCAAAGAATTTCTGCAAGCTCCAAGAGTGGAACTTCATTGTCTTCTTCATTTGACAGTTCATCTGTTCTGCATTATTTCCAATGCCGACATGCTTAAAATACTTAGAAATGCATTTTGAAGATACAAAATTCCAGCCTTTATTTATGTAAAATATTGCATCTAAGACAGACACATGGAACGTTTTTTTATTGTCGGTGGCTATGATCAGATCTTTCATCTGCAGCTTCCTACAATTTGCTTTCCTATTTTGAATTATGCTTTGATCCAATGGCTGTAAAATACTTGTAACATTCAGGGGTAAGAACATAAGTTATATTTATATCTAGTAGAAATTTTCACAATGTGCAGCACAATTATCCTGTTGAACTTTCTTGTTGAATTTTGAAAACTGCTGATCATAATGTTTGATTGTCCTCTCCCAAATTTCTGAAGCCATCCATGCTTTCTGTTTTGAATTGTAATGGACCTGTCAATTTTTTCTTTTAATGCATTTAAAGTTCTGGTAAATGACGAACGAAGCAGTGTATGCTTTTTCTTTAATTTATTCATATTACAGCATGTAAGAAGAAATGTACCGTATGAAAATAATATGTACTATATAAAAAGAATTCAGTAATTCAACATTGTTATTCAGGTGTCCCCATTTGAGCACCAGATGTTTGAGGGTGAAGCACAATGTTCGGTTCAAAATTTAAAAATTGATCAAACTTGTTTTACTGATCACAGAATTTATTTACGTTATTTGAAAGCGATATAAAAACAGGACATTTGAATAGACATTGACATTCATGTACATATTTACAAAAACATATATTAATTTTACCTTATAGTGAGATCACCGTACCGTGTTACAAAGAAAGAGGATCTATGTATATTTACTTTCTTCACTATATATTAATTCTTGCCATACTATTTTCTGTTAAATTGACGAAATTCTAAAAAATACCCTCTACTCAGTAGATGATTACCAAACATAAAAACTAAAAAAAAAATTCTTTAACTAAAAGACAAAACAGATGCCAACTTTTTTTTCCTAAATTTTAACCCACTTTCGTGGCCTAAAAAATATAAAAGAAAACCCATAGCAACAAGATACGTTTAACAAATTAAATAAATTATCACAGCGTCAAGAGCCTAAAGCCATGCGTATAAATAAAAGATTAATTTACCATCTCCTAATAGTAATACTTTTGATTTGCTTATATTATCAATATAGAGTCATTCCTGATAAAATATTATAAGCATCTTAATATTTCAAAAATTAAATAAAAGCTCTTTAAGGTGAAACTGCAATTTTTGATGTGAATTTGATGCTTTTTCAGAGAATTTTATTACATTTTTTATTTTGTACTGAAACTAAATAGAATTTACTATTTTAAGTGAGCAGGAATTATCTTGGAATCAGAATAATTTCTGATCACTTCCAGAGTTATTACTAATCACTATGATTTTTTATATTTCTCCAAGAAATAGTATATAAGAATTTTTCTTGACAAAAAAGCATTCTGTATAATTGGTATTCAGTTTAACTTATATATAAACCCCTATATATATATATATATATATATATTTTTTTTTTAGTGTACACTTGTTACCTTTCAATTATTTAAAATTCAGTACTGATTTTTATTAATAAAGGCTTTTTGATTATTTGTTAATTTATTTTATTGCAGTGCCTGATGAAAATGCTCAGCTGTTGTAATAGTAATTTTTCATATCAAGGTAAATTGTCTGTCTCTTTCTTACATTGCATCAAACAGAATTTTATCAGTATTATATGTAAATTCATTTAAAATAGTTTTACAGATAAATTTATTTTATTGATTTTTTTATTTACTTGCTTAGTGTTTAGAATGCTAGTTACAGATCAGTAGATTCTCAATTCAAATCCCAACTCAGGCATAAGAACTAGCAATGGCCCATAGTCCACTTCAAAATGAAACTTGTCTGTCTGTTTAATCCTCATGTGCATATGTTTTCTTGACCATAATGTCCCAATCCTAATGAACTTATTCTAGGTTTTATATATTGTAGGTAATAGTTTTAGATTTTAGTCATGTAATTCTGATAGTTTTAGTTATACGAAATTATTATTAGTATTTTTTTTAAAGTGAATTTTAAACTATACAATTTTTTGCTGCTTTCGATTTATAAATGTTTCCTGTGTGTGTATATGAAATTTTAACTTTCCCCTCTGAGTGGTTTTTAATTATGTTTAAAAAAATCATCACAATATGGGCTTAAGGAATAATATAGAAGTTTTAAAAAATGACTGATTTTATTTCGATTACAATTTAGTCTATTTTTAAACATAATTAGCATTTATGTTTTATCCCATGTACAGAAAACTTCCTGTAGAAATTTTGCTGTAGTTGCAATAAAAGTAGCATATATTATACAGTATGGAACTGTCTTCATGAAGCACTTGAATCATACTTTCAATCAGTTGGCTTCTCAATCTTTGATGGAAAAAGTGCTCTAAAGTGCTAATGTGATATGTATTTCACTTGTAGTGTTGCCAGGTCCAATTTCTCAAAAAATGGGATGCAAAAAAAAAAAAAAAATAGGGCAACAGCTTTTAAACCAGGACATAAAAATACAGTAAACCCTATTAAAACAGAACCTGCGTATAATGGAATCCTGTCTTAAATGAAAGTAAACATTTCATTGTTCTTATTGTAGGAATATCCTACAATTATATCTGCTAAGACAAAAACCTGTTTAAAACAGAATTTTCCTCTGGTCCCTTGTGATTCCATCTTAGCAGGTTTTACTATAGTAAATAAACACAATCTTATACAGTAAAACCTATGAAAAGGAGAATCGCTAGAGACCAAAATAAAATTCTAATTTAGAAGGTATAATTGTATAGTATTCCTATCGTAGAGACAAGGAAATTTTTACCTTTTAATCAGAAATCTGTTGTAAAAAAATTCCGTTTTTACAGGGTTTACTGAGCAAATAAAACCTGCAAAAATAGTCAATTACCTAAAAAAATTAAAATAGACATGTTTCTTTCTAGGCAGATAAGACTAGCTAAATGCCTAGATGGAAAGGTAGACAGGTTCTGTCTTCACAGATTTTACTGTGTTAAATTCCACTCGATATAGACTAACGAGTAGTGGTACTGTCTTTACATGTAGATTTGTGCAGTATTCCTTTCGGCTAAATCAAAAAAAAAAAAAAAAAAAAAAAAAAAAAAAAAAAAATTATAAACAGGTTGTGTTTTCACAGGCTTTGGTGTATGTTGCTCCACTAGATGCAGACTAAGGAATAGCATGGTACCAAGAAAAATTTTAAACTATTTAATTTGGTCACAGGCGTAACAAAATTTTGATTTATTATACAGACAAGCAAAATACTTTTTGTTACAAATTAGATACATTTTATGTGAGTGGAGCACAATGGTATTTAGCTGGATATATCAATTTTTATCTTAATTATATTTTGTAATAAAATAATAGGAAGTATTTGTGAAAATTTCCACTAATGGTCACAAGAGTACGTTCCCATATGTAAGTGTCATCTGCAGGACATTTTGTCCATTTTTCGTGGAATGACCTTCCTACAACATTTGTAATAGGAATATACCACGAAGGTTGTAGTATAGAAATAGTGTAGCAAATTGTTGATCACTATTTAGAAACAATGATTTTCAAAGAGTGAAAAGGGTTAAAACTACCCCATTTCAAATTCTGACTAATCTTTAATAATTATTGAATCTGATTCTTAATCTGATTAATATAATAATTCTAAATTAGAAACAAAGATACATATAATTTACAAGTCTGATCAAATTGGTGTTATTTCATTCCCCAATCAGTTATCCAGAATACATCTGGTTCTGGTCATTCTGGATAAGGTTCTGTTCTGTACTATTAAAATATCTATTATTTTGAAAATAAATTTCAATTTTAGGTGAACTGCTGAGATTAAGCTTTTTATAAAATATTTAATAACTCTGAAATAAATTGTAGAAACTTCACCAAAATTTATATTTGCGTTTATTGAAGAGTGCAGAATGTTTTTATTAGGTTTTATTTAGTGATTACTATTGAAAAATGATATTAAAGGTTTGCATTCATATTAATATGGAGATAGCCTCTTAAGGGAACTTAAGAATTATGAAATAAAATTAGATATTATTTCCAATCAATTGGTACTAATTACATTTTTTCTAATGTAATTTTTGACAAGATTAGTATGGGTGTTTGTTTTTTTTACAGGACTGTACTGTACCTTAACTACATATCAGATAATATACCTTTGAAATTGCTAAAAAAATTTCATTCATCCTGAGTGTTATGTTTTTTTCTTTTTCGAACACATTCATACATCTATAATATTATTACTAGGTTTATTAGAGCGTTCTACTTTTGTTATCCATCCCCCCCCCCCTGCCCCCCATAAAAAACCTTTCTTTTTAGTTTTAATAGTATATAGTGCAAATGCCTTTTTTTATAACTTGTTTAAATCTATAAACACATGTATAATAATCACTTATAAATTATCAGTAACAATAGTAGAAATTAATCCATGCTCGCAAATAGCCAAGATAATTTTATTTTTATTTTATATTTTGCAATGCTTTTCATTATGCATGTTGTCTCGTGACATTGTTTACCATGTTATTGTTTTGAAAATTAATCCACGCTCACCAATAGCTAATCTAATCTTTTAAATTAATTTTATGTTTACAATGTTTTTCATTATGCATCATGTCGCGTGACATTGTTTACTATGTTTATTGTTTTTAAATTATGTGAAATTGTTTACTATGTTTATTGTTTTAAATTATGTGAAAATATTTTCTATGTTGAATGATTGTTGCCGTTTGTGCAACGAAAAAACGATCGTCAATCTTAATAAAGATTTTCTATCACTTTTTATAGCATTTTTTAACTTTATTTGTTTAAATCTTTTAATAATATAGCATCTTTATAGGTCATTATATAGTTCTTTGTGGATTTGATAGAAGAGAAAACAAGATTCTTTATAGAAATCCATCAGTTTTAAACAGTAAGTAATCAAATTTAATGCTTTTAGTAGTTCTAATAGAACAATATCCTCAAGTAAATTTCACTTTTAATAATAACTAAAATTAAAATTTTATATCAAATGAAGTTAGAACACTTAACTATTCCCTTTTTTTTTTTTTTTTCCTCCTGTGTCAGTCATGTGCTTAATGTTTTCAGCTTCTTATAAAATTATCAACTAATTTTAATTATTAATTTAGGCTAGAATTGATATCAAATTAAGTAAACTATTAGTCAAATGGCTCATATGTCAGGAAAAAAAGGAATTCTTTATATTTAATGAATTTCCTGCATTTGTTCCTTTCCTTTACACTTTTACCTTTCCTGTGCTTTGAGATGTTGATTATTATACTCAATGAATCAGGTTTTTTCTCCTTTAATTTGTTTTTTATGATAATTGTTACAATTATTCATCTGCTTTCAGATAGTAATTTTTTTTTTAACTGAATGATTATTATAAATATACACTAGATTAATTTAACACAATTATTCTAATTTGTAAATAAATCATATGGAATGTAAATTTACAACTGGAAGAAAAATGTCCGGACCAGGATTCGAACCAGGGATCTCTTGGCTGGAGCTCAAGCGCGGCGCCAGAGGGGGGTCGGGGGGCATATGCCCCCCCCCCCCCCTTCAGGGTCAAAATTCAATGTCGTCGGGGAAAATATTTTGACTTGAATTTCAACCGGTCGAGTTGGAGCTCATTTTTTTTCTTTGTAATTCGGATTGACTAAACAAATTCTTCCGGGTATGAGTCGCTTTCTAGATTGAATTGTGATTCTCGGAGGTTGGATTCAGGTGAACCCAATTTTTCGAAAAGAAAAAAAGTCCAAATTCCTCCAGATAAAAATCTACAAATTTGATACATGGATGACTCTTTACATGTTTATTTTGCAATATAAAAGGTAAAATTTATACTGAAATTATGATCATATGCTATTTTTTTATAAATAACATTACATTGTGGATCAATTTTCATTCATTGTGGATTTACGGTCGGCTTAGTTTGAAGTTTGAAGTTTTTCGGGTTCGGTTAAGAATACGGAGGACGAAAATTATTTTGTCGGGGTCGAGTTGGATGGCAAATAGAGTGCTGCATCGGGTCAGGCAAATTGCACCTGACCCGACTAGTGGTCTGGACCAGATCGAGTTGGACCTGATCTTTTGCCGTGGCGGGTCGGATTCGAGTCGGGTTAACTTTAGTTGTTTCAGGTTCGGGTTGGGTGATGACACTTATGGTTCTTGATTCGAGATGAATCGATCTGTCAAAAGAATTTACAAAATTCATTTTAAGAAGAAAAACTTATATGTTTGAATATTAACAAATATATGTATATTGAATTTTTCACTTAAAAGTTAAAATTGATACTAGAAGTATAATTGTAGACTACTTTTTACATAGTTGTATTACAATATGGATATATATATATACAGGTATTTTTTTCTTTTCATCATTTAGGATTGGGGTTTGATTGAGGTTCGAGTATTTCGGGTTCAGGTCGAAATGTGGTGGATGAAAATTTTTATCTGGCTCAGATCGCGTTTCGGGTTGAGTCCCGCATCGTGTTGGGCAAACTAAACCCAACCCGGCTGGTGGTTTGAGTCGGATCCAGAGAGAATACTTTTTCAGAGGGGCTCTTTTTTCAACCTGGCTTTCGCTAGAGTGTCTTTTACTCGGGACGTGGCCGGGGACCTAAGAACCTAGCTTCCACAAAAGAGTCGGAATAAGTGGAAGAATAAAGGGCTGCGGCGGTTGACCCATCCGCCCACCCCCAACCACCGACCGAGACTAATAAAGAGTTTGAAGTAGCTGGGAATCGTTCGGTAGCTTCATCGCCCCGAGTCCTACCTTCCCGCTTTTCGGTGTCTTTAATTTGTGTAATTTCTCTTTTAAATTTGTCCAGTTTCAATTTTTGATTTTTCTTTTTTTTCTCAAATTGGCTTTCGCTAGAGTGTCTTTCACTCGGGATGTGGCTGGGGACCCTACGAACCTTGCTTCCGCAAAAGAGTCGGAATAAGTGGAAAAATAAAGGGCTGTGGACGAATAAAGGTCGCTCGCCGTGGCGGTTGAGAGGGGCTTCTATTTTTCGAGTTGGATTCACTTTAATTTTTTTCTGGCAGATGGGTTCGATTCTACCCGATTTCTCAATATATTTTAAAAGGAAAAACTGTATTATTTGAGTACCAATGAGTACATATACAGATATATTGTTTTTTCTACATAAACAATATAATTGATGCTAGAGATATAATTGTAGACTACTTTTCCATTATTCCATTACAATATGGATATATTTTTTTCATTTTGTGTTGGCATTGGGTGCGGGTTGAATACTGTCGTTTTGGGTCGATGTTTGTCGGGATCGGGTCAACTGTTTTTTAACTGGTTCAGGTTGAATGGATATAGAATTTCCGGGTTCGGGTCGGGTATAACCCAAACCACGCAGGACACTGCAGTAATAATCCGTGAATTGATCCTTAAAATAATCTGTGAATTGAACAATTTTTTCCCTTGATTATATTTCATTTAAACATGAAAAATTGCGCTTTGATTTGCCTCAAAGTACAGAAAACAAGTAACTACCTGAAATATTCACACATAAAGCAGCATGATCGTCAATTTACATGGGTGTTCCGGCAGCTCTGCTGCCTAGTATTTTTACGTTTTAGAAACTGAATTTATAAATCCCTTTTATCTAAAAATAAGTAAAAATCATGAATCTAAGCACAAGATTTTCTAAAATTTTTCGGTCAAAAGAAAAAAAATTCTTAAAATAAGAGAAAAAGCTCTTCAAATCAGCGGGATATTCCGGCATTCTCGGGCCTGGAAATTTAGGCCCATGCAAACATCTACTAGAGTCCTACATCAGGTCAGATTATCCAATTTTATCCGCACCTGATTCGATCATCGATTCGGGTCGGGTTGGCAGTATATTTTTGTTGCGGGTCGGGTTCGAGTTGGGATGACTTACTTTTTCCCAACGGGTCGTGTTGACTTTCATTGTTTTGGGTTTGGGTTGGGTCTTAACTTTTGCAGGTCGAGTTCTGGTTGACCGGATGATTCAAAAGAATATTCAAAATATTTTTCAGGTTAAAAATTTATATACAGTAAGACCTCCTAAATGTGCACTCCCGAAAAACGGGCATCCCTATTTAGTGAACACTTTTTCAATTCCTAACACTTTAATATTTGTACGCTTATACCTCTTTGAATAGTGGATACCTCCCAATCTAGAAACATGTAACGTGTAGGTGTGCATAAACTATCACAAATATGATGCATATGTTATTGTATGTCTGAAAAGTGAAAAGTTGATAATATTTTCCAAATTTCGAAAGAAGAAAAAATGTTTCTTAAAGAAATGATATCTATTATGACACTTCTTACCATTTTATTTCTCATGCAGTAAACTGATTGTATTCTCATTCATATTCAAATTTGCATTTCTTTTCATCTGATACGTACTTGGGATCAAACTTGTTTGGGAAAATCCCAGCAACCCGAATCGCAAAAAGCTTATGAACCTTATAAATTATTGTAGTGTGAACTTAATGTTACCAAATGTTCAGATTTACGCGGAATGGCCCAATTTTCAGGGATCCCGGGATTCGTCCCGCGGAACAACTACGCCAGATGTTGAGTTTACTCAGGGCCGAAACTAAGGGGAGGGGGCATGTGCCTCGGGCACCAGAACGAAGGGGTGCCAAACGAAGGATTATACCTTTGGAATGGATCATTTTCTTCTGATGGACTGATGGCTTCTATTATTATGAAACAGCCATTATAAATGAAGTGTTAGGTGAAGATGAAAGAGCACTCGTAAAAAGTTAGAACCCTGATTTTCTGGTCAGAATGGAAAGAAAAATAATGGCCATAATTTTTTTTTTTTGTCAAAAAAAATTATGGCCACTTCATTTATAATGGCTGTTTCATAATAATAGGAGCCACCAGTCCATCAGAAGAAAATAACTCTGTGAAAGCGGAAACTCGGTTAAGCAGGACTCGGTTAAGTGGGATTCGGATAATCGGAACTCTACTGTATATTTCATATTAAAAATGATCTTTAGAATATTTTTGTTGGTGTTCAGAGGGGAGTCATGACCCCCCGTGACCTCCCCCTTGGATCCGCCATTGTAGATTACATAGTTCAGTATTACATATTTTAAATTTTAAAATAAATCGGCTATTAGAAAATTAGTAAAATTCTCTTTGTAAATATACTTTGCGGAAGAGGGGGGGGGGGGCAAAATCCATGCTTCCCCCGGGTGCAAAAAAGGCTAGTTTCAGCCTTTACTCTAAATTAAAATTTTATTCTTTAGTCTGAGACGAGAGAATTCAATGACAAGTCAGCCACAGTCGTCAGAACGGCCGGATGTTACAGAATACCTTATATATTGTCTTAGAACTCATGTGCTCTGTTTAATGTTTATTCGATTGACTGCAATCTTTAAGCACCTATACGAAATAAGGTTCAAGAAGAGATAAGACATGGTAAAATACATCTGCTCACTTTAACCTTTATTAAAAAGTGTTTGGTGAGTATTTTTATAAATTGAATGGGTAAACAAAGTGTGTTTTTTATGTTATTGTTTAAATTAACATAGTATCAAGCTGAACTATTGTTTGTCCGGCCCGTTATAAAAGCTAAACACTTGCTCATTTCCTGTTACAAGCATACCATGCCGGCACAGTCTGTCTGCTTTTTTCGCATTTTTGGCCCAGGGGGATTTGATTAATTTCTTCAGAAATTGCTGGGATTTGATTCATTTCTCTAGAAATTAACCAAATACCCCGCCTTTTATTTAAAAAACGCAAACAAAAAAGAAAGAAGGAGAAACAAACAAAGATATGCTGTTTTATCGTCCATTTTCTCTACTAATAAAGGAGGAACATTACCGGGACATTACTCGTGAGAAAAAAATTATCATCCTATATGGCCCCGAAAGAATAAAATACAGTCCCGGTCTGGCCAGAATCTACAGAAAAAATTCAAGACCCAGACTTGTCCCTGGAAGAATGAAATTCCTACCCACCCCAACATTTAAAAAAATAAAATTTAGTCTCAGCCCGACTCGAGTCTTGAGATAAAAATTAAGCCCTGACCGAGCTTAATGAACAAAATTTTTACCGAACTCGGGCTTTGAGACAGGCCCGGGCTCGGGGACACTTTTTTAATATATATTACGAAATCGGCCTAGAGTTCTGCATCAGGTCGGGTTACCCGCTTTTACTCGCATCCGACCCGACCTCGAGTTGGAGCTATATTTTTTTTGTTGTGGGTCGAGGTCGGGTTGACTTCTACTTTTTTGCTGTGGATCGGGTTCGGGTTGAGTTTTGACTCTTGCGGGTCCGGTTCGGGTTGATCTGATTTTTCAAAATAATCTCCAAAATATTTTTTCAGCTTAAAAATCTATATACAATAAGATTTCCACAATGGACACTCCCGAAAAAGCGGACACGTCTATTTAGTGAACAGTTTTTCAATTCCTAACACTTATATATTCGTACGCTTATACTTTTGAATAGTGGTCACCTCCCAATCTACGAACATGTAACATGATATGTGTGCAAAAACTATCACAAATACGATACATATATATTTCTGTTTATCAGAAAAGAAATGTTGGTAATGTTTTTTATATTCTGGAGCACGAAAAAAAAAAAAAAAATGGTTCTTAAAGAGAGAATAAGCTATGATCACATTTCTTATATACATTTTATATCTGATGCAGTAAATTGAATATATATTCATCCATATTCATATAGATATTTATTTTCATTTAAAACACAATTCTGCTCAAACTTTTTTTTTTTTTCTGAAAATCCCAAAAACTCAACTTGCAAAAAGCATAAATATGACCAGCAAGAAATATTCTAGGATGAACCCGACCAGCAGAAAGAAAGATGGAGTCATTCCGACCCGAAAAAGGAAAATTAAGTACAGCCTGAAACCGACCTGATGCACTACTCCATCTAACAAGGTGTCTGCTATTCATTTTACTATATTCGAATATTAAAAAATACAGATTTGTCCATTTTTCTATGCAAAACATGAAATTGCTATTAGTAATTGCTAATTATAAATTACTTTTCACATTTGCATTAAAACTTTATTTACTTTCCTTTCATTTTGGATTCTGTTCATTTTGCGGGTTAAAGTATTTCAGGTTTCAGGTTCGGGCCGGATGCAGATTGAAATATGTCGGGTTCGGGTCGGGTTGACTTCAAATGTAATTTTCGGATTCGGGTCAGGTGCGCAGGGACTAATTTGGCCCCCCTGTCAAGGATACCATGCCCCCCCCCCCCCCCTTCCCCGGTCAGGCAAGTTCTGGCACCGCCCCTGCTGGAGCTGCCAATGCTCTACCATCTGAGGTATCCCAGACGATTCTGGAGGGACCTAATTCAACCAGCAATAAGATTAGTTTGCTGAATTAGGTCCCCCAGAATCGTCCGGGATAGCTCAGATGGTAGAGCATTGACAGCTCCAGCCAAGAGATCCCCAGCTCCAATCCTAGCCCGGACATTTTTCAACCAGTTGGAAATTTACATTTCATTATAAATATAATTTGCCTTGTATATTTTATACCAGTTCTCATCCTTTAACAGAATTTTTATTGCTAAGTTTTTTTTAACCTGTCAAAACTAATTTTCTTGAATTGGAATTCTTACGCTTGCATTAATACAGGAGACAACCTTCTGAAAAATGAAAGTGTTATTTTCAAGATTATTCATAATTGTGTTACGGATCAATAACCATATTGGCAAGAACTTTGATTATGCAAGATTAATATAAAAACAAATTAATTTATAAAAACAAATTTTTCTGAAGTTAGACGGTTTTCTTATACATAAGGCTTATTTCATAAAAATTGTCAGAACTAATCTTTTAGTTGTTGTTTTTTTTCCTGCATTTTGAATGCTGGATTCGTTTTATCCTTTCAAAATGAATTTTCTCATATTATGGACCTAGCTAGATCATTTTTTCATGTTCGGATTAATATAGGATCTGTGTTTTGCAAAAATTTTTAAAGCTGTTTTTGATATATAACAGCAGTTTCAGTGCTGAGTTTGTTTTAACCTGTCAAAACAAACTTTTTGAAATTCGACACTCAAACTAGTTTAGGTTACACACGCTATGAAAATCAAATAAGCCTTTTTTTAATAGCAAGCAGCATTTTCAGTGTTAAGTTTTTATTTATCCTGTCAAAATGAACTTTCTTGAATTTGGGACCTAGCTAGATTATTTTCTCGTACTCAATTTAGTACAGGAGACAAGCTTTCTGAAAATTATTACATATGTTGCCGAGATCATCAAGAAACCCAAAATTGCTTGTTCATTTATTATATGTGATATGCATGAATTAGGTCTTTAGTATTATTTAAATCTATTACTCTTTATTAAAACACATCTTTTAGGGAGTCTGAAATATAAAATGTTAAAAATCATATGTATGGAAAGTTACGGCCCACCCTGTATTTCTTTCCTGAAGAAAACCTGATTTTTGTTACTGATAATTGATCATCTGTGGTATTACTATACATAGGATGGTGCTGAGCTTTACTGATGTAACAAAAGAAGTATAGTAAGAAATTTATTGTTGAAAGCTGCACACTTTCCTTGCACTGAGATACTTTATTTATGCTTTACAATAAATAGCCTGTAAATAATTGTTAATATCTTTTTATATTAAGCTCTGAGCAAAAATAATTAAATAGCAGAATAAAATGCACAAAAAAACCTTTTTCTAGGACAAATTATAAAAATTACTTAAAAGAACTTAGTAAAGCCAGGAATCTGTTTAGGAAAATTTTAGGTCCTTTAACCTATTGTGACTCAACAACTCCAGTTTGAAGCTTATGTAGAAAGAAAATCATCAGCCCTTTGGAAGAGAAATGCAACTTTTTCCATAATCGAAAAGTTCCTCTCAGCACCTTGAGTTTCAACTTACATTTTTATAGCAAAAATTATTTATCTGGAAGCACTTCTTTTATTATGTCTGTAAAGTTCAGGATTTCAAAAACTATGTGTGTATTGCTGTCTCTTCTCAATGCTCTACACAACTGCTATTAACTGGCTTTTCACAACTGCTGTTTTTTTTTTTTCCTCTTTACATTGAAATAACATTTGTTTGCTTTACAGAAGTGTGTTCTATGCCTTATGAATCCTTTGAATCAGCCAGGAAAAGTTTTGGCACTGATGAAGATGTATTGTTTGTATACATGAGTTCTTGATGAAGTTCCTATGCAATGCAGTCATTTTGCTTTTCACTTTTTCTGAATGAATAATGTGTAGTAAGCTGTTTAGAGAGTAGGAATTTAAGCTATATCATTGTTTTCGTGTGGGAAAACTGTGGGTTTGTAACCCATAATTAATTTGAAAACAATCCTCTTATCAAAGTAGATCCAATTACTTTAGATATCTTCTAGAATAACTAAAGGCATCCATTCAATGGATTTTTAAATATTTTTTATTAAAAGATTTGATTGCTTCCTGTCTCATGATATTAAATTCCTGCATATTTAATTTTGATGTTGTTCAGTTGTTGAATTTGTTTTAATTAGAAAAGGAAAAAAAATTGAGAGAAAGAAATTTTGACACTTCAAGAGAGCAGACAAAGTGTTTTCATGTGCTGTGTAATATGTGCTTTGATATATCTCTGTGATTAAAGACTGTTATTACAGTCCTTATATGCTATGCAAAGAAAATCAAATTTTAACTAATTCTTTAAGTATTCTTTATAGTCATGTGGTGCTTGGTTGCATTGTTTGAAAATATATAATTTTATGTATGTTACATATAGACCATTGATTTGAAATATTATGCATCAATATTGTTAAGTCTTTATAAAGTAACTTAATTATAACTTTTTTGTCATAATTAATATCAAGGGTGTCCGCCATAGGATTCCAACATTTTAAATGGTTTTAATTTAAGGCAAATATATATAAAGTAAAGTTTTAAAAAAATGTAGCATTACATGACAACACATGTAACATTACGTGTACAAAATAAAAATTGCACTGCATAAAAAAAAAAGAAAGAAGGACAATTATTGAAAACTGTATGTATTTGTTATAGTACATATCTTTTCAATTACCTTGTATGTAGTCTGCTTTATCCTTAACCAAGAAATAATGTTGATTTCAGTTTCAAAGCTTTACTCCAGTTACTCGAAGTAATATCTGTAAACTTTGTTTCCAAAAAATTTCCATACTTATAGAAATCCAAAAAGAAGTTTTTTTTAAAAAAAGTCACTTACTATGTTACTTTAAGTTTTGGATTTTATACTGTATGATTAATAGTCACTGATGTAGTAAAATATAATATGTAAAATAGTAATAAAAAGTATTTTAAATGTTGGATTCTAAATTCTCATGGTGGACAATCCTGATTAACTATTCAGGGCGACAAAAGCAGAGGTAGCACAAAAACTTAGCTAATAGTTTGGAGTTTCATCAGATGCATTCTTCTGTAAAATTGCTGAAAAAATACTTGTGCTGTTGTATTACGGCTACTAAAGTTACCACGCCATATACATATATATAATTAATGTTCAGAAACATATGTTAATATGACATTAAAAAATATGTTCTATTTATGACATTGAAAAGTGTCTATTCTTATCAACATTTAAAACAGGAAGAGGGTGAATTGTATTTTGTAATTCAAAATTATTTTTGTAGTGTTATGTACTGCAATAACCTGCCTGTTTTAACCTCAACTAAGAATTGGTTGATTTAAATTTTAATTTCTGTAAATGATAGGCAGTATTTAGAATAATGCTGGCAGTTATTTTAGCATTTAGCATTGGTTTTTCTGTAGCATTTTATTGTGCATATAACATATAAAAATTTTGTGGGATTTTTTTCCAAATAAAAAATCATGTAGTTTATTAGTTTAAAATACTCAAAAATCAAAATAATATATAATGATAAATGTGGTACATTTAATATTATGTTTTGAAATTTTAGCATAGGAAGGTATTTAAGTAAGCTATCAAATAATAATTTAAAGATGTAATCTAATAAATATTTTTCGATAACATAGTTTTTACTTTTCTCTTCCCCTTATAATATTTGTAATGAATTGAATTAGTTGAAGGATTTTTTTTTTTTATATACAAATAGAATCTTTATAATCATTTAATGATATTTAGTTTACAAAATAGGCCTTTATTGTTTATGTTTTGTTGAATTTTCTTTCTTTTTTTAGTTATTAGATATTTTATTTTCGTGTTCTAGTAGTATAGATTTTATTTATGTTTTGTGTTTTTTATGTAATCAACAAATCAAAAGAAGATCATTAGAAATTTCCATGCATCTGTTGCTTAGAAATATATAGTTATTTTTATATTTAGTTATGTGCCCATAGTCTTTCAATTGTGAGTGTTATTATTTTTTTTCTTTCCTTCCACAGAAAGTGAAGTAGTTTTATTTCTTAGTTTTGATATTTAACATACCAAATCTTCCACTATGAAATTTTCAATGTGTTTAAGACAAAAACCAGATATTGCAGGTATTTTTTACACTTTCACCTACTTTGATTGTTGAACTTTAAATAAAATATTCTTGTGAGCTTGTGGTAATAAAGCAGCTTTAATTTGTTCTTTCTTTCTTTTTCTTTTTTTTTAACGCAATAAGAAATGGGTTTGGCACTGTAGATTTTCTCTGATGGTTGCAAATGAAGGCAGACATTGTAACTTCAGGTAACATTTAAAATTGTACCTAGATATGCAAAATATAAAATTAAATAAAATTCTATATCAAAAGTTTTTGTATGTTTCAAGATTTCCTAGCTTAACAAATCTCGTTAAAAGTAAAAAACTCTTTTTTTTTTCCCCCTGCACTATTTTATTTAGTTTCCTTTTGTAACTGTTCAAGACTGTGAGAAACACTTTCTGATCAAGATTTAAAATGTGTTTTAAACCCTTATTTAACCATTTGAGTGCAGTGGAGCAGTGCTCCTCTTGTCATGTGCCAAAGTTGCGGGAAGCATGATAGCGCTCCTCTTGTTTTATGCTAAAATTGCAGAGAAGGTGATAGCGCTCCCATTTGTTGTCTCAGTTTGATGTGCTTTAAGCTGGATGCACTAGCAAAGTGTACGATTTCTGTGTATATCGTTGGCTTACAAGTAATTTTATATTTATATATATATATATATATATATATATATATACATACCCAAACACATTCACATTTTTGGCACATTTGTTCTGCACTCAAACGGATAAACTATAATCTTTTTATATTTTATACACCCCCCCCCCCCCAATAAAAATTAATTTAATGGATTATTAAAATTTAATTTTTTATCCTCTTGGTATTCATAATAATAGTGATTCATATTTTCCTTAAAAACTAAATAAATAATATTTAAACTTGGCTAAAATTGTTATTAGTATTGCTTTCTTTGAAAATTATTAATTTTTAAATTAGCAGAATGCATTTTTGATCTGCTAGATGAGATTCAATTTTCACCTGTTTGATATTTATTTATTTACAGAGAAGCTTATGGATAATATAAAATGAAATAAAATAAATCTCTATACAAACTCAATTTAGTATTACCTTTAAAATATGTATTATATTATATTCTTTGTCATAAGTCAGCATAAAATCATTGTTAATAATTTTAGAGCAATTTTAAATCACATGAGGAGTTCTGTATTATTTTTTGAAAAATTTTATTTGGTTTTTAAATCAGGGAATTAAGTGTGGATAATCTATAGATTGTAGTCAAAAGTCATTACTAGTATTTAATAATGTTTTGTCATTTCTGTGTTGTATACACTGCATGAAAACTATAAAATGTATCTTTTTCATTAATTGTATAGCTAATATGAGGATGTTTTTATATTAATATATATATATATATATATATATATATATATAATACAAAAAAATGTAAATTACATCTTTATTAACTAAGTTTTAATTCCTTATTAAGTGTGAGATTTAGTCTTAATAAGGATTTCTGTTAGTGTTATGTATTTGAAAATTCTGCTAAAATTACACTTTATCCCTTTATTTATAAGGAATTTTTTTTAAATTAATTGTCATGTTTTGGAATTATGTGTTTTTGTTATTCTATTAATATTTTAAATTATATTCATGTATATATGTACAATATTTTTCCAAGAAAATAATAATATTGCTTTATAAATGGTTAAATCACAAATTCACAAATTTTTTGAATGAGTTATAAATTCTATTTTTTTTTTCTTCTGCTTCCCCATGTTTTATAGAATTAATTATTTTTATGTGTTATGCAATCCATTTGTGCAGCTCAATGCATCATTTATTCAATTTATGTAATTTACAATTATGTTGAAAGTTGTTGTTAATTTCTATTTTTAATTTGTTACAATATGTTTAAATATTATATAAAAAAGATCTATTAATATACTAATCTGTTTAATGTACACATTTTATTATTGATCAGTTTTATATAACTTATTTTTATCATAGGAAAATTATAAATATTAATATATATATATGTATATATATGAGTCATTCTATAGAAAACTTTACTTTTTGAGTATAAAAATTTTAATGCATAAATATAACTAAATATATAATAATATTCATAGTTTATCTTCGTAAGATTGGTGTAGTTAGTCATATAGTTTTTTAATTATTTGGTGCTTAATTTATTTTGTAAAGATTTAGGCAGTAATTTCTTAAGTAATTTTATAACAGAGGGTACAAATACCCAATGTAATTGTTTCATAATACATGCTTATTTAATGTAGGATATGAAACTTAAGGTAAATATCTCCAAAAATCCTTTACATATACGAATTCAAAATTTATTTTTATTAACTTGTCAGTAGTCTTTTCACCACCCATACCAATTATCTTCTTCTAACACATCTACTCTTGTAAATACCACAGGGAAATTCTATGTAGCCGACACTAATTGTTTCTCCATTACCATAGTCAAGTAACAAGACGTCTCTTTTTAAGTCTTATTTTTACTAGCCAAATTGCGGAACAATCACTAGTGTCAGTTCATTTTTGCCTTTTCCCAATATTCTAAAGCTTGTGGGAAAAAATACATAACTGCAATTTATAACTTCTTAAAATGTAATATTAGAATATTAAAAGAAAATAGTTGCTAGCCATTTTCTGTATGCGGGAACCTTTGAATATTTTTATTAGGTGACAAATGCTACTATGTTTTGGAAACTATTGCACATTTTTTTTTTTTTTGTAAGAGAGTATACACAAAATGTTTGCAATAGTAATTGAAATATAATTTTTGTTTTCAAAATAAAATTTTACTTATATATAAAAGACTTTTCAGAGAAAAAAAAACATTACTGAATGAATAATATATTTATCACATTCACGAAATAAATGAAAATGTTAATACAGAAAATTTGGTGTAGCATGTAATGGAGGTATAGATGTATACCTCAGTTCATTTATAAAAAAATAATAATAAAATTCACAAATCATGAATTTTCATAAAATATATTTTTTAATTGTGTTATATAAAAAACCTAAAACATTGAAAAAACAAATTTTGCAAAAATTAACTGTGATGTACTGAAAAGGTAATGTTTTTTGTAGAATGCCCATATATAATTAATGAAATCAAACCAAAGATGTTTAAAATGGTTGTTAACGTCAAATTGTAATATTCCTTTTCATATAGCTGGTTTTGTAGTTATATTTTTTATTATATTGGTTGTACGTGTGGTAGATAGTATTATTTATCTTTTTTTGTATCATAAGTGTTAGAAATGAAATAAATCACATAAGGCTCAACAATTGTATGATATAAAAGTAGGTTACACATCTGAAATCTTATTCTTTTAGCACATAATTCTAAACATTTTAGTGGTTTGCACTACACACTCTTGTACTACAGACTTTCAATTATACAAAATTGGATTTTTTTTTCCCCGGCTACTTTTTCCTTTCTCCTCATGAGCACAGGTCAATTTTCTTTCATTAGAGCCAAGCCAGGCCTGAACTTCATTCTTTCTGGACCCAACTTAACCTGAGCTTAATGAATGAAAATTAGCCAGAGTTTGTGTCAAATGTTACCTTTTTTGTTAAAGTAATTCTGATTTTGTACATTTCTTTAAAGAAATTTCTAAAACTTTATTTTACTTTAATGAATTACAAAGAAATATTTTTACAAATATCTTTTTTTCTTATTTATACATTTCATTCATTCTACATTTCATTAATTTTTTAATGACTATTCATGAACATAATTGGTGTAAGCGATCATTAATTTTGTTAATATGCATTCTATAGCTTGCTGTCATGTAATCTGAAAAATGCTGCATTGTGCAATGCTTTTTTCAAACACTTTTAATTGTAAGATAAGGTTGGTTAAGAAATATCAGCCTCTCTTCTTTTTTTTTTCTGATATTAAAATGTGCCATTCTACCCTTCTCCCACCTCTCCACCCATTAAAAAAAAATTACTTCAATTTCCTCTTTTCAAAGTTCTTACTTGTCCCCTATTTTTAAGTGGTTTAACATGCATACGCATTTAAATACTACTTCCATTGAATTATAGAGCTCTTGTATATTAGAATTTTTTAACAAAATTAATTAATAATTTTATCAGATTCTTCTAATCACTTACATTCAAAAAACATTATCACCATTGCTTTGTATCCAAGTCCTTTTCATCCTACTTTTATGTGGTTTAAATGCAAGTATACATATTTAAGTGCCATACCTTAAATCATAGTGCATTTTGTGTACCACAGACTTTTAATAATATATGTGTTAGAAAACTGTTTTGAACGATATTCAACCCTTGAATGATATCAATGAAAAATTGCAGAAGAGTAAAAATGTTCTTTGTCTTATACAACTAACTTTTTGTATGTTGAATATTTATCTTGAATGGATTGCATTATAATCCAATTCATTTTCACAAGTATAATCAATTTTTAGTACTTCAGGCTTGAAGCTATTATGTTTGGCATTATTTTAGGTAATTGAAATTTTTATATTATTAAAATAGTGGAATAAAAATTTATAATATTTTTGTTGCTTTAGTAAATTGTTTTATATTTCAAGATATCAAGTACTATATATTTTACTTTTGCATTAAATAATACTACTAAATATTAGTACATATTTTACTTTATGCTAATATTTTAGAAAACGTGCTTTTACTAAATTAATTTTATCCAACTATTGATGCTATAATTATGGGGGGGGGGGGGGGGGGGGGTTATGAAAAATAATTTTCTATATAAAACTTTCATTGTTAACTTTTCCTTGCTGATATCTGTCTTCAAGAGTCGATCATGGCAAAATTTGAGGCCTATTTATGAAGGCCTTCACAGAAATCCATTTAATAAAACAATCCCTTTCACAATATTCCTTTTAATAAAATAGACACCTTCATAAAATTCCATTCCATAAAACATACACTTCATTAGTTATTTTTATTTTGTTAGGTTTTAAAATGTGTTAATTGGAAACACAAGTTCACCAGAAAAGAAAACTTTCGCAGAAGGACCTAAAGAAGTTACTATTAATAAATTCCTGGTTCGGATTTGAGTAACTAGATTTTATCTTTTGTTACAAAATTTTATTTTTCACAAAATCCCGCCAAAAAGTATTTAAAAGCTTTTCTTCTCTTGTGTTATAACAGCAAAACTTTATTTAAAAATTCTGGGTGCCATTTGGCAATTTTGAATTAAAATGAAGTGTTCGTGCCATGCAAGCACTGCCTTTGAAAGGGTTAAAACTCTGGGAAAGAAGGTTTTTTCTTTTCACTTTTTTCAGTTATGGGTTTCATTCTAATGTTCATAGACCATGTCGAATTTAAATACTTTTTTCTGGGAGAGATTTTCTCTGTGTATTGTGGAATTAATGGGGAGAGAAATTTACACTTTTTAACCAAAAACAAATACAAAATCTCTTCAAAGCCCCCCCCCCCCCTATTTTTTTTTTAAGTTGAAAGACATTCCAGTCAATTTAATTTAGGACACCTGTCTTCTAAATTGTCCCTGTTTGTTTCAATATCATACCTTTATTAACTCTTTACAGGCCACAAATGCTGTGAATATTCATGCACAAGTGGATGGTGTTTTTTTTATGCAAATACCATAATTTTTAAACCCTTTCTTAAAATTGCATAACTTTTTGAGTAATCACTCTAAGTTGGTGATTTTTTAAAAATGAAAAACCTGTTATCAGAATCTATATTTAATTTTCGATATCAACTTTCCTGATAATAATATCATGGTAGTGTGTTTTAAAGGGCTGGTAATATTTTAATCATATATGACACATAAATGTGTCAGGGGCCTGTATAGTGTTAATAATCAGAAATATATGTAGCAATTATCTCAAATATACATGGAAATTATAGGAAATACTTATAAAAATTATCTCAGAATGTCTTTTTATAGAAAATGTTTTTATATTTTACCATAATTTACCTATTTCAAAATGTTACAAATT
This sequence comes from Maratus speciosus, assembly GCA_963932465.1. Taxonomy (NCBI): domain Eukaryota; kingdom Metazoa; phylum Arthropoda; class Arachnida; order Araneae; family Salticidae; genus Maratus; species Maratus speciosus. The sequence continues at coordinate 25,992,971 of OZ010790.1, read as the reverse complement.
GAATTTGAAAGAATAATACTTTCATATGCCTCTGTTGTCTTTTTCATTCTTTCTGGAAACTACTAATTTTCTTTTTACTTTTTTTTTTTTTTTTTTTTTTTTTTTAAGAGTAAAGATTTGTGTGGGACTTTCTAAATTATATTAGCATGGATTTTTAAAAAATGCACAATAGTAGATTGTAGAAAAAGCAAACTTAATTAAATAAAATAGTTTCAAAAACACTTGTAAAATGTGTATGTTATGTAGAAAGAAATATTAATATTAAGTTAATATTATAAGTGTTTAAATATACTCAATATGTTGAATTTAGTTGACAATTTTGTAACATTATAATACTCATGAACAATTATGTAATCCTTTTATTTTTACTCATAAAATTATCATAAATATTTGTTCATGTCTTTGTTGATAGTTGATGCTTACTTTAATTGGATAAAGGATGGGAGGGGGGGGGGGCAGTGGAAATTGTGGAAACTGGTATCATTTATGCATTTCTTCTCTACATTTTCTTAACTAGTTAAAACATATTATGACCAGTTATCATAAGTCTGCACTTTGATAAACATCATCCAAAACTTCTTTATTTTCATATTTAATCACTTTGAATAATTGTTTTCTTATGCAAAGTATGCACAAATAATAATTTGTTGAGAATAACATTATATCTATGCAAAAGTTAAAAATATTAAAAATTGTTCTAGTCTTGAAGATAGTTTCATATATGACCAACAATACTTTGTTCTGCTAGAGCTTTGAGTTTGTTGTGCTCACTGAATTATTTTGATAGAATCATATTTTGTGATATTTTTCTGTTTTATGCTTTTATTTAATGCCTGTGTAATGTTTTGGATTTTCAATAATAATGTCAATGTATTAAAACTATTCCTATGCAATATCTTTCATAGTTGCTTATGAAATGATTTCTGTGTACTTAAATGTTTAGCAACAAAATACTATGCAACTCAACTTGAATTCTATGCAATGTCCAAAAATATTGTTTGACAAAAACAATACTGATAATTTTAAATTCTTTTATATTGTTATCAAATCTTGTAGCTGATATATTTTTGTATGTATTATATTTATTTGTTAAACATGTTTTTCCACAATTTTTACAATTTCAGAATGTGGAATACAGTGAATATTATTATGAATTTGTATGTGTACATGCAGTTTTTTATTGACTTTCTGTAATTTATCATATCTCTATATTTTATTCTATTTTAATATACTCGTTTACTGATTTTGTATTGCAGGAATGCTTGGTTTAATATAGAAATGTCTTTCAGTTAGCATAAAGGTTATATTTTAAAATTACTTTCCCTTTTGCACATTGAATAAATAGCATGTAAAGTTTAGTGAAACAGGAATTTCTGTGAATTCAAATTGCCATTTAAATTTATTGTTGATCTATTTATCATCAGACGTTTTTGTGATTTCCAGATTCTTTGGTGCTGTAAATGGTAACACTTTCATTTGATGGTGCTATATATTTATCTATTTTTAAATGCAAAGTATAGTTGCATATTATAAAGTCTATATTTGCTTGTATGGCCTTTTTTTTTTTTTTTAAACCATGCCAAAAAAATTTTACCTAACTTTAAAAAAGGTTATTCAGTTTGTTGATATATATATATATATATATAAATCTATTCATGTAAATCTTTTAAATGGTGTAGCTAGTTTATTTTCCCAGTTTATTTGTGTGAATTATTATCATTAGGATTTTTAAAATGCATATTTTCATTCTATCTACTTGCTGTTTTCACATTTTTTTTAGATTTTTACAAAAACTCTGATGAAATTTTGATATTTCTTATGGGTTAATTAGATGCTTTGTTAAGTACTTTACTTTTTTAAAATGGTTTCTCATCATTGTAATTTTAAAATTAGAATTTATTAGCAGTTATAATCTCTGAAAAGTACCCATCATTACAAAAATGCAATTTTTGTTAGAATAAAGTGTAGAATTATAGAAAGAGATTACGTTATTAGTTGAAGTTGGTTACAAGCTTTTCAAAAGAATTACTTGTTTATTATAGAGTTTGAACCAGAGGCTCTTCATTGCTATGTTAGTAGTAAGTAAGCTTTCCCGTAACGTTTAGGGACAAAATATAAACTCTAAATAAAGTAACATTGAGTCACAGTGTTGCCTATCTCATCATGAGACGGTTTTCCCCCCTTAAAAATACTGTATGCAATTATATTTCAAATGTTTATTTTGTTATAAAATGCTCTGTTAATAGATTTTTTTTTTTTTTTTTTTTTAAGTTTATTAGAGTTCCATACTTAAGTAAAAATGGAACCCATTATAAGATCACTTGTATGTCTGTCTGTCCATCTATTACAGCAGTTTTTCTCAAAAACTATGGAGCATGAAAAGTTCAAACCTGCCAGAGTTATAAAAGCTATGACCCACTTATTTATAGATTATTCACCATTCACAATTATTTTTTAAAAAAATTAAGTTACTTAACAATTTTTTGTTATTGCTGTTGTTTATGTATCGTGTGATGTATCGTTTGAAAGATCTCATAACGCCAAACACAAAAATATATTTTGCTTTAATTGTATTTTCAGAGATATCATAAAAAAATGTACTGAAAAATGTCTACCCCTCCCCCCCTCATATTCCTATTTTTGAATCTTCTGTAACTAAAATTATGAAAAAATTAAGGGTAGTAGTAGTTTATTTAAGCGATTATCCTAAGTTACATAGTTTGTAAAAGTTGCATTTTTCCGTTACACACAAACTTTATTTTGCAGGCACTCAGCAGAGTAGTCGAGCACTCAAGACACCTATTGACACAGAATCATCCAAGGATTGTTGATAATGATTTTCATAAATTGTCAGTAATTAGCCAAAATATTAATTAAAAACCTATCTAGAAAACAGCAGCACAGACCAAAGCAGTGTTGCAACTTTACGAACTCCTTTCAAAGCCCACTTGGCGTGAGCGAGCAAAACTCGTATTTGACCAATTATTTTTATTTAAGAAGCTGCTATTTGTAACTGAATATATCAGTGCCACACATATGCCACGCTAGTTTAACAGGCATATACTTTACTTAATTATAGGGCATTTTGTAATTAGTCGATGAATTTTTTTTTCAGGTATTTTTTTTAAATAAATCTAATGACGGGTTTTTTTTACAACCAATTAATAAAGCCAATCGATCACATATGTCCTACTGGGCGCAATTGCAGGCACTTATAGGAAAATAGATGTTCAAGAAATCGCAAATTTCTGTCCCAAAAGATTTAAAAATAATTAAGAAATGCTCAGTTCTAAAAACATTTCTTAGCTTGAAGAACTTTTACTGATATGTGGATGGAAACATCTGTTTATCACCATTTGTTTATTATACATGATTACACTTTTTAAACTCTGTAATATAGGTTAATGTATTATTTGTTCATGTGAGATATCTGCACACCAATAAAACCAATACAGTAATACCTCGGTTTTCGTTGACTTCAGTTATCGATTTTTTTCTGTGAAAAATTTGTCTCGGTTTTTGTCTGTGTATTCTAGTGACCTCGCTGCGTTTCCTGTAAACAAACGGGGCGACTGCATGTTCTTTCGATCAATGCGGCGTTGTTTCTCGCCGTGTGTGCATCACCCCACTTGTCTAGGCCACCAATTTCGTTTATTTCTAGGGGATTTTTTGTTGATTGCAAGAGGACCATCATGGGACCAAAAAAAGTTTCCAGATCCAGAAAACCCTATACATGTGGTGCAGTCAGTCATTGATTTTAAGTCCATTGGTTTGGTGGTGAGTGGTGAGGATGTGGAAGAATTGGTTTATGAACACAGCGAAGAACTCACCACCGAAGAGCTGCAAGACCTAGCCACCTACAAGTGCAACAGACGACAGATGAGGAGGAAGAGACAGGGAAGAATGTGCCTTCTTCAGAGATTAAGGACATTTTCTCTATGTGGAGTAAGATACGGTGGTTTGTGGAGAAAAATCACCCAGACAGAGCTGTTCCAAGCTGTGTCTGCAACTTGTTTAATGATAATGTCTTGCCCCATTTTATTTAAATCTTAAAGAGGCGACAGAAACATGGTCCTTTTTTGTCTGACACAGTTCCTCTAACTCTGAAGCTAGACCTACTGCCAAAAGACCAAAAACGGGAGTTACCCCAGATATAGTGTCCTGATACCATACGCCAAGAACACTATATTAATTTCTTATTGTTTTTAGCATTAAATGCTGTACTTTTTCTCTTTAAAATCTGTTTTGGTACGTATTTTGTAGTGTTTAGAACAAATTAATTGGATTTACATCGATATTAATGGAAATAATTGCCTCGGTTTTCGTCAATTTCGGATTTCGGCGATAGTTTTTGGACGGATTATCGATGAAAACCGAGGTATCACTGTATCCTGAATGTAAAATGCAGGGCAGTTCATAAATAAATATAAAGTTTCAGCATACTATTTAAAACAAAGAGAAGGCATTTTATGTTCCTTAGAATAGAATTTTAGGAAAAGATTTAAATTTTCCTTAGTGACAGTATTCTAAAAATATACATAGCACACTGATTATTCTGTGTGATTCACTTTAGTCATACAACTTGCATCCAGCTGCTAATCTACTTCTGCTCAAACACAAACTAAGGTATCTGAATCAAGTCTAATGATAATGACATTGCTCAGCTCACTAGAATAACAGGAAGCAAAAATCAAAAGGTAAAAGAAAAAACTTGTGTTTTATGCGAAATTTATTAAGTCAGGACTTCTGCTGACCATTGAGTCAGTGCCATGTTCTTTTCCATATTGTTTCAATCTTCTCCTTTGCAGATGTTGCCATTTTAACTGAAAAGTCATGTGGTGTGCTCACTATTGCATATGTTCTTCCCTTAGTAGTAGAATACAAACTTTATAATTGCATTCTATGTAACAGTTTGCAGTTGTGGTCCGAGTTATTGTTTTATGGTGTCTGGAAACTGTATATGTATTTATGAATCAACTTGCATGTTGGGGTGAACATATTTACATAGAAGGTGTAATTACATATTCTTTTCTTTGATAGGCTTCTACTGTCCCCGAAATCGGGGTGTTGGGAAATCAAGCTCAAAGTTTTGCAAGTAGTATTATAGAATAGGGTACTACACACTTTAGCTCGACACTGTGAGAATAAATACTAAGGGCGAACCAGGGCAAAATGACTTACCTACACGTTGCCTACATGTATCTGAGGTAGAAAAAACAAAAAACAAAATATCGATTTTTCGGATTCGCCCTTACTCTTCCAAGCTCCTGATATATCCCAGTAGTATTAGAAATAAATATTATTTTACTTTATTTCAAATTGACTTCTATTACTATCATTTGATGCTGTTAGTTTTGGGAAATAAGCTGTAAAAGAAAACTCTGTTTTTTTTTTTTAAATGAAAATTGTACCATAACCTGGAGTTACTTGAACCTAAATAAAAAATATCTTAAGTCAGTCTTGAGTGTATACTGTGTTATTAGTTAGTGCTTCGAACTGTAGAGTATTCTTGAATCATATCAGTACTCTCAACACAGTAGAGCCAAAAACCAATTAAAAACTTGTATGAGTGGGCAGGGGGTAGTACCCAGGATCCAAGTAGCCCGAATTTACAATAGTAAAAAAGCATTTAGATTGAAAAGTGCAAAGATGAAATGACTATCACTGATTTTGAAAATATAGGAGCCATGTATGGATGAGAGTTATTTTTCTTATAAATTGCTTTCTTTGTACTGGTGAAGTTGTGTTACTTTTTTTTAATTGAATAAGTTATGTTCCAGCTCTAATGATTTCCCTAAACTTGTACATGCTATTTGTATACAGGTTCTCTAAATAATATCTATAAAAAGAAAAGCTAAAATTAATAAATACTTTCTATTTTTATTTATTTATTTTTTCAAGAAGTATATTTCGCATTCTTGTGCATAAAATCTACAGATGAAACAGATTTTGAATTTTTTTAATTGAAAAAAAAAAAAATTACAAACAGAAAATGATGATGTAACAATGAATTTCTTATGAATAATATTACAAGGCTGTCAATCAGCATGAGCTTTTAAAATTATTTACAAAAAATAAAAGTTTTATCATTTCTGCCAGAGATATTTAAATGTTTTATTGGTAAACATTCATATGGACAGTCTGTATATTAATTTTATTTCTCATTAAGATTTGTTTTCCTTATAATTATCCTGGCATTCCTGTTTTTTCCAGTTTCTGAATTTTTTTTTACTATCATCAAAATTTATAATCACAAATATCTATTTGAAACTTTGCATTGGTTGTTTGTCTCACATTCATTGACTTTATCATGCAGTTGTGTTGGATTTGTATTGTATAACGTAATCAAAAGTAACTAAGAAACTGTTTAATGGATAATGCTGTGTGTGTTTAAAGTGGTTTGTGCGTGTGAGCTGGTTATTGCTAGTAATTCTTTGTTACTCTTGATTCAGTATTATGCTTCATTAGATATTTGTATAATCCTGACATATATTAAACAAAATTAAAAATATTGCTGCCCGTCTCCTCTGATTTATATTTCTTTTTTGCAATATACAGCTGTATTTAAGAAAGAATGATTTGCATAGTAGCACAAAGTGTTAAAAGGGGAAAAAAAAAAAAAAACTTGTGAAGAATACCACCGAATAAAAAATTGAAATCTGACAAAAAACATTTGCATTAAAAAAAAGAAAAAAAGCTAAATTCATTTTAGAATATTCTCTTAACACAAAATATTTGAAATTTAAAATAATGGCAAGTTCCTTTCCTCTGTTGAACTCCAAATTCAGTATTTCATGAGAAAGGGAATAGAGTATGTTGAAAGGTTCTTGGCAAGTTTTAGTTTAAAATGAGATCTTAATTTGGTTTCAAGTATAGGAGGCATGCGTAGAACAAACCTGAGTAGTTACTTCCTCACATTTCTTCCCTGCTTAGGAAGTACTGGATTTGGTGTTCAGTATTGAAAAGTAGCTTAAACATACTTTATTATTTTTCTAATATTGTTTTGTTGAGAAAATATTCTAAAGATGCACCTTCTTTTTTCACTTAACTAGTTTTTCTTCCGTTTACTTCACAAACAAACTATTTGAAAAACTATTCTTTCATTTTACTTTGATTCGAGATTGCTATTAATTTATTATTACAAAAGTAGAATGAGAAACTAAGACACTGATTATTTATTCTTTTACTTGTGGAAATGTGTTACACTTGCTATGTTTAGTTTATATAAAATAATGCGTAAATTAATTACCTAAAGGAAATTATATTAGATTTAAATATTATTTTTAAATGAAACTGTTTTATGTTGGATAAAATCAATGCTTTTTACAGACTCAACTTCAGCTGTTTTCATTTTTTTCAATACTCATTCTTTGGTTGAGCCGACCAGTTTTAAATGGGGACACTCTAGTGATGCTAAATTGGAGAGGGTATTTAATTCAAAATATCTATCACTATTTCAGAATAAAAATCTATTTAATGACAGACATTTCATGATTAAATAAAGCAAAGATTGCTAGTTGGTAAAAGTAGTAGATATTTTGAATTTAAAAAATCCCCAATTTAGCAACTGCACATATTTTTACACAATTCATCAACAACTTATTTTGATTGCACAACATAATTCTTTATTTTTGTTTTTAAAAAAGAAGATTTATATAGAAAATATCTCATGCCCTTCTCATTCAATTCACTGTGCATACCAACTCATTATAAGCAGGCAAGAATTTATCTTGGGTTCATTTTTTTAACATTTTACGACCTCTGGGACGAGAAGCAAGTTTTTCTCCTAAAAGGAAGAAAAAAAAAATTAAAAATGAAGTTTTAGCAGCCATTTGAGATATGTAACTAAGGGAATTTAAGAAATAATCAAACTACTCTCAAAAATTACTATCATTTGTTACAAAGTGTTCTTTTGAAAAAACATTGTGCTATGAATATTAATAACATTTAAAAACTTTTTAACAAAAATTTAAAAAAAAATCCAAGATATATTTTATTAAAATACCCGGTAATTCTTATTTTATTGTTAGTTAAAATGTAAACTTTGTCGTATAGTTTAGTGATAATTTTTTTTTTTTTTTTTGTTAGTGTTTTATTTACTAGAAATAATAAAAGACTTTTATCTTAAAACTCTATCTCTTACCATTAAGCAGTGTTAAGATAAAGTCGAAAAGTATTCCAGGTGTAAATTTATTCACTAAAAGTAAATCAGGGTAACAAAAGAAAAAAGAAATGCGTATTAAATATACATCGACCACATTAAATTAAATTGTCAAAGCTAGGTACTTGAACAACTTGTTTTTTGATTAAATAATCTCTTCCCCATCTATGTCATTTTAATTACTTTCTTTTCCTGTAGTGTAGCTAAGCCTTTAAAGCTACTAGCTAACTTCTCATGGTCGAAGCATACCTTCACAAGCCTCCAAAATCTCAAAGTTTCATGTAATTTTTTTTTAATTTGTGGGCTGTAAATTTTCCCTTATTAGTATAATTTATTTTTAAAGTGAGATAATGGAATTTGTTGTTAATTGAAGAATGAATTTACCTGATCCAGCCTTCACACAAAATGGCAATTTAGGAGTCCAGCGTCCTTCAATGTCACACTGATACATTGCAGTGGGCACTGCTTCTTTGTCCTCGTAGTGTTCACAACGGACTTCACAGCTGGGTCCTTTATGCATATGGTTCGTGTAGCATTTGGCATATGCTCCTGGTCCATACGATAAGTTGCAGTCGACAAAAGCTGCAAAGTTGAGAAAATATGGTCTAAAAAACTAAAACATATTCAGAAAGAAACGAAACAATGTACAAACTAAAACTAGTATGTTCCGGTGATCACAAAACTTTGTTCTTTGAATTTAATATGGAGTTATAGTGATCACTGAATGAAAAAGGGATAGCATAATAGTGCTGCCTTTTGGGTATTTAAAGTCAAAATTGGACCAGCACGTATATTTTTAATTAATAACCTCAAATAAGAAATTTGGTGTATTTTACCGTCTAGAAATTGAGATACAGCTATAGTGGCCATTGCAAAAATAGGCCATAGCACACTTGTTGGCTGATCAAAATCAATATTGAATCGGCTTAGTTTTCCACTGGATCTTTATTTGGAGCAACCACGATCTCTAAGGGGGCAAATTTACTTAATGGTTACGTTTGATTTCCTGTGGAGAAATCAGCATCAGCTTAAACAATGAGTATTTGTTGAAAAGTACTAATGATAAGGATACCACAATAGCACAGAATTTTAGCCAACTTGGCGAAATATCGCCAAATTTGGCGACAAAAATAAGTTGCCATATATGAAGCCAACTTGGCGATAGCCGGCTAATTTGGCAAAATTCCCATTTAAATCCATTAATTTTCCATAATCGAACTCACCGCAATTTAATTTAAACTCCGTACATTTAAGGGGTTTTTTTTTTTTTTTTCAAGACTTTTCTGCTTTTTAGTGCATTTAAAAAAATATGTATATATTTTCTACATTTTTGTGAATTTTAATGAAAGCATATTAAAAAAATTACATTTATATTTGTTACCTTCATTTTTGTTCGAAAATGCATGAAATTTGCAGGTGCTCATACTCAAGAATTTTGTAATCGAGAAGTTTTATTTATTTATTGCAAAATCTTAAGGTATTAGAAAATGCTGTCAAAGTTAGCGTTTCTAACCGAATTTACTGATGCGACAGTGCCGGAAAGGGGAAAACAGACGTCCGGATACAAAAGTCCCTTATAACTCAAGATGAATTCATTTATCAAAAATGGGAAAAAAAAACTAATCGATTACCAATCACTTCAATAACCATGCTTGCAGGTGTCATGCTTTTACGTTACGTTTAAGAATGTGTCAGAAAGTTGAGCAGGGAATATTGTTTTGAGAATCTCCTTAATATGTTCCAAATTGTATTTTAAAAAGACGTATTTTACATAGTGTCGCCGTCTGCTGGACATAGTGAGAAACAATAATGGCACGGTAATTTTTTTCAACAGATGGTTATAATTTTATGTTACTGAATAATAAATAACACAAATATAATAAAAATGACAGACAAAGTATTGCAAATGGAACTTTTTTTTTAAGTAAATAAATGTTAGAATTAAAAAAATAAGACTTGCAATTAATTAATTAAAAAAATTGAAAAGTGCCCAGTTAAACTGATGGCATTGAGCTCACAGGCTATTCACACTAATTGTATATTATACTCTTATTTCAAAGAACAATGTCCTCGAAAAATAAATTAAAGGGGGATTAGCCCCTACCCCTCTTTTTCCCATCTTTATACTTAACAAATGAGCCTCCAAATCTCATCAGGGAAGCGCCTTATCAGAATAAACTGGTCTACTAAATTTCAAGCAAATCGGGCAGAAAAACCCATTTATCTAAATTAAGGGGGGAATTAGCCCCCAAAACTAGTGAAAGTACCTTATCAGAATGAACCTATTTGCAAAATTTGAGGCAAACCGGATAATTCTGCCGGAAAAACTCATTTATCTAAATTAAGGCGGGATTAGCCCCCCTTTATACTTAACTAATGAACCCCCCAAAAGTAATCAAAGAAGAGCCTTATCAGAATGAACCTATTTACAAAATTTGATGCAAATCGGAAAATTCTGTCTGAAAAACCAACTTATCTAAATTAAGGGAAGAGGGGTTAGCCCCCGTTTCCCCCTTTATACTTAACCAATGAAGCCCCAAAACTAATCAGGGGAGCGACTTATCAGAATGAACCTAGAAAAAAAATTTTTGAAGCAAATTGGATATTTCTATCAAGAGTTATCGCGTTACGTACGTACATATAGAAGCTGCGGGCACATTAGCTCTCAGGCTTTGATAGCCTGTGAGCTAAAAAATAGATACTTTATTATTACACTAGCTAACTTGCCCGGGTACATAAAAAAACTGCACAAATTTCGAAAAAAGAAAGAAAAATTATATATTGTGCTCGAAGATTGAAAGTTGATTCAACTTCTATCAACGTCTTTCACTAATGTGGAAAATTGGTAGAAAATCGCTAAAATACACTAAAAATCACATACAAAATACCTGAAAAATTCGAAAATTGTTATACGAAATCCGAATAAACTTTATTGAAATGAAGGTAGAAATTACTTTAGTATTATAGGTCAAAAATGGAATGTCAAAAAATTGCAGCAGATCGCGAAGAAACGCAAATATCGAATTAAAAATCACCTGATGACGTAACAAACATGTGTAAAGTGTTTAATGTCAAGTAAATTTGACATTTACGATCACGCATTATTGGCATTTAATCTTATAGTTTGGCGATATCAGGTAGAACCACAAATTATTTCTGTTTGTATTTAAAGGTAGATAAATAGCTCTTCTTTATATAAATAAATAAAATAAATATTGAAAAAATGCTTATATGTATATGAAAAATAAATAGTTTGCCAGTAAATATACGTAAAATTCACTTCACTCGCCAAGGCCATTTTCTCTAACTCACCAAAGCCCATATATCAAAAACATACCAAATACTCTTCGATCTGTTGCCTGATACTAAGTAATCACAATTGTAAACCGGGTTTGGCGCGATTTTTTTTTTCACGCCAAATTGGTGAAAACATCGTTTTTGAATACCAGTTGCACATATATATTTGAATTATTTTAAAAGGAAATAGCAATAAATAATAAAAAGTTTAATTAATGTCTATAGAACAAAACAGTTTATATAACTGTAAAAAAGAAAATAAAAGTAAATAAACAGCTTATTAATAAATTAAACAAAAACCTAATTTGCAGAACAAATTAAAAAAACAAAATTTATTTCCTAAATTGTTTAAGCCCGAGAAGGGGCAGATATTAAGATATTTCATTCAATTCGTTCTACATTCAGTGCTAAATTTTTGTAACAAATAAGTTAAACCAATTGAACATTAAACAAGTAATATAAAAATTTTGTTTTTAAAATCAATTCCTACTTAGGCTATCAAAGAAAAATTTAATATAATCAAGCTAATATTAGTTTTTGTTGCATTAAAATATCTCAATTTGTTGATTATCTATAAGCAAGAAGGTTTACAATGGAACTCTATGGGAATTTGGCGAAATATTACAGATATCGCCAAGTTGGCGTCACTTTTGGCGACTCATTTTGGCCGCCAAATTTGGCGATATGTTGCCAAGTTGGCGACAAACTTGGCGGTATTTGGCGACAGAACAGGGTCCCCCTATGGTAATCCCTTATTGAAAATACTTTCATTGAACTTCAATAACCAATGTCCGCCATTTTGTTTCCCATGCAAAACTAAAATTAATTAATTAAAATTTAATTAATTAATTAATATTTGAAAAAACTGTATTAACATCAATTGTCATCCAGTACAAGTTTTAAAAAATTTATTTCAACTTGATAGGATGAATAATGAGTATTTTATTAACGATTGAAAATTTGAACAAGATAAATATATAAATAAATATAGGGAGAGTGTGAGCTAATAGTAGGAATGTAAAAAATAACTAGTATGTTGTGGCCATCACAAAACTTTCTTCTATATAAATCACGTCAATTAAATCATTTAAATAGTACAAGAAATTACATGAATTTAGCACAAATTCATATCAAAGTATATCTGAATGTGAAGTTTGATGAAAATTCGTGCATTAGTTCTTGAGATAGAGCTACAGCGGGAATTCTGAAAAATGTAGCATAGCAGCGCCACCTGTTGAGCGATTTACACTAAAAATAAACAGCACTAAATGATATCAAGGTATACCTGAATCTGAAGTTTGTTGAAAATCTAAGCGTTAGTTCTTGAGATAAAGCTATTGCGGAAATCGCAAAAAATACAGCATAGCAGCGCCACCTGTTGAGCGATTTACACCAAAAATTAAACAGCACTAATTTACACGTCAATTCATGTCAAGGACTAACTAAGTCTGAAGTTTGATGAAAATCCGTGCAATAGTTCTTGAGATACAGCTCTTGCGAAAATCGTGAAAATGCAGCACAGCAGCGCCACCTGTTGGGCGATTTACACCAAAAATTAAACAGCACTAATTTATATCAAGGACTAACGAAATCTGAAGTTTGATGAAAATTCGTGCATTTTTTCTTGAGTTAGAGCTATTGCGATAATCATGAATAATGCAGCATAGCAGCGCCACCTGTTGGGCGATTTTCACAAAAAAGTAATCAGCACCAAACTATATCTTGGACTAACTGAATCTGAAGTTTTATGAAAATCCGTGCAGTAGTTCTTGAGATATAGCTATTGCAGAAATCGTGAAAAATGCCGCATAGCAGCGCCACCTGTTGGGCGATTTTCACCAATAACTAATCAGGTCTAGTTTATATCAAGGTATAACTAAATAATAAGTTTTGTGAAATTCTGTGCATTAGTTCTTGAGATAGAGCGCCCACAAAATTTTTGTCACATACAGACTCACAGACAGAGTGACGGAGTGACAGACAGACATTTTCTAAAAACCATCAAATCGTGTTCTGGGCATTCTAAAACGTGTAAATCCGTCGAAAATTTTCACGAATCCAATACTTTCTTCTTGTAAAGATAGAAGAAAGTAAAAATGAACACCTATATACTTAGATTCCGTTCAAATGAAATCGAAATAAATCTTAGACTTTTTTTAAAGTTTTGTATTTTGCATGTACCTTATATTATGTACAATCGTCATAAACATAATTCAAAATCTGCAGTACAAATAGATACAACTTAAAAATGGAAAAAGTCTAAGATTTATTTCAATTTCATTTGAACGGAATCTAAGTATATAGGTGTTTAAAGCATTATATTGTATGGATTTCTTTTTTATTTTTTAATGCTCAATTGGTTTAGCTTATTTGTTACAAAAATTTAACATTGAATGTAGAACGAATTGAATGAAATATCTTAATATCTGCCCCTTAATTTGTTCTGCAAATTAGGTTTTTGTTTAATATGTCAAGTTTTTTAATAACTACTACATTCAGACAAACACATTTCAAAATTAATGGAGGGTATCATAATCAGGCTTTGATTTGTGCGATATCGCATCACAATTTGTGATGCAATTTACCTATGTATAATTCAAAATGTTTCACCAGTGCAGTAATGCAGGTTGTTGTAGTTTGGTCAAAAAATTACAATCTGAACTTAAAAAATCTGCTTGAAAATGTCATTTTTTTTCCACTATGACGTCATATTCTTCTTTTTAATTCTTAAAAAAAAAAAAAAAAAAAAAACTTCCAATTTCTTCAGTTTCATGTTTCACGTGAAAATCATTCAACAAAAAATAGGCAAATTATTATTACGGCTTTTGAATTATTTACAACAATGAAGGAAAAATGTTAAATTTTATTAGAAAATGTCCGTTGATTCTCAATGAAAAAAAGCGAAATTTGGAATTATTAAGAAAAATATTTGAATAATGTAAATAAAAATTAGCCCATGTTACTCTCTAGTTACTCCCACTTATATGCAAAGGCATTTTATGATCCGTTTTACACTTTGAATTTATAATATTATTAGAATTAGCAAAGAATTAAAAATGAGTGGCATCAGGGACAAAAAGGTGGGAAGAAAAAATGAAAAAGTTATCTCCATAGGCTTTTCTATGTTAAATTAACATTGAGAAGTGACACTGGAAATAAATAAGTATTGCGCGGCAGCGCAATACTTAAATTAACAACAATAACCGAGTTACCATGTCAGGCAAAATAACGCCATTTTGGAGCCCATTTTCTACCATGGAGCGTATATGACACCTGTGCCAACAAAACTTTCAATAATATAGTAAATATGTCATTTGGTGGTGGCTTGATTATCGAAGATTATAAAATATGTGTGTATATGGCACATTTTTACATTAAAATTTAAATACTTGACTACATAGTTATAATTTTAACTCCTTTTTATATAATTTACATTTGAATATAAAGATTTACTCCGAAATGTTCTCCTATACTTAAAAAAAAATTATTGCGACCTTCGCCTGGCTTATTTCACGCTTCTGCCTTTGTGGCTTAAAATTGCATTGTTTGGCGACCAAGGTAATAGAGGTCTGCACGGGCCGACATTTCCAGGCGCGGGCCCGGCCCGACTCATAGAGAAAAAAAATCGGCCCGGCTCGGCCCGATACAAAAATTAAAAGTTCGGCCCGGGCCCGGCCCGGCCCGGCCCGATAAAAAAGTTAAAATTTCGGCCCGGCCCGGAAAAAAGTTAAAATTTCGGCCCGGCCCGGAAAAAAGTTAAAATTTCGGCCCGGGCCCGGCCCGAGGGAACTTCTACAAAACATTGATTTTTACGTCGAATTGGTTAAAAATGTGTCTCGTACGAGGGGTTCTGATCAAAAATATTTATCTTAACTTTTTTTCATGTTTATAATCTTTATTTTTATAGTATAATCTTTATTTTTATAGAAGTGTAGCAGGCTGCGATATTTATTTTTTTAAGGAATCTCTATTTCTTGTATGTAAATTTTTCAGTTATCATTAATATTGTTAATCCATATTCCATGTATAGAAGTGTTAAAAATCGGAAAAATGCTATACAGTAAAATCTTCTAACAAGGGAACCACTTTTGGTGTTGCTCGCACCTAGCATTGAGACCTGGTGCATTTTAAAGCCCTATATTACGAAGTTTGAGAATCGGTAAAATTTTTCTGTTAAAATAATATTTCTTGATTTTAGAGCAGCATAACTTTCTGAAAATGTAATTTTCGAGACCACTTATCGGACTATTAACATCGAAGTTTTTTTAAAAAAAGCATTTACAGACAAAAATTAGTTAATAATAAATATAAAATATTGAAAAAAGTTTAAAAATTCCTTCAGGAACCCACGAATTTGATTTTGAAAAATTGCAACATTATATTCGCATTCTTGGCGGGGAAACAGTTGGCGCTTTTTTTTCAAAAGTAGAGATTTCCGGTAACCCTAGCCAAATGTCATAGCTGTTTGTCTTGTATGAGGAGTGGTTTGGACTTTAGTAGAAATTGTAATGTCCGATGTTACCAAATTAGTCACAGTAATTTTTCTAAATTGTGTAAAAATATTAATTTACTTTATAATGACTTTTACCAAAGGACCATTTAATACAGCAACATTTCATTTTAAACTTTCGAAACTTTATTCCATTCGATTTCAAAAATAGTTTGCTTATTCTGTATTTTACTAAAAAATAGTTTTCAATGATCTTGGAAGCTTTTATAGAATTATGTTTACTATTTAGTATTTATCGTCTGCATAGAAAAAAAAAAAAAGAAAAACCAAATATTTGCTTCTTATGATATCAATTATTTAAAAAATCGCAATATATGTACTATACATTTACTCATCGGATAAAGCGGGCGGAAAAATTGCACCGCCACATTTGGCGACTTAACTCACTTTTGGCGTGAAATAAACAAATAAAAATGTAATAATAAAAAATTTAAAGTACAAAAAAGTATATAAAATATTATTTTAACAGAGAAATTTTATCGGTTCTCTAACTTTTATGTATAGAACTATAAAATGCACCAGGTCTCGTTGCTAGGTGCGAGCAACACCAAAAGTGGTTCCCTTGTAAGATGGAATTGCATAGAAAAGAAAAAAAAAATGCGTTATAGACAAGTTCCTCTCTTAGCAAGTGTAAATGTATTATATATTCTTTTCTTACTTATTAGTATATTAATTTTGCATGGATCAACACGTTTTTCAGTTTAAAACAGGGTTCCGTCATAGGCAGGTTCCTTTTCACACATTTTACTGTATTTTAATTTAGTTATATTTTAATATGCGTAGAAATATACTATTTTTTAAAAATAATAAATTTTAATGTTTAAGTGTAGAATAATGCCGGTTCAAAAATGTATGCATTTTTTGCAAAAACTTTTGGGCCAGGCTTAATTTAACTGACCTTTAAATAAATCAGGCTACGCTGAGACAATGATTTTCATACGGGCTGGCTTGGGCTGTGAAGATTAGGAATGAAACCAGGCCCGGCTCTGTACAGAAAAATTAAGTTAGGCCCGGCCCGGCCCGAGTGCCGCGAATGAAAATCGGCCCGCAGGCCGGGCCGGGCTCGGGCAACGGGCCAGCCCGTGCAGATCTCTACAAGGTAATAATTAATTAGCATGTAACTCACAAATAACGCCTTTCTCCTGTAAGGCATACGATGGGAAAATTACATAAAAATGATAATTAAATTGAATAAAAAAATAAAGAAGGACTGTTACTTAAATTTTATTTCTTCAAGTTTTTTCATGCACATTTTTATTAACCTGGCGAAGCGAAAAATCGCCAAATAATGTATCAATTGCTTCTTTCATACTAATTTATTTTTTAAGTTTTATAAACATTCCTTTCATATTTAAATTAAATATTTTCATTTTATAAATTTTATCTGGCATTAAAAAGGTTTTTGATTCTTTTTTTTTAATTAAACAAATAACAGTTATTTTCTTTTAATTTGCGAGTTGTTTACATTATTTTCTAACGGATATAGCCATTTCAATTCATTTATCAACTATAATTTTCACCAAAATGACCACTGGCAACACTTTCGTCGAAAATATCAATAAAATACAATAATCTAAGCATTGTATCATGTTACTTTTATTCACAATTTAATTTACTTGGATTTCCTTAAATATAATTAATATAATCCCTTAAGTTAATATTAGTTTTTGTTGCATTAAAATATTTCAATTTGCTGATTTTCTGTAAGCAAGTAATCCATATTGGTTTACAATGGAAGTCTATGGGAATTTGGCGAAATATTAGAGATATCGCCACGTTGGCGTCACTTTTGGCGACTCATTTTGGTCGCCAAATTTGGCGATATGCCGCCAAGTTGGCGACAAACTTGGCGGTGTTTGGCGACAGAACTGTGTCCCTCTACGGTAACCTCCTTTTTAAATGCATTAAATGCTGTTCAATAATTGCATAAAAAAATCGCTAAAAATTCAAAAATCGCTGCACGAATTCCGAATAAACTTTTTTGAAAAGAGAACAAAATTTACTACATTGGGTTAAAAGAAAGGAACCATATTCGTATCACTTATATGGAAAAATCGCCTCGAAACATAAAAAAACGCTAAAAATCGCATAAAAAATTAAATTAAAAAAAATCTAATCAAAAAATCGAAAATCGAGCTTCGAGGTGCAAAACTACATATATAGACGTACATTTTCCCCAAATATTGTAGCTCTATGTGCAGTGGTCTCTTCAGAACACCGTCGACACACTCACTCACTCACACACAAACTTCTTTCTTTATTATTATAGAAGATTAACGTATTTAACAATGATAATAAACAAAGCTAAAGTTATGAAAAAGAAAATAAATAAAACGGAAAATTTTGAATTCAGACATAAATTCAAAACTTTTTAAAACGAAAAAACTTGATTGTTTAAAATAACCTTTTTTTATACTTTCGTATTTATAGTGGCGTCATCTAATATTTCTTGAATATGAGACTCGAAAATAATAAACCGTATCAAAATATCCGAATTACAGATGTTTCTGGACTATGGAATTCCTAATTAAAGATGTTATACTATATTGTATTTCTTTTATGTCTGTACACACCATTTTTTAAATACGTTGAAAAATTTACTCATTTTGTTACTGAGAAAAGGTAATATCTACTAGATTAATTTTTAATTAATTGCGTCATTGTATTTCTTAACCCATTCAGGATCATGAGTGCATATATGCATCCTCAAAAAGAGCATATAGATTTTGTTTTAGGCACTAGTAAAAAAGAAAAGTAATATTTGCTTTCTTTAATTAGAACATTTTCGTGAGTTTTAAGTAAAAGTAACTTTTAAAAAAAAAGTCGTGCCAACCGAATAAAATTTGTATAAAACCCGCCGGTCCTGGAGGGGTTAAAGCATAAAAATGAATCTATACTAACGCTTGCAGTTTTCGAAATCTTTTGATGGATGCCATCGGTCCTCTTCGTATTTACACTTCATCGTGCGTTGGATTCCCTCGGAAAACGTGTGGCCGAAGATGCAGGTCTGGTTGCATTCCCTGTGACAATCAAAAACATTGGATTATAATTTCTAAGAGACTACTCAGGTCCCTACTTAGACTATCTAGGGCTCCGGGACAAGCATCATTTTGGGGGCATCCTTCTATCCATTCAAATAATTTTTTCGTGAATTATGCTTGTCTAGTACTAAACTTCATTCCTATTGTATATGTACATAAATTTTGTACCAGGTACTATTCACATCTGTAGTACACAGGGTATCACAAGAAAAATGTACAAGAACTTTAAGATAAATGCTTGTAGGAAAAGCAGTGTAGTAAACGAGTTTCAAAATGTTGGATTGGTTGGCGGAAGTATTTGTTTGCAAACTATCCCTTTGCTTGTCTACGTATAGGTCATAGGAGGTCTAAAAAGAACGTCCAAATTGGTCATCATGAATGGTTTTAACTTGTCTTGTAAGTAGTGTAACATCATTGTGAACGAATTTTCCCCCCATAGACCATAATGTAACGCAGTCTTTTTCCCTGTAAACGAACTACAAATGTTTTACACTTAATTTTCAATAGAGAACATGCCATAATAAACATAAATTACATATATCAATTACATGACAATATGCGCATATTTATGAGACTTAGAGCACGGACAGTCAGAAGAAGCGAATTCATGAACACTTTTGAACTACGTTTGAACGTGTTAAAAAGCAAAGTTCAAAACACCAATTTTAGTTAGATTCCCATGTATCTATAGGTGAATATCACAAAATGTGAGATTTTGAAAATTTAAATCGTTTCAAAGCTTTTGATTTTTTTAAAAACTTTGGTTGAACAGCTGAATAAAGGATGTTATATGTAAAATTGTTAAAGTTTGAAGAGCTTAAGTTCATTTTTATGTAATTATAATTATATGTCATTTTCTTGTCTTATTAGGCCAGTAAAAATAGGATTTTTCTAACCGAAAATTCGCGGAAAGCTGGAAATTGTTTTAATCACTTTGTTTTACATGCAAATGAAGGGATTTGAAGTTTGTCCCATTTTTCCTGTTGAGCTTTAGACGTGGCATCACAAAAACCTCAAATTTTTCGGAGATTTTTAAGTATTTCGCAAATAACTCAAAAACCGCTCACTCTACAGAAACAGTTCTAATTTATAAATTGTAGACCATAAAAATCTGCGTCGATTGAGTATTACAGACTAAAAATTCCGCCAAAAATAAGCGAGATATGATAGATCAAAAAAGTACTTTTTTCCAATTTTTTCTGAAAAATCTCATAAAATTGGTTTTTTGAAGTTATCATGTACAAAATGTTCAATATAATAATAACAGAAAATCAAGAAAATTAATTTATTTAAAAACATTAGCATATAAGCAATGGTGATAAAGTCAACTCAAGTTACTTGAGGGAAATACAGGGAAATCGAGCTTGGAGCATTTTTTTGCTGGAACTTGATCTGCCCATTCTTCTTCCTCCTGCACATGGAAGACATCCTTGTCCATAAATACTTTTTCGTCGTATCCAGTTTGTGAGTCGTCGTCTTCTGCGGTATTTGTGCACGACGCACTTTTACAGTGGTAACATATAATTGAGCATTTAACACCATTCTTCCTACAAGAACATAAACCGCCTTTGCATCCCTTTGCACATTTGCATGACCGAGTGTTTAGAAGCTCTGGTGTTGCAGCTATATTGTTCGTGTTGATTGAAAGTATTCCATGTTTGAATGACTTCCAACCCCAATCAGTGGGATTTATCACCCTTCCATTCCAGATGTTGATCTAAAGAAAAACTCTGTATGAATGTTATTTGGCTGCATCTTCAGTTGGCGGCAGAGAAGCGAGGTTAAATTGGGTCTTCATAAGATGTTTTGCAAATGTGTTGTATCGCAATTTGTGCAGTGTTGTGGATTCGTCATACTGGGGACTGTATAAGGTGGCAATAAATTTCTTCCCCGCATAACTTCTTCAGGCGTTCATATTGGTTATTAAAGACAGTTGGAACATCCTGTAGGTGAGCATGATTTTCCAAAAGCTTGACGAATTTCAGTTTGCCCTGCCTGAAGAAGGCCGATGCAGAATCACAGCCACTAAAATCATGTAGGAATAGGACATTTTTCTTCATAATCGGCGAGTACTTGAAACTTAAAGGTGAATATAAAACATTGCCCGGTTGTCCTTTTCCAAGTTTCAAGAAGTATATCGTGAATGAGTTGAGAATAAATGTAGTCAAAAGAACAAGCAGATCAGTATCTTTCCCAACTATGATGACAACGTTCTGACTGCTGATCAAGTTGGATGGCTTCCATCGCGATGCTAGTATCTGTACAACATCCTCGACAGCTTGTTTTACAGTAAAATTGTGTTGCTCCAATTTTTCAATGAGCATTTTCATTAAACGGCGTTTATTCCCTTTTGCAAGGAAGGGCTCTTTTTGCATTGTGAGCGTCGTATTTTCGTTAAAGTCAACACTTGCTGCAATGTATTTATTTTTAAACGCTCAGCAGACTTGGTGTCATGTTCTGACGACTCTTTTGGGTAACCATCAAAAACAATTGTTGCAGTTTTACTATAGTTGTTTTTCAAATATCCAATGTTCTTGGAGAGAACTTTTCTCTTAGCTCCCAACTCACTCAATGAAGGAGGAAGCCACCATCAATCACATGGACAGTTTTAATGCTTTGCTCTAAATTATTAAGGGGGGTGTACGAATCGTAAAATACCGACTTTCGCGTTTTCCTCATTCCAAAGTTATCAAACAGAGAAGTTGGAAATGGAGCCAATTCATACTCAAAGAACTTTCTAAGTTCTTCCTCTAATTTCTTGTGGAAATTAATTCGGCGAAAAATAGTCTCTGTATCGACGGATACCTCCTCATCATGGATTTTAACAGCACACGTGAAGCTTTTCATTGGAGTTACTCGATTGGAACTCTTGAATTTCACATGGCCAAAATCATCACCAATAACACTTTTTATACTTGCAACTCCAATCTCTTTGTCTAGATGACAATTTATTTTATCGCCACCAATCACTCCTGTACTCAGACACTATTAGTGTTTGTTTAATGTAACACTAGGATTGTGTTAAGGTTTCAAAATTGTAATCATAAGCGCAAATATACGTGTGAGTACATTTCGTTTGGTTACATAAGCACTTCAAAAATCCAATTTTCTGAGATTTTTTAGAAAAAACTGGAAAAATTCACTTTTTTTATCTATCATATCTCGCTTATTTTTGATGGAATTTTTAGTCTGCGGTACTCAATCGACGCAGAATGTTATGGTCTACAATTTATAAATTAGAACTGTTTCTGTAGAGTGAACAGTTTTTGAGTTATTTGCAAAATACTGAAAAAAGTCCGAATTTTTTTAGGTTTTTGTGGTGCCACGTCTGAAGCTCACTAGGAAAAATGGGACAAACTTCAAATCCCTTCATCTGGATGAAAACAAAGTAATTAAAACGATTTCCAGCTTTCCGCGAATTTTTGCATAAAACGGCCCTTTTTTGAGCTAATTTTACTGGACTATATGTATATCAGGATAATGACAATTTTATTCTAAAACAATTTTCACATTCTTGTTTTTTTTTATTGTTAGATTTAACATTTTAATTTTGTTTAAAGGAACATGTTTCCTCTATAGTACCTCAAATTCAGTGTAATGTTAAGTTTTATTTGTAATTTATAGAAGCCAAGAAAATGACATAATAAAAGTCTACTCAATTTTTACAAAGCCTTTAAACACATTATTTTCAAAGAAATATCAAAAAATCTTGCTGGTATCAATGATTTTACTACTTCTGACTTGAACTATGTCAAGAACAAGAAGAATTACTCTGCAGCGCCATCTTTATACCTCATAAAGAACTAAAATGAGCAGGCCAGGACAATGACATTCATTTTCAGTGACAATCATATTTTAATTATGGAAAATTATTTGTAAAACACAGAACTTGTTACTTTCCACATATATGTGTTATATAAGGTATAATAGTTAGTTCGAAATTAAAAAAAACTAGAAAAAGATATTTGTACATGGTATCAGAAAGCCTTTTACTTTGCACACATCACCGTGTGACATGACAGGAAAATGACAATCTGAAATTTTACGTCATGAATGTAATATCTCTTGAAAATACTTCTCAGAATATTTTTTATTAGAATGTAAAAAAAAAAAAAAATGCATTATATAACATTAAATAGAAATTTTATTGTGCGGACTGCAATTTTCGTATTTTGTGATATTGACCCATATAGGTGCAAAGTAAAATCAGAGTGCATTCAAATATCTCTTGAATGGATAAACCTAGAATTTTGGAACAATTATATCTAAAATAAAAGACTATGCGCTGTCATAGAGGAAGAACGCAGCTTTCCTAGTTGCAAAATTTGGAAATGATCGAGCCTATCTCGAGAACTATGAGAGACGGCGCATTAAAATCAGCTACAAAAGTGTGCTCGATTTAATCTAAAATGACGTCTTATAATTAAAAATAACTTTATTATAAACCCTAAAATGTATTTCGATATCTAATCACCGGCTTAAATACATCACTAATCGCTTGTAGAAGTGTTAGGCATGTGTAAATTTTAAAGCCTTAAAAGGCATGTGTATATTTACTTATAAATCTGACTCATGTATCCAATGTACAATTGATTCAATCAGAGAATCAAGTTAGAAAATGAAGTTAAGTATGTTCAATGTGTCGACTATCTGCAATGCATATGCATGCGTGAAAATGCGTATGTTTGGTTATCGACAAATTTGTTCCACAAATTCTGAAAAATCCATTTGTTCAATAGTTACAGCTTGTTAAAGAAAGTGAAAAATTCATCGTGAAAAACTGCATGGTCTTGTTTGAAGTCAAATGGTGATGAAGGTATTGATTTCTGATATTTAATGCTGCAATTATGTTTTTAAGCACGAAAAGTTGACTTAGCAACTAAGCTTTCAATATGTAAGGTTTTTTGTATCATGAGCAGTGATAAATCAAATTTGGTATTAATTCATGTCTACCGTGGCATTGGAAAAGTGAACTTTTTAAAAGAACCCCTGGTGCCTCGCCAGGGCCCGACTAGCAAGTTTCTGTACCCAGGGCAATTTCAATTCTTCGTGCCCCCTTAGATTGGTTGATTTACTAATACTAGTTTTTTTCTTACGTGTTACACAATTATTCGAAAAGTGTCAACTCAAAAAATTAAGTTTTCTGGAAAACTGAAAAACGGTTCCAGGAATAAAAATAAAATATTTTTTCTATTATGTACTGAAATGGTTTTTTAACTATATATTGAGATATATTTTTGTCATTTCATGTTATTAATATCTCAAATATCACATTTTTTCACAATTATTTGATTTTTTAAGGGAAATTTAGATGAAATTGTGAAAAATTTTGTGCCCAGGGCATGAGCCCCGGGTGCCCGTGCGATAGTCAGGGCCTGTACCTCGCCCCAACTATACTACTTGTGACTCTGACAGTTTGCAGACGTCCATCTTTGACCTTATATGCGCAATTTTATCAAAATTGAACAGGGCCGAGCAGTGACCATATCCGAATTTAAGCTATTTGACATGGGATAAAGTAGCATAAACAGGCCAAGACATTACTGAAACAAATAAAATATTTGATTGCGAGGGATTTTAACATGGCAAATACAGGGTGCAGCAAAAAATAATAATATATATATATATATATATATCCAAATTTTGAGAAAGCATTGCTTGGCTCGGCGTAAGGGTACTGCGATAGCCGTGGTCTTTTAAAGTGTATAAGCTCATAGACTTTCCAGTTATCGCAATGACGAGAAAAAATATTTTTCGTTATCGGAACTACCTCCTTTTCGACATTCTTGGTGACAGGAAGTGTAGCGGAGTACGACCAGCGTTATTCGCGGAAGAGGCGAAATCAACACCCCTTCAAGATTGTTAGGAAAAAGGACTCCCCGATCATGGGAGATGTCACTGGAAAAAATTTAAAGCAAAATTCGCTAATTTAAAGACGTCCACTCGCGTATTTGGCAAGGCCAGGACGTTGAATACATCGGAAGACCGCTGCAGCTTCGAGCTCACTCATTCCTCTCGTGCTTTTCTTGCTGTAATCGCTGTACGAATTCTGAACCAATTTTATTGAAAAGAAGAGAAAATTTGCTATAATGGAGTAAAAGATTAAAATCGGATTGTTTTAAGTGTATCTTGAAGTTAAAAAGGCATTTTACTTACACTTTGCTTGGAAAAAGCTTGCATTTCAATTCCGAATTATCTAAGGAAGGCGGTATTTTGCAAGCATTTGGTCTACGAATGAACCGGTGATGTTCTTCCTTCGTCAAAAATGCAGTATCTAAATGAATCAAATGAAAACGTACCATGGATAATCAGAATTGATATAAAATGTCATTTTAAAAAACATGAAGATATAATTTATTGCTCCAGAAGTTTAATATTGTATTAAGATTTAATAATAAAATCCATATTGACGGACACATATCGCTCACCCGCAAGAAAAGTGACACATCTCGACAAAAGTAAATTTCACAGGAGAGGCAAAAAGGGGGGGGGGGGATTTGCATGATTTTACTGTAACATGAAATTAAAGCCCTTAGCTCTGCATATTGGAATAAAAATATGCATAAAAGTCCAAAACCATTAAAAATGAAGACGTAGGATGAGGTTTGGCGGGTTAGGTAATTTTACCTCCCCATACAATCCACCTCTCTTCTTTGGTCGCAAACGGATATATAGCGTAATAAAGGGACTTTCGCTCTAGCCACCTTTATGAAATTGTTTGTGTAGCAAGGTCCACCTATGACAGACCTATTAGTGGAATAAAACTCAAAATGAATTTTTGCGAGATGTGTCACTTTTCTTGCGGGTGAGCGGTATGTACTGAAGTAATTGCCAAGTGCGGCTATTTTTTATTATCTTGTCTACCATTATTTCCAAATAATAATTTTCGTGATAGACGTGCTAGAAATCTATCATGAAGATTACTGTTTTGGAAATAGTGGTGGACAAAATAGTTTTTAAAAAAATGGTCGGGCAAACTTTCATTTTTCAAATGGTAACACCCACTTTTGACACTTTATTTATTATTTTTTTATGATATCAGCCATGAAAAGCGTGTAAGAATATTTAATAATTAACAAGAAAAATTGTACAGAAAACCTAAATATAAAATAAACTATTTTAGAGAAAATTTTGTGATTTCTAACATCTAATATTATCTTTTAAGCTTTATTAACATTATCTTTTATCATTTTCTAACATTATCTTTGATTACATTTCTAACATTATCTAAGATTTTCTTTGCTGTGCTGTATGCAAATGATAACGGGAAACGACCCCTTTTAAACCATCTAAAATTAAAATTTCTCTATATCTCGAAGACTAATAATAAGAACGAGCTGTAAATTCACATAGCAATGCTTTTGACGATTCTGATTCTTTTTAGGTAAAAGTTAATGCAAGTCATAAATCATAAATTTTTCGTATGGGAATTTATTTATAATTTTCACAATTAAAATGCTTCTAAATCAAAAAAATACTAAAGATCTCTTTGGGTTAACTAAATATTTCACATCAAAAAAGAAATATTTCAGGCGGATAAATTTTTTGGAAAGAGATAAAGCTTGTCTCAAATTTTGCTCCTTCTAACACGATGAAGATTTTTTAAACAAGTCGGAAATTGTACGTCAAAAGCAGCAAATGAAATGCGTTCGTATTATAACTAGTTTTGTAAATATTCAGATCTTAATGCAATAGCTGTTGAACTCTTTTGCAAAAATGCATGAATACAAAATTTATTACGATTATATATATTAAATTCAGTAATACAGAAATAGTAAGACTCCATCTAAAATAGGACGTCATCACCATGGCAACCTAGAATCATTACCTATCATGGGATGCCATTGAATTAATTACGTGTGATAGGATTTAACAGAATGAAGAAAACTTTAATATCTTTTCATGTTTTGATTCGATTTTCATAAAATTTGAAAGGACTCGAAAAAATTCTGCAACGATTATGTAAATAAAATTGCAGCTGCAGTCAAGAAGGGACTCCTAGTCCTTTCTCATGTTCAACTGGAAGCACTTGTCGAACCCCTTTTTCATACTTAAAAACATATTAATCTTTTTTGGTGCTCGTCAGAGCATTTTTTATACTAATTATATGCATGTAGTAATGATAGTACATGGTGTGCAAAAATTATACTTTATTATAGTTATGACTTACTTAGTCTGTAAGTCATAACTATTCATCAGAAAAATATGAAATTCGGAATGCGTCTAAATGAAGGGATAGAAAAGACATTTAGTAAAGAAAACAAATTTAATTTTTTAAATGGTCACCAGAGGGCGTTTTCTGGTAAAATTTTAGCATATAAGCAAATTTTAGCAACAGCGTGATGTATTTGTGCTTGCTCGCGCACACTGAAAATGTTAAATAAAAAGACGCAGTAAATCTCTTGTCATAAAAAAAAAATAATAAAGCCTTTGTGAAACAATATTAAAAAGCAGAAAACCAACGTTTAAAAATGCACAAATAATATATGAAAAGCAGCAAACAGCTGTTTCGAATCTGCCAGCGAGATTCTTCTTCAGTGCAAGATAAGGCAAAGCACAACGTGCTAGAAAAACCAAGGCTGAGCAAAATGACAGAGACTCGCCGGCTTATATACCAGATTCGGGTAGCGAATGCACCAAAAACACCAATGAGAGAGAAGCAGAGGAAACGACTGAGTGGACAAGTAGCGACATCTACTGGAGTACTAGAGAAAAAGAAACCAAAAAAAGGGGGAATTAAATTAATGCTTTCCAAATACTTGTAAAATCAGGAGTACTAAATAAGTCATTGACTAAAGAGTGAGAATTTTTAATGATGTGATAAGCTTCCCAGAAATCAAGATCAAGGTTAGAAGAACACTTTTGGATAATGATGGCTGAGGAAAAATTGAACCTATGTTGAAAAGACTAACAATGTTGAGCAATAGAAGAACGTTTAAGCTCTTGATTTTTAACACAACCTTCATGCTCTTTTAAACGAAATCTAAGAGCACGTTTAGTCTGGCCAATATAAGAAAAACCACACTGACAAGACATTTGGTAAATACCCCAGTTATCTAGGCGATCAATGCGGTGTTTGAGATTTGAAAAAGGGATTTTGTTAACAGGAGAAAAAATAACATTAAAATCAACCTTCTTAAGATTTTAGTAACTTGCTGACTGATTTTAGGAAAAAATGGCAACACAACTGAAGTATTAAACTTGGAATTAGAATGCTTATCAGAATGACGGGTTTCTGCAATTTCTTATAAATAGAATCTGTAATATTAGTGGAATAACCACGATCAACAGCAATAGCTTTGAGGTAATTAAGTTCAGCACTAAGTAACTGAGGGGTGGAACAAATATTGATAGCCCAAAAAACAAAAGTATTGAAAGCAGTGAATTTCTGGTTAGCGGGATGGGAAGAATACCTGTGAGGTGGGAGACTGACAGCAAAAGGTTTACGAAAGACTGTAGTCTGAAAACCATTTTCACAACGAAAAACAAGGGCATCCAGAAAAGAAAGACAGTTATTAGCCTCAATTTCAGAGGTAAATTGAATGCAGGTATCAATGGAATTCATAATAGAGAGAATATGATTAATATCCGAATTCATTTCAGCCAGGACATAAACATCATCAACATAAGGAGTATAGAACGGAAATTTTGAAATTTCAAAAAGTTTGGCCTTAAAATAGTGCATATAAATATCGCATAAAATTAGGCTAAGAGGCCAAGCCCATAGCCAAACCGTGAATCATACGGAAGAAATTTCCATTAAAAACAAAAGAATTTTGTGACAAGCAAGCGCGAGTGAGAAGGATAAGCTCCTCGATTTCAAAATAAGAAAAATGGAGTTAACAAAGCCTTTTCTTGAGGCAATCTAAAGCCCCCTCAACCGGAACGTTAGTAAATAATGATTTAACATCAAAAGAAACCATCATGTGGCCCTGCGGCTTAAAATTATGAAGTTTTTTAATAAAATCAAAAGAATTCTTAACAGTGAAACAGTTATTGCTCAAAAGTGGGGAAGAACAGAAAACAAATATTTGGCAAATTTATAAGAAGCTGTACCGATACTAGAGACAATAGGT
Source organism: Maratus speciosus (assembly GCA_963932465.1). NCBI lineage: Eukaryota > Metazoa > Arthropoda > Arachnida > Araneae > Salticidae > Maratus > Maratus speciosus. The sequence goes on along the minus strand of OZ010790.1, from coordinate 25,963,886 downwards.
CTAAAAGGAATGTCAGGTTTATGGACCTTAGGTAAAGCATAAAACCTGACACAATGCGCAATAGAAGGAATAAGAGACTTCTTAAAATTAGCAGAAATAATGGAAGAAGACTTGATGACAGACTTAATAGAGTTAATTTCACTAGTGGAAGGGTCTTTGCGGATATCCATATAAGGACCGACATTAATTAATTTATGGAATTTTTCCAAATACGTAGATTTGTCGAGAAGAACAATCTGACCACCTTTGTCAGCCTTGGTAATGATTAAGTTTGGATCAGAATGCAAATGTTTCAGACATTTAGTCTGAAAAAGCTAAATGCTGGTTAGAAGATTCAAAACAGCTGTTTGCTGCTCTTCATATATTATATGTGCATTTTTAAACGTTGGTTTTCTGCTTTTTAATATTGTTGCACAAAGGCTTTATTTGCTATTTTTATGTATTGATCGTTAACAGGCCTTTATTCCTCTGTGATTTTTTTTCGCAATGTCTCAAATCAATACGTTTTGTAATTTACGATTAAAAAAGTACAGGTTTTAAGAACACTTACATTTCCTACTTGATTGTAGGCGTAAGAAGGTTATTCCTAATTTCATTTCCGTACGTTGTAATTAATTTTCTTCAAATAGAATTGAGAAGGTCTTATACCGTTCTAAATTAGCTCTTTTAAGAGCTTTGATTCAAGATACTAGCCATAAAATTGCTCATATAGAGCGCGAGTTATATTCTTTACATATCAGCCTCACTAATTCTACACCTGATTTTGAGTCTATAGACAAAAAAAAGGTCATGGAGTAGAGTTCTCAAAGCTTCTTCTGTTCATTGTTCGGTTTTAAAGAAGAAATTTAATACACTTTGTAAAAGTTCTGTCGTTAATAACCCCAACAATTTGCCTGTTGTTAACCAAAATGTAGTTGTCAATCTTTCTAGTGTTCCTTTAAGTGACAATCAGCTGGATGCTCTCAAATTGAATAACAATTTTTCTGTCTCTGCTATTCCTTCTTTACCTAATCTAATTGCTCCTATTGAAAGAGCCTTTAAGCATAGCACTCTATCCTCTTCTCAGAAAGAGTCCATTAGGCATCTCATTACCAATACTGTTGATTTCAATTCTAATGTTTATAAGCCCAATATTAAAAATTCTGTTAAACAATGCCTCAAAAATTTGCGTTGTGATCCAAACTTAATCATTACCAAGGCTTACAAAGATGGTCGGATTGTTCTTCTCGACAAATCTACGTATTCGGAAAAATCCCATAAATTAACCCCTTAAGTGCCACAGACGTATATATCCGTCGCGCACAGCCGATGCGTTAAGTGCCACGGACGTATATATACGTCAGTCCAAAATATTGTCCTTTATACTGCGCTGTACCAGTAAAACCACACCCACGGCTTTGGAATTAAAAAAAAAAAGAAAGAGAAAAAAGACTTTGAAGGTGTTTTTGAAAGACTGACCTATTTCAGAGGAGAAGGGGTAGAAGGAACTACTTTCATAAAGGCTATCGCACTGAGCTAGTGACGTGAAAATACAAGCGAATTTTTTTCCATATTTAACAAGGCTCCGCCCTTTTTGTACACCACTATTATTTTAGGGAAAATATTGTTTGGTTTGCCGTTCACTTTTCGCCTTTCTACCGCATTGCTATTTTGATGTCTCTACCTCAGTCTCATAGCTTTAGCCGTGCAGTTTCTCGAATTTCGTAGGAGTATGTCCGATACTGATGATAGTGAGTTGGATGACGACTTTACGTCATCTTCTGGATCAGAGACGTCAGAATATGATATGTCAGATGAAGAGGATTCAGATAACGACTATTCTATGAAAGATGCCAGAAACTGGGTACGATTGGATATAAAAAATTTACCTATGCCACCTTCACGATTTCCATTTTCGGGACAACCAGGAATAAATAAAAATGTAACAGATGTTACGAACCCACTTTTATTTTTTGAATTATTTTTTGATCAGAAGCTGGTGCTTCATATTGTTACAGAAACTAACCGTTTTGCAACCAGTATAACAACCAGCATCCTGGAAAAGAGAAATCAAGGACGAAGTTGTGGCGTCCAACAACTTTAGAAGAAATATATGTTTTTTTAGGTATACTTATTCTGCAAGGAATACTTGTAAAACCTCACGTTGCGCTTTACTGGTCTAAAAACAAATTGATCGAAACTCCAATTTTTGGGAAATTTATGAGCAGAAATCGCTTTCAACTTATGAAATTTCTGCACTTTTCTGATAACAGTACTTTTGATAATAATTCACATCCAAATCCAAAACTAAGTAAAATATGGCCTGTTTTTCTGACATGCTGAAGAAATTTTCAAGTGTCCATACACCTGAAAGGGACCTGAGCATTGATGAGAGCTTGATGCTTTTCAAAGGCAGGCTATTATGGGTACAATACATACCAATGAAAAGAGCTCGCTTTGGAGTAAAACTCTTTGTACTTGCTGAAGCAGAGACAGGATATATTCACAATACGATCGTGTACACAGGGCAGAGTACAATCTTTGATAAAAAAGTATGAGAACTATGGAGTCGCAACAAAAGCAGTGATGACGCTTATTGAACCTTTTTTGGGAAAAGGTTATTGTGTAATTGCGGACAATTTTTATCTCTCACCAGAATTAGCAGACCTTCTTATCCAAAATTCAACTGACGTATATGGAACTTTTCGTCCTAATCGACGTGATTTGCCGGAAAATTTCAACAAACTTACTTTGAAGAAAGGCGAAATAGCCGCTTTCCAATGAGGCAAAATTACCGTGTTGAGATGGCGTGACAAAAAAGATGTTTCGCTTCTTAGTTCTATCCATACAGCAAATTGCTCTGAAACTGAAAAAAATGTCATGAAGCCAGCTATTGTTATAGATTATAACTTGAAGATGGGTGGGGTTGATAGAGCGGATCAGGCATTAGTTTGTTATTCAACAACACGAAAAACACAGATGAGGTATTATTTAACAATATTTCGCTATCTATTAGATATGGCTATTTGGAATGCCTTCACATTAGAAAAGAAATAACTCCATAACGTTGATAATGGCAACTTCCGCATGAATTTGGTGGAACGTATATTTGAGAAATTTCATATTACTCCCCCACAATCTGCCAAACGACAGAAATTAGAAAGTGGCTGTCCTTTACGACTTTATGCTAGACATTTTTCGGACTTAGTAACATCAATGTATTCAAAGAAAAATGCATCGAGAAGATGTGCGGTTTGTTCAATGAAAAAAATTCGCCGTGAATTCCGCTATCAATGCACTGAATGTGATGTTGGTTTATGTGGCCAACCATGTTTCAGGATATATCACACGGCCACTAAGTTCAAACATCTTTTTAGGGTTTCGTTCATCTGACGAAACGCTATTCGTCTCGCTCCTCTGTCTGTCCGTCCGTCTGTCTGTCTGTTTGTCACAGAGCCCGTTCTCAGAAACTATAGATGTTGGACACTTGAAATTTTGCATACTTATAGCTGAACACCTCACATCAAACGACAAATCACAACATTTTGAAAAAGTTGTAAATTTAACCCTTTGGGGTCTCACATGTGTATTTTAAACTATCCTTTCTAAGTGAACCCCTAATTAGGTTGGAAGCGTAAAATTTTACATACTTATAGCTGAACACCTCACATAAAACGACAAACTATAAAATTTTCAAAAAGTCGTACATTTAACCCTTTGGGCTCCCACATTCGTATTTTAAACAATGCTTTCTAAGTGAGCCCCTAATTAGGTTGGAGGCATGAAATTTTGCATACTTATAGCTCAACACCATCATGCGACAAATCATAAAATTTTGAAAAAGTTGTACATTTAACCCTTTGGGCTCCCACATGCGTATTTTAAGCAATTCTTTCTAACTGAGCCCCTTATTAAATTGCAGATTTGAAATTTTGCATACTTATAACAGAACACCTGAGGCCAGGCGACAAATCATAAAATCTTGAAAAAGTCTTACGTTTAACCCTTTGAGCTAACACATATGTATTTTAAGCAATTCTTTCTAAGTTAGCCCCTAATTAGGTTGGAGGCGTGAAATTTTGCATACAGCTGAACACCTCACATCAAACGAAAAATCATAAAATTTTGAAAAATTCGTAAATTTAACCCTTTGGGCTCCCCCATGTGTATTTTAAACAATTCTTTCAAAGTGTTTTCGAAAAAAATAAATTAAAACTTATGTCAGAAAGTTGCCCTTTTGGATTTGAGAACACCTTTAATTACCTCAAAGCTATTTAGTCCAGGGGAAATGTACCAAAAAAAGGAAGTTACCTTGCAAAAGGTCGGGTAGAAGATTTTTTTTTTCTGAATTGTTTATAATGATGCCAACATGGAAAAAACAAGTTTTCTAACAAAATTTCTTAAGGCTAAATTTTCTGTGACCAAAAAACAACAAAATTTTAGAACATTTTTTTATTTTTTAGAAATAGCTGGACAGCCGTTGCCGTAGCATATTATTTGCCAATTACAATATTAAAGAGGATAAAATTCTCTACAACTTTCATACTTACAACTTTTTCATACATGCAATAAATAGCAAGCGCAGCACGCCATTTCAAAAATAGGACATGTTTTTCAATTTTATAAAAAACCATGAAAAACGTAATTCTGCCCCGATTATTCAAATGTTAACCACGGATTTAATCGTGTATGTCAACTTCTATAAGTTGGTAGTAGTAAGTTATGTATTTCAGGACCAAAACTGGTCTTTTTTGCACCCGTGGCAAACATGGATTTTGGTCCCCCCCCCCCCCCCCCCGCTTAAAAAGAAAATTTACCACGAAAATTTTAATAAATCTCTAATAGCCGGATTGTAATCATTAAATACGTAATGCTGGACTAAGTAATCAGCTTTGTCAATACCGGATGATCTCTGCAGATTAATATAATTTTTTCTCTTGTTAACAAAATCCCCTTTTCAAAATCTCAAACACCCCATTGATCGCCTAGATAACTGGGGTATTTACCAAATCTCTTGTCAGTGTAGTCTTTCTTATATTGGCCAGACTAAACATGCTCTTAGATTTCGTTTACAAGAACATGAAGGTTATGTTAAAAATCAGGAGCTTAAACGTTCTTCTATTGCTCAACATTGTTGGTCTTTTTAACATAGGTTCAATTTTTCCTCAGCCATCATTATCCAAAAGTGTTCTAACCTTGATCTTGATTTCTGGGAAACTTACCACATCATTAAAAATTCTCACTCTTTAGTCAATGACTTATCTAGTACTCCTGATTTTCCAAGTATTTGGAAAGCATTAATTTAATTCCCCCTTTTCTTGGTTTCTTTTTCTCTAGTACTCCAGTAGATGTCGCTACTTGTCCACTCAGTCGTTTTCTATGCTTCTCTCTCATTGGTTGTTTTTGGCGCATTCGCTACCCGCATGAGGTATATAATAACGCGTCTCTGTCATTTTGCTCAGCCTTTCTTTTTCAAGCACGCTGTGCCTTGCCCTATCTTACACTGAAGAAGAATCTCGCTAGTAGATTGGAAACAGCTGTTTGCTGCTTTTCATACATTATTTGTGCATTTTTAAACGTTGGTTTTCTGCTTTTTGAAATCTCTTGTCAGTCTTATGCGTTTTCCAAAGAAATTGTCCTGCAATTTACAAGATCGTGCTTTACTGGTGAAACTTTTTTAGAAAAATGGTGCTTCCACAATAGAAGTTTTGCGGATATTTCGAGCTTCTAAAAACATTCACCGAGATGCAATCACTGCAAACGGAACATTGCCAGAAATCAAGGACAATATTTCCCGCCACGCCCTGAACATTTCGAATTTGCTTCGCGGACTGTTGAATATACTATTTTGCAATTTTGAACAGTACTTGATAATAAAGGTGAACACACTGAACAGTATTTGTCTTGACAAACGAATTATACAGTGGATAAGCTTGTATTTTGTTGAATCATTAAAAAAATATATCAATAATACGCCCTCTGTTGGCCATTTAATTTTTTTTTTTGTTAAAAATGTCTTTCACATCCGTTTATTTAGACGCACTCCAAATTTCATACTTATCTCATGAATAGTTTCCATTACAGATAGCTCTGAGTATATGAACTCTAATTATGTACACCCTGTATATATCTATACATTTATTATTGTGACATAATTTATATTTCAGCAATTAGTAATCATAACGCATAGCACGTTTGAAAACACAATTCCAGCAATCACCTCTACAGACGTAAAAATATACGCATTCTTTTGTACAGCCCTATATATGATGTATAGATTTGCATTATGTTACATAGTATGCCAAAATTTAGCTCAGAAAATGCATAATACAAGTGAAAATCCCCTTTAGTAATTTCCGTCATTACGCGGAAATGTACTCGAATTCTTTCGTGCAGCCTTGTATATGATCTATAGAATTTATATAGACCAAGTAATGTACAAAAAATAGCTAAATTCATAACGCATGCGATAATTGAAATCACCCTTCTAACAATTATCGCTCATAGACCATACTGTAACCGAATCCTTTTGTGTGTCCCTGTAAATGAAGGAAAAATGCTTTGTACACCCTATTCTATAATAAGCATCTTGTAGTGCACCTCAGTGATCTATATTAATTTCAATATGTTTTAAATAGTATAACATCATCAAAATACACTGCGAACGATTTTTCTCCATAGACCACAATGTAAACTGCATTCTTTTGAGTACCCTATAAACGAACTACAAATACAGCACACTTTATTTTATGTCATGGTAAACCTCAATAACATGTATCATGGCAATCTGACTATATATGCGCGTTTAAATATATATATATATATATATATATTTATATAAATCAGCATGAAAATAAAAAAGAACTCACAGGACGAGCTGAAAATTTTAATAGCCCGTCATCAGCCGAAGTACGGGCTGTTAAAATTTCTAGTTCGAAACGCGTCCTGTGTGTTTTTATATCAGGTTGTAACGAAAGTTTCCCTCTACAGCTAATACGGTCAGTGCAAACAGTTCGCGTTAACGTGTTTGCTCATATTTTGTCAAACTACTTTTGGCATTTGAAAGAAAGAGATTTGCTTTATAACACTGTGTTGTGAAATTTGTAAAAAAAAAAATATCTTTATCATTAAGTATAAGGTGCTTGAAATGGAACTATCACGCTACCAGATTAGAACCATCATTTACTTCTAGTTCTGTGGCAAAAAGTTAGCTACAGAATGTCACCCAATAAAGTGTACAGCTTTAGATACTAGTGTTGTATCATATGACGCTGTGAAGGAAGGTTTGGCGGAATAGTGGTTATATATAAAATTACAGTTAATTATATATATTATAATTAGTATTATGTAATGGTGATTTGGCGGAGAACTTTCGTTACAACATATTTTCACGGTGATTTATACACAGTTTTATTATTTAATTATGGTCTATTATTTAATTATTACACAGTTTTATTATATTATTTATCGCCTGTTTTTCGGTACTGTTTCATATATAATATAAACGCGAGTTATAGAGCACAGGCAAACCGAATTCATAAATACTCTTCAATTATGTTGGAGAGTGTTAAAAAAATAGTAGAAAATTGTTACGTCTGTTTAACCCTGTTGCAATATATATATAAAAAAATCTAAACATTTTCAGAAACTCCTCCTTAGCCCGCTGCCATGTGAATAGTCTGCAAAATAACTATATTCGTTAGATTTCAATCAATGACATATACGTTATGTTTCGGCTTTTGAGATTTCCATAGATACTTTTTATTTTAATAACATAGAGATAACTTTTCTCCAAAAGTGAAAAAAAAATGGACCCGAAAGGATTAAAATATAAGATCACACAGAAAAAGTTCAAGACCAAATATTTACTTCCGTTTGAATCAATAAGCTTAGCTTTTGGTGGTATCACTATTTCCAGGAAGTCCTCGTCTTGACCGTTTACTTTCAAACCCAACAACAGGATGGTCGCAGAAAACACTGAAAAGGAGAACACATTGTCCATTTACTAAAAACATCAGTTATGATATTTTGGAAAAGATAAAAATAAAAATAAATAAATACAGTAAAATGAGACGGACAAATATGTCCGTCCGTAACGCTGACGTCATTTTGACGGTAGGAACACCAGGCGATTAAATTTAACTTTTACTATTTTTTTTTTAATTTCTAAACATCGCACATTTTCAATTTTTACACCACTGCCACATAGGGAATAAAATGAACTTTCAAATGCAATTTGTTTGAAAACTGTATTGAAATTTGTTTGGGAAATGTATTGCAATTGACTCAATTTTTATTAATTTTCAAACATGATTTTTTAAAAATCTATTTATATCGCGTGCAGGCGATTACGCAAGATAAACCCGTTTGCACTTAAATTAATATAAAGAGCTCAACATTTGTTTCCAACTTATATTCATAATTATATTTGATTTATCTGCATCAATCAATAAACACAAATTTAAGATGTGTAATTGAATTATGCGTTTATACCACTGAATTGATCAAAATCAGAAAGGCTGATTGTAAATAGCGAACTTTGGAGGTTTCTTCGTCTCTTAATTCCGGACGCGAGGCCAATACGAAAGTATCGCATTTGATACATTCCCAAAATTTTATTTGAAAGCATAATTGAAATTTTTCATGTAAATATGAATTTTGGTACTGTTAGAAGACATTCTTAAAAATATACATTAAATGTAAAAAATCTATTTTAGAGTTACCCCATACACACCCCCACCCAAAAATCAGCTCTATTCTATAATCCGGGAAGCTTGTGTTTATCCCCTTGTATATATAAAATAAAAAAAATGCAAATGGGAATTTCTTCCGGCTGCTTATAATTTGAGTTCTTCTAGGGGAATTTTTATGGAACTTGCACTCTTTTTTCGATATTTTTTCGGGAAATCTTTTAGTACATTGCATATCGTTATTATAACGCTGCTTAGTTATATAATTGTGGGGTAAAGTTCTATAATCAAGTGAACTCGATTATGAAATGTTAGGCTTTTAAATAATTCTACGTGTCGGATTTTGATGAGAATTGCATTGTTAGTTAGATGATTTTTCAGGGTGTTTTAGTATATTTCATACCATTCCATCAATCTTTACCACATCCTACTACACTGTAAAAAAAAAAAAAAAAAAAAAAAAAAAAAAAAAAAAAAAAATGTATTTTACAACAAAAGGTGCTGGCACCGCTGCTGCCAACACAGTTGCCATAAAATTTTCAAGCTGCTGTCTTTAAGAGTGCTGCAAAATTTTTCAAGTCTGTGGAAAGTCGCTTTGCTATTGGCTGCATGGTGCACGTGACAGGAAGAATTCGATTTTTACTTCACTTGTTGCTTGAATTCGATTTCACAGCATCGGTGCTTAAATTCGATTTCACAACATCGATGCTTGAATTCATTTCACAACATCGGTACTTGAAAAATTACAATATAAACTGGAGGAAAAATCACAACATTTGTTTACAGTGTATATATGATCAACTAATAGAGTTGCTTTTTAACAGCCCGAATTTTGCCTGAAATATTGGGAAATATAATAGCGCAATGGCGTTCGTATCGTTTTCAGCAATGCTGAAGGACATTCCAGATAAAGACCCATATTGCTTTAAAACACAAGGTCAAATTCACCGATTAGTTTCATTTTTGAAGAAACCGACCAGCGTAGCAGTCGAAGACTGCTAGTAATTTACAAAACCGGTGAAAAAGGAATCGTGAATGGTAAGGACTGAATGAATGTCGTACAGTGAGAGCGCTTTACCGATATGACACCGATAAATCGTACAGGTTTGTCGTTAACCGACATTACACGCATGCATTTATATACACTACGCGTGCCATTCCAGGTACGTTCGTAATTATACAAATACGTAGCACCTGTAGTCGTTGTCTGGTCCGCATAGAATAGCGCAAAAACCGAATGGTTTGAAATTTAGTATATAGAATCGTTGCAGAATTTTGTTGAATCATTTCAAATTTTATAAAAATCGAATCAAAACTTAAAAAGATATCAATAAAAGTTTTCTCCATTCTGTTAAATCCTATCATACGTCATTCATTCAATGATATCCCATGATAGGTCATGATTCTAGGTAGCCATGGTGATGACGTCCTATTTAAGATGGAGTCCTGTTATTTCGGTATTACTGAATTGAATCTATAGAATTATAATAAATTTTGTATTCATGCATTTTTGCATAAGAGTTCAACTCTAATTGCACCAAGATAAAACAAGTTAGAGTCATTTGCCATGCCTGACGTACAATTTTCGACTTGTTCACCTAGTTAACGCTTCTGTGTAACAGGAGCCCTACACCTATCGATTCATTGACGATTTTGTCGTCATAGTGTATATGAATGCATTTTGGATGCAATCGATGTCGTGTACGAGTTATTAATATCGTGTCAGTAAATGAAAAACGCTTTTATACTTGTCTAGACGGAAACCTGTCTAAAACGGTCTTTCGGTTTTAATGTCAGAAAATACTGAAGAGTCATAAAATTTAAAATATTGCAAGTTTTGGTCGTTAAAGAATGGATTTTTTTTTTAAATGCCTTTATTAGATACAGAGAATATTTTCCCAATACAGTAGACTCCCTTAAATCCTCGACCCTAAAATCCGCGAACGCCTAAAATCCGCGTATTTTTTCAGATGTAAACAATGAAATTTACAGTTAAGTTGCAGCAACAAAATTCAAGATAGCGTCGAAATCAGCGACTATCGCGATGTTTTTTTTTTTTACTAAATTTTTTGTAAATCATTCTCTTTTGGTTATTACAGCTGATTTATTACTAAATAAATTTACATTACTTTTGATTTTGATATAAATTAGCATATCTGTATGATGACGTATCGATCTTACGATCGCTTTACCACTAGATGGCAGCATAGGACTTTCGGAATCGAATTGAATCGATTTAATAATAATTTAATATTTTTCTAAATTTTTATTTTACATAATTATTTTAATAATTACTTACGTTTAAACAAATAAATTATTTCAATATTTTACTTATTTTAATGTTTCACTTTATTGTAAGCATTCATTATAATTTCCCTTGCTGAACTACCAATCAAATTAGATAATGTTTCAAAAATGTAAACAAATCAACGACCAGAAATCCGCAAAATTCTAAAATCCGCACAACCTCTGGTCCCAAGCTGTGCGGATTTGAGGGAGTCTACTGTATAACTAATCATAACTTACAGAAAAAGGAGTCGTATATATATATTTTTTTTTTTTTTTTACTGTATTATAATATTTTACAACTCGTTGTAAAACAAATGACGCCTAAGCTAAAAGCCGTACTTGATTTGTATACTTTTGTAATCGGAACTATGTTTCTATCATCCATTTGTAAGAGATGATTGTAATAACCTCTATTTTGAATCACCGTATCTAATAATCGTAATGATCGTAGCTTTAATATTCGTGGCTTTAATTTATTACTTTCTCATCATTATTTTAAAAAAAATTGCATTATTTATTGACAGAAATTTCGCTGTATTAGTAAAGCGAAATTTACCTTTCAGAATTTGTGGTGGCACACGACTTTCAAGAAGAAATTTGAAAATTCTTACTTTTTGCGGCAGTGAACGTGTTAAGACGATGGAGGAAAGCATTTTCATGTGGTAAGTGACCGTATATGAATGATCTTAAGGGACCATATATAAATGATGTTAAGTGATCATAAATGATGTTAAGTAACCATATATAAATGATGTTAAATGACTATATATAAATGATGTTGAAATGATTACTATTTACCTCATCTATGAAAAAGTATAAGAGAAAATAAGTTTTTTAACACTTTATAGTCCAAGAGCCGACAGCACAAAAACCTATGTTATCAAGTACAAGAAAAAAACCCTTTATTTTATGAGAGAGTAGGGGTAGGAGAGTCTAATGATCCATGTCTGCCGGAAGTGAATTGGTGGATAAGCTAAAAATTATTACCACCAGTGGTTCACTCGTAGGTTTATCATTGTGTTTTCCTGCTCCCAGTCCTCCATGTTTTCATACCTTTGTTTGTAGGACAAACACAATGATAAATGTACGAGTGAACCACTGGTGGTATTAATTTTTGGCTTATGCACCACTTCACTGCTGGCAGACATGGATCATTAGATTCCCCTACTTCTACTCTTCCATAAAGGTTTTTTTCTTGTGCTTGATAACATAGGTTTTTGCGCTGTCGGCTCTTGAACTATTATGATAAGCATTCAATGTTTACTTTGAAAATCACACTAAATTCCATGAAATACATTTAAAGTTTCACGTTCACAATATTATGATTGAGGCCCTACAACTCTATATTCATGGTTATAGCCGTAGAATAAGATAATTCCGTGGTTATAGTCATGGAGCTATTGTGAAGCTATTCTAGTACCATGGTTGCAGTAAAATAGATTCTAGTACAATATATAACAATACATTTCGATGTATACAATATGCAAATAAAAACAGGTTAGTAACAATTGGCGTCATCTCTGTCGATAGAAGAGGGTCGGTCCTATGGTAATGATGGAATATCTCTAAAACTATCCATTGATTCAACTAAAAATTTTCACAGAATATTTTCAAAGTATTATACTTTAAGAAAGTGAAAAAAATCAATAAAAAAAAAAATCCGATTACTCCTAAACATTTAAGGAATAAATACAATATTAACTTACAGATAAACAGCATGCAAGACTTCATTTTCACGCTTGTAAAAAGAGATAGGCAGTAGCTAAAACTTAACTCTGAATCGAGGACCGGTATTTATAAGAGTGGGTGATGACTAACAATTGGACCCGGATGTATAAAAATTAAAAGTCGTCACTTCTCTCCAGAATTACTCAATTCTTAGAAAATTATCCATTCCATCAGTAATGCATACGTGATATTAGTAATATGAAAATTTTAAAGATGTATCTATCGTACATTAGCAAAATTATTATCTTCTTGGAAGGAAGTATTACTTCAGCAATTATTTTTACTCTCGTTTATTTAACTTGACTTGGTTCTTGCAAGTAAAGATGAAAATTCGAAATCTGATTTTCACTCACTTTCTTATAGGCTAGAATTATGAAATATATATACAGGATGCCCCCCGAATTCATGAGCCAAACTTTGAGGGAAGGAAAATTACACATAAAGAAGCCATTTTGGTATGACAATGTGGGGTCGGAAATGAAAAGTTTTGGCGAAAAACAAGAAATGCGGAGGAAAGGAAAAGGAGCGTTTTATGGACATAACAATTACAGTAAGTGCTCAAATGTGCCACTGGCAGCGTCTAGCAAGTGACTGACACACCTTTTAGCTGATTCGGAGTGTTTCACGAACATTTGCAGCAACGACTGAAAGTCTTACAATGAGGTCCCGATCAGAGTCAACTGGTGTCTCGTAGATGAGACTCTGTAGCCTTCGAAAGAGCACACTAATCACCATACATTGTCATACCAAAATTGCTCCTTTATGTGTACTTTACCTTCCCTTAATGTCTGTCCTATGAATTCGGTGACAGCCTATAATCAAGTGCGCTTCCCATGACAATACAACGGTTTAATTTTTTAGAACTTAATTATATATTAATAAATTAACTTTAGGGCATTTTTCCGCCAGCCATTTACTAATCATCAATCGCCAAATATTCTTTATGGTTAAAACAGTATACGAGTTACAATAACAAGGAGTTTTCCTAAATTACACCAACTGGCTGTGAAACTGCAATAATGAACTATTTTAAACACTAGAAAAAAAAATCTCTCTCTATTCTAAAAAAAAGTAACTTACGCTGTCACCGCCGCCGCCGCCGCCGCCGGTTTTGAATTTTTTGTGACCGGAGGTCTTTCTCCGTTAATATTAAGAAAAATACTGCATGCAATGAAAATCGGCGGTATTATAGAGAAATGTTTGATAAACACGCTGGTGCAGACAGTTTTCAAATCGAATAATTATTTTAAGAGATATTTAATGCTAAAGTTGGACAAAATTGTTCCATTAAAAAAGTTTTATAGGAGCAAAAACTATATATGGGAATTCATTATATATTCATTTTTAAATCATTTTATACGTTAGAATTTCCCGGTGTGCAGACTGCATTCACTTTTGTAATTTGACTCTCATTTTTTGAAGTTTTATTTCTATTTTAAATTCACATTTTCAGCATTTCGAAAGATATTTTTTACTTATTTTAGAAATTGGTATTAATTAAAACTGTTGCCAACTGTATAAACAGCGCAAATAATAATGTTTGCTTCAAATTCAAAATTTATTTTTCACGTGATTATTAGTAAGAGAAAAAAAAAACTTTCAAATTAGGATTAAATAATTACGTATGAAAAGCAGGAACTTATTGAAAATACTTCATAAAAACTATACTTACACGTGAATTTTAAAAGAGAAAGGATATTGTAAAATAATAAATTCATTAACATGCGTTAGAAGTCTTAAATAGGCGAAATAACGTCACATTTACGTCAGATTACACTTATTACGTAAAATGAACAAAAAGTAATATTGCAAAACAGTTTAAATTTAAAAATTGCGCGAGACATTATTTTGATATTTTGAGATTATATTAATAAGATTAATATTAATTTTATTGAACGCGTTTAGACTGCTTTCAAGCGACTATTTAGTAATTTAATAAAAATAAAAAAGATTACAAGCTGAAAATGAAGTGTCATCGACAAAAAATATGATTTGAAAGAGAAAAATCAGTGAAGCAGAAAATAAAGAAATTGCTTAAATGGTTTAGTTAAGATTTGTTAACCTTCTGTGTCGTTTCCATCAAATGAAGGCATTGGTATTTGTGAAATATACTTGCATTTTGATGCAGATTTGCTTATTATATTAGCTTATTTTTAAATGTTTAACTGATTTGATTTAATCAAAGACGAAAACAGTCATTGTATCTTTTAACAGCAGCTGATTTTTCCTTAAAAATCACCAATCGAAGAGAAATGAATAGAAACCCGTTTATAGGGAGATCGCCACTGTTTTTTAAATTATAATTCAATCTTTCAAAATCTGTTTAAAGCCGATCAAATTAGCGAGCTTTTAGAGACTCCGGTGTCTGAACGGGGGTTGGCGAGCGTAGCTCGTAGCGGGCCGACCCCCCTAGTAAATAAAAAATAAAGAGTGGAAGGTAAAAAAATAAATGCTTTTATTAACTATCTTTTATAAATAATAAGCCAACTATCACTAATAACTTCAACAATGATACGAATGTTTAAACTTATACAATTATTATTTTTAACAAGTTATTACATCTCTCTATTCTAAAAAAAAGTAACTGACGCTGTCACCACCGCCGCCGCCGGTTTTGAATTTTTTGTGACCGGAGGTCTTTCTCCGTTAATATTAAGAAAAATATTGCATACAAAAATATGAAAATCGGCGGTATTGTACAGAAATGTTTAATAAGCACGCTGATGCAGACAGTTTTCAAATCGAAGAATTATTTTAAGAGATATTTAATGTTAAAGTTGGACAAAATCGTTCCATTAAAAAAGTTTTATAGGAGCAAAAACTATACATCGGAATTTAAAAATTTTTAGATCATTTTATACGTTATAATTTCCTGGTGTGCAGAATTCATTTATTTTTTTTATTTTACTCATTCTTTGAGGTTTTATTTCTATTTTAAATTCAATTTTTCAACATTTCGAGAGATATTTTTTACTTACTAGGGGGCTCGGCCCCCTACGAGCTACGCTCGCCAACCCCCCGTTCAGACACTGCAGTCTCTAAAAGCACGTTAATTTGATCGGCTTTAAAAAGATTTTGGAAGATTGAATTATAATTAAAAAAACAAAGGCGATCTCCCTGTAAACGGGTTTCTATTCATTTCTCTTTGATTGGGGAATTTTACGGAAAAATCAGCTGCTGTTAAAAGATACAATAGCATTTCAAAATCATCTAATATAAAATGAATTAAATAAACAGAGTCTTTGTCTCCCGGTATTTTTTAACAAAGCGAAAAGAAAGTCCTTTTAAATAAGACATTTTAAATATATCGTTTTTAATCTGACGAAATTTTCACCAAACTTTTCTTTCCCTTTTTAATATTCACGTGAAAATACTTTTATTAGAAAAGAAATATTATTTGCGCTGTCCAAAAAAAAAAAAAAAAAAAAAAAAAAATAGTTGAAAAGTTCATCTTAAAATATCAAGTAAATGCCCAAAATATAAAAAAAATATCAAGTAAATCGCCCTATTTTTAAATTTAAACTATTTTGCAATATTATTTTTTGTTCATTTTACGTAATAAGTGTAATGTGACGTAAATGTGATGTAATTTCTCCTATTTAAGACTTCTAACATATGTTAATGAATTCATTATTTTACAATATCCTTTCTCTGTTAAAATTCACGTGTAATTATAGATGAAGTAATTTTCAATAAGTTCCTGCTTTTTATACATAATTATTTAATTCTAATTTGAAAGTTTTTTTTATGTTTATAATAGTCACGTGTAAATAAGTTTTTAATTTGAAGCAAACATTATTGTTTCCGTTGTTTATACAGTTGGCAACAGGTTAAATTAGAACAATTTTCTGAAATAAGTAAAAAATATCTCTCGAAATGCTGAAAATTTGAATTTAAAATAGAAATGAAACCTCTAAAAATGAGTCAAATTAAAAAAATAAATTAATTCTGCACACCGGGAAATTATAACGTATAAAATGGTCTAAAAATTATTAAATTCCGATGTATAGTTTTTGCTCCTATAAAACTTTTTTAGTGGAACGATTTTGTCCAACTTTAGCATTAAATATCGTTTAAAATAATTCTTCGATTTGAAAACTGTCTGCATCAGGGTGTTTATCAAACATTTCTGTATAATACTACCAATTTTCATATTTTTGTATGCATTATTTTTCTTAATATTAACGAAGAAAGACCTCCGGTCACAAAAAATTCAAAACCGGCGGCGGCGGTGACAGCGGTAGTTTTTTTTTTTTTTTTTTTTTTTTTTTTTTTTTTTTTTTAAGAACTAGGTGGCTCGGCCCCCTACGAGCTACGCTCGCCAACCCCCGTCCAGACACCGTAGACTCTAAATGCACTCTAATTTGATCGGCTTTAAAAAGATTTCGAAAGATTGAATTATAATTTAAAAAACAGTGGCGATCTCTCTATAAACGGATTTCTATTCATTTCTCTTTGATTGGGGAATTTTAACGCCAAATCCGTTGCGGTACTACTTGATTATCCCGTCGACCAATTTCGCCAAATTGTATAAATCGCCAAACCACTCGCCAAATTATACAAATTGACATAATTTTTATTTTAAATAACGAAAAAACAAATAAATTAGTACAACATTAATAAAAATACAAATAAAACGTCGAAATAAAAATAACTTGATGACGTAGACACGTGTAACAACATTTCAAAATAAGCTAATATAAAAGGAATTAAGTAAACAGAGTCTTTGTTTCCTGGTACTTTTTAACAAAGTGAAAAGAAAGTTCTTTTAAATGAGACATTTTAAATTAATCGTTTTTAATCTGATGTAATTTTGACCAAACTATTCTTTCTCTTTTTAATACTAGGGGGCTCGGCCCCCTACGAGCTACGCTCGCCAACCCCCGTCCAGACACCGCAGACTCTAAACGCACGCTAATTTGATCGGCTTTAAAAATATTTCGAAAGATTGAATTATAATTTAAAAAACAGTGGCGATCTCCCTATAAACGAATTTCTATTCATTTCTCTTTGATTGGGGAATTTTAACGCCAAATCCGCTGCGGTACTACTTGATTATCCTGTCGACCAATTTCGCCAAATTATATAAATCGCCAAACCACTCGCCAAATTATACAAATTGATATAATTTTTATTTTAAATAATGAAAGAACAAATAAATTCGTACAACATTAATAAAAACACAAATAAAACGTCGAAATAAAAATAACTTGATGATGTATACACGTGTAACAACATTTCAAAATAAGCTAATATAAAACGAATTAAGTAAAGAGAGTCTTTGTCTCCTGGTATTTTTTAACAAAGCGAAAAGAAAGTTCTTTTAATTAGACATTTTAAATTAATTCTCAAAATATCAAATAAATGTCTAGCGCAATTTCTAAATTTAAACTTTTTTGCAATATTATTTTGTGTTCATTTTATGTAATAACTATAATGTGACGTAAATATGACGTAATTTCTCCTAAGACTTCTAACGCATGTTAATGAATTTATTATTTTACAATATCCTTTTTCTTTTAAAATTCACGTGTATACTTTTTATGACGTAATTTTTAATAAGTTCCTGCTTTTTATACGTAATTATTTAATTCTAATTTGAAAGTTTTTTTCCTGTTTATAATAGTCACGTGTAAATAAATTTTTAATTTGAAGCAAACATTATTGCTTGCGCTTTTTATACAGTTGGCAACAGTTTAAATTAGTACAATTTTCTGAAATCTGTAAAAAATATCTCTAGAAATGATGAAAATCTGAATTTAAAATAGAAATAAAACCTCAACAAATAAGTCAAAATAAAAAAATTAATGCAATCTGCACTCCGGCAAATTCTAACGCATAAAATGATCTAAAAATGATTACACTGCCATGTATAGTTTTTGCTGCTATAAAACTTTTTTAGTGGAACGATTTTGTTCAACTTTAGCATTAAATAACTCTTTAAATAATTCTTCGATTTGAAAACTGTCTGCATCAGCGTGTTTATCAAACATTTCTGTATAAAACCACCGATTTTCATAATTTTGTATGCATTATTTTTGTTAATATTAACGAAGAAAGGCCTCCGGTCACAAAAAAATCAAAACCGGCGGCGGCGGCGGCGGTGACAGCGGCAGTTACTTTTTTTTAGAATAGAGAGATTCACGGGAAAATACTTGTGTTAGAAATTAAATATTATTTGCGCTTTCCTAACAAAAATAGTTGAAAAGTATCCTCTTAAAATATCAAATAAATGTCTAGCGCAATTTCTAAATTTAAACCGCTTTGCAATATTATTTTGTGTTCATTTTATAGTTGCAGTTTAACTTCTTACTTTAGTGACGACCAAGATAACTTTGCACACTTTTTAATACTAAGCAGATGTTTACTGATATCTGCTCTATTAAATTGACGTATGTCGGAAGTTCAAACTAGAATTTCATTTTTTCGATTTTTTGCCAGATTTGAAGGCTTCTTGCCCCACTGTGCGGCGGTGACAGCGGTAGGTACTTTTTTTTTAGAATAGACAGATAAAGAATAGACAGATAATCGTCCCATAAATCCGGTTCAAAAAATTGTTACATTAGCATTTTATATATACTATCTGCGTGGCCACCTGATGTGTTGCTTTTTAATTGCATGAGATCATTCGATTATTTTGGGGGAAATGAAATCTAACGTTACTGAAATTTAAATAACTAGGGGGCTCTGCCCCCTACGAGCTACGCTCGTCAACCCCCGTTCAGACACCGCAGACTCTAACAGCACGCTAATTTGATCGCCTTTAAAAAGATTTCGGAAGATTGAATTATAATTTGAATCTGACAATTATAATCTGACGTAATTTTCACCAAACTTTTCTTTCTCTTTTTAATATTCACGTCAAAATACTTTTGTTAGAAATGAAATATTATGATCATCTTAAAATGTCAAGTAAATGTCTCGCGCAATTTTTAAATTAAAACTGTTTTGCAATATTATTTTTTGTTCATTTACGTAATAAGTGTAATATGACGTAAATTCTCCTATTTAGGACTTCTAACGCATGTTACTGAATTTATTATTTTACAATATTCTTTCTCATTTAAAATTCACGTGTAACTATAGTTTTTATGACGTAATTTTCAATGAGTTCCTGCTTTTTACATTTTTTGTTTATAATAGTCACGTGTAAAATAAATTTTTAATTTGAAGTAAACATGACTGTTTGCGCTGTTTATACAATATGGCAACAGTTTAAATTAATACAATTTTCTAAAATTTGTAAAAAATATCTCTCGAAATGCTGAAAATTTGAATTTAAAATAGAAATAAAACCTCGAAAAATTATTCAAATTAAAAAACTAACTGCAATCTGCACACCGGGAAATTCTGACGCATAAAATGATCTAAAAATAATTAAATTCCTATGTACAGTTTTTGCTCCTATAAAACTTTTTTAATGGAACGATTTTGTCCAACTTTGGCATTAAATATCTCTTAAAATAATTCTTCGATTTGAAAACTGTCTGCATCAGCGTGTTTATCAAACATTTTTCTGTAATACTACCGATTTTCATATTTTTGTATGCAACAGTTTTTTTAATATTAACGAAGAAAGACCTCCGGTCACAAAAAATTCAAAACCGGCGGCGGTGACAGCGGCAGTTACTTATTTTTAGAATAGAGAGACAATTATAATATTAATTTAATTAAACTAGGGGGCACTGCCCCCTACGAGCTATGCTCGTCAACCCCCGTTCAGACACCGCAGACTCTAAAAGTAAGCTAACTTGATCGGCTTTAAAAAGATTTCGGAAGATTGAATTATCTCTCTATTCTAAAAAAAAGTAACTACCGCTGTCACCGCCGCCGCCGCCGCCGCCGCCGCCGGTTTTGAATTTTTTGTGACCGGAGGTCTTTCTTCGTTAATATTAAGAAAACTAATGCATACAAAAATATGAAAATTGGTAGTATTATACAGAAATGTTTGATAAACACGCTGATGCAGACAGTTTTCAGATCGAAGAATTATTTTAAGAGATATTTAATGCTGAAGTTGGACAAAATCGTTCCACTAAAAAAGTTTTATAGGAGCAAAAACTGTTCATAGGAATTTAATCATTTTTAGACCATTTTATGCGTTAGAATTTGCCGGAGTGCAGATTGCATTAATTTTTTTATTTTGACTAATTTGTTGAGGTTTTATTTCTATTTTAAATTCAGATTTTCAGCATTTCTAGAGATATTTTTAACAGATTTTAGAAAGTGATATTAATTTAAACTGTTGCCAACTGTATAAACAGCGGAAGCAATAATGTTTGCTTCAAAGAAAAAAAAATATTTATACGTGTAAATAAATTAAAAATTTATTTACACGTGACTATTATAAACAGAAAAAAACATTTGGAATTGGAATTAAATAATTATGTACAAAAAGCAGGAACTTATTAAAAATTATGTCATAAAAACTATAATTACACGTGAATTTTAAGAGAGAAAGGAATTTGTAAAGCAATAAATTTATTAACATGCGTTAGAAGTCTTAAATAGGAGAAATTACGTCATATTTACGTCACATTACAGTTATTACATAAAATGAACACAAAATAATATTGCAAAACGGTTCAAATTTAGAAATTGCGCTAGACGTTTATTTGATATTTTAAGAGGATACTTTTCAACTATTTTTGTTAGGAAAGCGCAAATAATATTTAATTTCTAACACAAGTATTTTCACGTGAATATTAAAAAGAGAAAGAATAGTTTGGTCAAAATTACCTCAGGTTAAAAACGATTAATTTAAAATGTCTCATTTAAAAGAACTTTCTTTTCACTTTGTTAAAAAATACCAGGAGACAAAGACTCTGTTTACTTAATTCCTTTTATATTAGCTTATTTTGAAATGATGTTACACGTGTCTACGTCATCAAGTTATTTTTATTTCGACGTTTTATTTGTATTTTTATTAATTTTGTACTAATTTATTTGTTTTTTCGTTATTTAAAATAAAAATTATGTCAATTTGTATAATTTGGCGAGTGGTTTGGCGATTTATATAATTTGGCGAAATTGGTCGACGGGATAATCAAGTAGTACCGCAATGGATTTGGCGTTAAAACTCCCCAATCAAAGAGAAATGAATAGAAATACGCTTATAGAGAGATCGCCACTGTTTTTTAAATTATAATTCAATCTTTCGAAATCTTTTTAATGCCGATCAAATTAGCGTGCATTTAGAGTCTACGGTGTCTGGACGGGGGTTGGCGAGCGTAGCTCGTAGGGGGCCGAGCCCCCTAGTAATTTAAAAAACAGTGGCGATCTCCCTATAAACGGATTTCTATTCATTTCTCTTTGAATGGAGAATTTTAAGGCCAAATCCGCTGCGGTACTATTTGATGATCCCGTCGACCAATTTCGCCAAATTATATAAATCGCCAAA
Organism: Maratus speciosus; assembly: GCA_963932465.1. Lineage (NCBI taxonomy): Eukaryota > Metazoa > Arthropoda > Arachnida > Araneae > Salticidae > Maratus > Maratus speciosus. Next base: position 25,941,800 of record OZ010790.1, on the reverse strand, counting down.
GCACTCGCCAATTATACAAACTGACATAATTTTTATTAAAAATAACTTGATGACGTAGACACGTGTAACTTGCTTAAAGTCAAGTTAATGTGACATTTACGATCAACCATTATTGGCATTTAATCTTATAGTTTGGCGAATGATAGATTTTTGGTCGACGGGAAAAATAAGTAGTACCAAAAATACATATGTCAATTGCTGTTTTCGTCTTTGACGTAGACACGTGTAACAACATTTCAAAATAAGCTAATGTAAAAGGAATTAAGTAAACAGAGTCTTTGTCTCCCGGTATTTTTTAACAAAGCGAAAAGAAAGTTCTTTTAAATAAGACTTTTTAAAATAATCGTTTTTAATCTGACGTAATTTTGACCAAACTATTCTTTCTCTTTTTAATATTCACGTGAAAATACTTGTATTAAAAATGAAATATTATTTGCGCTTTTCTAACAAATATAGTAAAAGTATCCGCTCAAAATATCAAATAAATGTCTAGCGCAATTTCTGAATTTAAACCTTTTTGCAATATTATTTTGTATTCATTTTATGTAATAACTGTAATGTGACGTAAATATGACGTAATTTCTCCTATTTAAGACTTCTAACGCATGTTAATAAATTTATTATTTTACAAATTCCTTTCTCTCTTGAAATTCACGTGTAATTATAGTTTTTATGACGTAATTTTTAATAAGTTCCTGCTTTTTGTACATAATTATTTAATTCTAATTCTAAATCTTTTTTTCTGTTTATAATAGTCACGTGTAAATAAATTTTTAATTTATTTACAAGTATAAATATTTTTTTTGAAGCAAACGTTATTGTTTCCACTGTTTATACAGTTGGCAACAGTTTAAATTAATATCACTTTCTAAAATCTGTAAAAAATATCTCTAGAAATGCTGAAAATTTGAATTTAAAATAGAAATAAAACCTCAAAAAATTAGTCAAATTAAAAAAAGAAAAACAGTCTGCACACCGGGAACTTCAAACGTATAAAATGATCTAAAAATGATTAAATTCCTATGAGTAGTTTTTGCTCCTATAAAACTTTTTTAGTGGAACGATTTTGTCCAACTTTAGCATTAAATATCTCTTAAAATAATTCTTCGATTTGAAAACTGTCTGCATCAGCGTGTTTATCAAACATTTCTGTGTCATACTACCGATTTTCATATTTTTGTATGCATTATTTTTCTTAATATATTAACGAAGAAAGACCCCCTGTCACAAAAAATTCAAAACCGGCGGCGGTGACAGCGGTAGTTACATTTTTTTTAGAATAGAGAGATTTTAGAAAGTGATATTAATTTAAACTGTTGCCAACTGTATAAACAGCGGAAACAATAATGCTTGCTTAAAAAAAAAAAAAATTTATACGTGTAATAAATTAAAAATTTATTTACACGTGACTATTATAAACAGAAAAAAACATTTGGAATTAGAATTAAATAATTATATACAAAAACCAGAATCTTATTAAAAACTTCGTCATAAAAACTATAATTACACGTGAATTTTAAGAGAGAAAGGAATTTTTAAAATAATAAATTTACTAACATGCGTTAGAAGTCTTAAATAGGAGACATTACGTCATATTTACGTCACATTACAGTTATTACATAAAATGAACACAAAATAATATTGCAAAACGGTTTAAATTTACAAATTGCGCTAGACATTTATTCGATATTTTGAGCGGATACTTTTCAACTATTTTTCTTAGGAAAGCGCAAATAATATTTTATTTCTAACACAAGTATTTTCACGTGAATATTAAAAAGAGAAAGAATAGTTTGGTCAAAATTACGTCAGATTAAAAACGATTAATTTAAAATGTCTCATTTAAAAGAACTTTCTTTTCGCTTTGTTAAAAAATACCGGGAGACAAAGATTCTGTTTACTTAATTCCTTTTATATTAACTTATTGTGAAATGTTGTTACACGTGTCTACGTCATCAAGTCATTTTTATTTCGACGTTTTATTTGTATTTTTATTAATGTTGTACTAATTTATTTGTTCTTTCGTTATTTAAAATAAAAAGTATGTCAATTTGTATAATTTGGCGAGTTGTTTGGCGATTTATATAATTTGGCGAAATTAGTCGACGGGATAATCAAGTAGTACCGCAGCGGATTTGGCGTTAAAATTTCCCCAATCAAAGAGAAATGAATAGAAATCCGTTTATAGGGAGATCGCCACTGTTTTTTAAATTATAATTCAATCTTTCGAAATCTTTTTAAAGCCGATCACATTAGCGTGCATTTAGAGTTTGCGGTGTCTGGACGGGGGTTGGCGAGCGTAGCTCGTAGGGGGCCGAGCCACCTAGTAGATTAAAAAATATATATGTATTTATATATTTTTAACATAATTTATTATTATTATTGTTATTACTAGGGGGCTCGGCCCCCTACGAGCTACGCTCGCCAACCTCCGTCCAGACACCGTAGACTCTAAATGCACGCTAATTTTATCGGCTTTAAAAAGATTTCGAAAGATTGAATTATAATTTAAAAAACAGTGGCAATCTCTCTATAAACGGATTTCTATTCATTTCTCTTTGATTGGGGAATTTTAACGCCAAATCCGTTGCGGTACTACTTGATTATCCCGTCGACCAATTTCACCAAATTATATAAATCGCCAAACCACTCGCCAAATTATACAAATTGACATAATTTTTATTTTAAATAACGAAAAAACAAATAAATTAGTACAACATTAATTAAAATACAAATAAAACATCGAAATAAAAATAACTTGATGACGTAGACACGTGTAACAACATTTCAAAATAAGCTAATATAAAAGGAATTAAGTAAACAGAGTCTTTGTCTCCTGGTATTTTTTAACAAAGTGAAAAGAAAGTTCTTTTAAATGAGACATTTTAAATTAATCGTTTTTAATCTGACGTAATTTTGACCAAACTATTCTTTCTCTTTTTAATATTCACATGAAAATACTTGTGTTAGAAATGAAATATTATTTGCGCTTTCCTAACAAAAATAGTTGAAAAGTATCCTCTTAAAATATCAAATAAATGTCTAGCGCAATTTCTAAATTTAAACCGTTTTGCAATATTATTTTGTGTTCATTTTATGTAATAACTGTAATGTGACGTAAATATGACGTAATTTCTCCTCTTTAAGACTTCTAACGCATGTTAATAAATTTATTGTTTTACAAATTCCTTTCTCTCTTAAAATTCACGTGTAATTATAGTTTTTATGACGTAATTTTTAATAAGTTCCTGCTTTTTGTGCATAATTATTTAATTCTAATTCCAAATGTTTTTTTCTGTTTATAATAGTCACGTGTAAATAAATTTTTAATTTATTTACGCGTATAAATATTTTTTTTTTGAAGCAAACATTATTGTTTCCGCTGTTTATACAGTTGGCAACAGTTTAAATTAATATCACTTTCTAAAATCTGTTAAAAATATCTCTAGAAATGCTGAAAATCTGAATTTAAAATAGAAATAAAACCTCAAAAAATTAGTCAAAATAAAAAAATCAATGCAATCTGCACTCCGGCAAATTCTAACGCATAAAATGATCTAAAAATGATTAAATTCCTATGAACAGTTTTTGCTCCTATAAAACTTTTTTAGTGGAACGATTTTGTCCAACTTTAGCATTAAATATCTCTTAAAATAATTCTTCGATCTGAAAACTGTCTGCATCAGCGTGTTTATCAAACATTTTTGTATAATACTACCAATTTTCATTTTTTTGTATGCATTATTTTTCTTAATATTAACGAAGAAAGGCCTCCGGTCACAAAAAATTCAAAACCGGCGGCGGCGGCGGCGGCGGCGGTGACAGCGGTAGTTACTTTTTTTTAGAATAGAGAGAAGAGATTATTATTATTATTATTTTCTTTGCTGCATATTGTTGTTGAAATGCTGACATTCTTTACACGGCGGCGTACTTCACAAGCTTTTGGACTAAAAATACTATTTTTTTGTTTAACTACTTTATGTCGTCAAACCTACAATGCGTCATCGTGCTCACTGCTTGGCCTTATTTTTTCGTCTCGCTCCTGCCAATCAGCTGTCAAGCCGCCATTTTTTGCTATATCAATTATAACTAAATGAACTAAAAAAAATACAGTTTTGACTTTAATATATGTATAATAAATTACAGTAAACGAATTTTCATAAACATTTAAGCTATTCTTAAACAAGAAAGAAAAATCATGCATACGGCATAGATTATGAAACACTTTCCAACACTCCCTGAAAGCTTTAAAAAAACTTCGTATTTTGGGGGAAATAAGGTAAATAAGATAACTAAGTAAACATTTAAAAAACTGATTTCAGCAGTTGTCGTCCATAGCTAAATAGGTATTCCAAATCTTTTGAACAGCCCTGTATTTGATCTGTATATCGATATAGATGCTATATAATGGGAAAACTTAGTTTAGCAAGAAATCGCATAACAGGTTGAAATTTCTCTTTCAGCAATTTATAATAATAGACGGAAAAATACTTGAATACTTTTGTACAGCTCTGTATAGTTTAGCTAGTACCTTTATTACACGTCACTATTTAGCTAAAATTTATTTCAAACTAAAACACTCTTAAAACTACTGAAATCAGATTTCCAGAAATTATCATTCATAGAGGGCCATGTATGCAATTCTTTGCGTGACTCTGTAGATAATTTTATACATGTTCTACAAACATTTCTTGGTAAACTAAATGCAGTTCAGCGGAAAAATGCATAACTTATTTAAAAACCACCTTTAAGCAATTTGCAATCATACCCAGTAACCATTACGAATTCTTTTGTGAAACCCTCTATATGAATTACAGAATTTATATACACCATATACTATGCATAAATATAGTGAAACATAAAAGCACATAACATAATTAAAAACGCATTTCCAGCAATCATCGCTCCTGTACAGTACTTCAGATACAATATAGTATCTGAAATCTTTTGTGTGTCCCTATAAATGCTATGCACTTCGTATTACGCATGAAATAAGTTATGGTAAACCTCAGCGACGTATATCAATTTCCTTATCCATGAAATAATTTAACATAATTAAAATACGCCGCAAACAATTCCCTCTACCCCTATATCATTATGTAACGGAATTCTTTTGTGTGGCCCTGTAATTGAATAATAACTATTCTTTGCACCGCATATTCTACAGAATGCATATTTTTGTACTCTTGATAAATCAATATCAATTTTCATGTTTGAAAGTATGTAACATTATTAAAACTCATTTTAAACGATTTTTTTTCCTATAAGCCGTAATGTAACGAAAAACTTTTGACTGTCCCTGTAAATGAACTAAACATGATAGAAAGTTCAATTGAAATAGGGAACGTGCTATGTGAACATTAATAACATCCAAAAATTTCAGGGCAATACGAGTATATTTACAGGAGTTAGAGCGCGGCCAGACGGCCAGACTTCCAGACGGACAGAACAACACCAGACGGCCAGACAAACCGAAATCATAAACACTTTTCAACTTTGTTGAAAAGTGTTAAAAAGGAAGAAAAAAATGAAAAAGTTTTACTATCCAGGGCATCCAAGTAGTTTTACCCCTTAAACATTTGTATTCGATTATTATTTTTAATAAAATTAAAAGTATAGATATAGGGGGAGGCTAAATGCTCAATACTTTTGGCCCAGGCTGTGAGTTATGTAGCAGTCCAAGGTTATTAGTATATTAACTCACAAATGCTAATGATAGCATCCTCCATTGTTCTGTGCGTATCATGAAATTCAGATTCGTTTCACTAGGGTACCTATAAATGAGAGTGGGCGATATATGCACAGAGCACGTAGCCAGGTTTTGTCCAAATTACGGCAACCAACATTACAGAACTTCGAATATCGCTTGAATAAGTTCGATTATCTCTTTATATAGAATTTAATGAAAAGTGGTGTACAACACATTTTTGTGTATTCAACATGCCATCAGGATTTTAAAGATATTTAGTATTACTAGGTGCGTGCCTATTAACTTATTTGTAAGCTAAAAATTCATTAGGGAAATAATAAAATGATTGTGCATGGTAAATTTAATCGATACTGTTTTAAAGTTACCCAGAGTAGACAAATTGTATATAGCTAAAGGTTATATTTCAAAAAGTGAATTTTGTTGTTTCTGCCAGGTTAAGTTCAGAAATTGCACTTTGTAGATTTTGTCACATAAATTTCCCTTTACTTGAAAAAATGAGTAAAAAAAATTGTGTTAAAGGTATGGAAAATAGTAACTGTAAGAACAAAAATAAGATGCGTGAATCTCATGTAGTTGTAAAATCTAATAGAACATCGTTTAAAAGAGGATTCTTGTGCATACGCGTTTCTTGTGAGGTTCTCAATAGAGTGTATTGTATATGGATATGTGAAGTCCTAGTCCGGTTAACTCATTAGGAGGATGGAAATACTTTTTGAGATCCAAAAGAACTTCTTAACCCTCTCATTCATACGGGCCCCATATGAGGACAGATAAGTATTGTCCTATAAAGCAAAAAACTTTCAGCATTCTTTTATGGAGATCTGATTTGTGGACAGATAATAGCTAGCATGTAGCACAATAATAAAATTATTTTATAATGGGTTCTCATTTATCACGAAAAAAGATTTTTTGTGAATAATGAAAAATAATGAAAAATAATTTATGCATGAGAGGGTTAACTTAACTGATGTTACCGGTCTCACAGACCGCTGCTTTTTAGGTGCGTTCGTAATTATATAAATACGTAGCACCTATAGTCGTCGTTCAGTCCGTCCGTCTGCATATAACAGAGCAAAAACTACCAAACCGAATGGTCTGAAATTTTAAATATATAATTGTTGCAAAATTTTGTCGGGTCATTTCAAATTTTATGAAAATCGGATGTATAGTTTAATGACAGAGACAGTCAAAAGTTTTCCGTTACAATAAGGCTAATGGGAAAAAAATTATTGCAAGTGCATTTTGATGATGTTACAGCCTTCCGAATGGTCTGAAATTTTAAATATATAATTATTGCAAAATTTTATCGAGTCATTTCAAATTTTATGAAAATCGGATGCATAGTTTAATGACAGGGACAGTCAAAAAATTTTCGTTACATTAAGGGCAATTAGAAAAAATTATTGCAAGTGCATTTTAATGATGTTACAGCATTTTGAACAGAATGAAATTGATATGCACTTATGAAGTGCATTAAAATATACAATCATTACAATATGTGGTGCAAAAAATATTTATAAAACTAGTTATAGTATGAACGCACCTCATTTTCCACGTTTGACGAGCAATTTCCAACTTGTTTCAAATCTCATAGTTTAACTTGTAACTTTCAGTTTAACTACAAACATTGCCGAAATTTTGTTTCGTTTGGAACTTTAGTACTATCGCCAGAGACTTTTGAATAGGGGGATTTTAATTATAACAATCCTGTACAAAAAGTTTAGTACGAAAACAGCATCCTATGAGTTAATTGCGCCTTTTATTCATCTTTCGATAGAGCGGTCTCACAGACCGCTTCACAGTAATTATGTCACAATTTCTGTCACATCGGTTAAAGGTTAAAACACCATACAAATGTAGAAGAAGTTTATGTTTTGAGAAGTCCTTTTGGATGTTATTGAATCACACCAGCTTTTACTAATATTAATTTGAAATACTTTTTGTCAATAATTGACGATAATTCTAGAAGGACTGAAGTTTATATAATGGAAGATAATAAACAATTAAATTTAAAAAATCAAAAAACCCGACTGCGAACTAATTAATTATTTCTCATCAATGTGAAACAATTTCTTTTTTCAATTCCTACTATTAGCTCACACTCTCGCTATATATATCTTGTTCAAATTTTCAATCGTTAATATAATACTTATTATTCATCCAATCAAGGTCAAATAATTTTTTTTAAACTTGTAGTGGATGACACTTGATGTTAATCCAATTTTTTTCAAATATTAATTCATTAATTAAATTAAATTAATTAATTTTCAATAATCGAGAGAGCCCCCCATCTTGATCAAGGTTTTTTAAGACCAAGAGAGCCCTCTTCTTGATCAAGGCATTTTAAGCGCCACTCAAAAGAAAAGAAGAATGAGAGAAAAAAAATTCTCTTATTGACCTAAGTAGGAATTGATTTAAAATATTTTTTTTTTATATTACTTGTTTATATTACTTACCTATTTTTTTTATTATTATTTACTTGTATTGATGACTTTTAAGTTGTGTTTAACTGTTAGTTTTTATCAATAAACACTGTTTTTATGAGCTCTATAGATGATGTCTATGATGGTTAGAGTTGTAGTAAAGCTAGAGATCCACAATACATACACAACTTCCAGGTTGTATAGTATTTTAACGGAGCTCCTGACTGTAAAATAGTCAATGAAACATCGTCTTTATTTTGAAAGATCTTATCCAATGATATGCCACTCAATAGGGTGCGAAGATTTTTTTTTCGTCCCTATCGCCATTTTGTATTTTACGGCCGCCATTTTGAATTTATAAAAACAAAACCTAGCCTATAACCATCAGGCCGTTAAGACGAATCGATAGAGACCTCATTCATTAAAATTCATCCAGCCGTTGGGATGTTTCGAAGGTATAAAGAAATCCACATACACAGATACGCATGAAACACATAACCATTCTTTTCAGTCGGGTAAAAAGGAAGTTTTTGAAGCTTTAAAAGGGTTTTTTTTAGGGAAAGCTGAGAGACAGACAGGTAAAAAATTAAAGTGTGTGCGATCAGATAAGAGGCTTGAATTTACTCAGAAACCATTCGAGAAATTTTTAACATATGTAAGAAAAAAAAGTGAAAGGTCGATCATTTATACTCTAAAACAAGTTAGTGTTGCTGAAAAATTTTAATGAAGTAGCTATGAATGCAGTTCGAGCAATTCTACAGGTTAACGGATTAAAACCAACATTTTTGGGGGGGGGTGAGGGGGTGGGGAACTTTCTTAACCTTTGTTTGCGCAAAAAAGAGAAATTAACACAGTTTTACACAAGGTCTTACACCGCAAGAATTATAGACGGGATTCGAACCTTCGGTAAAACAGTTAAGAATTTTTGGTTCTTTAACATTTTTTCATGTTTCTAAAGTTAAATGAAAATAAAATTCAACCTAAAGCTTATGTAAAAAGAGGAAATGTATAAGATAAGTTACATTAATTATATCCTTTACATTTTCCTTGGGAACGTAATGGTCGGAATTGAAACTGTAATAATTCTTAATGTCAGAAATTAAATCGGCAATCACTGTAACGGGACTCTTTAGTTCGTTAAGAAGGATTTTCGTTTGATAAATATAAAATTATAGAAATTCGAGGTTTCTTTGCAAAATAAGACAGGGAGCACGTAGAACGCCTGGTGTACGCTGCCGAATTCACTGAGTTTCCCAACTTCAGTTTCGTTTGTCGAGATTTTCGTTTAAAAATATAACATCATACAAATTTTAGGGTGTACTCAGCCGAAGGCAGTGGGTCCCCCCAACACTCAATCCCTCCGGAGAAAAATGTATGAATCAACATCGATTTTAGGTATATTTAAATTATCATCCCGGTCCAGGTTAAAGCCGGGCGGGACAGTAATTTTTTTAATAAACAGAATGACGAATCCGAGAATTTAAGTGAATTCTAGTTTAAAAGAGACGCCAAAGTTTTATAGTGGTGCAAAGATTTAAACAAACAGAAAGAAAGAAGGTAATTTACAGTCCCTTGTACTAATACTCGTAGAAAATTTTGATAAAAACACCTAATCTATTTTTCAATAAATGCGACCTTCTTCTTGAGAATGTTGTTCTTTTTCGGGGATAAGCAAAGCATCTACAAAAACGAAAAGAGATTTCAGTCTGTAACATATGTGAAATATTTGTTGTATGAAAAATATTACAAACTAATATTGCCCTTATCTTTAACTAAAATTCCCCTGCTATGACGGTTTCCTTATATATATGTAAACAGAGTAATTATTATTATTTTTTTAATCAAAGAAAACTGAAGCAAAGAAAAATCAAGTAAGATTTCTTCTTGTTGTTACTGTAAACGTTGAAATGACTTTCTTAGAGCTTTGATTTCTCATTTATAAGCTTGATGAATAACTAATATGTCAAATGCGAAAATCATTTTATAGAAAATTAAATGTATATATATATATAAAATAAAGTTTAAAATAACAACATTTAATTTGAGAACAGTCCGTTAATTTTGCACCTATAATGTTTATTTCGTTCATTAAAACCCCTTCGTCAAAAATATGTATTTTTAAATGGCCAGTGAATGTCCAGTAAATCAAATTAACTACAATTTTATATAATTACTCTCTTAGTGATGCAGACTTAAAAAAAAATACAATTAATTATTAAGGAATAACTAATATATCAAAGCGAAAATATTTTATAGAAAATTAAAAAATATATACATCAAATAAAGTTTAAAATAGCAACGTCTAATTTGATAACAATCCATTAACTTTGCACCTTCAATGTTTATTTCGTTTACTAAAACCATTTTTTCGAAAAATATGTATCATTAAATGGCCATTGAATCTTCAGTAAATCAAATTAACTACAATTTTATATAATTATTCTCTTAGTGATGCAGACTTACAATTAAGCATTAATGAATAACTAATATATCAATGCGAAAATCATTTTATAGAAAATAAAAAAATATATACACAAAATAAAGTTTAAAATAACAACGTCTAATTTGATAACAATCCATTAATTTTGCACCTAAAATGTTTACTTAGTTCACTAAAACCATTTCTCCGAAAAATATGGATCTTTAAATGTCCATTGAATCTCCAGTAAATCAAATTAACTACAATTTTATATAATTACTCTCTTAAGTGATAATGCAGATTTTGGTAATAAGGCTTTTTGATTTTGGTTAGCCTGAATATGCATAAGCTATGCATTTTTTTTTTTTTACCCCCTCTTATTTAAACGTTCGTAAAAATTCTTAGAAATACTGAATTTTAACATATTATAAGATGCGCTGTACAACAGTTACTACAGAAAATGATTATTATATTAAACCATTCTCAACATTTTGTTTTCGTTAATCTTTACTCCTCCTCGATTTAACCCTTAAATGCCTGATTTTTCAAAAATCATTGTAATACTGTTTTTCGGCTTTCATTTATTAAATAAATCATGGGAAAAATACTTTAAAAAATCATATTTTGTTTTAAGTATAGTTTATGGCTAAAAAACAGTTTATTACTAATCGGCAATACTGGTGTTTAATTGAAAAAATAATTTCCCTTCATAAAATTCTACAATATTAAACACACAAGAATTTTAGGAACTTTAATAAGAAATAAATTTAACTTGCTCACTGCAGGCCAAAATAGGGTATTTCGCAAGCTTCCAAACAACACAAAAAGAACAAATAGAAACATTTGAAAAAATAAATTTATCTTTATTCTTAAACAGCACAAGTGTTGCCATCTAAATGTTGAAAATCGATTTAATAATATTTTCAGACTGCATTTTATCGGCAACATTAGGCACTATAGCTTCAATATTATTCTAATAGTATTTTAGAGCCTAAATTGGATATGTTGCAGAAAAGCAACACCAGGCATTTAAGGGTTAAGCTGCGTCGTATTCTAGAAGTTTTCTAAACCCATATGCTAAAAGAGAGAGTGATGAAAGATTAATTATATCGATTAGAATATAGGTAATTTAATACTTTGTGATAATGTGTATTTTTACCCTTTTCTTATCCTAGTTTTAGTACAATACTTCCGCATTCTCCATTCAGATGTTTCGCGACTTTATTTTCTTAAAAATAAAATTATTCTTAAAAATTCCTTTATTGAGAACTAGCTGAAATCTCGATTCATATTAAAATTTAAAAAAAGAATATCTGAAAATGAACTTTTGGAATGAATCTCCGCAGCCTTCGGTAGAAATACTTTAGAAATATGTTTAAAAAAATCAATTTTGTCAATACACAATTTATTCACACTACTATACTTTTCACAAGTTATTCTTTAGTTTTTTAAGTTTTAGAAAAAAAAAGAAAAAAAAAAGAAAGAGAAAAATTAAGCCTGTAAAAAACTAAATTATAATATTTCACAGGAAATCAAAATTATTGTAAATATAAAAATATAATATTGTAAAATATTCATTTTTATAAAATGTAACATTTGAAAACAAATTATATAAGAATTAAACAAAAACCTAATTTGAAGAACAAATTAAAAAAACAAAATTTATTTCCTACATTGTTTAAGCCCGAGAAGGGACAGATATTAAGATATTTCATTCAATTCGTTCTACATTTAATGTTAAATTTTTGTAACAAATAAGTTAAACCAGAACATTAAAAAATAGAACATTAAAAAATAAAAATGAAATTCATACAATATAATACTTTAAACATCTATATACTTAGATTCCGTTCAATTGAAATCGAAATAAATCTTAGATTTTTTTTAAAGTTTTGTATTTTGCATGTATCTTATCATATTATGTACAATCGTCATAAACATAATGCAAAATCTGCAGTACAAATATTTACAACTTAAAAATGGAAAAAGTCTAAGATTTATTTCGATTTCATTTGAACGGAATCTAAGTATATAGGTGTTTAAAGTATTATATTGTATGAATATCACATTTTTATTCTTTAATGTTCAATTGGTTTAATTTATTTGTTACAAAAATTTAACATTAAATGTAGAACGAATTGAATGAAATATCTTAATATCTGCCCCTTCTCGGGCTTAAACAATTTAGGAAATAAATTTCGTTTTTTTAATTTGTTCTGCAAATTAGGTTTTTGTTTAATATGTCCAGTTTTTTAATAACTACTGCATTCAGACGAACACATTTCAAAATTAATGGAGGGTATCATCATCAGGCTTTGATTTGTACGATATCGCATCACAATTTGTGATGTAATTTACCTATTGATGTGTAATTCAAAATTTTTCACCAGTGCAGTAATGAATATTGCTGTAGTTTGGACGAAAAATTCCAATCTGAACTTAAAAAATCTGCTTGAAAATGTCATTTTTATTTCCACTGTGACGTCATGTTCATCTTCTTCTTAATTCTTAAAAAAAAAAACTATTTCAGTTTCATGTTTCACGTGAAGATCATTCAATTAAAAATAGGCAAATTATTATTACGGCTTTTGAATTATTTACAACAATGAAGGAAAAAATGTTAAATTTTATTAGAAAATGTCCATTGAATCTCAATGAAAAAAGCGAAATTTGGAATTATTACGAAAAATATTTGGATAATGTAAATAAAAATTAGCCCATGTTACTCTCTATAATCCACCTATATGCAAAGGCATTTTATGATCCGTTTTGACCCTGACGTCTGGCGAATGTTTTTACACTTTGAATTTATAATATTATTAGAATTAGCAAAGAATTAAAAATGCGTGGCATCAGGGACAAAAAGGTGGGAGGAAAAAATGAAAAAGTTATGAGCTCCATAGGCTTTTCCATGTTAAATTAACATTGAGAAGTGACACTGGAAATAAATAAGTATTGCGCTGCCGCGCAATATTTAAATAATGACAGTCATAATAATTTGTTTCTCATAACTGACATTTATGTTGTTTAAGGGGCATAAATGGAATATACAATCTATACAATATAATTAAAGGTTGCTTTCAAACCATAGTATAATTAAACGGAACTCATTTTTAAATAAACTAAATAACTAATAAACTAATCATTAAAAAAAAACTTTTACAAAAGCAGTTTTAATCGAAATTTAAAATGGAAAATGCAACTTAATTATTTTAACAATTGGTGTTTTATGAACAAAAATGTTAATATCTTCCAAGGGATAGTAAGAAGTTCTTTAATAGTAAAGTTCAACATTATTTTTAATAATATATTCATGTAATGTAAAATAAAATAATATAAATCTAATATATATAAATTTTATAAATATGCATTGTTAAATTAAATATTTTCTATAAATGTGCTTTTTTTAAATCAATTTTTCCTGAGAGAAAAAAAAAAAAAACAAAAAAAAAAAAGGCTTGAGGGGGGGGGGGGGGGGAGGGGAGGCGCCATCTCAGAATTTTTGGAATTTCTATATCTTTAGTTATTATAACAACAAGTTCCATTGAAGGTAAAAAAATATGTATAATAATTGTTTATACTTGGAAATCATTTCTGAAGACAGGTATGATGTGAGAGTGCTGTTTCCAAGAACTGATCTAATGCCGTTTAACAAGATTCTTCCATTTTCATTAAAAGACGTGAATTTCCTATTAGGCAGATTTCGTATGAAATACTACCTATTGGAATCTCCCCTATGTTGGAATTTTGGAAATATTTTTCCAGATCTACACCGATCATGACCCCTAGAACCCAAAACCACCCCCAGTAAAAAAAAACTTTATCTATCTATCTATATCACTTTTTTATGGACACGATAACTTCCTTAATTCTGCACAAATCTTTTCCAAACTGATACATAAAATCAAGGGGCATAAAATCTCGGTCAAGTTCGTTAATGGGCAAAATCGGATCAAGGGGGTAGAAATAGGGAGGGGTTTTGTGAAAAACGAAAAAACCCCATAACTTCTTAATTATAATACATATCAAATTAGTTTAAAATTATTATTACTTCTAAAAAATTGGCCAAAAATTTATGTATAACAGATTTTTAATAAAACTAAAAATGGGCTCAAGGGGCGCAAAAAAAAAATAGGGTTTTGGGGCGAAAAAGATTCATAACTTCGTCAATTCTCAAGATATCAAATCCAATTAATTTTTTTTTATAAATTGTCTTAATACTATCTACAACTTTCATATTGACAAGTTTTTGATAGGACCAATTCTTAATGCAAAAATAAATAAATAAATAAATAAATAAATAAATAAAAACGAAAACAAAAAGGGGGGGGGGGTTGAAGAAGAAAAAAATCCATAACTTTGTCAATTCACAAGATATCAGAAATCCGCATGAATTTATTATATATCTCCTTAATATTGCCTACAACTTTTATACTGACAAGTTTTTGATAGGACGAACGCTTACAGCAAAAAATAAATATAAAATTACATCGAGGTTAACGAAAAAAATATTGTATGAAGGATGTACTCAAATCCAAACGGCTTGTTTTCTGACTCATTTTTAAATTCATTTTTGCTTTAAAAAAATGCATCTAATTGTTAGGATCTCTTATTCAGAAACTATACAATGTGCCGTAATGGTTGATTCTTTGATAGAGGCAGAATATATTTTTTAAAATGATGTCAAATTTGGCATTTTGAACAGAATTTCTCGAAGTGATTGCATTGGAAACGAAAAATATTGTCTTACTGAGAAAATAAATGTTTATAAATCAAGTTCTAATTAACTGAACGAAAAATAAAAACATAGGTCGCTTATAAATGTCTTAAAAAATCACATCAGCAAGTTTCATGTTTTCCCTTTTAAAAATTAATCCGAAAATGTGTCAGAAAATTTCGAGTTGTTGAGCATGGAAAAATACTTTTTGAATACTGGCTTTAACACGATTCTGATAAAACCAGCTCTTATATTAAAATGAAATTAAAAACTGTTTAAAAGTGGCCAGATAAAATTGTTAAACTGGGTTCATCTCTAATCGTGATTTAGTTTTTGATGTTGAAATTAGTACTTATTTTCGAAATCTACCTTGGCCGAGCCATCAGGGATTTTTTGTTTTTAACTTGCATTTTGCAAAACTATTAAAAAAAAAAAAAAAAAAAAAAACAACAACATTGGGTTATGTTTGTATTTCTCTTCATCAACTTGTGTTTAGTCATGTTTCACAATGTTATAGTTACTTAACCTCCTTTGATAATTTGAAATTGCAATTAATTCTACTAAAAGAAATAAGTTTGACAAAAGTATTGTTGTATAGATAAACAGATATATACCCAATGAATATTTCCAACTGAGCGAAAAAATGCCCAGGCTGGGAATCGAACCCAGATCCTTGGCTTACAAGGCCAATGCTTTTCCATTTAAGCTAACTGGGCCGACAACCAGCCAGCATATTTCGCTCAGGCAACCTTATTGGTCGTAACATCTGGTCTGTCATGTAGACAGCTCAACAGAATAAACCGCAGGTAAAGTAACTCCATATAAACGATGGGTACGTAGATGAACTATTATTTTAACACAATCAAACTGATTGGTAAAGTCATCATACGAAATGAATATTTCCAACTGAGCGAAAAAATGCCCAGGCTGGGAATCGAACCCAGATCCTTGGCTTACAAGGCCAATGCTTTTTTTTCGCTCAGTTGGAAATATTCATTTCGTATGATGACTTTACCAATCAGTTTGATTGTGTTAAAATAATAGTTCATCTACGTACCCATCGTTTATATGGAGTTACTTTACCTGCGGTTTATTCTGTTGAGCTGTCTACATGACAGACCAGATGTTACGACCAATAAGGTTGCCTGAGCGAAATATGCTGGCTGGTTGTCGGCCCAGTCAGCTTAAATGGAAAAGCATTGGCCTTGTAAGCCAAGGATCTGGGTTCGATTCCCAGCCTGGACATTTTTTCGCTCAGTTGGAAATATTCATTTCGTATGATGACTTTACCAATCAGTTTGATTGTGTTAAAATAATAGTTCATCTACGTACCCATCGTTTATATGGAGTTACTTTACCTGCGGTTTATTCTGTTGAGCTGTCTACATGACAGATCAGATGTTACGACCAATAAGGTTGCCTGAGCGAAATATGCTGGCTGGTTGTCGGCCCAGTTAGCTTAAATGGAAAAGCATTGGCCTTGTAAGCCAAGGATCTGGGTTCGATTCCCAGCCTGGGCATTTTTTCGCTCAGTTGGAAATATTCATTTCGTATGATGACTTTACCAATCAGTTTGATTGTGTTAAAATAATAGATATATACCCATCGATGTTTTTTATCAATTAAGAAGTTTGTCAATGAAAATTATTGACAAGAATAATCAAGAATTTTAAGCACTTTATACGGCACCTATATAGCAATGCTCGTCGCGAAGAGGTTAATAATAAATGTATCTCATTTTGAGAATTTTGTTCGGTTGGTAAGGGTTTCGCAAATATTACGTTGATAATTATTCATTTCTGTGCTTAAAGTACTTATTTAATGGTATTATTTTTATTGCAATCAAATCTGACAATTTATCTTAGCTTTTGTGCAATTCCTGAAATTTTTTTTGGAGGGTCTGACCTGCGGTGACTCATGCATTTTGAAAAACTCCTTGAGGGGCCAATAAAGTACAGGACGTAAATGTCGATCCCAAATTATAAGTGACAAACTAAGTCGCACTGCCATCAATGTGGTATTTTAGGAAGCACTTAAAAATAATCAAAGGTAGGGAAAGTAGGGTAATGACGCTCAGAAGGGTAATCCCGCTCACTAAATATCTCTAAACAGAATAGAATTGAAAACGTGAGATCGGTACCGGCACCTAGCGAACTTCATCCTAAGTTCCCAGTAAGGATTTGGTGCCCGTCGGGAGGAAAGTATTTTTGTGTCCTCACGTTATTAGTTTGAAGCTATTTTATTATAAAATTCTACAGCATCTAACTTGAAGGTAAGTGTACTCTCTTATTGTCAAATATTAATTTACTCATTATGTCTACAAAATATATACATTATCTGTACTTTCATGCTTTTATTTATTTTTGTAGTACGTTGTTACGCCAATTATAATGCAATAAAACCCAACATAGCGATAACGGGTAATGGCGCTCGCGTGGAATTCCGGAAGGGTTGCCAGTGGGCAACATTTTTTAAATTCAGATTTGTTGATTGACACCACTTTTTTGAAATGGTAAAATTTCCCTGTTTTCACCTTTATTAATATGTCATTAAACAAAGAGAATTTTACGATTTCAAAAAAGTGGTGAAAATCAAAAAACCTAAATATAAAAAAAGTAGCCCACTATATGTCTAGCACAATATGTGTGCACAATATGGGTAAAGCGATTGCAAAAAGTCTGCAGTAGTGTGAACAGCCCACACAACTACATATGTGACTTTTGTCTTACTTAAATGTTGTATTCAAACTCTGAGCTCAATTACCCTACCATGTCGGGCATTACCGACCAATCGATGGTCATTTAAATAAAACGAAAAAAAAAAATCCTAAAACTTTTATGAAAATTAGTTGATTGTAAACTATTCCTCATGCTTTGGAGTTATACTTCGTTAATAAAATATTCATTTTTTTTTTTTTTGTCTAAATTTGACTAGCTATTCATGTTTTCCCTTAAGTGAGCGTCATTCCCCTATACATTCTAAAACGAATCTTTCGCGAATTTAATAAGGCCGCGTAAAAACAATTTAAGCACATTAGCATCATTTTTAACCAGCTTAAAGACATAAATAAATCAACAATATTTACAATTTTTTTTTATGTATGTTTATGCATAAAGTTCTAATGGGCAATCCAATTTTGCTCTTTTAAACACTTTCCAACATAGTTGAAAAGTGTTTATGAATTCGGTTTGTTATGAGTTTGGATTGTCTATCTGCAGTCTGTCTGTCCGTGCTCTACCTCACGTAAATATATTCGTATTGTCATGCAATTGATACACGGGTGCTTCAGAGGGTATAGAAAAAGAAAATATTGAATAACTTTTGAACGGAAAAAGATTTTTATTTCAAGATTTACACATGAGAATAACGGAAATTAAAAGACGAGGTTATGAAAATATTGGCCATCTGAGGAGGCAACAAAACGAAGTCTCTAACTCAAAATTCGCGATAACCTTTTTGAGTTGGTCTGTTGAAATAGACCTAATCATGCACTTGTTATCGCTGTTTTCAGCTCTACTGTGATTTTTGGTCGATCTCTGTCGGCTTGATCTTTAACATAGCCTCATAAATAGCAGGGCTGTGGAGTCGGAGTCGGACCCATTTTTGAGCAAAAGAGTCAGAGTCGGAGTCGCTAAAAAACAAGCCGACTCCGACTCCAGATTTTTTTTTGTTAGACATTTTAAAGTGAAATGAAACTAATTATATTTAATTTTAAACCTATAAAATGAATTATTATTGTTATTTATGGACTATATCAGGCTACTCAAGTTAAAGATGACCGATTTACTATGGTGTACATAGTAGATAAAGGGGTAGGTACAGGGTGCAGAGTAGATGGAAACTGTTTTAATTCATAACTGTAGTAGTTTTTTTACATGTAGTATATATAAGTACTTCCCCTGGTATTTTTGGGGGTTGCGGATAGAATCCGAGGTACAAAGGTCTAGAAGGACCCGAGGCCCGGAAAATTAAGGCAATTTTCCAATCAGGTCGTGTTACTAGAATTAAGACAACTTATGTTAATAGGCCAGATCAGACTTAAAAGAATTGAGCAGGCTGACAAGCCCAATATAACAAATTCGAAAGAATCAAACTACGCCGATAAAATACTAGCGATTTACAATAGGCAATAGGCATGATTGGAGTGAGAATAAATATAAAAGCACGGCGGAAAGTTTTGTGGGACGGCCCTTAAAATTTCGGTTCATGCAGATCTCTTACTGGAGGTAATGCGAAAATTATAAATCTGTGCTATTTTTGGAGGCAAAAGAACCAGGTATAGCATTGTAATATAGAAGCCTTTTTCTGTTTTTTCCCCCTCAAATGTTTCCAGTGTCTGTATGACCAAAACTCAAAATTCTAAAATACCCTTCATTTATTTATTCATTTTTGTGCACAGAAGTCAAAATAAGATGAAATTGTAATTTTTTTTTTTTGAATCGGCGGTACCCAAAATAACGATAAAATAGTGAAATTTCGTTTTCTTTCACCTTTAGAATTTCGAATTTTTCAGGTCTGCAGAACCCGGAAAAAAGCCAAAATTGTAAACTTAATTTTTTAAAAAAAAACGCATTTTTTTTATTATTTCATTATTCCGAATTATTTCCAAAATGATAAAATTTTCATCTTTATTTTTCCTCCTTTCTATGTAAGTTTTTCGAGTCTGGAGGAGCAAAATAACAACTAAATTGTAACTATTTCTTTTTTCTTCTCAGTCCGCAGATCCAAAATAGTAAATTTTCCATTTTGTGTTTTTTAGATTTTTCGTTTCGTTTAGATTTTTCGGGTTTGTGGGCGCGAAATTGTAAAATTAATACAGCAGAAAATGTAATGTTTTTCTGTTTTATTTTTGAAGCCCTAAAAAAGCAATCAATGCCGAAATAGTGAAATTTTAGCTTTATTTTTCTTATATTCCATCATTATTTTAACCAACAAGCAACACTAGTACCCGCAGCACGTGTGCTACCAGCCCGGAGTCGTAATAGGAGTCTGAGTCAGAATCGGAATCGTTAAATTATCCGGGAGTCGGTGTCGGAGTCGGCCATTTTTCCCACCGACTCCGCAGCCCTGATAAATAAAAGTCTAGTGGTGATAAGTCAGGGCTAAAGGAGGGGAGGTGACCATAACCAAATTAATTCGAGAAGCATCTTGCGATGACACTTCTGAGCAAGTCCAGGGCGGCTCCTGTTGAATGTGGAGGAGCTCCATCCTGCTGAAATGATGCGTCTTGGATCCAGTGTTCGTGGTAGGCATCAGAAATGAAACTCGTTGTCAAGAAGTCGAGATAGCGTTTAGAATCCACTGTCTGGACAAAAAAATACGGTCCCAAAATACCATCAGCATACAAACCACACCAGACAGTGACTTTTTGTGGATGAAGAGACATGTCAACGGCAAATTCTAGCTTCTCGCTGCCCCAAATCCAATAATTTTGACAATTGACATAGCCATCCAACCAGAAGTGTGCCTCATTGGGAAAAACGATATCGCCACAGTTAAAACCAGCGTCGATCATTTCGCACGTGATATTGGAAAACTCCCGTCTTTTTTCAATAGCATCTGGGCCGAAGGGTTGTCCTCACTGAATTTTGTAAGGGAAATATCCACATTTTTGCGGACTATTCTCCATGCTGTGGCTGCACTAACGTCAAGTTGTTGAGCCAAGTGTCGAGTTGATGTTTGATGCCTCTTTCTCCATTGTTGTTTTGGCAGCGGTGATGTTTTCGTGCGTCCTTGCTGTCTTTTGTTTGACCTTCATCCCAACTATGTCACCAGCCACTGAATTTGTTCGTTTAAACTTGGGAATTCATGCTCTTAACATGCTTGAAGATGGCTTTGGCCTATTTTTAAAGGCAATAGACCACTTTCTGAATGTTTGGGCAGGGCCCTGGTCACAAAGGTAAAACGTATAGAGTGACGAAACACGCTCTTCGATTGAATATCGATACATTTTGGTGAAAAATATATTCTTGGACGGTAACCTGAGTCCGTAAATAAATTTCCTTTGGGTCCCTGCTCATGCGAGCATAATTTCACGTCAATAGCTTCACCCGTTAAAGAGTTATTTAAATAAAAGGTTCGCTATGCCATGTGAAACACCCGGTATGTTATTGAATTGTACTATGCGGTATTGAAAATTAATAGTGTAGCATTTATAGTTCGTTTACAGGGACACTCAAAGGAATTCCGTTATATTATACGGTTTATGGGACGAAAATCGTTTGCTGTGTATTTTAATGATGCTACACTAATTCAAACATATTGAAATTAATATATACATCACGGAGGTGCACTACAAGATGCTCACTCATGCTAGGGTGAGCATAGCATGCATCGTTTATGTACAGGGACACACAAAATAATTCGGTTACACTACTGACCCTGAACAATAATTGCTAGAAGTGTACTTCAGTTCTGGTATGCCTTTTTTAATGCGGGTAATTTTTGCATCTTACTTGGTGTTTATAAATTCTATATAGGTCATATACAGAGCTGCACAAAAGATCTCGAGTACATTTCCGTTTATTAAAGAAAATTGTTGAAGGGAAATTTTCATCTGTGCTATATACGTTTTCTAACTGAGCTAAATTTTTGCATACTTAGTAGTATATACAGAGAGGGCTTCTCCAAAAAAATTAAATTTTTCCGAATATTGATGGTAATTGCTCAAATTGGGTTTTCCAATGTGTTGTGCATTTTCCAGATTGTTTACTTAGATATCATCTTTCACCTTATTAAACGGTGAAGTTTGGTTGCAGTATTAGGAATGTGTTGTAAAGTATTTCGTAACGTAAGACTTTTCGTTCTTCTTCTTTTTATTTATTTATTTATTTATTTTTATTTTTATTTTTTGCTGTTGCTGTTAGAAAATATTCATTTTTATGGCGATACCGTGACAATTTTTATTATACTAGAGGGCTCGGCCCCCTACGAGCTACGCTCGCCAACCCCCGTCCAGACACCGTAGACTCTAAATGCACGCTAATTTGATCGGCTTTAAAAAGATTTCGAAAGATTGAATTATAATTTAAAAAACAGTGGCGATCTCTCTATAAACGGATTTCAATTCATTTCTCTTTGATTGGGGAATTTTAACGCCAAATCCATTGCGGTACTACTTGATTATCCGGTCGACCCATTTCGCCAAATTATATAAATCGCCAAACCACTCGCCAAATTATACATATTGACATAATTTTTATTTTAAATAACGAAAAAACAAATAAATTAGTACAACATTAATAAAAATACAAATAAAACGTTTAAATAAAAATAACTTCATGACGTAGACACGTGTAACAACATTCCAAAATAAGCTAATATAAAAGGAATTAAGTAAACAGAGTCTTTATCTCCTGGTATTTTTTAACAAAGTGAAAAGAAAGTTCTTTTAAATGAGACATTTTAAATTAATCGTTTTTAATCTGACGTAATTTTGACCAAACTATTCTTTCTCTTTTTAATATTCACGTGAAAATACTTGTGTTAGAAATGAAATATTATTTGCGCTTTCCTAACAAAAATAGTTGAAAAGTATCCTCTTAAAATATCAAATAAATGTCTAGCGCAATTTCTAAATTTAAACCGTTTTGCAATATTATTTTGTGTTCATTTTATGTAATAACTGTAATGTGACGTAAATATGACGTAATTTCTCCTATTTAAGACTTCTAACGCATGTTAATAAATTTATTGTTTTACAAACTCCTTTTTCTCTTAAAATTCACGTGTAATTATAGTTTTTATGACGTAATTTTTAATAAGTTCCTGCTTTTTGTACATAATTATTTAATTCTAATTCCAAATGTTTTTTTCTGTTTATAATAGTCACGTGTAAATAAATTTTTAATTTATTTACACGTATAAATGTTTTATTTATTTTTTTTTTTTTTTGTTTTTTTTTTTTTTTGAAGCAAACATTATTGTTTCCGCTGTTTATGCAGTTGGCAACAGTTTAAATTAATATCACTTTCTAAAATCTGTTAAAAATATCTCTAGAAATGCTGAAAATCTGAATTTAAAATAGAAATAAAACCTCAAAAAATTAGTCAAAATAAAAAAATTGATGCAATCTGCACTCCGGCAAATTCTAACGCATAAAATGATTTAAAAATGATTAAATTCCTATGAACAGTTTTTGCTCCTATAAAACTTTTTTAGTGGAACGATTTTGTCCAACTTTAGCATTAAATATCTCTTAACATAATTCTTCGATCTGAAAACTGTCTACATCAGCGTGTTTATCAAACATTTCTGTATAATACTACCGATTTTCATATTTTTGTATGCAACAATTTCTTTAATATTAACGAAGAAAGACCTCCGGTCACAAAAAATTCAAAACCGGCGGTGGTGACAGCGGTAGTTACTTTTTTTTAGAATAGAGAGATTCGAAAAATGACACGTTTGTCCACAATGAAAGGACTAGCGTCCATAACGTTTTAAAATTGGCCCTTGCTATATTCACGTAAATTTCAAAGTATATCACATACCAACTATTAACTAATAATGTGCAATGAAAAAATATGTAAAGATGCTTAGTAGTACACTATATGGCCATTAATCACCGAATGATTTCAATTTTAGACATTTTGTTGAATATTTAAAGAAATGTCGGATTCTTCTGGAACTTCAGAAGTATAAAGAATACGTTTGACCTCATATTTATCAACGTCAATTTGATAAGGAGGGCAATTAGGGGGCCCACAAAAAATCAAAGAAAAATACTAATACTTGGGATCACCCTGTAAAATAAAATCCAAGAAATGATTTATTGCTACAGCATGCGAATATGTGGATATTGCATAATATGCATATTCATTTATAAGAGCACTTCAAGAGTGCACTCAAGAATAGCCCTTATATTCATGGAGATATAGCAATTTTTTTTTTAAAAATTAAAAAAATCTTGCACGTTTTTTGCTTATATCATGTAGGCTTTTCAACTAAATCTAATGCCAACCCCAAAAAATTTGGCAGAATGTAGTAGAAACATTATAGTGCATTTGTAATATAAATATATTAAATATTTGATGAAATATGAGCATTTGTATGAAATAGTTTTTATCTGAGTATGCGCGAACGATAACAAAGATTTTTTTTTTTCATGACTAGGGGGCTCTGCCCCCTACGAGCTACGCTCGTAAACCCCCGTTCAGACAACGCAGACTCTAACAGCACGATAATTTAATCGGCTTTAAAAAGATTTCGGAAGATTGAATTATAATTTGAGTCTGAGAGTTATAATCTGACGTAATTTTCACCAAACTTTTCTTTTTCTTTTTAATATTCACGTAAAAATACTTTTGTTAGAAATGAAATATTATGATCATCTTAAAATATCAAATAAATGTCTGGAGCAATTTTTAAATTTAAACTGTTTTGCAATATTATTTTTTTTTTCATTTTATATAATAAGTGTAATGTGATGTAAATGTGACGTAAATTCTTCTATTTAAGACTTCTAACGCATGTTTATGAATTTATTATTTTACAATATTCTGTCTCTTTTAAAATTCACGCGTAATTATAATTTTTATGATGTAATTTTCAACAAGTTCCTGCTTTTTATATTTTCTGTTTATAATAGTCACGTGTAAAATAAATTTTTAATTTGAAGTAAACATTATTGTTTGCGCTGTTTATACAACTGGCAACAGTTTTTCTAAAATTTGTAAAAAATATCTCTCGAAAGGCTGAAAATTTGAATTTAAAATTGAAATAAAACCTCAAAAAATGAGTCAAATAAGAAAAATAAATACAATCTGCGCACCGGGAACTTATAACGTATAAAATGATCTAAAAATGATTAAATTCACATGTATAGTTTTTTCTCCAATAAAACTTTTTTAATGGAACGATTTTGTCCAACTTTAGCATTAAATATCTCTTAAAATAATTCTTCGATTTGAAAACTGTCTGCATCAACGTCTTTATCAAACATTTCTCTATAATACCACCGATTTTCATATTTTTGTATGCAACAGTTTTTTTAATATTAACGATGAAAGGCCATGCTTAAGCATTCAAATTGGATGTGGATCTACGCAGATTTTCATTGGTCCATTTCCAAATCAAAACTTTGTTTATATATAGAATGATTTAGTAGTCAACTCTATGAAGGCACTCATATAAAAAATCCCGTCAAATATCGTGAAAATTCAGAACGATATCGGCGATAGAGTGAGCTGATTTTCAGTTGCTCTCTAAAAGCAGCTGAATGATAAAGGATTTTCCCTAAATTGTCAT
Organism: Maratus speciosus; assembly: GCA_963932465.1. NCBI lineage: Eukaryota > Metazoa > Arthropoda > Arachnida > Araneae > Salticidae > Maratus > Maratus speciosus. The sequence goes on along the minus strand of OZ010790.1, from coordinate 25,916,283 downwards.
TTTTTATTTTTATTTTTTTATTGATGCTTTAGTTCTTCTTGGAAAACCAGAACGAGCCTATTCCAAGAAAAAAAGAAGCATCAAAATCGAAGAATTTTTTCCAAATCTACTCTTTGGCATTCATTAAATACAACTCCTTTCCTGAAAGTCAATGACAATGAAAAATAATAATTTGTGGAAAATCCCTTATCATTCAGCTGCTTTTAGAGAGCAACTAAAAATCAGCTCGCTCTATCGCCGATATCTTTCTGAATTTTCACGATGTTTGACTGGCATTTTTATTTAAGTTGCTCCATAGAGCTACCTATTAGATCATGAAAAAAAAAATCTTTTATTGTTTGCGCATGCGCAGATAAAAAATTCGGTACTATGTATGTATTCCAATTGCACTATATTATTTCTACTACATTTTGCCAAATTTTCTAAAACTAGCCTTAAATTTGGTTGAAGACACTGCATGATATAAATAAAAAACATGCAAAAATATTTTGAACTGGAAAAAAAAAAAAAAAAAAAAAAAAAAAAAACCTCTCTATATCTCTATGAATGCCATTCTTACACAAATGAATACACAGATTTCAAATATCCACATATTTGTATGCTCATATTTGCATAGATCATTTGGAGCATTTTATTTTAAAGAGTGATCCCAAATATTATTATTTTTCTTTGAATTTTTGTTGGTCCCCTAATAGTCCTGCTTATCAAATCGACGTTGATAAGTATGACGTCATGAAATTAATTCTTTACTTTTCTTTTTCTCACCTTTAGGAAGATTCTATCGATAAGAAGAAATATATATAATGTTCTCAAAGAAGAAATTATATTCGTTGGAAAAGTTGAGCCAAGAATGGACACCAAATCAAGATAATTATTCATTCAAAGGTGATAAAGATAGTAGTATAACGAATGAAACTGTTGTCCAGCAGTTTCAGCCTATGATATTTAGACCATTTCTTGATTTATTATTAACATGTCTCCATTCCACATTCAACCAGCTAACATCAGTCATCATCAAAAAGTTACCGTATATCAATCCATGCCAACTCTCCTTAATTCGTCACGCTGGTATTTTTGTGGGAATTCTTCCTATAGCAGTATTACCACACAGATCAAATCCTTGGGGAAAGAAAACACAGATTTCTTCTGCTCCTGAGAGGTTTCTTTGGAGCTACAGGATTTTATTTTCAGATTATGGCATACAGTTACCTACCACTTGCAGAAGCATCCATCGTAATGTCCACTTTGCCACCTGTGACTGCGGTAATAGCTCGTATAATACCGAGAGAATCGTACGGACTTGTTCAATGCATAACCTTAATTTTGACTGTCGGTGGCGTATTTTTAGTTCTGAGATTACCAGAAATGATCGGTAACAGAAATAGCGTCCATTTCAATTTTATGTACGTAGCTGGTTTGCTGGCTGCTGTAGGAAATGTTTTGTTCCTCGCTTTAAGTGTTATATATATACGAAAATTAAAGACAGTCAAGTTTTCTGCTGTGATTCTTTATCTCGGTGTCCTCGGTATGATGGAAAACTCAGTGCTTGATGGACTTTTCATTCCTCTAGTTCCATCGGAGTGTGGTTGGGACCTGATTTTGTGCATATCATTAGGAGTCGCCGCTTTCATCTCAAACTGCTTCATTACGCTTGCAATTCGATATCAACCTGCTGGGATAACCGCGGTTCAGAAGTCTTCCTTTGATATTTTAATAACCATCCTATTCCAGATAATATTTTTTAATATATATCCTGACTGGTATATCATCGGGGGAGCTTGTCTCGTTATTACGTCATTGACTATCATAGGAATCAAAAACTGGATTTTAGTGACGTCTGAAATACCTAATATAAGTTGAAATTCTAAGTAGCTTTTATAATAACGAGTTGGAACCCATCGAAATTCGACGAATTAAAGTGTTTAGAATGGAACTGTTACATCGAATTTATAATAAACCTAATAAATGTTTTTAACCTAAAATTACCAAAATATTATCTCCACAAACTTCAACCACTTAAATTACTGAAAAATTAAATTGTATTAGAATACGTAATCAAGATGAGTAATTATGTTGAAGTTATCGATTGAGGCTCTTACATTTGTTTTTACGGGATGAAAAATCAGTAAAAAGGATTTCGCTTTGTCACATCATAAAATTTCCCCCCATAAAATCTAAACTGTACGTTATTTTCACGTTCTGAAAATTTACATACGCACCACTCAAATTCACAATATAAAAGTATTTTAATGCGCAATACATTATTAATGAATGTATTTCCATCTTAAAGTCACGTTCGTCGAATACAACTTTTCATGTGAACATTCGCATAAAATTTAAGTTCTAATCTCAGTACCCGCGAAAATTTACCATTCAGATATTTTCCTTTAGTTGCCATAGTATTGACCATTTAGCATTGGTCAAATATTTAGTTTTATCAAGGAAAATGATCGTTTTGTTTTAAATATGACATCATTTTTACTCACTGAATCATTTTGCATAGTGTCTTAAATTCAGTATCAGCATAATGTAAAAATATTGAAATATCTTCTTCAATCTTTTGATTTATGAAGAAGAATGCGTGTTTTTTTTTAATGGCTGACGTCATTTTCTGTTCAAAAATTAGAAAAAAGTTACTTTTATTTGTAATATGAAAATGGCATCAGGATATTATCAATAAAAATAAATAAACCATGAGTATTTTCCCCTTACTTTTAATAGAAATGGAGTACTTTAGTTGCCACAATTACAAAATCGGTACTAAAAACTATAAGAAAATTAATATCTCAAAAATAAATTGAGATAGAGCTTTCAAACAAATTTCATTTAAAAGGACATTTTTTTCCCTATACGACGGTGTAAAAATTGAAACTGTGCGATGTTTTGAAGTTAAAAAATTTGCGGTAGCGGGAATTGCAAAACCGAAATTTCATTTCAAAGAGTTGCCATTCGCAGAATGACGTATGCGTTACGCACAGATATGTTTGTCCTTTATAATATAGATAGAAACTTTTTTGAGTAATAATAAACAGTTTTAAAATCCTATAATACTACAGCAATGTACAAGAATTTGTTTAAATACTAGATTGGAAAAATCAGCAATGTAACTAAAGATTCTCAAATTTCTTTTCGTTACAGCAAAATATAATTTGTACGGATTAAAAAGCACATATACCCCCTTTAACAGAAAATCCATGTGTGACTTACTCAGATTGAGATATGCGGGTAAAAAGTGGTATGCATTAAAAAAGATAAGAACGTAAATCATAAGACTTAAAATTAACTAAAAAGGGCAAGAAGAATAAACGAAAACGTTTCAGCCGAGTTCCATCCATTAATTACGTCACACTTTAAAAGGGCGTTCACAAAATGTGACACAGTGTGACAGAGGTAATAATATCTTTTGATATCATATCTAGAATGTGAAAATACTATCCAAAATAAGACGGAATGTGTTGTAGGGCGATGATAAATGTTATCAAAGGCTGGTCAGAAAGCCTACGGACTCGATATGATTAATGTATCACAGATAAGGAAAATGCGAAAAAATATATATAAGGTTGACTTTAATTTGTTTCACACCCGTCAGATATTTTTAAAACGAATGTCATTGATGTTCTAATCAAAATTGACGACTTGACTTTCTTCCGCCAATCTACAAAAGGAAATGTAAACTAATGATCGCGAATCTTAATCGAATGCCTTTCAACAATAATTAGTGTAATTTTACAGTGAATCTGTTTTAGTTATGTATTTTTACAGAAATTCTTAACGGCGTACTCGACAAGAACACCAGATTTTAGAGAGTTTATTGTACGGCAATCCCTTAACATTCGCGAGTTTTAATAGTTCGCGAAATAAAAAAGGAAGAACATTTCAACATTCGTGAATACCTAACTTGGTTATTCGCGAATTTTGTTTTATAAAGAATATTTTTTTTTTTTTTACAAAGTAAATTAACTTTTTTTTTTTTTTTTTTTTACCAGTTCCATGAACTACGTAACACTAAACACTTGCTGCATTCTAAATGTATTAGCCTAAGTTCCGAGAACTTCAAACTTTGTGTTGAGGTAAAATATAGAACAGTGATTTTCTTTATTTTGTATGTAGATGTTTTTTCAATTTCCTAAATTTTCTGAAATTCAAAATTTTTATTGCAGGTGAAATATTTTCTGCAAAAATTGTCGGGGAAATTTTAAAACTTCAACAACAACTTGTTGAGAAAGCAATAGAATGTGATTCTTCACTGGTGAGGAGTTTTAAATTTAAAAGAGAAATCGACGCCGCAACTTTTTCTTACAGCATAAAAAAAAGATCTGTTCTGCCAAATAATCGCATATCACTAAATTGTTTCAGCCATCAACTAGCAAATAAACTTTGTACGATATGTTTATAATTATTCAAATTCATTGCAGCAAGTATTTTTTAATGCTTAATAAATATATTTTTTGCGTTTCGATTGTTCTTTACACTCTAAATAAAAAGGAGTGACTGTTCACTTCGGAGGAGTGAATAGTCACTGTATCGCAGAGTCAAAATATGCCAACCTCTTTAGAGTGATTATTCACTCTGAGCAAAAGTGAAATTTTTGAATCTCTGAAAGAGTGAATAGTCACTCCTGGTAAGTGAATATTCACTCTAAACAGGGGTGGATAATCACTCTTTCGAAGGAGTGATTATTCACTCTTGCTAAAGGAGTGCGGTTTTTCACCCCTGGTAGGAGTGAATAGTCACCATTTCATAGAAGTGAATGTTCAAAAAAATATTTACACTCATTTTTTAATTCACATTGGCCGAGCTAATGAAGTTTTGATTATTTTTTGCTAAGCATTGTGTGTTATTCAGTTGTTAAAACAATTATATTTCAAACCGCTGCATGAAGAAATATAATAGACAATCTCTTTTCTAAAAAATGATTTTTATAGGAATAAAAATCAGGAGAACACTCCACGATCAATCTTTTTCTATACAACATGCAACTATTTAGCTCATAATCTAAATATTTTATATCTACAGGAATAAATGATTAAAATTAAATAAGACTTACCTTCATGTGTTCCTTAAAGAAACATTTTAATGATATCCTAATCTGTTAATCCTAAGATGGCGGATGAAAAAGTGATCATTTTTCTTATCTTACAAGGGTGTCGTCTCCTTGCTGTTCTAATTGGTTAATAAGCAATGCATACGTAAGTCACTCTTTCAGGAGTGACTATTTCAGTCTCGATAACGGAGTGACACATTTCTCTTCTTTCTAGAGAGTGGAAAATTCCACTCTTTAAGGCGTGTATTTTTACAAAATTCACTCCAAAAAGAGTGAAAATGCCTGTCACTCTTTCAACGAGTGAACTTTTCACTCCTCCCAGTTTCAGAATGTACCATATAAAAAAAATCCTAAAACCTAAAACCCTTTTATACACGAGAAGATAGTCTCAACATTCGCGGAGGTTTCCGCGAAACTAACCCTCACGAATGTTAAGGGATTACTATTTTTTTATTATGTTTGGATAAATCCTAATAGTCCGGGAGCCGGTAACATCGAAAGCCCCGTGATCGCGGAATTTAAAATTTTTCATCGATAGTAAAAAGTCATACAAACAAAATGAGCTAGGTATGATTAGATTTGACACGCCGAAATTTGTTTAGTTAAATTAATCTAATATATAAAAATGAAAATTTGTCTGTCTGTCTGTCTGTGATTCTTTACAAATCCACAGCTTGGAAGCCAGAATTGTGAAATGTTATGCCCATGTGTATTAAAACACGGCCGAGGCAACTAAAGCAATCCGAAATCGAAATAATTTATAGTTAACTTTTAATTAATAGAAAACCACCCATTTTTCAGCAATTTCTTATCAAATTTAAACATTTTTCGTTATAGCAGCTGCCAACAATTAAAAATTCACAATAAAATTCTTACCATAACAATTACCTTTCTATTGCAAGGCGCATTGCATATTGCGTACGCCACGCTGCAATACTTAAAAGCTAGCGGGTATTACGATAATTCTTTTACATCACATGCATATAATTAGAGATATACATATTACGTACACCACGCTGCAATTCTAAGAAGCGCTAGCGGGTATTACAGTAATTCTTTTACCTCACAGGCAAATAATTAGAGATTATTTAATTGCGCTTAATTATTATAAATTTTTGAAAATAAAGAAACACATCTTATCACAAACATCTACAAAACTTTTTATTCTATTTATTCCCTTATTCCAAAGATATTGTTTTATCGTCTGTTGCCATAATAACATAAATTAAATTTCATTAAAAAAAAAAAGGCACAGTAGTAGAAAAATATTTTAGTAAATCGAATAGTTATTTTAAATTTTGGTTTTAGAATTAAATTCATGGACTCCCGTGCATAGAACGGGTTAAACAGCTAGTCTAATATATAAAAATGAAAATTTGTCTATCTGTAGTTCTATACAAATGCACAGTTTGGAAGCCAGAATTGTGAAATATTACGTACATGCGTAGTAAAACACGGCCGAGGCAACTAAAGTAATCCGGAATAAAAATAATATATAGTTCATGTTTTATTAATAAAAAAAAAGCTAATTTAACAGCAATTTCCTATCAAATTTAAACATTTTTAGTTATAGCAGTTGCCAATAATTAAAAATTCACAATAAAATTCTTACCACAACAATTACTTTTCTATTGCAAGATTTCCACGTGAAAAATGAAAATGAAATTAATAGTTTCACGAATTAAAAAGAAAACAGAATATTACGTCATATTGGAAATATAATGGACGTCAGCAGGTAAACATATAAAGTCAAATGAGTTCGAAAAAACATGTTGAAACATGATAAAAACCAGATTATGGAAATATTGGCATATTTTAACATTTTCGAGGTTCTCTGAATTTGTTTTCTTCATTTTTAAATCTATTCCCTATGTATAAGTGTGTGCATGCGTGTATATTAGAATTTCCACAAAGGTTTAGGTGCCTAGAGCTCATTCTTAGTGAAGAACTGAAATAAAGATTTCATATTTTTCCCAAATAAAATTCATAGAATTTTTGTACTTGCAGTTTTTCTATAATCATAAAAAAATTATTTAAATAACAAAATACTCGAAAACAACTTTTCATCAAAGGTTTTAATCTCGCTCTTAATCCAGATCACTGTTTATATTTACTAAGTAAGGAGGCAATCTGTCATCTGGATTAAATGAAAAAAAAACAAAAAAAAACAAGAAAGAAAAATCATGCGCACGGAATAGATTATGAAACACTTTCCAACACTCCCTGAAAGCTTTAGCAAAACTTCGTTATTTAGGGAAATGAGGTAAATAACTAAGTAAACGTTTAAATATTTGATTTCAGCAGTTACCGTCCATAGCCAAATATGTGTCCCAATTCTTTAGAACAGCCCTGTATTTGATCTACATGTTGACATATATGCTATATAATGGGAAAATTTAGTTTAGCAGGAAAACGCATAACAGGTTAAAATTTCTCTTTCAGCAATTTTTACTAATAGATGGAAACATACTTGAATACCTTTGTACAGCCCTGTAGTTCACCTAGTACCTTTATTACACGCAACTATTTAGCTAAAATTTAATTCAAACTAAAACACTCTTAAAACTACTGAAATCATATTTCCAGAAATTATTATCCGTAGAAGGCATGTATCCAATTCTTTGCGTGACTCTACATATCATTTTATCTATATTCTATAAACAATTCTTAATAAACTAAATGCAGCTCAGCGTAAAAATGCATAACTCCTTTAAAAACCACCTTTAAGCAATTTGCGCTCATACCCAATAACCTTTACGAATTCTTTTGTGTAGCCCTGTATATAAATTATAGCATTTATACATATCATGTAGTATTCATTAATATAGTGAAACATAAAAGCGCATATCATAATTGAAAATGTATTTCCAACAATCACCGCTAATGTACAGTTACTTTTGATACAATATAGTATCTGAAATCTTTTGTGTATCCTTGTAAATGCTCTGCACTTCGTATTATACATGAAATAACTTATAGCAAACCTCAGCGACGTATATCAATTTCATTATATATGAAATAGTTTAACATACTTAAAATACGCCGCAAACAATCCCCCCCCCCAAAAAAAAAATTATTTTGTAACGGAAATCTTTTGTGTGGCCCTGTAAATGAGTAATAAGTATTCTTTCCACCGCGTATTCTACAGAATGCATATTTTAATGCATATAAATTGTGTTATGTTTAAATGCGTGTAACATCATTAAAAATCATTTGAAACGATTTTTTTCGCATAGGCCGTAATGTAACAGAACACTTTTGATTGTCCCTGTAGATGAACTAAACATACTACAAACTTCATTTGAAATAGGGTTCGTGCTATGGTAAACATCAATAACATCCCAAAATTTCAAAGCAATCCGAGTATATTTACGAGAGTTAAAGCGCGTACAGACGGCCAGAAAAACCGAAGTCATAAACACTTTTCAGCTTTGTCGCAAAGTGTTAAAAAGAGTGAAAATTACGTAAATTAAACACGCAATCGTTGATTTTTCAAAACAAATATTCTTAAAATTCCGAGCAACGCCGTGTACTTTAGCTAGTTATTATTAAAAAACTATCATGTTTTACCGTTTATCGAGGACATTCATCACTCTTAGAGCATTTCATAGAAAATTTTGTGCTTTTTCAAAAAACTTGGCATGACAAACTTTATTCGACCGTAAAAATCTGTCATACTATTTTAACAAGTAGGAAATTGCTCGTCAAACTTGACAAATGAGGTGCGTTCGTACTATAACTAGTTTTATAAATATTTTTTGCACCCCATATTGTACTGAATGTATATTTTTTTGCACTTCATAAGTGCATAGTCTGTAACATCATTAAAATGCGCTTGCAATAATTTTTTTCCCATTGCCCGTAATGTAACGAAAGACTTTTGACTGTCCCTGTAATTAAACTATGCATCCAATTTTCATAAAATCTGAAATGGCTCGACAAAATTTTGCAACAATTATATATTTAAAATTTCAGACCATTCGGAAGACTGTAACATCATTGAAATGCAATTGCAATAATTTTTCCCCATTGGCCGTAATGTAAAGAAAACTTTTGAATGTCCCTGTGATTAAACTATACATCCGATTTTCATAAAATTTAAAATGGCTAGACAAAATTTTTCAACAATCATGTATTTAAAATTTCAGACCATTCGGTTGGGTAGTTTTTGCTTTTTGCTCTGTTATATGCGGACGGACAGACGGACTGAACGACGACTATAGGTGCTACGTATTTATATAATTATGAACGCACCTAAAAAGCAGCTAGTGATAATATTTCAAATTTATTTTGCTTTGAATTTTTACCGGTGGTTCTTTGTTTAGCGTCTGGACGCTGCACAGAGGAGTATTTTATGTAAAATGTGGACAAAATTATTTTGTGAGCTGTATCAAGTTGAAATGCTGTAAAAAGCTATTTAGAATCATTATAGATAATTTAAAAAAAAAAAAAAAAAAAAAAAAAAAAAACATATAATTTTTTTTTACGAATTTACAAAAAAACCTTTGTTTTTTTTAAATTAACTACTATTTAAAACAGTTTAGAATATAAATTTATGATATTTAATGAAGTATTTCGATTTTTTTTTTACATATTTATAAAAAGTTCTTTCTGTAACTTACTATTCTAATCAGATTCATCTTCATCTGTTTCGTCTTCACCCTCATCTTCCTCTTCTTTTGGATGTTGTCCGTGTGGTGTTTTTGGTTGTTTCGCTAGAAAAAGGCTTTCCTTTTTTCTTAGGCTTTGGCCTTGAACTACTTATAAAAGGATCAGAATTTAGTAAACGTCTGTTCAAAACATTTTTATTACATTGCTCTCGAGAAATTTTTTGGGAAAACCTTTGCCTATATTGGCGGAAATGTTTGTTTCTAAGCTTCAGCAGCCTCCTCCGAAAGTTGACCGATAGACAATATTGCATGTTTAATTACTGTGGCCCCATATACTAAAACTTTATGTACTGTTGGTGACATTGGGGGCCACCCATATAATTCGACATAAAGCTTTGCAGTTTCTTCGGTGTAATTTTCAAATTTCTTAACATCAATTCTATGTCCACTGGACAGTGCCTCTAAACCTAAAGGAAGAAGAGAACTCTGAAATATATTTGCATCACTATCAGTAGTATTCTGAAATATCTGTTTAAATTGCGATTGTTGGGAGCCATCGCAACCCCATTTAGATATTTGTTCTAAATTGCGGTTTTCTTCTTCTGTATTATTTTGAATCACTTCTTCTAAATATTTACACAGTCTTAAAAAGGTGTGATTAAGAAGATTCTGTAGTTAACTTCAGTGCTTGTTTCTGTCACATTCATCGAATCCTCACTTATATAGCAATCTTTCTTCGCTTTCTTAATCAGAGAATAACAATTATTCTTATTTGCACTATGAATAATTTCTCATTACTTTCTCGTTAGATCAACTTCAACAAAAATTGATAAGGTTTCTGATGGTGTATGCTTCTTAATGGTGTTTTTTTTTTCTTGTTTTTGGCTGAAGTTATAATTTTTTTGTATTTGCGTATTTCTTGTTGACTTAGAGTTATATGTTTTACGAGTGTCGAGCCATCAATATTACCAGCAGCTCGTTGATTTGTACTTGCTGCACATGTTAATTTATCAAGAGGTACTTACTCCCTTAAATCTCTTGTTTTTCGTCAATTGCTTCTGTCACACAATTCGGCGAAATCTTTGTCGACCTTTTTTTGATATTGTACAGCTAGTATCTTCTACAGCTGATTTTATAGAACTGTTAAACTAATGTTCATTTATCTTAAGAAAGCGACATTTAATCCTGTTGGCAGCCTCCCATTTTTCTTTAAAATCCGATTTGAAACGGCTTAACGAACGTTTTAATGATTCTTGTCTACCTACCGGACATTTCGTCATTTTTATAACTTTACTTTCCATGAAACATAATTTTTCATCTATTTTCTTATCAGAACAATCTTGCATAAGGTTCAAAAGCAACTTTCTTGAAAGTATTTTGCTGTCACTGAAGTTTCTAAAAGGAAAATGAAGATTTTTCGTTTTCAAGATATCGTCATCTTCTGATGCCATTTTTTCTATAAAACTGTAAAAAAAAAAAAATTGGGGCGAGTTGGGACAAGATTTTATTTTATGAATATAACGAGGAATATGTATATTTTATATTCCAACAAAAAGTTTTGCCGAGCAAAGTACGGAACGTATTTATAAATCACTAATAATTTAAAAGAATTAGTAAAAATTACACTTATTTTTAAAGATAAGACAACGTGGCCATATTCATAATTATATTCCTTTATAAGTAAAACTAAATACAGTAATTTAAGCTACATACCTCCCACATCTTTTCCCATAAAGGATTTTATTCAGATCTCCACTGTATGCAATAACAAATGCAATTAAATAATGCGCTTCTCACCACAGCGCTGAGAAAAGAGAAATCTGCGATGCAAGACAGCTACACAGCTGCCAGCTTTTACGCTTTCTTCCTACCACTAAAATTTTATAGCAAATATTGCCTTATTTAATCGTCAAAATCTCACGATTTAACAAGGCGAAGATCTTTACTAAATTTTAGTGGCAGCAAAAAAGCGTAAAAGTTGGCAGCTATGCAGCTGTGTTCAGGCTGATAACGCGACGGGGAGTGTTACCGAACATTCCTAAGGTATTGTTTACCTGAAGCACTGACTAGTAAGCTATACAAACAAATAAAGTATTGCGGTTTTTAACGAAGTTCAGTTTTCGACCTTTGTCCAGCTTTTTTTAGAAATACTCTTCTGTGCGCTGGACAAGTGTTGGCTTTCCGCGATAACGGTTAATCATCATTGCTTTTTAATAATAATAAATTTATCAAAGTTCTCATTAATTGCTATAAGTAATAATCATAAATTTTAAAAAGGCGAAATACCTTTTTTTTTATTTACATTTCGACACATTTCATTGCATCAGACGGCAACCTTCTCAAGAAAATAAAATGATAAAAACATTTTCGCAAAAATTCAAATTAAAAAACTAGTAAACTACTAGTTTAACATAAAGTCAAAAACTAGTACTAAATAGGTTTATTAGTTTTTCAATTTGAATTTTTGCGAAAATGTTTTTATCATTTTATTTTCTTGAGAAGGTTGCCGTCTGATGCAATGAAACATGTCGAAATGTAAATAAATAAAGGTATTTTGCCGTTTTAAAATTTATGTTTATCACTTATACCAATTAATGAGTATTTTGATGTTTTGAAGTGATTTTTATATACAGTTTATAATTAATTTAATTAAGCATAGTTTCCGCTTGTCAAACCTAGTCTTACCATAAGCTCATTTTGTTTGTATTACTTTTTACTATCGATTTACATAGAAAATTTTCAATTCCGCGATCACGGGGGTTTCGATATCCCCGTCTCCCGGATTATAAGGTAATGGTAACTAATAAACAATGCTTGAATAGATTATTGCTCTTTTTCGCTGTTATTTTTGGCAAATGACCTCTTTAACCCATTTGCATCGTAAGCGTGCATTTCAGGAATTTCTCTTCTTCCGAAATTTCCGATATGGATTCGAAATTTCTGAATAAAAAAGAAATTCCTGAAACCGGACGCATCTATATGCTGATGATGCAAATGGGTTGATACTACTTGATAGTGACTGTTAATAACGCCTTCTTCATTCATTTTGTGATAAAAATCCGGAATTGCCTGGAAACGAGAACACTTCATTTACACGAGGATTCAGTTCACGTTTCCGCCTCACGTGTTTTAATTCCCATACTCTTAACCTTCGAAATGTTTGTCTTGTCTTAACGAACTCATCTGCACTCTCTTGCACTTTTTTTTTCAAAGTACAGAAGTGGGGAAAAAAGTAAACATCCCCTACTAACTCCTCAACAAATTATCGTAGGAGAAAGTTACTGGTACCGAACGATTGGAAATAAAGTCTACTTTTAAATGATGTATATACAATTTGCTTAAGGGGCCATCTACATATTCAAACGAACCAAAACTTCATTTTTTTCGACGGCAATACCGAATTTTAACAAGATATTTCAAATATTCTGTTCAAACTATGTCTAGACACCAAATTTGAAGTCATTTGAATGATAAGTTTTTGAATTATAAACATTCAAAATTTAGTACTTCTAATGTTAAATTACATTTTCATATTTTTATTAATATCTTCTGAAATTATACTCTTAATGTGTTATTTTTTTTGTGTAGCAATAATAATAAAGTACCCAAACATAAATAAGTTGAATTTGCATTTTTTATAATTTTATGATATGAATTATGAAATTAATATTCGAAAAAAATATGAATTGCAACCTGCAATTTTTTTATGGATTTAGATTTTTTAAGTCCTGCTTTATGGAAATCCAAAATTTCACATTTTTCTTCCAAGTTGTTTTCAAATTATGCGTAAAAAACGGCAAAATGATGGTTTAAGGGGCCATCTATAAACTATAATACAAGTGACTAGATATTTTGAAATTTCTTATAGTCCAGGCAATAGAGAGCGTATAGGGACTCTACCTAGCAAAATTAATGGTAGTACTGGAAATCGGCTTGCTAGATGTTTTTTGGGTTGCTGAATCCGAATTTGTAACTTTCCACCAAAATTTCCCCCGGCAACCCCCCCCCCCCGCAAATTTTGGTAAAAAGCCCCCCAAAAAAGGTTTTTATTGAAAAATTCCATTTTTTTATTGTTTTAGGGGAAATATAGCTAGAAATTCAGAAAGTAGACAAAATTTGCAACAAATGAGATATATGACATTATGACTTAGGATGAAGGGGAAGGGGGGATCTGCCTCGGAACATGCGCCGCAGTGCTGGGTGGACTAAGTTGCGCAATTCCACTTAACCACTCACACGTTTACATTAGCCCTCCCATCTTCCCTCCGAACTTTCTCTATAACGTTTACTTTAATTTTTTTGGGTAGCTGAATCCGAATTTTTAACTTTCCAACCAAAATTTCCCCCCCGAACCCCCCTCCCCCTTAAATAGTTGCTTTTAACTTAAATTTCTTATTGTTTTAGGGGAAAGCATTACGAAATTCAGAAACTAGACAAAATTTGCAACAAATAGGATAGATGACATTATGACGTAGGATAAATGGGGAGAGAGGGGGCTGCCTCGGAACATTCCCCGCGCGCTTTTCTCAAAAACCAAATTTTTAAAAAAAAATCGATTTTTTGGGGGTTGCCGGGTGAAATTTTGGTGGGAAGTTACAAATTCGGATTCAGCGACCCAAAAAACATCTAGAAATCCGATTTCCAGTACTACCATTAATTTTGCCCGATAAAATGCCCTATTGCCTGGACTTCATCATGTAGTGCACGTAGCGCCGCAGTGCATGTTCCGAGGCAGCCCTCACCCTCCCCGTTCATCCTAATTCATAATGTCATATATCCTATTTGTTGCAAATTTTGTCTAGTTTCTGAATTTCGTAATGCTTTTCCCCTAAAACAATAAGAAATTTAAGTTAAAAACGACTATTTGGGGAGGAGGGGTTCGGTGGAGGGAAATTTTTGGGGAAAAGTTAAAAATTCGTTTTCAGCGACCCAAAAATCTTAAAGTAAACCTTATAGAGAAAGTTCGGAGGGGAGATGGGAGGGCGAATGTAAACGTGTGACTCTTAAGTGGAATTGCGCAACTTAGTTTACGCAGCACCGCGCGCATGTTCCGAGGCAGATCCCCCCTTCCCCTTCATCCTAAGTCATAATGTCATATATCTAATTTGTTGGAAATTTTGTCTACTTTCTGAATTTCTAGATACTTTTTCTCTAAAACAATAAAAAAATTGATTTTTTAATTAAAAACCTTTTTTGGGGGGTCTTTTTACCAAAATTTGGGGAGGTTGCCGGGGAAAATTTGGTGGGAAGTTACAAATTCGGATTCAGCGACCCAAAAAACATCTATAAAGCTAATTTCCAGTACTACCATTAATTTCGCTAGGTAAAATTCCCTATTGCCTGGACTATTAGGCTATCCTGTAATCTAACAATCTTCAATGACTGCTCGAGTGGCGCTTAAGATGCCTTGATCAAGAAAGGGACTCTCTCGGTCAACAATCGAGTACCGAACTTCAATTTGGATACAGCCCTTAAATTACGCTCGTTTTAAAAAAATTAATTTCTTGAAAACTTATTCTACGAATTGCATAAAAATTTGTTTTTAGGCTACTTGAAGGGTGTAGAGTTCATTTATGCAGTCAGAATTGTGTACTTCTATTGAAAAAAAAACAAAGTTATGGTTCGTTTTAATATGTATATGGTACCCTAAGCAAATTTTATATACATCAGTTAAAAGTAGACTTTATTACAAATCGTGTGGTACAGGTACCAGTTACTTTCTTCGAGGATAATTTTTTGCAGAGTTAGTAAAGGGTGTTTACTTTTTTCCCCACGACTGCACAATAAGAATGAATAATGTAAACTGCGGGAGAAAAACTCCTACGAGTGTGTTAAACATGTTATGAGAAAGAGTTTGAAATGACTTAGAGCTGAACGTGAATGATAAGCTTTATCTTAACAAAAGAATATATATTTAATTCTGTCATAAAGTAATGACATATAGTAATATTTAAATCACTTTTGCTTGCTTATCATGAGGTACGTGATGTGAGTATAGTGGGGGCAATATGGGATAAAAATAAAAAGATCTATAAAAGTATAACTAATTCAACGTTATCTATCTATCTATATTATAAAGGACAAACATATCTGTGCGTAACGCATACGTCATTTTGCGAATGGCAACACTTTAAAATTTGAAATAAAATTTTGGTTTTACAATTTTCTCTACTGCAAATTTTTAAACTTCTAAACATCGCACATTTTAAATTTTTACACCGGAAGGGAGGAAAAAAATGCTCTTTTAAATGCAATTTGTTTGAAAGCTGTATCTGAATATATTTTTGAGATATTAATTTTTTTTTTGTAGTTTTTAATACCATTGTTCCAATCGTGGCAACAAAAGTACCCCATTTCTATTGAAAGTCATTGAAAATAAACGGAAAATAGTCAAAAATAGGAGATTACTGTATCTTTTTGTTGCCATTTTCTTATAAAACCTGAAAAAAAAAGTTGAAATCAAAATACGGCTATGTCAAGAATATTGTCCGTTATTCCGCGATAATGATGTCATATGCATACTTTTCTATAGACGAAGTTTAAGATTGGATTGTAAAAGTGGATTGCTTTAGCGGATGCAAATGACGTTATTTTATAAAATAGCGTGTATTTTAATTCTTAAAACTGAATTATGTTTTGTACATTGCGTCATTTTCACAGCCCAGCTGCTTTCAAATTCTTCACAGTTGAAATACTTCACTTTTGAAGATAATGTAATCGAAATCACACACTGATAAAATGCAACGTTTTACAAAAATTTAGAGTGTCTTTATAAAAGAGAGGTGACATGCAAATAATAACGATTTATATTACAGAAATTGATGATTCTCGCCTGGATGGATTTGCTTCGCCGAGTTAGACAAGCAAACAAATAACTCGAGGTTTAAAATAATATCACGTTCCTGAAATTATTGTCCAAAATTCTCTCAAATAATAAAACTTTAATGTTATTCTTTAGGACATTCTACTATAATTTTATCAAAATAACATAATTTGCTTAATTTAATTTTTTACAATTTTATATAATCTATATATTTAAAATACAAGTGTGTTTTTTAGCCATCTGCCCTGATATTTCTGCTGAACCAATTTTACTAATATTTTTTTCAACTGAAAGCTGTTCATTTGTAGATGTGATCGCACTATCTTTTTTTTTTAATATCCCTACTTTTATATTTTAACTAGGGGGTTCTGCCCCCTGCAAGCTACGCTCGCCAACCCCGTTCAGACACTGTAGAATCTAAAAGCACGCTAATCTGATCGGTTTTAAAAAGATTAGAGAAGATTGAATTATACTGAAGAAACCTGTAGCGATCTCCATGTAAACGGGTTTCCATTCAATTCCCTTTGATTGCAAAAATTTAAGGTGCAATCAGTTGCTGTTAAGACATCCAATGGTTGTTTTCGTGTTTGGTTAAAGAAGATCAGTTAAACATTTGAAAAGAAGCTAAAATAAAATGAATTAAGTAAACAGAGTCTTTGTCTCTCGGTATTTTTTAACAGCGTTATAAAACGATTGACATAATACAATTTACTACAATTACTAAAATTTGCTGCTTTAACCCCTTCAAGGGCGGTGGTTCATTTTTGGACCACTTAATTTTAATTCTTAAATGCCACATTAACATCAGAATATTGGGATGAAAATTTCCCTTTTATTAAGTAAGTGAACAAAAGCACTTTTGTATTTCGAAATTTGTTTGTAAATTCTGGTGCCATTCACTGATTTCAAGATTTTACGAATACAAGTGCCTTGTCCGTGAAAGGGTTAAACGCATATTAATGTATTTATTATTTTAAAGTTTCCTTTCCCTTTTAATATTCACGTGTAAATACAATTTTCAGGACATAATTTTTAATATTTTCCTGCCTTTAACACGTACTCATTGAATAGTAATTTTAAAGTTTTTTTTTCTGTTTTTAATAGTCACGTGAAAATAAATTTTTAATCGTTAGGAAATATTATTCTTTGCGCTGTTTTTAAAATTGAAAACAATCTCTATAATAATAGCCTAAGTCATGTGACTATCATCAACAGCTCCAGGCGGATCCCTTCGCTTTTTATATTCCAGGCGGCCATTTTGGTACTTTAATGTTAGCCAACCGCAGGTGTGATAAGTCGCCGGATATTATTCTATCCCCATTATTTCGTTTATATTATAATAGTCCAAGTCATGTAACTGCCATAAACAACGGGCTGATTCCTTCGATTTTCATAAGAAAGGTTTCCATTTTGATTAAAGAATCAAAATTATTTTTTCGAATAAAACTACATAAAAGTTGCCATGATCACAAAGAATTTCTGGTACTTCTATGTTAGCCGGGTGAAAATCTCGCCAATAGCTTTTTTTTAACTCTCCAGTTAGCATTTTTTTATTTTGCGAGTGGTAAATTAAAACGGTGCTACTTGGTTATCCCATCGACCAAAAATCTGTCGCCAAACTATAAATGCCAATAATGGTTGATCGTAAATGTCACATTCACTTGACTTTAAGGAAGTTACACATGTTCACGCCATCAAGTGATTTTTATTTCCACGTTTTATTTGTATTTTTATTAATGTTATACTAATTTATTTGTTCTTTTGTTATTAAAAAAAAAAAAAATGTCAATTCGTATAATTTGGCGAATATGGTCGATGGGAGAAGTAATAACATTAAAACGTTGCTCTGAAGTGGAAATTAAATCTCATGATTTGTTGCATTGCCACATACGCACCGGGTTTGGCGTGATTTTTTTTTTTTTTTTTTTTTTTAACGACAATTTGGCGAAAACCTCGTAATAATAAAGAAAGAAGTTTGTGTGTGAGTGAGTGTGTCGACGCTGTTCTGAAGAGACCACTGCACGTAGAGCTACAAAATTTGGAGAAAAGGTACGTCTATGAAGTTTTGCACATCGAAGTCCGATTTTTGATTTTTTGATAAGATTTTATTTATTTAATTTTTTATGCGATTTTTAGCGCTTTTGTATGTTTCGAGGCGATTTTTCTATATAAGTGAGAAGAATAAGGTTTCTTTCTTTTAACCCAGTATAGTAAATTTTGTTCTCTTTTCAAAAAAGTTTATTCGGAATTCGTGCAGCGATTTTTGAATTTTTAGCGAATTTTTTATGCAATTATTGAACAGCATTTAATGCATTTCCATACCTATAAGGAGATTGCCTTAGGGGGACATAGTTCTGTCGCCAAATGCAGCCAAGTTTGTAGCCAACTTGGCGGTATATCGCAAATTTGGCGACCAAAATGAGTCGCCAAAAGTGACGCCAATTTGGCGATATCTCTAATATTTCGCCAAATTCCCATAGACTTTCATTGTAAACCAATATGGATTACTTTCTTACAGAAAATCAACAAATTGAGATATTTTAATGCAACAAAAACTAATATTTACTTAAGGGATTATATTAATTCGATTTTTCCATATTAGGAAAAAGAATACAGTTTCTTTCTTTTAACCCAATATAGTAAATTTTGTTCTCTTTTCAAAAAAGTTTATTCGGAATTCGTGCAGCGATTTTTGAATTTTTGCGAATTTTTTATGCGATTATTAAACATCATTTAATGCATGTCCATACCTATAAGGGGGGTTACCGTAGGATCACCCAACCGGAGCACCCACCAACTTAAAATGTCCGGACCAGGATACGGGGGTTACCGTAGGGGGGATCCAGTTCTGTCGCCAAATAACGCTAAGTTTGTTGCCAATTTGGCTTTATAGCGCCAAATTTGGCGACCAAAATGAGTCGCCAAAAGTGACGTCAACTTGGCGATATCTCTAATATTTCGCCCAATTCCCACTATAAAACAATAAGGTTTACTTGCTTACAGAAATTCAACAAATTGAGATATTTTAATTCAACAAAAAGTAATAAAAACTTAAGGGATTATATTAATTATATTTAAGGGAGTCCCAGTAAATTAATTACGAATAAAAGTAACATGATCTAATGCTTAGCATGATTTCCAAAACATAAATTTTAAGAGAGCCCACAGGTCAAAGGAATTAGATTTGAAACTTTTATCCAATTATAGTAAATTTTGACTTTCGTGATTTTTGAACTTTTTGTGATTTTTAATGCGCTTTTTACGTTTCTTCGCGATCTGCTGCAATTTTTTGACATTCCATTTTTGACCTAAAGAACATTCTGCCCTCATTTCAATAAAGTTTATTCGGATTTCGTATAGCAATTTTAAAATTTTTCGGGAATTTTGTAAGTGATTTTTAGTGTATTTTAGCGATTTGCTACTATTTTTCCACATTAGTGAAAGGAATCAACTTGCAATCTTCGAACATAATATATATATATATTTTCTCTTTTCAGAATTTGAGAAGCGATTTAAAATTTTTTCGCAATATCTTATTGTGATTTTCAGAGCTTTTTCGTAATTCCTGCTGTTGTTTGATGTACCCGGGCAACGCCGGGCAAGTTCGCTAGTTAATATAATAATTATTTAATTTTAACTTATTACTAATTAAGAACCTTTGAAGTCATAATAATCTAATTTGATATTCCTATAAAAAATTCTGTAACTCTCATAAAGCCTTTTTTTTTTTTTTTTTTTTGAGGGAAAGTTTCTTTTCAACGAAATAAGGATTTATCAGTAGGGTATGCTGAAGTAATTGTACCCACGAGGTAACTGGGCCATAGGCTAATTTATGAAAAACCGTTGATAAGTCTTTTAAGTTTAAGCTTTTGTCAACATTGCACCCCATCTGTACTTCTTAAAACAACGTGTGTCAACTCAATCATAATTCTGTCTTTGCTGTGATAGGTTGCCAAAAATTTAGGTTTCTTTTTTAAAAAACAACGTCGATTTGGTTGAACTTCCTGGGCTTTTTATTAAAATACGGTAAGTACTTTTATTAAACAATCTTTTTTTTAAGGATTAGACACATAAATACATTAATATTATTAGGTATCTATCTATATTTACTTCATGTTTCAAATGTAAGGCCGGTGTTTCAGTTACCCCATAAGTTTTTCAAATATGGGGTAACTGGGACATGTATCAGAGGTAATTGGTTTATGTGGGATCCAGTTACCCAAACAGTTATATATATATGTTGCATTCTAGCAACATTGGATTGGCTTTATCGTTGAAAATGCCGTACTGGCTGTCACGATAGTAGTTGTGGATCACATCCAGCGATAATGGCGTAAAAGAAGTGGTCAGAACAGATAATTCGAATCTGTTATATTAATAGAACAAATTGTTGAAATGCAGTTGTCGAGTGAAAACAATGGAATACATCGTTCCGTGAAGTTTTCCCAGAAGAAATTGCAACAACTCATAATATCAGCTAAGCACTTTATTAGAACATCTTGCAAAAGGCGCAATTTCCACCAAGATAATTAGCCATCTCTCCGTAGTAGTAATTTGGTTTAAACAAAGTTCCACACTGTTAAAAATTTGCAGCATTCTGGCAGGTCATTTGACCGTTTTTTCCGAAAACGGTCAAAGTCACCGTAATTTAACACTATTCTGACCATATCATTGGCCTTTTATGGTCAGAATATAGTTAGATTATGGTTATGAAACCGTTTTTTTGAAAAACGGTCGAATGACCTGCCAGAATGCTGCAAAATTTTTAACAGTGCAGATAATCGAATAAAAGGACGGTGACCAGGGGATGGATGTAAACTGGAAAATTGACTCAAATCTTTCAAAATCTGCTGAAACACAGCGAGTATCAACTTTTTGTTCCTCCAATGTAAGGATACAAATATGACGTAAGATCGCGCTCTCAACCAATGAATAATTAAGAATGTCACGTCATATAAAGAGTGCGGACAGAGCTAGCGGATGAATTTGGAGGGAAAAAGGATAACCTCAGAAATGCGCGGGAAAGTAAAAATGGAAGCTAAAAGGATATTCTCGAAAGAAAAAAGCGCGCGAATGGACCATTTAAGAATACTAAAAGCGTAATATTTAAGCGATTAAGACAAGTGAGACATTAAAAAAATGCAGTTTTGAGCATTTCTGCCTGATACAAGGAACCTAATCGAACACATTTACAAAAGTTCAGACTTTAATTCAAATGAACGTTGGTTTTTTGAAGCTGAATTGTCAGAATCTCCAGAGACACATTGTAAAAAGATGGCCCGGTGTAACACCAATAAATAAAAATAAAATAAAACACGTAACAAGTGAGAACTAAAAATTTATTCCTTTCATACTTTTATTATTAATATTGTCATTATTAATTTGTCTTTTTCCAGAAAAAAATCAAACAAATTAAGCATTAAAAATATTATGAGTAAACATAAACACAGTAATATCACAATATTCTGGAGATATCTCCTTTTATGAATTTATATAAGAAGTATTATAAAAGAAATGCTAATATTTTGAGATATAAAATATTACTAAAAATATAAGTTGAACATTTTTGATAAATAAATATATGTATAAAACTAATTTAAAACATTCAATAAATAGTTTTCTTCCGATAACAAGAAAGAAAAGTCATGAGTGAAATATACATTATGAAACTCTTTCCAAGGCTTACAGAATACTTTTAAAAACTTTCCCGTTTAATAATGTAAAGAAGATACATAAATAAATATTTCAGAAAACATATAACACATTTGAAAACCAGATTTCAGCAATTACCGCCCACAGGCGGAACGTCCTCGACTTCTTTTGCGCAGCTCTGCATATGATCTATAGATTTGTATATATTCTACATAGTATGCTAAAATTTAGTTTAGTAAAAAAACACTTAACACAGATGAAAATTCACATTCAACATTTTCTACCAATAGACGAAAACGAACTTGAATTATTTAGTACATCTCTGTATGTTATCTACAGATTTTTATATACGTCACATAATAAGGGAAAATTTAGTTTGGGCAAAAATATGCTTTGAACTACTGAAATCACACTTCCAAAAATTACCATCCATATCCAAGTCTTTGTTTAGCTCTGTATATGATTTTATTTGTATTCTACAAACATCCTCATCAATACTGAATATACTTCAGCTTGAAAATGCATGACTCAATTAAAAATGAGTAATTTTAATGAGTAATTTTACTTTTAGTAATTTAGAGGTTTACACGGTCCCGGGCCTGACCCGAGATCCTGAGCCGGGCCGGTAAAAAAAATTAAACGGGCCTGAGTAAGATGACAAAGAAATTAAACGGACCAGCCTGGCCGATAAAAATAAAAATACTTCCCCGATCGGAATACAAATGGATCCATGTGGTCTCTCGAAGAAGGTCGCGTAGCGACTCCCAGTCCTCCAAAGCACCAAGTAACGCCCAGCCGTCACGAAAACAAACCCGTCAATCGGAACAACTGCGCATGGGACACACGAGGCTAAACTACAACCTAGAGCTTCACAAAGTCTTGCTGCAGCCTGATTTTGTTCGCCCACGGACTGTTATGGCGAGTTCGATTCTCAAGAAAATGCCTGTACCAGGGGCGACGCTGCACGCCCAAAACTGACCACCATGTGACCAGTCAAGGCGAAACCAGGGCAACTTTGCCTGCCACTGACAACGACATCGTCAAGCCGACAACCCATCACCATTACGAAATCGCCTGCGTATGGACAGGCCATGCCTCAAAGAGGGATCCTGCTACTTATCGCTAGCAAAATCTGGAGGGGATGCGACAGGTCGGTCGATAAAAAAATTAAGCGGGTCGACCGACTCAATATAAAAATTTAAACGAATGTTCAAAAAAAGAACCATTTTCAATGGATAAGACTTTCACAAGAATAAATATAAATGTGCAGCACGAGTCGATGCTATACAGTTGCGATGCGATGATAGTTTGACAACATCAATACAAAAATACAATATGTCCAACGTAGAGATCGGCATCGGACAGTTACACCGTTTCTGAACCCGGGGTTAATTTTTTCGGCAGACTCGGGCCAGGCCAAGGCCATCTTGATATATTGAGAAAGCTGGGACTAGACCAGGCTTACATTTTTTTTCTACATTGTCGAGTGGGGCCGGAACTGGACTTAAAATTGTTCCCAGGACGTGTCGAGCAGGCAGTATGTTTTGTAAAAATAGTAAAGCGAAAATGAACTTCTGTTAACGGAATCATTTGGAAATATAACTTAACAGAGAAATATTTCCAATAATCTACTTTTTATTATAGAGCTTCAAATGTTATGATTTTTTTAACCCTCTTTTTCCTTTTTTTCTAAACTACATTAATTTTTTTTTATTGAATCTTTATCTGAATGTTGAAAAATCAATAGAGCCTAAATAATCATTAATGTTTTTATTGTGTATTTTCTGTCTTGCGAACGCATAGTAATCTAAAATATACTGTAAAATTTTTCCATAAATATGTATGAAGTAATATTTAAAAGAATATTAATTGTATAGTATTACGAAAAATCGGAGTTTTTTGTAGAAATTGAGTCGGACAGGTCTGATTTACTTGATTTTTGCGCAAGCTGGTTCAGGCTTGTTTAAACTGACTTTTGTACTCGCTAGGCTGGGCCGTCAACTGCGAAGATATAAACGGTACGGGCTCGGGCCGAACTTTTAGTTTTTACACCGGGCCGACCCCAGATAGCTTTCGTTCGGTTCGGCTCGTGCTCAAAAGTAATTCACGCGCATACTCAACAAAACTTACGAATTCTTTTGTGTAGCCATGTATAGGGTAACTCCGGGAGAGTTGCCGCATACGGGATAGATGCCGCACCCCTTGTATTTCTTATAATTATCGATAGATGGTCGTCAAACGCACAGTATAGGTGCGCGATGAGATTATTTTAACCAGTGTATAGCGTGAATCCCATTTCGATGTTTACTTGTAGAAGTACAATCCTTAATTTGACGTAAGTGCATGATTTCACTGTCCAAACTTTTAAACCCCTTATGTTTAAATACTTTTCATACACTAATTTCTAAATGCATGCATGATTTCGAAGTCAAAACTAAGTGTAGCGTTTGTATAGAATACTCTGTGTATGATTTCGCCATTCCCCTTAGCGATGGCAGGTAAATGTGATGGCCGACGTCTGCACCATGCAAAATGGGATACATGCCGCAGTTTCTTTTGTACGGGATGATTAAGAGTTATTAACTTTTCCTTTTCTTTTTGCACAGACTAACCATGTTAGACATGTTATCAAGTTTACTAAAACCAAAGGAGAAAAAGGGGGGGGGGGGAAATAAAAAGTAAGAAGGGCAAGAAAGATGCAAGTCAAGATGATAATAATGACAAATTGGATTACGCATAACGCAGACGTTCTTTGCAAACTACTCCAAAAGAGAGGAAGTGTAATTGGCTTCGTTGCATCATGTGTTTAAATGTAGTTACATAAAGACTGTACTTTTTCGACACTTTTTCTGTAGATTGAAATCGATCTCTTAACTCATTCGGGATCATAGGGGCATATAAGCACCTTCATAAAGAGCATACAAAATTTGTTTCTGGCACCAGTAAAAAAGAAAAGTAATATTTGCTTTGTTTAATTAGAGCATTTTCATGATTACTTAAGTAAAGGTAACTTCTTTTAAAAAAGTGGTACCAACGATTAAAATTTGTGTAAAAGCCACCGGTCCCGAAAGGGTTAACAAATAAATTATGTAAACACAATTTTACTTTCTTTCTTTTCCCTTTCTAATACATTGATGTTACGTTGTTGCTGAAATAACAATTAAAATTTAATGTGAAAAAAATAAGTCGATAATTTTAATATTGAAATTAGGCAACAATTATTAATTTAAAGAATCTACTAATACGTTTCATTGTACTCATTTAGTTTCATTTTGTTATTACATCCATAATTATAGTCCAGATACGAATATTTTTTTTAATATTTTTATTTATAACTTCATTCTGTTCTTGTTACAAGCGCGGCATAACTACCGCAAAAGTGCGACGTCTCAGCCTGAATGTACGGGTGACGCGCCGCAATGTAATGTTTTAGAAAAAAATTCTTAAAAAATATTAATAATTTGTTTTGAATTTTTTTGTCGCAGTACACGTGTTGTATATTTAACATTAAATAGCACAGCATGATTTTTTTAATTTTATGTCCACCATGGAACTTTATACACCGATTCAAAAAAAATGTGCGGCATAAATCCCGGAATTACCCTATTATCTATAGAATTTATACACACCACGTGGCATTCAAAAATTTAGTTAAACCTGAAAGTGCATACTGTAACTAAAAACGCACCTCCAGCAATTATCGCTAATAGACGGTATTTTGAATACAGCATTGAATCAGAAAACTTTTGCGTGTCCCTATAAATGAACACTCACAAAATAAAATTGTTGAAGTAACAGTAGCTTTCTTTTGAAGCATACAATTTTTTTGTTGTAATGAGGATTCGAATAAAGTTCAATTCTATTACATATATGTTATATTACATATATGTCACGTATTATACAGTATGTCATCTAATCGACTGAACGTTTTTAAATTTCATTAAAAGTAACCGGTGACGGGTAGTTTTTTTGCAAGGAGAGTAATGAGTTGAGTACAGTCGGTAATTTATGTACCACGCTTCCTTGTTTTAGTTCCAAATGTCACCGATAGATAATAGACTATTATAATTAATAATAGACTGATAATTATCTGATAATAGTCTGATAATAGACTGATAATAGCGTTGCACTGTCTCAAACTATGATACTGATCAAAATAATTAAAAAATATATAAAACCTCTCTGAAGCATATTTCAGGTAATAATCGCACACAGATAGTAATATGTTCCAAATCTTTTTGAGCACTCCTGTATAGCAGTTACAGATGCTATGCATTGATCCGGGAAATATTTAATAAATTGCATCAAGAATTCACAGTTTTGTTTGAATTGTATTAAATGGCCTGTTTATCAAGTTTTGTTTCCAAGCTCATCCCTAGCGATTTAATCAATTGAAAACACGGATAAATATGACAATAGATGAGGTTAGAACCGATTATTTGAAATCCTAATTTCAAATAATGATTCACTATAAATCATGAACGATAAAGTCTCTAAAAAATTTTTAATTTTGCAACTATGTAAAGTTTTTATAACATTTTGATTTATTGCAGACACAGGCTGAAAATTAACACGGTGAATTGAAAAGTTCCATAGTATAATTTATGAACATAAAATTGTAAAAATTGTCCATAATCCATAAGTAACGTGATTCTTTTTTTTTCTTTTTCAATAAGCACCATACAATTTTTCGCCCACAATACAAAAAACCCACGAGTGGGTCTTGATTATACAAACCACATTGTATACTACAATGAATTGCCGTATTTATTCGCATAATTTACGCCCCGAATATTTTTCTCAACCTCTACTTTTGAAAAGAAATTTTGGCAAAAAGCAAAGATTTGTGTAATTTCCTCATGAAAAATATTACAATTTTAATTGATAATGGGGGGATTCCGTATTAAGTCTGTTCTCAACTGCTCTGTTCAACAAGCGCAAAACGTCTTGACACATTTACAAATTCATTTTTTAACGGAAAGACATAAAATTGGAAGGCCTGACTATGGAAGTGATTTGGAATCGAACTGTGTTTTCCATTTTCTGATAAATAAATTACCTATTGAGCTATAAGCGATTTTGATCACGTGAAAAAGACGGTTTCACCCTTTCTTGAGTGGTTATTCTTCTTTCGCGCGGAAATTCGGTTCAAAACGCCCATTTTGACACTATTTTCTGAAAGATCTATCGCGTTTGCAAAAAAACGAAAAAAAAAAAAAACACAGTTCGATTACATAGTTTCTGAACAATAACACCTGCTAGTTTCATGCATTTTCGAACAAAAATGAATTAAAACTTATGTCATAAAGTTGCCATTTTGGATTTGAGACGACGCATGCGACCTGATGATATTCATTTCACAAACTGTCAGTTATTTTCCACCTTGATTCCCGGTGTCGAAAGGGGAAAAAAATCCCTATACTTGTTCCCTTCGATATTTTTCTCTTCAGTTACTTCAAAGACGCAGGTGGTTTTCTAATAAAAAAAGTTACATCTCAAAAATGTGGTATATTAGAGCTTTTTGTTAAAAATTAATCAATCTAAGTTAAGATTTACCTTAACTTAATTAGAAAATATCCACGTGCTAAAATTATCATGTTTACAAAAATATAGGAAGCACTCTCAAATAGGGATAGAACTTACACGGAACAATATTTTAAGAAAATTCGAAAAGGTAGCTTCACTACGCCATTTGAAGTGTTACGAGCACTCAAAATATTTCATTATATGATCATTCCGTAGTTAATACTAATTAAGTAATAAATATTTATATTTAAACGATCATTGCTTTGTTGGCTCGAAATTTTTCTCGCAGAAAAGTTAGTATCAATATACATCATTTGAAGAAAATTGTTCTCGTATTTTCTCACCATCGTACCCCTACCTCTGGCATAAAAGAAATGGCAAAAAAGTACGAAGAATACTCAAATAAATTCGGTAGTTCATTTAAAAACATATATCATTCCTAAAATCGTACTTAAGCAATAACCGCCAAAGGACGGTATTGTATTCGTATTCTTTTGTAAATTCTAATATAAAAGTTGGAGATGCTACACAGATATCTAACACATAATGTATAAAAAATTAATTCAGCCTGCTAACGTATAGCATCATTAAAACGTGTTAGATTCCCTTCGAATGACCCCATTGGTCAGTGATGGAACAGTGTAGCAGCAGAGAATCAATTGACACCGCAAAATTGTATTAGTATTCTTCATTTAACTTCAGGACAGAATTTCTGAGATTTTTGAAGGCAAAGAATACTATAAAAATCTTGTGGTGACAATAGCTCAATTTATGCGCCACTGTTCCATCACTGCATTGGGGGGCCGACCTATATCCCTCGCCTAGATAATCCACTGTAACAACACTTATCGTCCAATGAAATACAATTTTCCAAAAAGATGCTTTATTTTATTGAAAATATGTTAGTAGATGGCAGCACCACAATATAATTTCTAAATCTATGGGAGTCTTCAGAAACGCAATATGAAATAGGTAAAACACGCTGAGAGAAAAAGCAGGGACCAGAGAAAACTTTAATTTTATGCTACTTTTTGTCTTGTCACACCACCACAATTACATTTTCACCCAGATCATAATTTTTTTTTGTTTAAGGCAATATTCTGTTATAGACAGTTCCTTTTTAAGAGGTTTTACTCTGTTATCATCGTAAGTAGTTTTTACTCTATTATCATCATTCATCAATGTGACAAATATTTAATTTACTAAATAGAATTAGTTTAAATACAATGAACAGTCAATAGTTACAATAAGTTAATATTTTCAATAGTTAGTTAATATAAACAGTCTAAATACAGTTAAATTGTTTAAAAAATTGCAGTGCAGATTATTCCGTACAATGATCATGGTACATCTTCTTTGTTTTACGGCTGGCTTATACAACGTAACGTTATTTTTTGGAGACGACACATTAATAGGTGGGAGAAAGAAATAGCATACCGGGGGCTAAAAAAAATAATAAGAGAGAGGGAGAGTGAAAGAGAGAACACCCCTTGCATTTTAATCTCCGAACTGTAACAGTAAAAAACGGAAAAAATTATTCGATTAAAAATTATGTCTTCCTTCATTTTTTTTTTTTTTTTTTTTTTTTTAAGCCTATGAAATTGTTTTCCCACTGAACATGTACCAACTCTGAGATTATCAATACACGCCTAATTTTGACAGCTGGCTATTTGGCTTTTTCGGTAAATTTCATCCCATGATAGCAAACAGTCAGTCATTCAGTCGATAAGTTTAGGAATTATGAAGGTATAAACTATGGCATGAAACTCCTAATGTTAAATTCCCTTGTAATCTTTGCAAAACAGATTGCAATGAGTGTAGTTTTGGAACCATAACTCAAGAAATACTTGGTAGAATGTGCAGTAATTTTAGATTCACGTATTTGAAGCGTCTCGAAATCGATTTCTGTTTTAAAAAATCTTAGGTTACCGTTATTTTTTTTTTATTAATTAAAATATATATAACTTATTCTAAATAAATTATCGCAAAAAATATAAATTGTAATTTAACTTATGAACTTTGTAACAGAAACCAACTTCTAGAGCCTTCAGATATGCTAATATAAAATTTTGTACCAAGTAGTTTTTGAGACATGCTTAAAAAACTTTCCTTATTGCAATCTGTTTTGCAACCTTTCAACAAATGAATTTGACATTAAGTGCTCCAAATTTTAAACCTTCTTTATTCCCAAACTACTTGACATGAGTTCCCATTTGACAGTCTAAGGCCAAATATACTGTCAAAATTGTATGTAAAGTGTGCTGTCAAAAGCGCTTGTATTGAAAATTTCAGAGTTTCGTACAATTTCAGTGTGAAGAGTACCCCTAAGCTTATCTTTTTTAATATAAATTGAAAAAAAAAAATTCCAGTTAAATGACTATTTTGTTTTGTTCAGGAAAAATTTGAAGATTAAAATGCATAGGGTATTTTCTCTCTGTCTCTCTCTCTTTTTTTATCTTTTCTTTCTTTCTTTTCTTTCCTTTCTTTTTTTTTTTTTTTTTTTTTTTTTGCCCTTTGCACTATAATGAAAATGTCTTGGTACTGGTTACAACTCACCAACGGTATGCTGTTGTACTTTCCAACTAGTTAGATTTTAAACTTAAACTTACACTATGTGCAAAATTACTTAAAAGATGACACAGTATTTAAAAAATGTTAAATTATTTTAATACCTTAGTACTTTCAACTATAAAAACATAGTCTTCTTCAGAGGAATATAAGAAATACAACAGTTATTAACGCCTAATTTTCAAAATCTACGTAGATGGTGACGAAAGGAGTGAAAGTGGAAGTTAATTTATAGATCCGGAAACATTGGGAAAAATAAAACATGGATATATATTATTTTCCCAATGTTTCCGGATCTATAAATTAACTTCCACTTTCACTCCTTTCGTCACCATCTACGTGGATTTTGAAAATTAGCGTTAATAACTGTTGTATTTCTTATATTCCTCTGAAGAAGACTATGTTTTTATAGTTGAAAATACTAAGGTATTAAAATAATTTAACATTTTTTAAATACTGTGTCATCTTTTAAGTAATTTTGCACATAGTGTAAGTTTAAGTTTAAATTTTAAAGATGAATTAAGCATTTCTATTTATTTATTTAGTTGGAGTTTGTTCTTAGTTGTAGATGTCCTGTTTCCTTTAGAGGTGGTACATGGTCCATTGCTCACCCAATCTATATATGCACTACATACAGGATAATCGAAAAGTCGCGCAACCTAATTTTTCCCAAATTATACAAAATCCGAAATAAATAATAATGGGATTGTTTTTCGATAGATGGCATATACATTTGATATCCATTTACCAGTAGAAATTTAGGTTGCAGTTGATGTTGTAACTTGTAACCTGTAAGAACCATTTGTTTCGTGAAAGATGGCGATGATGGAAGTGAAAATTTCCAAAGCACAAAGAATTTTTATGGTTAAACATTATTTCGGAACAACATCTTTCATTAAAGTTATTGAAGTGTTTAAAAAGACATATCGAAATGTTCGTGCGCTATATGTCATTTCCGACTGACTTTTTTAATGACCGCCTCATTTCTAAAGAACTCTGGCCCCCGTGGTCCCCTGATTTGTCTTTGTTCCTCACCCCCTCCTGATTTTTTTCTATGTGGTCAACTAAAAGCACTTGTTTTTGCGAACAATTCACACTTCATCGTTGACCTGAAAACAAACATTGGACATGAGATTCAAAAAATAGGTGTTCCAACATTGAGAAGAGTGTGGCCTCAAATTTGAAAAACCAGTTGGCTTATTTTAGTGAGCAGGGCCGAAACTAAGGGAGGGGGGGGGCATGTGCCCCGAGCGCCAGAACGAAGGGGGGGGGGGGGCAAATGAAGGATTATACCTTTCAAATGGATCATTTTCTTCTGATGGATTGATGGCTTCCCTTATTATGAAACAGCCATTATAAATGAAGTGTTAGGTGAAGATGAAAGAGCAGTCGTAAAAAAAAAAAAAATTATGGCCATTTTTTTCACATTCTGACCGGAAAAT
Source organism: Maratus speciosus (assembly GCA_963932465.1). Taxonomy (NCBI): domain Eukaryota; kingdom Metazoa; phylum Arthropoda; class Arachnida; order Araneae; family Salticidae; genus Maratus; species Maratus speciosus. The sequence continues at coordinate 25,884,618 of OZ010790.1, read as the reverse complement.
CAGAGTTCTAACTTTTTACGACTGCTCTTTCATCTTCACCAAACACTTCATTTATAATGGTTGTTTCAGAATAATGGAAGCCATCAGTCCATCAGAAGAAAATAACTCAGTAAAAGCGGAAAATCGGTTAAGCAGGACTCGGATAATCGGGACTCTACTGTATATTTCATTTAAAAAATGATCTTTAGACTATTTTTGTTGGTGTTCAGAGGGGGGGGGGGGGGTTATAACCCCCGTGACCTCCCCCTTGGTTCCACCATTGTAGATTACGTAGTTCAGTATTACATATTTTAAATTTTAAAATAAGTCGGCTATTAGAAAATTAGCAACATTCTCGTTGTAAATATACTTTCCGGAAGAGGGAGGGGGGGGGGGGTGACAAAATCCATGTTTGCCCCGGGTGCAAAAAAAGGTAGTTTCGGCACTGTAAGTGAGCATGGTTTGGCGCATCTTAAACTCCACTGTTGTTGTAATTAGTATTCGTATACAGTTATAATTAACAACTGTACGCATATGTCTATGTATCCGTGAAAGAGGGTCGCATTTTCAATATATTCTTCTACAACAATGTTAATTTTCGCTCAGTTCTGTGTCTCGGTATTGTTACTCTTTGAATTTAGTTTGTTTGTAATTTGAATTATATTTGTATTTTAGTAAACAATATTTTTCAAGGGTTGCACGACTTTTCGATTACCCTGTATAACTAGTTTCATATAATCATATGATCAATAATGATTGAAATTATACGTAAATATTGTATAAAAATCATTAGACTAGTATCATACTTTTTTTTTATTATGCACTCTTTTATTTAACTTAATTCATGTATGTAAAGATATTATTATTAAACTGTACTACAGTCGAACCTCAGTTTAACGAATCGTTCGGGACTAGCGACTTTGGTCGTTAAATCGAGATTATTCGTTAAATCGGGATAGTCAAAGGAATTTTTTTTATACAGCAGCACAAGTTAAAAAATGGCTGTAAATAAAAAGAATATTCCTCACTTGCCTTAATAACGATTCTAAACATTTGTTGCTATACGAAAATACACTGTATAAAAATTCATTCTTTTTTTATGCACCGCTATAAATCACAGTAGGGGAGAAATGAGAGTTTCACGCCAGGAGGAGGGAGGAGGCATGAGGAATGAGGAATGAGGGAGGAGGGAGGAGGGAGGAGGTGGTGGAATGAGGAGGGGGAGGAGGAGGTGTTCTTTCGAGAGCGTCTTGTAAGAGTAGGGGTAAAAGGGGGGTAAAAATTTTTTTTGGTGAGATAAGGATTTTTTTGAGTAAAAGTGGGAATTTTCGAGAGATTGAATTTTTTTAGCATGTTATAGTACGAGGGGGTATTTTTAAATTAGTTTCATAGATTAACCTGTTATAGTACGAGGGGTTATTTTTCGATCGGTTAACTAATTAGTAATTAAAAATAGCAATTAAGAATTTAATGAGGAAATATTTAATGAAGCGACTTAGAATTATTCGAACAATTTTATTAGTGTAGTATAGTACGAGGTTTGAATGAATTATTAAAAATGGAAATTAATTTAAAATATCAATTAATTAAAAAGTAATTAAAAATAATTAATAAGAAAAATTAATTTAGAAATTTTAATGAGTGGACTAAGAATTTTTGAGTTTGAAATTTATTTTTAGTCAACTATAGTATGCAGTCGCGAATTTTTAGAATTAAAAATATTCATTCATTAAAAATAGTAATTAATTAAAAATGCTAATTAAAAAATATGAATAAGAAAATAACTTAATGAAGAAACTTCAGAAAATTTTTGAGAGTTTCATTTAATTTTGTTAATGAATTCAGTGGTATGAGATATTTTTATTTGAAATGGAAATTAAAAAAAAAAAAAAGTGGAAATTTTTAAATTTTTGTAGGAATGTGAATGTTTTTTGATTAAAATTTGCGGAAGGATTTTATTCTTTTAAGTGACATGTTTTTTAAAGATATTTGGGTCTTTCTAAGGGAACCTAACACGTATTTATGCATGGAAATCCACGGTTCGAAGAAAACCACGAAAACTCCGAACGATTAGGCCGACGGGCGCGATTCTGTTCGAACCCAGCACCTCCTCTCTACCAGCTTCGAGAGCAGAACCTCTTGGCTACTAGTTGGGCAATAATTTAATGAAGAAACTTTAGAAATTTTTCGAGGGTTTTATTTGATTTTGTCAACGAATTGAGTGTTATGAGATATTTTTATTTAAAATAGAAATTTTTTGAAAAAACAGTGGAAATTTTTAAATATTTTTAGGAATGTGAATGTTTTTAGAATAAAATTTGGGGAAGGATTTTATTCTTTTAAGTGACATGTTTTTAAAGATATTTTTTTGAATTGCAGTCATGTTTTCACAAATATTTCTCGGTTTTATATAATTGAATTGAAAGTTTTGTATTAGTCGATTAGTAATTTTAGACTATCATTAGTTAGATAAATGAAGTTATACTTTTGTAATGTGCTTTATGACTAAACTTTACTTATTGAATGGTAAAAAATATATGTAACTAGGAAATTTGGTGAATATTTGAAGAAAAAATTAAATTTTCAGTGATCTTTTAATCTAGTCAATGTATGAATCAAAAATAAAATAAAATTTAAATTATACTTAACAAATATTTCAAAACACACCACAAGTATTCAGAGACTTAATACTATTCCATAATTTTTTAAAAGAGGAATATATATTAGCTGATTTCGTTTCATATAACATCAAATTTTACTGTATGCACGTATTCCCCAAATGGAAAAACCCTTTGGTAGATAAGCACCTCAACAGTTCGTATGATAAGTACATGACTCACTTTTCTGGAGGGTTTATTTTTAACGCAATGATGAATAGGGATTAGATAATTGTTAGTAGTTAAATATTAATTAAAAGGGAATTAGAAATTTGATTAAGGATTTTATTCTTTTAAATGAGATGTTTTCTAAAGGTAATTTTTAGAAATTGTAGTTTTTTTTTTTTTACCTATTTTTCAGTTACCTTTTTGAATTGAAAGGAGGACATTTATCGGTTATACGTATTGCTTTAGTGAATGTTATTAATGAATTCACATATATATGGTCATTTTGGAGCCTTTTAGAAATATTTTGCTAAGAATTTAGAACGTATGAAAATATACAGAATATCATTAAAAATATAGGATCTTCACACATGTTAATTAAGTATAATTTAATGTAAAAATAATTGTAATTCCAATTTAATTTTTAACCTAGTAAATATGTGAAGCCACGCAAACTTCAAATTTTTTCTTAATATAAATAAATATTATTTTTAGATCATTTCTTATAAATATTAATACACGAAAGAAATGATTGCGCTTTTAGAGCCTGTAACTTTAATCATCAAAATTTAAATAAATATTTATCACTTTCAAATGAAAATAATAAGCCTTTCGTTTAATATTTTTCATTTTAATTAATGCATAATTAAATTTTTCGAATGATTTTCATAATTAAAACAAATAGAAGAGGAATTCTTTTCAATTTTTTTAAGAAACAGACAAGTTATTATTAGGCAATACACTGCAAACGTTTAATATGATGAGTCATCACTTAGACTTTAATATTAGTTTCACACATAAGTGTCATTATGTTCTTATATGTAATCAAGCGGGGGGTTTTAATAAATATATTATTAATATCGAGGGATATGAATAGTAATGCTAATATCACTCTTTGAAATATATATACCTTCTTATGTGTGTCTTAAAAACCTGACATAGTCATTCTGCACAGTGTTTGTGAGATATAGATTTAGTTCCCATTTATGTTACGTAATAGAGATCATGTGATTTTCCCCCACCCATCGCAGTTCATTCTTTATCATTATTCTGACATAGTATTGTAAGTATCATTTTTTTAGGAAATGTATAGTGTTATAGAAGTGAATGACCAGAATTTGAAAAATTTCGTCAAAATAATTTTTATATATTAACTAACTTTTCAAGATATATTTATCTCACATATTTAAACTGCTTTTTAAATTCGTGATTAAGTTCCACAAATGCATATGCTTCAACAACACATATTTTCTAAATGTATAAGAGAAATAAGTATTCACATAAAAATCACACTTACCTTTTACGAACACATCTGTTTGATACACTTTCTCGAAAAATGGAGAGGACAAGTTCTTATCTGATTCAAATGACTAACAAGTTATGAGTCATTCAGGGGTTTTTCCCAGGTAGATAACTTCACTGATTAGGAGTTCATTAAATTTTCGAGTATATATTTTTCTAGTTAGAATTGCAATTAACACATATCCTTTAATTGATTTTTATAATAATTAAAACAATAATAATTCAATTAATCTTTTAAAAATAAATTATTTTTAGTTTTTTTCATTCTTAACAAGATATATAAAAATTAACAAAGTCATTTTAAATACAAGTGAACTATTTTCCCTATTGTTATAGTCGACTTGCGCGAAATAAAATAGAACCTTATACTACTCTTACCTGGAGACGACTGACTGATAACATCCCCCGCTTATCTACTTAAGCAAGATCACGTGATATCTTCGAGCATGCGCTGTACTATCTAGTGACGTATTCGATCGTTGATAAGATTTCCTGATAAGAACTTGTATTCATTTCTTCCCAAGCAAGTGTACGAGTTGGTCGTGTCTAGGTAAGTAGCATTTAAAGTTATTTTTATAATGTGTTTTAATATGTAGTGTGGGTAAAAAGGAATACACAGTTTATTACAATTTCAATTCATTTTTATTAATATAAACTCGACCAAGTAGGATTTAGTAATACATTGTTAGTAGATCTCTTCTTGGGTTTTACAAAGTTTTTTCTGGGTGATACAACTTTTGTTATTTTATTCATTGATGCAGGAGATAAATATTTATTTTTAATGATACTTGAAGGTACTCCAATTTCATGAAGCGCATGAAGAAATTCTGTCGGTGTTTTCACAGGTTTTTTATTCACATTAAAAATGAGATGAAAGAGTTCCGCTAAATTCGAATCTTGTAAGGTGTTTCCATTATAAGTGATTCTTCCAGTTTGATCCCAGGCCATGTTGCTTGATTTCGATTTCAGAAACCTGAGTAAAAATCCAGCTTGTCTTCTCATATGTGATGGCGTTGAGGCTATCACCAACGTGTCGTAATCATCATCATCTTCTTGAGACATTTCAGAGGATTTTTGTGACAGTGCAGGTTCGGTCTTGGTAGATTCCGTTTGCATAGGTTCCGTTTTAACAGGTTCCGTTTTGTCAGGTTCCGTTTTGTCAGGTTCCGTCTTGAGAGGTTTGGACTTTCTTTTCTCGCCGTCATCGTCAAAAGGCCTTGATCTCCAAGGGACATTAAATTCTTGCAAATTCATTTTCCTTTGTAACAGTTCATAGTACTGTTGAACTTTCTCATGATCGGGAAGTAAACTATTGAGTATATTGGACATTGCCACATCAAACTCAGTCATTTGCTTTTTCGTGGGCACATGTCTAGTCAATTCTTCTTCCGGTATTAGAGCATATTTAGTAGCGAGCTCCATTGATAAGACCCGTTAACACACTCAGGGCCGCAGGAATTAAAATATTTAAAAATCCTCCGTGTTGCACAATCAGTTTCTTTTTTGAAAAGAGAGTTCCTTTTTTCGTACCAATTTTTCGAAGAGGGTTTTTATACTTCTTCAAAGACTTCTTTTGATTGGGTGAGAGAGGTACGTTTCCTTTCAATACGTTGTGGGTACACTCACAAATGGCTTTCACCGAGCGAGAAGGTAATTTTTTCAAAAGTTGCTTGCGTAAGGTTTTAGGACATGTCTTAATGAGCTCTAAATCACGCAGTTGTTTCTCGGTCAACGTCATGATCACAACTGAATTAAGAAGAAAATGTCTTTCTTTTTAAACCTTTTTTCAAAGTGTACACGTATTGTCTTTGTCCCGGTAACACCAGTGTTCTTAGCCGCAGTTCTTCTGGGGTTTCATTTCTTAAATCGACTAATAAATAAGAGAACGGTTTTTGAGTGGCATCAGTAAACACTTCTTGGAAAAATTTAGTGTTCGTTGGGTATAATTGTCGAGCCAAATGACTGATTTGACTCATGTCACGTCGATTTTTAAACAGGATCAAATATTGACTGTTTAGGGAAACGTTTCTCATTTCTTTCCCTTTATGAAAGAGATTTTGTGTAATAAATATCACGCTCACGTTTAAATGGTGACTTGCCTTTGTAAAGAGAAAAGTCATACGCTCGTCTGATCCACATTCCACCATGAGATCGTCTAAGATCATTAAAGAATTTGTTCCTAAATACTCGGTGTAATTCGAAGGAAGGCCTTCCACAAAGGTAACATCCGGTATTTCGTTATACAGTTTTTGGTAGATACCGTAAAACCAAATCACTTTATCAGGAGGAGGGTCAAACATGACGTTTCTTTCCCTTAACAAATCACGTAGAAACCAGCTTTTACCCACTCTTGTGGGACCTGCAAGGAGCATCGTACAAGGGTGTTGAAAGCGTGGAAACTTCATCGTTAATAAACATACACTAGTAAAACACACACTTTAAATAATCACAGACACATGATTCACAGTTAAATTCATATTTATTGATAAAAATGTGCACGAATGCCAAATCGTTTGGCTACAAAATTATAGACTCGTCGATCGTTCGACAATTCTGCAGTGACAAAATGTGATAAAAAATCCTTTAGGGTTTTACCTTGACATCGAGAATATAGATAAAATACACAATACTGCCCGCAGACGGCAGTCACGTGAGTTTGTAATACGAGTGGATTAAACATAACTCGTGAAAAACGGGATACATAGTTCGATAGGGGTCCTTTAAAAAAGGAAGGCTCGTTTCCATAGGAGTCGAAGAATTCCACTTCATCAGGCGAAGATAGGTAGAAAGCCACCCAGTGACTTCCAGGCTCTGTAGACTTGTCCACGTTACAGATAAAACAGACAGGATACCGCTCGGTTCTTCTTGGTAGCTGATCACTTGGAAAAACACCCAAAAAATAGTTTCGGGTCACTGCTTCATGAGATAAAATGGTCTCGATTTGTAATGAATCCATTTAGTTTGGAAAGTCGCAAATCACGTGACGTGATTTACTTATTTCAATAATGTTTTCAAATTCCGCATAAATCAATACAGTCGTTGTTTTTTCTAACGCTTCAGCGAATTTGATTTCAATTCGTAAATTTCCTTGATGCTGTAAATTTAGATGAGGTCCGTCACACAGGTCAGGGCTTAAGTCGAAATTATATAAGGTGTGTCCATCAGCAAATTCTTCACGTGTTAAATAAATGCCAGCATCATGATTAAAACCAGAGAACAGTCGATGATAGGCTCTTATATAGTTGTTTTCGTCGAAATCCAATTCCAAAGGTTTGCTGGGTACAGGTTGACCATCCACATAGACACTTAAAAAGTTGACTTTGTGATGATAAAAGTAAAAGGGATTCAAATCGTATTGTCCAGCATAAGCACTGTTGTCTAAAAGTCCAACAATGATACGTTTTGGCATCGCCCCTAAAAACACATTATCTTGCATGAAAGATTTACTTCCAGTGGAGATTGAATAAGTCTTGCATAACACTCGATCAATAGGATATTTTGCAGAGTTTTTTTCCAGGGCTTTGGCATGTCCCAATAACACGCCGGGACTCACTTTCACTTTGCGAACAAACACAGAAGCATGTTCTAAAATCACTTTATAGTCGTGAAAAGTTTTAGGCGGTTCTTTCTTAGCCATCAAACAAAAGTCTGATTTGCTGCGAGTCATTTTAATTTTCAGATCGACCATATTCAAGAGTAGTCGATTTTGTTGGAAAATATCACAATGAAGGGGACCAATCATATCCAATGTTTTGCTAGTTTTAGTCAGTTCATAGCGTTTCTTCAATCCAGGGTTTCCATTGGTGGTGGGGTCTGTTTCGGTCAAATTCGTGTCTTTGTAAAAACATTCACATCTTAATAAAGATTTCTTAGCGTCTTCTCCATAGTTCAGCAGGGTTTCAATATAAGCACGATAAGGATATGTGTTACTCGAAGAAGAGATGGCTCTTTCATTTAAACTGATATCCACTTGCGAAAACAAAGCTTGTAAAAACAAATTGACAGGAGCCACAGGTTCGCTTGCAGGTAAATCCGTTCCGTCTGACTTGGTGATTTTCACTTTGACGTAGAGGTAGGAAGCCGACAAATCAATATAATCTTCGCCGTTCCCAGAAATGTTAAATTCCACAGGTCCTCCATCTCGAATATTGGCAAGGGGATGATATTCGATGAAATATCCTTTTTCAATAGCCGTCTGGGTAGGTGGAATTAAAAACAGATCCAATTCGGATTTAGCACAAGCGGCAGAATCTTTATGAATGAGTCCAAACATCTTTAAGAGAAAATATCATGTACTTTCACTCTCTTGGCTTTGCGAGGAATGATGACATTGTGAGAACGTTTCCTCTTTTTATACTGATGACCCGATCCAATCATGGTCTTCATTTTAGTAGCTGCTTTATCCGTCAAGTTTTGACCGGCTTCTTTTAACCGCCGCTTGGCAGCTATTTTAATATCTTCTCCTCGTGATATATCACTGAGGACGTTCACACCGGAATGAAACAATTGTTTTCCCACGGCTTTCGCTCCAGACTTGAAAAGGGGGACCGCTGCACGAAACAGCGATCGAAACAGTCCACCGAATCCATATCCTCTTTGTAAAGTAGTTCCTTGATAATAGTTTAAGCCGCTACCCGACTGATGAGTATAATAATCTTCAAAAGATTTCGCACAACACTGATAGGGAACAAACATCACGAGAGGTATTTTTGACGAAAATGAAGTTTCACGTACGAGCGACCCCGTTCAAATGGTGTTAATTCACCCAGGTGGTTCCTTATAACGATTTCTAATGAGTCGAATGATTTTCGACTGATGGGTAAGTAATGGGGTCGATCAAATTTCACACAAATCACTTCTCCGTCTTTTCCGGTGACATTCACAATTCGTAACAGGGGTGCCAACACATCACCGATAATTTGAGGCTCTACTATGTCCGAATAAATCATTAATACTCTATAATGAGCACACGGATCTGCCACATACGAACTATCGACAGTTTGTTCAATGTTATTATCTAAGGAAGCAATCTCGCACGGTTCGAACCCCAACATTTCAGATAATCCAGCTTCTAAAATCACTTTAGCATTATCTCGCACGTTGATGGTGACTCTTTTCGTGATGGGATTGTAGGAAAACAAAATTTTTTGTTCCATGTCTTTGATAGCAATAGCTTTCAAAATATCAGGTACCGTCTCATAAAATCCAGGAGGGATTCGTCTACCAATGATCCTTCCATCGTTAAAGTCGAATCCAATTAAGTTTGTGTGTTGATTCACATTATACCAGGTATGTGGGTAAATAAATTCCACGAGACCCACTTCCCATTCCCCTTTCAATTCAATAGGGGCGGGCAATCGTGTAATGAAATGAGAAATTTTATTCTCAGGAAAGAAATTCCTGGAACTGTCCGAAGGTAACGTCAGGTAGAAGGACATGTTAGCAAATGATCTTGTATCATTCTTGCACTGACTTATAAGGAAGATAAATCTGAGGAGGGAATCCATTGATTGAATTTGCTGGGATATCCCTTATACTTCACAAAATATTCCACTTGACTTTTTCTCGTGCGCTTCTTTAAAATTTTTTCAATCGTATAAGTTTCTTTCATTTGCACTTTTTGAAGTTCTTGTGGGTAAAAAGTTCCTTGAATAGGTTCGTCTAACAAGTCCTTTATTCGATACACGGGAGGGTCTCTGGGTACACACTCCGTCACCACAAACAATTCCTCCGTCCAATTGGTTTCATATCCTTTTTCAAAGGTCATTTTCTGTTTCGACACACGCACCACATCTCCCGCTTGAAACACACAGGGTTTTCTTTTCACACGTTCCATCTCTCCATAAAGAGTAAACCACACATCGCTTTCATTTTCCGCCGTCACTTCTACTGGGGGTCTCTTGATACTCGAATGATAGGTATGGTTATAACTTTGTAATAACTGGTCCAATACATCTGTATAACGATAGGTATGGTTATGTGTGAAATATTTCCACATTTTCGTTTTGAGAGTACGGTTAAATCGTTCGACCACCGACGCCTTGGTATTATTATTCGTCGTGAAAAATCGAACACCTTCTTGTTTTAAAAATCTTTGAAACAGTCGGTTCTTAAATTCTTTTCCGGCATCAGATTGAAGGGATTTGGGCTTTCTGGTTGAAAAAATAGAACGAAAGGCTTGTACAATTTCTTCTCCTCGTTTCGTTTTTAAGGGAATCGCCCACGCATATTTAGACAGAATGTCTATACACGTCAGGAGGTATCGAAATCCTTGATTGTGTTTTTGTAAACTGATAAGATCCACCAGGTCGGCCTGCCATTGTTGATCGATCGAATAAACGACCACTCGGTTTGTTGGGAAATTTCTCCGAGCCGGTTTGTGAAGCGTGTAGGAATCGACTCCGCTCAACCATTTCTGTATCGTCTTCTTCGCTACTTTGCCTTTGGCAGCACGATATAAAGCATTTACACCACCAAAACTTGCTGCGTGACTTGGAACCGGATAAATCGCCCTCATTACAACATAAAATTTGATTATTTGTCACATTAACTCGAAAACGCATCATCTTCATTCTAGTCTTTCTCGCATGACATCATCTCATAGACTGAACCCCTACCCGACCTACCTCTTGTTTAAATACTCTTTCGTAAACATTCAATCACGTGATAACACAAAACAAACATGGTGTGATTTTATTTACCAAACCTCAGTAAAACTTTCAAAAGAATAATATTCAAACATTTTATCAATTATTTTTATTCCGGTCATTCACTTCTCTAACAAAATACATTCAGTTTCGTATCTACTAAATCCTACTTGATCGAGTTTATATTAATAAAAATGAATTGAAATTGTAATAAACTGTGTATTCCTTTTTACCCACACTACATATTAAAACACATTATAAAAATAACTTTAAATGCTACTTACCTAGACACGACCAACTCGTACACTTGCTTGGGAAGAAATGAATACAAGTTCTTATCAGGAAATCTTATCAACGATCGAATACGTCACTAGATAGTACAGCGCATGCTCGAAGATATCACGTGATCTTGCTTAAGTAGATAAGCGGGGGATGTTATCAGTCAGTCGTCTCCAGGTAAGAGTAGTATCAGGTTCTATTTTATTTCGCGCAAGTCGACTATAACAATAGGGAAAATAGTTCACTTGTATTTAAAATGACTTTGTTAATTTTTATATATCTTGTTAAGAATGAAAAAAACTAAAAATAATTTATTTTTAAAAGATTAATTGAATTATTATTGTTTTAATTATTATAAAAATCAATTAAAGGATATGTGTTAATTGCAATTCTAACTAGAAAAATATATACTCGAAAATTTAATGAACTCCTAATCAGTGAAGTTATCTACCTGGGAAAAACCCCTGAATGACTCAAAACTTGTTAGTCATTTGAATCAGATAAGAACTTGTCCTCTCCATTTTTCGAGAAAGTGTATCAAACAGATGTGTTCGTAAAAGGTAAGTGTGATTTTTATGTGAATACTTATTTCTCTTATACATTTAGAAAATATGTGTTGTTGAAGCATATGCATTTGTGGAACTTAATCACGAATTTAAAAAGCAGTTTAAATATGTGAGATAAATATATCTTGAAAAGTTAGTTAATATATAAAAATTATTTTGACGAAATTTTTCAAATTCTGGTCATTCACTTCTAAAACACTATACATTTCCTAAAAAAATGATACTTACAATACTATGTCAGAATAATGATAAAGAATGAACTGCGATGGGTGGGGGAAAATCACATGATCTCTATTACGTAACATAAATGGGAACTAAATCTATATCTCACAAACACTGTGCAGAATGACTATGTCAGGTTTTTAAGACACACATAAGAAGGTATATATATTTCAAAGAGTGATATTAGCATTACTATTCATATCCCTCGATATTAATAATATATTTATTAAAACCCCCCGCTTGATTACATATAAGAACATAATGACACTTATGTGTGAAACTAATATTAAAGTCTAAGTGATGACTCATCATATTAAACGTTTGCAGTGTATTGCCTAATAATAACTTGCCTGTTTCTTAAAAAAATTGAAAAGAATTCCTCTTCTATTTGTTTTAATTATGAAAATCATTCGAAAAATTTAATTATGCATTAATTAAAATGAAAAATATTAAACGAAAGGCTTATTATTTTCATTTGAAAGTGATAAATATTTATTTAAATTTTGATGATTAAAGTTACAGGCTCTAAAAGCGCAATCATTTCTTTCGTGTATTAATATTTATAAGAAATGATCTAAAAATAATATTTATTTATATTAAGAAAAAATTTGAAGTTTGCGTGGCTTCACATATTTACTAGGTTAAAAATTAAATTGGAATTACAATTATTTTTACATTAAATTATACTTAATTAACATGTGTGAAGATCCTATATTTTTAATGATATTCTGTATATTTTCATACGTTCTAAATTCTTAGCAAAATATTTCTAAAAGGCTCCAAAATGACCATATATATGTGAATTCATTAATAACATTCACTAAAGCAATACGTATAACCGATAAATGTCCTCCTTTCAATTCAAAAACGTAACTGAAAAATAGGTAAAAAAAAAAACTACAATTTCTAAAAATTACCTTTAGAAAACATCTCATTTAAAAGAATAAAATCCTTAATCAAATTTCTAATTCCCTTTTAATTAATATTTAACTACTAACAATTATCTAATCCCTATTCATCATTGCGTTAGAAATAAACCCTCCAGAAAAGTGAGTCATGTACTTATCATACGAACTGTTGAGGTGCTTATCTACCAAAGGGTTTTTCCATTTGGGGAATACGTGCATACAGTAAAATTTGATGTTATATGAAACGAAATCAGCTAATATATATTCCTCTTTTAAAAAATTATGGAATAGTATTAAGTCTCTGAATACTTGTGGTGTGTTTTGAAATATTTGTTAAGTATAATTTAAATTTTATTTTATTTTTGATTCATACATTGACTAGATTAAAAGATCACTGAAAATTTAATTTTTTCTTCAAATATTCACCAAATTTCCTAGTTACATATATTTTTTACCATTCAATAAGTAAAGTTTAGTCATAAAGCACATTACAAAAGTATAACTTCATTTATCTAACTAATGATAGTCTAAAATTACTAATCGACTAATACAAAACTTTCAATTCAATTATATAAAACCGAGAAATATTTGTGAAAACATGACTGCAATTCAAAAAAATATCTTTAAAAACATGTCACTTAAAAGAATAAAATCCTTCCCCAAATTTTATTCTAAAAACATTCGCATTCCTATAAATATTTAAAAATTTCCACTGTTTTTTCAAAAAATTTCTATTTTAAATAAAAATATCTCATAACACTCAATTCGTTGACAAAATCAAATAAAACCCTCGAAAAATTTCTAAAGTTTCTTCATTAAATTATTGCCCAACTAGTAGCCAAGAGGTTCTGCTCTCGAAGCTGGTAGAGAGGAGGTGCTGGGTTCGAACAGAATCGCGCCCGTCGGCCTAATCGTTCGGAGTTTTCGTGGTTTTCTTCGAACCGTGGATTTCCATGCATAAATACGTGTTAGGTTCCCTTAGAAAGACCCAAATATCTTTAAAAAACATGTCACTTAAAAGAATAAAATCCTTCCGCAAATTTTAATCAAAAAACATTCACATTCCTACAAAAATTTAAAAATTTCCACTTTTTTTTTTTTTTAATTTCCATTTCAAATAAAAATATCTCATACCACTGAATTCATTAACAAAATTAAATGAAACTCTCAAAAATTTTCTGAAGTTTCTTCATTAAGTTATTTTCTTATTCATATTTTTTAATTAGCATTTTTAATTAATTACTATTTTTAATGAATGAATATTTTTAATTCTAAAAATTCGCGACTGCATACTATAGTTGACTAAAAATAAATTTCAAACTCAAAAATTCTTAGTCCACTCATTAAAATTTCTAAATTAATTTTTCTTATTAATTATTTTTAATTACTTTTTAATTAATTGATATTTTAAATTAATTTCCATTTTTAATAATTCATTCAAACCTCGTACTATACTACACTAATAAAATTGTTCGAATAATTCTAAGTCGCTTCATTAAATATTTCCTCATTAAATTCTTAATTGCTATTTTTAATTACTAATTAGTTAACCGATCGAAAAATAACCCCTCGTACTATAACAGGTTAATCTATGAAACTAATTTAAAAATACCCCCTCGTACTATAACATGTTAAAAAAAATTCAATCTCTCGAAAATTCCCACTTTTACTCAAAAAAATCCTTATCTCACCAAAAAAAATTTTTACCCCCCTTTTACCCCTACTCTTACAAGACGCTCTCGAAAGAACACCTCCTCCTCCCCCTCCTCATTCCACCACCTCCTCATTCCTCCCTCCTCCCTCATTCCTCATGCCTCCTCCCTCCTCCCTCATTCCTCATTCCTCATGCCTCCTCCCTCCTCCCTCCTCCTGGCGTGAAACTCTCATTTCTCCCCTACTAATCACAATCATTTTAATTAAGAAACAATCTCATTTATTCAAATTTTGTAGATAAATTATAAGATATATTTTATAGATGTTTGTTTGCGTTATTTCAATTTTGTATTCCAAATTTCTTTGTCGATTTTTTCCTGAAGCTGTGAAAATAGTATTATCAACATTATAAGCCAACAAATTCCGTTTCAAAGAATCTAAATTGCTAACTGCTTCTTTGAATGGTGAATGCTTCATCTCTATTTCATCTTCTTCATCCGATCCATTACTACAGCATGAATAACCTCGGTATAATGTACATCTTCGCATGTAGATATTTCTGCGTCATACGATACATATTCAGAAAATCGACAATCAGGAACGCTGAAAATATTTTATAAATATTAGAAAATTTCTTCAATTTTTCACTTTTTTTTTTTTTTTTTTTTTTTTTTTTTTCATAGAAAGTTATTTGTTAAATCGGGATTATAAATTCGTTAAATTGAAGTATTTTTGTTCCATTTCCACCGGGACCATAAAAAAATTCGCTAAATCGAGAAATTCGTTAAATCGCGATTCGTTGAATCGGGGCTCGACTGTATCAATTAATACTAAGTTAATTTTAATATCCTTAAATAAGTAATATCGTTTAAAAAAGCTTCAAAGTGTAAAATAAAGATCTGTAGTTTTTTTATTCCACTTTCCATTCTTCTTCATTCGATTGAAAAGCTGTTTTTCTCAAACTTCGGTAGGTTTGTGGTGGAGAGTAAAGATGAGACGGGCCCGGCACGGGCTCGGGCTCGATTTTCATGCCAGCCTTCGGGCTCGGACGGGCTCGGGTTCATTTTTTTTAACCTGAAAATTTTATTTATTCCCGCATGGGAAAAAAACTTTCTAAAAAATATAAGAAATAATATATTAATGTATAATCATCAAAATTTCTTGTGTTCCCTATATTATTCTGTTAATGCTTTTTAAAGTGTGTTAATATCTAAAATTTATTTGTGTTTCTAAAATAAATTTAGTATTCCTTATTTTTATCTCTGTTAAAAAGCTTTTATTCTTGTAAAAGTAATTTAATTACTCCTTTCATAATAATCATTAATCTTTCAGTTTCCTATGGTTTCAATAAATAAATGAGGCATCTATTATCACCTACTTCTCGTCCTCACGACGCACTGTGGGGTATTTGAAGAATCTGGCCGGCCAAAAGTCGATTTCATAAAGTACAGCGCAAGATCGAACGGATGGCTATAAGTTGAAACTGAATCATTGGGGAATCACGTGATGCGATGTTTATCTCCTTTAAGAGAACGATGATCTCCTGTTATCAGTTGAAACTGGAGTGTTGCGTTAAGTGTATGAGTGTCAAATCGTTCTTCATTGTCACTTCCTATTTTTGAATGTGAATAACTTTAGTTTTGGAAGCATTTAAAATCTAATCCTTATGGATAGTGACGAGGCAGGTATGTATCATTATTATCATTAACTTTGAATTGAGAATGAAATAGTTTTAGTATTTACAAAATTAATTTAAAATAACGCATATTTTTCTATTATTTTTTCCCTTGTTTCGCAATTCACGAAGGGTTTAGTTATATTTCCAAACATTTCCAAGCAAAGTTACTTATTGTACCAATAAATATACACCCTCCTATTTGTGTTTTCGTTTAAAGTAGTTCCACCTTCGTCCCCTTTTTAAAATGAAGGCGATATAAATATGCTTTTCCAAAATTCTGAGTAAGCATACGAAATTACTATATATTGATTTTTAACTGATATTTATCATACAAATTTTAATATTAAAAAAATTGTTATGATTCATTAGAAAGTGATCACATTTGTTTATTTTTCAGTCATTCTGATGAAATTAAATTTATATAATTTAAAAAAAATTGCTTTAAAATAATGTATTCATTCCCTTTTATCTTTTGTTAAGCACTTTTCATAAAATTGAAATGATTTATTGCTCGTTATTAACATTTGTTTACCTAAAAAATAAGTTGAGGCAATTTTCCATATGTTTTTGTTAAAAGTTAGTGAAAGATTGTGAGATTTTTTTTTTAAATAAGGGATAAAATGATGTTATCTATCTAAATTGCATATAACTATTATGCATTCTTTTTTGTTCATATTTTGTATTTATTTTTATTTAGGGCCTTCGAATGTCAGAGTAATGACTCGAAAAGAATTTTTAAACATTATGCAACAGCAGAATTTGCCAAACATTAATCATAGATTAAATTTCCTTGAAAATTACCTTCTTAATAGCGATAATTTTGGCGATGATGAAATTAAAAACCTCAAGCACAATTTCTCCCAATTTAAATCCCAGTTCAAGAGCAAATGTAATACATTTTTAGTAAAACATAAAATGATACTTACTATGGTCGATGGAAAAATATGTAACTCAGTCACAAGTACAAAATCGACAATGCGTTGCTACATTTGTGGACTGACATCCAAAGATTTTAATGATCTCTCTAAAAAGAAAAATGTGAAGCTAGAAACATTAGAATTTTGGCTATCGATTTTGCATGCTAGGATTCAATTATTTGAAAATTTGTTGCATTTAGCTTACAAACTACCTATAAAAAAGTGGAGATTGAATGCAGAAGACGAAAATGCTCTCGTTAATGAAACAAAATTCCGCATTCAAGAAAATTTCAAAACAAAGTTAGGTTTACTTGTAGATATTCCTAAGCCTGGATATGGTAAAACAAATGATGGAAATACCAGCAGAAGATTCTTTACTGACCCATCTCTAGCAGCAGAAATTACCGGCATTGATGAAAGTTTAATATATCGATTTAAAGTTATTCTTGAAACCATATCCAGTGGCCACAAAATTCACCTTGATAAATTTAAGGAATATACAGAAAAAACAGCAGAGCTCTACGTCCAGATATATAAATGGTATCCAATGTCACCCACAATGCATAAAATATTAATACATGGACCCATTGTGATAGAGAAAGCTTTACTACCAATAGGCCAATTGTCTGAAGAAGCAGTCGAAGCACGGAACAAACATTTTCGATTATTTCGCCAAAATCTATCGCGTAAATTTTCAAGAATTTCTTGTAACCGTGATGTTCCCAACAGATTGCTTTTGAGTTCAGATCCAGTTTTAACTGGAATGAGACCCACGAAAAGAAAAAAATCAAAATTGTTCCTTAAAGAAACTCTAGAAATGTTACTGCCTATGGAATCTTCTCAAACTCGTGATCCAGAGGATTCTGATTATGAAGAAACAGATTACGATTCTGAATTATCATCTGATTAAAAGATTCCACCTTGGGGATTTACAAACTAATTGTTCTTATCATAAATAATCTGTTTTTATAATTTATTCAATTATTAAATACATTATTCCATTTTTTTATCATAATTATCATTTATTTTATAATACTATTTATCATGATTATCATTTATCTTATAATACTATTTATCATGATTATCATTTATTTTATAACACTATTTATCATAATTATCATTTATTTTATAATACTATTTATCCTAATTATCATTTATTTTATAATACTGTTTTTCATAAAAATCATTTATTTTATAGTACTAATTTTGATCAATAAAAATCAGTACGAAGTTGCAAAACATCCATGATTTTTAAGTTATTAAACAATATTTATTTTAAAAAATGCATTTATTTACTGCTTTAAACTTTTAAATTAGTTTAAAAGAAAAAAAATAATTTTGGCCGCCCAGATTTGTGAAATACCCCACTGTGCGACGCGACGACTGGGTTGAAAATTACATTTTCCATAAGCAATCATTTTGATGTTATTTTCACCAGAATGATGAAAGCAAAGTATCAGTAACTGTTTAGGTTATTGCACAAAAGAAAAGAAAATGATAAAAAAAAATAGTTTTATTTATTGGTGAACGGAAATAAAAGCATTTAACTTTACTGTTCGTTAACGAGGGTGAGAAAGTTGATTTTTTTTTCTTTATTTTGTTAACAGTTGATAATTTGGTAAACATTAAAACGAATATTTATTAGCTGTATAAATTGAGAAGGAAGTTTCAGTTAAATATATTTGTAAAAGGACAATTTTGGTTTTAAATTAGGTATAATTATATGTGATGATTGATTAATGTTACAACATCATTGCTATTTTAAAAGAAATTTACGATATTTGCAGATTTATATCATTCACGCTAAGGCGCCAAAATAGTAGGATATTTTAAAATTGAATCGTTTATTTTATTTTATTTTATTTTATTTTATTTTATTATTTGACAATCTAGGCGAAAAAAGTAATCTCTTCTGTTATTAGTCAATGAGCGTTACTGTCGACCAGTGTTTTCTCTTTTCCTATAAAAAGCATCGGATCTTTCAGACAATCTTGTTGAACTTTTCATTTAAGCTGTTTTTCAAGAACACGAGAATTCCGAAAGATGTACACATTTTATAGCAAATAGAAAAACGTTGTTCGATTCTTCGTCATATAAATCGCAATTTCTGCAAATTTCATTCATTCATTTATTTCTAAAATGCACTTTGTTAATGTTTCCGTCAGATTTGCTTGTTGCGAGAGAAAAATATGAGAATCTTTTTAGGGACTTATCTTTTGATTAGATTAAATGTAAATGTCATAAAATTAATTATGTGCTAGGGATTAACAGTTATTGTCATGTACGAAGTTGTTAAAAATTGAGATATTACATTTAGAACAACTTTTATGCAATTTTTATTAAACTTTTTTTTCGGTTTACATTTTTGGTATCGGGCTCGGGCTCTAATGACGAAAAAATGTTTCGGGCTCGGATTTAAAATCGTCGGGCTCGGGCGGGCCCGGTCTTCGAAAAGTGAGCCCGAACTCATCTCTAGGAGAGCCCTTTTGCAGTATACTTTTTACTATTTTACAAAACATCTTTAAACTGTATTCGGTGGCCCAGTTGTTGGATCTTTTTTTATTATGAAAGAAAACTCATTTTTTACGAGTGAAAATCAAAATTATTTATTGAACATGGAAGGTGGGTCTATGCCATTTAAGTATGGAATACAATTTCGCACATGTGGCCACCGCAGGTCCTCCACTTACATGCCATCATCCGAACATTAAAATTTTCGATGACTTTTTCCATAATGAGCGGATTCATGGCCAAAATTTCAGCCCGGATGTTACGTTTGAGGTCTTGGATTGTGCAGGGAGGGGGAGGGGAGGCAGTGGCATACACTTTACTTTTCAGAAACCCCCCCAAAGAAAATATTCCATTGGGGTTAAATAGCAAGATCTTGGCGACCAATTCACATCAGAATTTCTTGAAATTACGAGATCTGGAAATTTCTCGTTCAATAAGTTAATGGTTTGGGGAGCAGAGTGTGCCGTTGCCGTTGCACCGTCCTGTCATATACAAATGGCATACATTTGACAGTTCGTATATGCATAAAACATGACAGCTGACACAAAAAACCTGTGAAATATTCATAGTTCAAAAAAGAATCTACAGATGGACCACCCTATATAAAGCATCCAGAAAAACTAAATAGGGATTATTTATTTATTTACTTATTTATTTATTTATTATTATTAACCATTTGGAAATGGTTGTTGTTTTCGGTCGAGGATGGGGCCAAATGATGCACGTATTTTATTTTTTTTAATGAAATTCAACGATTTTCTTTACTTTTAGAAGAATTTTTATTTGAATAGGTAATCGAAAGGCATAAAATCGTTAAAAATTGAAAAAGTTACAAAATGTGTAGGCGCAAATTATCATATATGGAAAAATCCAAAGCTAAAGAGCGACGCCGAAATGAAAATCGTCTTGCAAAGCAAAAATCGAGGTCTTCAACTCATTATGTAGGCCACGAAAATCGAGGTCTTCAACTGATTATGTAGCCCATGAAAATCGATTACAGAATAAAAGACGAACGCGAAAAAGGAAACAATCTAATGTTTAATCGATTGATAGTAAAAGGCCATGTCTCGAGGGGCTCCAATCCATTAGCCACGGCATTTTACAATCGGTCGATTCTAACCGGGAAAAATTGGGCTCAACGTAGGTAATTTGTCGCAATCTGTGGATGATTCGGTGGAACTGCTTTCGATTGGTAAACTGTTTTTCTTCTCGAAACGGACTTGGAGAGTTTATCGATGAAGGTTTTGGTCGTCTGAAGTTTGATCTTTGCGATCTGTTGTTGCAGAGGATGCGACGGAATTTGGTGGACGAAATAAATTCCAAATGGTCGTTGTAATCTATTAAATTACAATTTTTTTATTATTATTATTTAATACCTACACTGTAAACAAAGACAAATGTTTCTTAATTTAGGGAAATATAATATAACCCGGAACGAAAATATATTGTTACCTCATCCGAGTTACCTATAGGAAGTTTCTATGAATATTTTCGAAGTTATTGAGTATAGTCGTGCTTCGGCTAATGAAGATAAATCGCTCGAGAATGACATTCGTTACCCGAAATCTTCGTTGAATCTTCGTTCCTAGCTTCCTTCTCGTATCGTCACTTGAACAAGATTCACTACAGATTGTAAAAACGCAATTCAATATAAAAACATAACAAATTTAATGAAAAAACAAGAAGCAATTTATATACAACGAAATTAATCACAACAGTTCTCCACACCAGAACTCCACATGCCAAAATCCTGGTTTTTTCATGTAATCGCATTTGCCACGTGCCTACAGCAAAAAAAAAATAAAAATAAAAATAAAACGTAAAAACTAACTCTGCTCATACAAGAGCTCCTCAGAAAGCGACCTTCGCCTAGCTGTCTCAAGCACTGACTGATCTGCACATTTTATTCTAACGGCGTGAAAAGCACTTCTTCGCTCGGACATTGTTACATCCTGTATCCTTCTATACATATATGAAAAAGTTTTGATTTGGAAATAGACCAATGAAAATCTGGGTAGATATTCCCGGCAGATAGGCATCCAATTTGAATGCTTAATCATGGCCTTTCTTCGTTAATATAAAAAAAAAACTGTTGCATACAAAAATATGAAAATCGGTAGTGTTATAGAGAAATGTTTGATAAACACGCTGACGCAGACAGTTTTGAAATCGAAGAATTATTTTAAGAGATATTTAATACCAAAGTTGGACAAAATCGTTCTATTAAAAAAGTTTTATAGGAGCAAAAACTGTGCATAGGAATTTAATCATTTTTAGATCAATTTTATGCGTCAGAATTTCCCAGTGTGCAGACTGCATTTAGTATTTTAATTTGACTCATTTTTTGAGGTTTTATTTCTATTTTAAATTCAAGTTTTCAGCATTTCGAGAGATATTTTTTACAAATTTAGAAAATTGTATTAATTTAAACTGTTGCCAACTGTATAAAAAGCGCAAATAATAATGTTTGCTTCAAATTAAAAATTTATTTTACACGTGACTATTATAAACAGAAAATATAAAAGGCAGGAATTCATTGAAAATTACGTATAAAAACTATACTTAGGGGCTGTGCATATATAACGTTATGAAGTTTTCGGAAATTTTGGACCCCCTCCCCCCCATACGATATCATACGTTATCATTCCTCGAACCCCCCCCCCCCCGGTAATGATATCGTTATCAATGTATAAATTTTTTTTAGATTTTTGGAATTTTTTTTCTTTTGCTTGGAGCGATATACAAATATGGTTGCATTAATTTTTCGCATACTTTATTGATTCAAATGAAGAGAATTCAATAAAATTGTCACTTTATATATGAAATAACTTTATATCAAATAACACTTAAACGAAATAGTTACTATTTAAACCTATTTAATAATATATTTTTGTTAAACAATGCATTCAACGTAATAATGTCTTTTTGCAACTTTCCTGCAGGAGATAGGGCAGATAAAATTTTTTATCAACAAAACAGGTGGACAACATTCTTTCTATTTTATTTAGTAGTAAACACAAGTACTATTTCAAACATACCTCGCATATGGTTTGTCGAACAGCGGATTATATATGCATACAGAAGAATAGGAATTCCAAAGATTGGGGTTTTCCATATTTTGGAATTAAACAATTTTATAATCACTTAATGATTTTGGTAGTAATTTTGTATTTTCATAAAAGCAGATAATAGATTAAAAAAAGATACTTGTAACACGTGCTTATGACAATTGCAAAAGATAATCGTAATTAACATAATATTTTGATGTAAAGACCAAGTTACAAATAAAAAGAGAAAATTTTGGTTGGACCAGAAATGATAACGATATAAAAAGTCAACCCCCCTCCCCCTAGAGATATCTTACGATATCATGTGCCAGACACCCCCCCCTCCCCCCTAAAATGATAACGTTATATATGCATAGCCCCTTACACGTGAATTTTAAAAGAGAAAGAATATTGTAAAATAATAAATTCATTAACATGCGTTAGAATTCTTAAATAGGAGAATTTATGTCACATTTACGTCACATTACACTTATTACGTAAAATGAACAAAAAATAATATTGCAAAACAGTTTAAATTTAAAAAAATGCGCGAGACATTTATTTGATATTTTAAGATCATTTTTAACAAAAGTATTTTTACGTAAATATTAAAAAGAGAAAGAAAAGTTCGTTGAAAATTACGTCAGATTATAATTGTCAGATTCAAATTATAATTCAATCTTCCGAATTATTTTTAAAGCCGATCAAATTAGCGTGCTGTTAGAGTGCTGTGTCGGAACGGAGGTTGACGAGCGTAGCTCGTAGGGGGCAGAGCCCCCTAGTACTGTAAAAAAAAAAAAAAGAAAAAAAAAAAAAGACAAATGTGTTTTAATTTAGGAAAATATAATATAACCGCGAACGAAAATATACAATAACCTTTTTCGAGTTACCTAAGAATTCGAAAAGCATGCTTTGCCTTTTGAAATCACAGAACCCAATATATTTTCGAAATTGAAAGAGGCATTTATAAAAAACAAAGTTTCTTTTACCGCCACTGATTTTCGGAAACTTTCCCAAGTAGGCTTTTTTACAGTGTCTTAATCAGTTTTCTCAAGCCGGGATATCGGATTTAAAGATGCTATCCGTTCCCAATTAAACATATTCAGCTGCGTAATTCAATTAATGCATGCAACAGTAACAAAATAACATTAATTTTAATTTTTATGCTGTTAATTTATCATATTTGTCTGTAAAATATGTTTCTTGAACATGAAAATATTTACTTGAGTCTGAATAGTTGAGTCTGAAAGCGATATTCCGTTTTGAGAAAACTGATTATTACACTGTAAAAATTACTCGGAAATGTTTACTTGAGTATGAATAGTATACGAAAAAGCGATATTCCGTTTTGATAAAACTGATTACACTGTAAAAACTACTCGGAAATGTTTACTTGAGTATGAATAGTATACGAAAAAGCGATGTTCCGTTTTGAGAAAACTGATTACACTGTAAAAACTACTCGGAAATGTTTACTTGAGTATGAATAGTATACGAAAAAGCGATATTCCGTTTTGAGAAAACTGATTACATTGTAAAAATTACTCGGCAATGTTTACTTGAGTATGAATAGTATACGAAAAAGCGATATTCCGTTTTGAGAAAACTGATTACATTGTAAAAATTACTCGGCAATGTTTACTTGAGTATGAATAGTATACGAAAAAGCGATGTCTTGTTTTGAGAAAACTGATTACACTGTAAAAACTACTCGAAAACTTTTCCGAAAATCATCATAATGCCTACAAAAGAAATTTTGTTTTTATAAATGTTTCTTTAAATATCGAAAACATATTGGTTACTGTGGTTTCCAAAGATAAAGAGCACGTTTCAGAATCGTAGGTAATTCGGAACAGGTTCATGTATATTTTCGTTCATGGTTATATTATATTTTCCTAAATTAAAAACATTTGTCTTTCTATTTTTAACACTTTCTAACATACATAGTTGAAAAGTGTTTATGACTTCGGTCTGTCTGTCTGCTGTCTGTCCGTGCTCTACCTCGAGTAAATATAGCCCAATTGCCATGAAGTTCGTAGATGTTATTGGGTATCACTAAGGCGTGTTCGGTATTGAAAATGAAGTGTATAGCATTTACGGTTCATTTACAGGGACACTCAAAAGAATTAAGGTCTCTGGAGAAAAATCGTTTGCGGTGTACTTTAATCAGGGCTGCGAAGTCGTGGAGTCGCAGTCGGAGTCAGGCCCATTTTTGAGCAAAAGAGCCGGAGTCGGAGTCGAATCTGCTAAAAATCTCGAAGTCGGAGTCGTCCATTTTTCCCATCGACTCCGCAGCCCTGACTTTAATAATATCACGCTGTTTCAAACATACTGAAATTTATAGTATATATCACTGAGATAACTGCACGGCGAGTACTGTAGAATGTAGTGCGCATAAAATTTATCGTTCATTTACAGGGACACACAAAAGAATTTCGCTACAGAAGAAATTGAACAATAATTGATCTATTGAAACCTATGAACAACAATTGCTGAAGGTACGATTTCGGTTGAGGTACGTGATTTTAAATTCAACTACTTTTAAAAATATTACTTGGTGCATATAACATCTTTAGATCATATACAGGGCCACACAAAAGTTCTCAAGTAACATTTCCGTTTATTCATGGAAATTGCTGAATGGAAATTTTCAGTCGTGCTATTCGTTTAACTGAACTAACTTTTAGCATACTGTGTAGTATACATACAAATCTATAGATCATATACAAGACTGCTCACACACAAAAAAATCCGATATTCTTCCGACTATTGTTAGTAGTAGCAGAAATTGGGTTTTCGAATGCGTTATGCGTTTTCCAAATTGTTTATTTAGTCGTCACGTTTCACCTTAATAAACAGTGAAGTTTTGCTACAGTATTCTGCATGTGTGGGAAAGTGTTTCATAAACTATGCTGAACGCATGAGTTTTCGTTCTTGTTTTCAGTATACAGGAAATTACACCCCCGTTAACAGAGATTTCGACTAACGAATGTGATTCGGGAGCGAAATATCTTATTAGCTGAACCATCACTTTACTGAATAACTTCGAAAATGTTCATGGAAAAATTGGCAAGAACTTTTTTTGTACGGTATTTATTTTTATTTTTTTCTGGTGTCAAAATTATGTGGGTTCAAACCGTTGTTCCTTTTTCAATAAGAGATATCTATACTTAAACCTATTTTATTTATTTAATATAGTTCAAGAACTGATAATTTTCATTCATATGGACATTTTCATCATACATTCTTCACTTTTTCTACGCGTTAATTTAGGTAGTACGAAGTGTTCTCCCTTTTTGTGAGAAGACGCGGAGAGAATCCGTGCTAAGAGATAATACATTGCTAGCAAACGATATACTGCTCCACTGATAAAGAATTAAAAAAAAAAAAAATCGCTGTCTTACAAAAAATTGCCACGTGTGACGAACGACCGTCACATTCACTGATAATTATTTACAAGTAATCAGACGACCATGAATAGAGAAATCAGATTGTTTCCTATGTGTGTCATTCAATTCATCACCTTCACCCTTGTGATGATCTAGTAAATTAACTTAGGATGGCAGAGATAAGTGAACTCTAATTTTTATTCACAACACGCACAGCAGATTATAATTTCACAGGTACAAAAATACAGATAATTAATTTGACAGGAAAGTTAACTTCGCCGATATTTTTCCTTTTGCATGTGAGTTCATCGATGTGGGATTCTAGAGTGCAATTCTCACAGTCTCGCACTCTAGCTTAGCCGTTAAGACGTTGGTAAAGCTGGACCTTACGCGTATCTCGGAGATCCTACTACTTTAACAACCAAAATTGGTCTCCCCTTGAGGCCTCATTATGCATGCACTCATTTTGGTTTTCAATTAGTTGAAGTGTCTTTCTGAGAGCTCTTGAAACACTAAACTATTTATGGCCTCGTATTTGTCAAATATAGTGTCAAACATAAGTACTTGGTTAAAGTTACGACTTCTATAACGTCAAATAGAATGCTCTAAAGTAGAATTGATGGCTGGTATGAGAACGGTGTTCTAGATTTTCAAGAGATACTTACTGCGGCGGCTTCTCTCAGACTGAAGTGGGATTAAAATTCTTTTTAAGGACTATAGTAACCGTTCGTTAATTACAGTTTAAGACAATTCATCACACTCTCCATGATACGTTTACTAATACTTCAAAACGCTACAAAAGGTTTTGATGCAGAACTGTTTACTGGATACCTTACGAAGGTTTGGGAGTACAGGCACTCCAAGAAACTATAATCTGACTTATTCCATTTGAAAACATACTTCTAACACAACTTACGGAGTATTAACGTCTTGAACTGGTTCTATATATATATATATATATATTCTGTTATTCGGGTTGGCTCTATTATTTTATTTTATTTTGCTTATTTATTTACTTTTATTTATTTTTGCTTTGCGTCGTGAAGTCTTCCCTTTCCACTTTGTAAGATACAATAAGGAAATCATAAATCCCCAGAAATGGGCCAAGTGAGAAACCTCGGGAGGCCAAACACCCACAAGGTTTTGAATTTTCTACTTTGTTAATTTTCGGGTACAGAAAATTTCTCTTCCCCGAAATGCACAATGCAACATTCCCGCGACTAAAAGAAAAATGAATTCCGAACTAAACACTGTCCTCAAAGGATATGACATTAGGAATATTTTATGATTTTTTACTAGGTTGAAAATTAAAATTATAAATTAAATTTCTTATTGAAATTAATAAAACTATACTTATTTCAAATTTTAAAGCGTTATGAGTTTGCCGTCTTTTAAAACACAGAATTTATACGCAAGTTTCATTATCATTGTTAATGAAACAGTTTGTCTGGGATTCCCCAAATTCAGCAACGGCGCGAAATTTTATTGCGCCGCAGGAAAATCCCAGATGAGAAATAAGAGTTCTGGGAATTCCCCTTATTATGTAAACAAAACTTTCACAGAGTCATTGCGTAAGTGCTTTAAAAAATGCTTGGTTATTTCTTTTTTTATTATTTATACTATTTAATATAATTTTATTTATTTCACATTAGATATTCTGTCACCTTTTTGCTTTCCCTTTATCAATAAAAATAAGATAAATTGTAATTCTTTTGTCGCTTAAGTTCGCCCCACATCTACGGGGTGAAAGGCGGCTCTCTTTTCGGTTTCTTTAATATGGGGAATCTTTGTCGTGCTGCAAGAGAGGAAGGTCCCTGACTTGTTTATCTCCTAGCAGGGGGGATTTTCTTTTGTGCTCTTTGCTCACAAACCTTTGAAGAACTATTTAAAAGCCTTTAGGAAAGAAAAGCCAGAAAAATAATTTATTAGGCAGGTTTTAACAAGTGGAAATGCCTTTACATCATTTTGTCCATCCTGCCAATACCAACACACAAAAAAAGTATTGGAATCGTGAAAATTTTTGTCTTCCGTTTTTGATGGATCTACGCGTTTTGGGATGTCCTGAACACGATTTGACTATTTTTGAAAAATGTCTGTCATTATGTATAATACACAAATTTTGTTTGCGCTCGATCGTAAGATGTAATGCACTGAATTTCATCAAACTTCATATTCGGTTAGACCTTGAAAAAAATTGGTGCGGATTAGGTTTGGGTGTATATCGCCCAATAGGTGGAGTTGCTCTGCTGCAGTTTTTCACGATTTCAGCGATAGCTACATCTCGACATCTGAGGAATAAAATGTCGTCAAACATCATAGATCTTGACACATTTTGGTGCATATAAGCAACAGGTGACTCTGTTAAGCTCCGTTCTTCAAGATTATCGTGGTACCTAATATTTCGATATGGGATGGAGTTTGATCCAATTTCGTATTCATTTAGCACTTGACATAAATTGGTACTGAGTAGGTTTAGTTATATTTTGCTCAACATGTGACGCTGCTGTGCTGAACTTTCCATGCTTTCTGTGATACCTATATCTGGATATTTATGGGACAGAATATATCCAAATTTAATGGGTAATTTATTTTCCGAAAAACGATTGTGCAATTTTTGATTTTTACTGCTATAATTAAAATTCTGCATCCAGTTTTAAAATCAAAATACGAAATATATAAACAACAGCAACACCAAAAAATAAACACTACCAACATACATTTACCCTTTCAATTGAAGTTTTTGGTTTTAAAAGATATTAATATTAAGCCTTTCAAAAAAATTCTTTTCTGAAATTGACTTCGCTATGTCGCCAAACATTCTTTTTCTCAGTGAAAAAAAAAGTTTTGCCATCACGCATTTGGAGATGCACTTCTAATGTTCCGAGGTTTGAAATCTGAAGTTAACAAGGCAACCGGGAAGTTTTGGGGAAGGAATGGGAGGTGTCGTTTCATTTCTTAAAACAAGGGGTGGGATCTGTTTTCATTAATAAGGTTTCCTCGGGAACTTTTGATCAGAATTGAAAATTTAATATATTAATACATCTAAATGGCAGAATCGTCAATCACTATAACGGGGCACCTTATTTCATTTGAATAGATTTTCGTTTAAAATCATACAAATTCAGTGGTGTACGACGCCGAAGGCAATGGGGCCCCCAGCTCTAAGTTCAGTTGGATAGATTTTCAGTTAAAAATATTAAATCATTCAACACTGATTTCAGTATATTTAAGGCAATTATCACGACCCGGAACGCCAAGCGGGCCAGCTAGTACTATATAAGTAACCACAATAAATATCTGTCGGTAAAAACAATTCGCAGTGATGCTTTTTTTTTTTTTTTCATTCTACTCTTACACACACACACACACAAAAAAAAAAAAAAAAAATCTTTGGCAATAGAATACAAAATTAAAGTTTTTTTTTTTTCTATAACTATAATAATTGAAAGATTCAACACTTCTTAAAACATTCGACAATTTTAGCTATATTTGGAAGATTTCGTATAATGATGATTGGCCATAAATACATTCATAGTGCAAATTATTACATAGTATACAAAACAGATAAATAAAGTAATGTGCATATAGTGAGTCAAGGAAGTTGCACAATGTCAGTTAAAAACTTAATCGATTCTACACTTGAGTCAAACAACTGCTAAACTAACTCAGCACAATAAACTCTTTCGAAAATATCAATTCTATTGAAGTTATCTGTAAATGTCGAAAAAACTCGTTTGCGACTGAATAGAACATGTGTGCGTGAGACATTTTGACAGTTTCAACATTTCCTCATTTCTTTTCCTATTTTATCCACCGAAGAAAACCTCTGCAAGTCCCTGTTATTTGAGAAAAATAACTGTAGAAGTTAGAATTATTACATAATTTCTCGACAGATTGTTCTCATACGGCTTCGGTTAATACATTAGCTGCAAACCTTCCGGTATTTTTCAAGTCAAATAAACTTATTTTTAAACCACAAATTTGACTACTAAATTAAAGTAAGTAAATTCTAAACAAAAGAGAAATAAATGTTATTAAATAAATTGTCTGGGTTTATACAAAAACAACAACAGAAGAAAAAAAAAAAAAAAACGCAGAAGGTTGGCATTTTTAGTTAATGTTTACATGTAAGAAATAGAGTGCAACATGTATTTTGTGAAGTAGAACAACACTGATAAATTTAAGTAAAATATACGTAACACAGTCAATTAAGAAAGAGAAACAACGTATAAAGACACAAATATAAATATGTTTAAAAAGCATACAGCTGTTTCGAAACCTCTACGGTTTCATCATCAGTGCTTAAAAATTAAAAGTAAAATTCTTATAAAAATAAAAAGTAAGATTTTACTTTTTATTTTACTTTTTATTTTTAAGCACTGGTGATGAAACCTTAGAGGTTTCGAAACAGCTGTATGCTTTTTAAACATGTTTATATTTGTGTCTTTATACGTTGTTTCTCTTTCTTAATATATAGGCACAAAGTACAATCCTTTCCCACTTTTTACAAAGTCAATTATCTACATCTAAAACAGAATAAAACTGAGCAGGTCTTTTTTTAGGGTTTCGTTCATCTGACGAAACCCTATTCGTCTCACTCCTCTGTCTGTCTATCACAGAGCCCGTTCTCAGAAACTATATATGATGGAGACCTGAAATTTTGGATTCTTATAGCTGAACACCGTACATCAAACGACAAATCATAAAATTTTGAAAAAACCCTATATTTACCTCTTTGGGCTCTAACTTGTGTATTTTAAGCTTTTTTTTTTCTAACTGAGCCCCTAATTAAGAGGAAGACTTGAAATTTTGGATGCTTATAGCTGAACACCTCACATCAAAAGACAAATGATAAAATTTAGAAAAAGTCATAGTTACTCCCTCTGGGCTCTAACTTGTGTATTTTAAGTTTTGTTTTTCTAACTGAGCCCCTAATTAAGTTGAAGATTTGAAATTTTGGATACTTATAGCTGAACACCTCACATCAAAAGACATATAATAAAATTTTGAAAAAGTCTTATATTTACCCCCCCCCCCCCCCCCTCGGACTCTAACTTGTGTATTTTAAGGGGGAGGGGGTTTCTAACTGAGCCCCTAATTAAGATGAAGACTTGAAATTTTGGATTCTTATAGCTGAACACCTCACATCAAACGGCAAATGATAAAATTTTGAAAAAGTCTTATATTTACCCCCTATGGGCTCTAACTTGTGTATTTTAAGTTTTGTTTTTCTAACTGAGTCCCTAATTAAGTTGAAGATTTGAAATTTTGGATACTTATAGCTGAACACCTCACATCAAAAGACATATAATAAAATTTTGGAAAAGTCTTATATTTACCCCCTCTGGGCTCTAACTCTTGTGTATTTTAAGAGGTTTTTTTTCTAACTGAGCCCCTAATTAAGATGAAGACTAGAAATTTTGGATACTTATAGCTGAACACCTCACATCAAAAGACATACCATAAAATTTTGAAAAAGTCATATTATTTACCCCTCCGGGCCCTAAATTCTGTATTTTTAGCAATTTTTCTAACTTCCACACTTTTCACCCGAGGTGCACTTTTCTAACTTTTGCCGACACTCCTTTAAGCACTCTTTCATATTATGCACCATAGCCGTACATATTTTAGTTCCATTTTTACCGTCAGGGGACACATACCTATCTCGGGTTCTATGGGTCCGATCCCCTCGACTAATATATCTACCGATAGTTTGTAGAATGGAGTTTCGTTCGGATAGAAGTTTCTTTAGAATAGAGTGCGTCCCCTGGTTGCGAAATGTGGAACTAACAAATTTTGCAAAAGAATAAAGGGTTTTGAAAGGAATATTAAACGAAACCCTCTGTGCGGTCTGTGATCACCACTTGTTTTTTTTTTTTTTCTTCTTTCTTCTGAAATTTCCTAATTGCAACCATGCATTCGGAAAAAGACAGGCTCATTACACCCTGGAGATAAAGATAGCCATAGACGATAATCTCGCAGGGCACCTTTCAAAATACAAGGAGCCAATTCAAATATAACAAGACACAAAAACCATGCATCAAGCATAGATTATGAAACATTTTCACAGCTACCAGAATATTTTAATAAAATTTTCTTAAAGTATTCTGGTAAGTAGTTCTTCGTTTAATAAGGTACAAAAGATGCATAAATAAACATTTTAGAAAACGCATAATATATTCGAAAACCCGGTTTCAGCAATTACCATCCATAAGCGGAATGCGCTCGAATTTTTTTGTGCAGTCGCCATATGACCTATAGAATTGTATGCATTCTACATAGTATGCTAAAATCTAGTTTAGTAAGAAAACGCATAACATCGAAGAAAATTCACCTTCGGCCATTTCTATCAATAGACAGAAACGTACTTTAATTCTGTAACAACTCTGTGTATTATTGAAAGATTTTTATACACGCCACTTATTAAACTAAAATTTAATTCAAGCAAAAAATACACTTAAAACTACTAAAATCACACTTTCAGAAATTACCATCCGTGGGCGGTCATGTATGCAGTTTTTTGAATAGCCCTGTGTATGATTTTATTTATATTGCAACGGAATTTCATTGTTTAAAAGGGTGCTCTTTAAAGATTTCGAAGCAAAGCGCACAAAATCAAAAAAAATGAAATTCTCCCCATGCAAGATGATAAATATGTCAAGGACTCTCCTCCACCATCATCGCATTCTCTTGCCGTGTTTAAAAGGACTGACCACACCAAACAGGCCGAAAAAGGTACCGCACTCCGTCGCGTTGATGTATTTCTACCTTAAAAATCATTCCGGGGAGAAAATTTTAGTCTCTCGGGCCATTTTCCCCGTATTCATCATTAACTAACAGGGCTTAATTTGCGTCGGAGGCCTTCGGAGCCCAGCTCCGGTACTTCTTTGTTTTGTGTAGATACAGTGCAACCTCCCTGTGCGACCACCTCCCTGAACGATCATTTTTTCATGGAACGAAATTTATTTTCATAGGCTCAATACTAATTTTACCTCCATTCAGAGACCATCCCAGTTGAACTCCCTCCATGAGCGACCCATTTTTTTGAAGAAAATGAAACAAATTCCTTTTTTTCCTGGTCGCTGGAAGAAGGTATTATGTTAGAAAAATAATTCCGGAGGGCGTATTATTCATCAAATTTCTAAAGTAAGGTTAGGTTTTTTTTTTTTCGTTATTCCGGTAACTTTTATGTGTTTAAACCCCTATGTGCCGTTTTAGGCAATTAATTTAATTCTCATGACGAATTAAGAATGACGGTCAATAAACTCCCCTGCCCTATTCTGTCAGAAAACTCTCAAAGAAATAGCTAAATTAATGAAATCGTCATTATTTGTTCCCGTCCAAAAAAAAAAAAAAAAAAAAAACTGCAGTTATTTACTGAACATCGAAAGGACTTGGAAATAAAAGTTATGAAAGATAAAACCATAAATTCAAAGCAAAGGTCAATGATTCATTTTTTAAACTCTAGAGTAATTAACTTATGTAATAAACTTTTGTTTTGATATTTAAATTTTATATTTTTTCCTAATGTGAAAAATAAATTTTAGTAACATTGATTATTATCCTTTTCAACAATTGAAATCTAGATTTAAACATGACCTCCATTAAGAGACCCCCACAAGAAGCGACTCATTTTTATTGGAACGGAATGTGGTCGCTTTAAAGAGGTTTTACTGTACTTAAATATTGGTCGGAATTTTGTTCGCACCACTGTTTTTAAGAAATACATTTTGTAATATATTTCTCTTGCAAATGTTGTCAAAGCGTATGTAAAAGTTTTTTTGCTTTGAAAAAGTGGTGCGAAATAGAATTAAAAAATAGTTGCCATTTGCAGCCCTGAGTTTTAAGATATGCACCTTTTATAATAAATTGTAAAACGTTGTTCCATTGTTCAGCATATAAATAATAATTCCTGTAAATTTCATTCATTTTTTCTTAAAAATATATAGCTGCGAATTATTCCTTTTTTCTGTTAACGCTATTTCTAAAGATAATCCTTACCATATTTAATCGCTGAATTCTGCAGTTAATTAACATTAAAATTAAACAAAGACTTCTACTCGGAAGGAGTGAAGTGGAATAGTTGACATCTAAGTATACGCAGATAGTTATATTTAACTTTTTTATTTTGCTAAAGAAAAAATATCCTTAAATTTTGCAAATAATGTATGAAATATAAATATTCAGATTGGAGTGACGGCGGGGGACACGCTACGGTTGTAAGTAGTGCAGAATATTAGGGTTCCGGTACTTTTTTGTTAGAAATTAAGCCCTGATGTCATTGCTCATGCATGATAACTTATAGATTTGCAAAGGGTTCTTGTCCTACATAAGCAGGGTCCGTTCAAATAACATTCTGTAATGAGAGCCATAAATTATAGAAAACAAGGATAGGTAACTCGGGCCAGAGCAGAGTTAAAACGCAGTGGAAATTATTACCAGCTGAGTAAGAATCCACACCAACTTGCACCTCTTTATAATTTATTTAAAATAAAAAAGCAGTCAACTTTTCTTAAGAGTCTAAACTTAAAAAGTTGTATATAAAAGTAATACGGTGAAAAAAAAAATACCGTGCCAAACACAATATATATAGTAAGTTTATCCAATACATAAAGCCACACATTTGCCGAAAAATGTGAATAACGCAGGTTGCCAAAATAAATAAAATATAAAGGCTAGAGAACAGGAATTCTGCTTTTTCAGAATTTAGTGTCGCTCCCGACATTTCCATTGCTTCATTTTCTTCTGGTGGACTGGTGGTTTCTATTATTATGAAACAGACATTATAAATGAAGCGTTTATCTGAAGATAAAAGAGCAGTCGTAAAAAGTTAGAACTGTGATTTACTGGTCAGAATGGAAAAAAAAATGCCCCCCCCCATCTATTCTGACCAGAAAATCAAAGTTCTAACTTTTTACGACTGCTCTTTCATCTTCACCTAACGCTTCATTTATAATGGCTGTTTCATAATAATAGAAGCCACCAGTCCATCAGAAGAAAATAAGTCGGTTTAGCGGGACTCGGATAATCGGGACTCTACTGTAGTGCAAAACATATTTCAATTTTAAGACTTAAAGCATACGCTTTTATTTTATGTAAAATGACGTCATTTGCATTAATATAGATACTTAAAATTAAATATAGTTTATCATAGCTCCATGTTTTATCTTAAATCATTCATTTATATTTTTCTCAAAATAGCACGTATTTTAATTACATTTTTTCAGTTTTTATGGGAAAATGGCAACAAGAAGATATAATTGCTATTTTTCAACTATTTTTTCTTTACTTTCTACATAAATGGAGTACTTGAGTTGCCAAAATGAAACAAATGTCGTTAAAAACTACAAAAAAATTAATATTTCAAAAACAAATGGAGATGCAGTTTTCAAACAAATTGCATTAAAAAGTACTTTTTTTCCCCAATACGACAGTAAAAACATTGAAAATGCGCGATGCTTAGAAGTTTTAAAAAATGCTGTAGAGTATTTAATCGCACAATGAGACGTCGGCTTTTGTTTTACGGCTGTACAAGGTAACGTTATTTATTGGAGACGACGCAAAATAAGATGGAAGAAGGAAATAGCATACCGGGGGCTAAAAATAAAATATTAGCAGAAAAACTTCTCCTGTGCAGCCTTACATAGGGACTCTGTAAAAGGCGAAGTAATCGTAAATCTCATTCAAAAGAATCGGCAATGTGTGAGCACGAAGGATTTTGCTCGCAACTTAGAAAATGCACTGTAAATAAAAATGTCTGAAATTCAAACACTTATGTGTCTGAAACGGAGTGTTCAATTTTCAGACATTTTAAAATGTCTTAATTTTTTCAGACACTTTTTGCGTCTGAATTTCAGACACTTCAAACGTCTGAATCGCATCTATTTTTTTTTTTTTTTTGTAAGCATAATACGTAGCCATGTTTGACCACGTTGAATCCTGGAAAATATTTGGCTGTGGCCCTGCCCCTTCCACCCGCCTTCAGCCTGATTTTTTTTTTTTTTTTTTGTGCTCCCAATTTTGGTATGCAATTTTTCGTTAAACTGATAATTTTAATCTTTTACGACATTGTGCTGATTTTAATCAATATCTTGAACTTCGGGAGTAGAACAAGATTAATGACAAAAGATATTTATCTAAATATTAGATTTTTTTAAATTCATTTTTTTGTAATCTTATTTCACTTTAAAAGTTCAAAATATTGATTATAATCAGCACAATTTTGAAACAGATTTAAAATATAAGCTTTATACATATTGCACATAAAATTTGGGGGCTCTACAATCATAGGGGGACGGGGCACTGCCCAGTATACCCATGCTTTAATCAAGAAGCTTTTCTTTTCTTTTCTTTTTTTTTTTTGCAAAAAATGCAACCCTGCATTATGGTTATCTAAATTGAGATGTCCGGTATTCGGGAGTATCCGTTGTCGAGGTTAATGGACATTTCCGAATAGCGGACACCTCTATTTAACGAATACTTTTTTAATCCGCAAGACATACATATTTGTATATTTTTAACTCACAAAAGCAGATATCTCCGTTTATCGGACAAATTCCGCGGTCCCGAAGTGTGCGCTATTAAGGGCTTTTAAGGTACATGGACAAATATATTTTTTTTATAATCTTGTGCTACTCTAAAAGTTCAAAATATTTATTATACTCGGTTGAATGTCGAAAAAGATTTAAAATATCATATGTACAGAATTTGCAAAAATCCCCCCCCCCCAAAAAAAAAAAAGAAAATTCATATAATTTAAAAATTAGATTAAAAAAAAATTATATTGCCACATAGGCAATTTTACATATACTATATCAGGTGATACAGCTATTTATACAACATCTATTTAACTATGAATAAAAAAATAAAATAAATAAATATTCTACTTTAATAACATTGAGAAAAAAAATTCTTCGCTATTTTGTTAAATGTATTTGCATTTTTAATTTTGTCTTACTCTAAAAGTTCAAAACTTTCATTATAATCAATGTAAGATTTAAAATATCAGCTTTACGAAAATTTCATACAAAATCCCCCCCCCCCCCCGAAAAAAATGAAAATCCTTATCATTTAAAATTAGATTTTTTAAAAATTTATATATTGCCACAAGGGCAACTTTTTATGTAGATCAGGGGGTAATCACAAAAGCTATTCAACTATCAATAAAAATAAATAAATACATATTCTATATTAATAACATGAAGAAAAAATAACTTATAGTTTCCAAACTTCTTTCGTCTTAAATATATATAGTAACATCTAACTGTCATTTTTGTATTTTTCGTATAAGTGCATATAAATAAAGTTATTTTAAGTGCAAAATCTAGTTATAGCCTTTTACTTTTTCCCATTATAAATTTCAAATTACTTTTTTTATTAAAAATAATCAAAAAATTAATATTAGAGTGTATTGCAAATCAAATACATATGTATATTTTCACTGGCAGCTTCACATAATAGACGAGTCT
Organism: Maratus speciosus; assembly: GCA_963932465.1. Classification (NCBI taxonomy): domain Eukaryota; kingdom Metazoa; phylum Arthropoda; class Arachnida; order Araneae; family Salticidae; genus Maratus; species Maratus speciosus. The sequence continues at coordinate 25,847,230 of OZ010790.1, read as the reverse complement.
CATGTACTTTATTTATCATTTTTTAATCTGCGGTTTTACGCCAGGAAGTAAGAAAGCATTTGGTGATCTTTCAAAGCTTTTTTTTTCTTTATTGCCTTGTGGTCGTAGTTCACTGTGAGATAAGAATTAGCTATTGAAATTAAAAACTGCCATTGAATATACAATTTGTAATAAAAGACAGAATCATAAGTTTAAAAATATATACTTCTAGAATTAGTGTTTTTTTTTTTTTTTTTTTTTTTTTTTTTTTTTTTTTTTTTTGAACAGATTCAAAACTAATTGAATTTCATGCAAGATTTTGTACAATAAATAAAATCATAAAATACACTAATTTTAGTACTATAAGAAATTATGGCACTTACTTCAAACGCTGTTTGCAAGAGGTAAGAAAAATTCCTCGATTTGGAATTTTAAAAACTACCACCGTGCGGGAGAAAGACTTGCATCATTTTAAAAGAAAATTCCATAATGTATCCGACTAGCCATATTTAAAGAATGAATTGTTTCATCCTCAAAATATGACCCGCCAGACAAAAGTTTTTTTTTTTTTCTTGGCAGCTTTGACAGGATGAAGACGAATAATACAATATTATTGATACAATACAAATTAGCACTAAGTCCATTGCACACGCTTTGTAGAGTTCCCGGGTGTAATCTTCAAGTTGTTGTTTACTCTATCACGCCCTTATATCGACGACAGCTTATAAGAGACATTTGGTGTCAAGCACACACTTTAGATGTATGTATTCAATTTATAAATAAACTAAGTGAATACGAATTAAAATCACAGTACTTCACATTCCGCAAAAAACGAAATAAAATACACGCTTACATAAAAACAAACTTTTCGTTTGAATTACAACGCATACTAATTCGAATGAAAGACATCTAAAACGCATGCGCAACTGAGAGGGCCCCCTGGTTTTTATTGCGTTGGAAGAATCAAAACGTCTTAAATTAAGACACGTTTGAAGCAACGAAGTGTCTTAAAATAAGACGTTTGCGGATATTTTAGACACTATCCTCAGTTTGTTTACACCATGATCATAGTAAGACACTTATGTATCTTAAATTAAGACATCCATAATGTCTTAAATTTCAGATTAAGACACTTAAGTGTCTAAAATTCTTTTTCAGTCACATATTTGTCTAATTTTAAGACGCCTTTATTTGCAGTATATAATTTTCACAATATTCGATTGGCCTTTTAATAGGAGTTGCCCTACATAGTTAACTAATAAATTACGCAAAAAGAAAAAAAGGCAATGTTTTCCTTTGCGCAGCTATAAAATTATTTCACACAAATGTCCTATTACATCAAATATTTAATAGATTTATATTCTAATTGCAGAATATTCTTGCTACTGCACTTTGATTCTTGAAAGTAGCGTTAAATTCGGTTAACCCTTTGTTTACGGGTTAGACATAAATGAGACTATTTTTAATTCTATTCATACCACTTTAAAAAAAAATCTCTGCCATGCATTTACATTAGGATACTTTCAGAAAAAATCTGGGAGAAAGAGCATTTTTTGAAAATTTTGCTACGACTGAATATAAAAATAGTCGTCTGTCCTCACCTGTAGTCAAAGGGTTAACATGTGAAAATCAATAAAATAGTAATAAGAATGTGAAAATTGCCCAAGTTCGGCCACCGAAAATGATCTGTTTAACAATAGCGAAGTATGTTATTAATATAATCCTTTAAGCTAATATTAGTTTTTGTTGCATTAAAATATCTCAATTTGTTGATTTTCTGTAAGCAAGTAAACTCTATTGGTTTACAATGGAAGTCTATGAGAATTTGGCGAAATATTAGAGATATCGCCAAGCTGGCGTCACTTTTGGCGATATATCACCATGTTGGCGACAAACTTGGCGGCATTTGGCGACGAAACAGATATATAGATTGGCATAATTCTTTTTCTTAAATAATGAAAGAACAAATAAATTAGTAAAGAATTAATAAAAATACAAATAAAACGTCGAATTAAAAAGCACTTGATGACGCAACAAACACGTGTAACATGTTTAATGTCAAGTGAATGTGACAATATTATTGTGACATTATTGGCATTTAATCCTATAGTTTGGCGATAGTTTTTGAGTCGACGGGATAATCGAGTAGTACCGAATTGCGTAAAAGAAACATCCTTATAACTCGAAAAATTATAATCATATTAACTAACAGTTTACTGCGTCGGATTAAGCGTCTCATTTCCAATTAAAATTTATCTTTGAATTGAAATTTGAATGAAATACAGGGCATGAAAAATCGAAGAGTGTGAAAAATATAATTACAAATATCTGAGCAACTAATTATCCGATAGACTTCATTCTTTATGCAAAATTTATGTTTTCTTATTGTCTTTTATATTCACTCCTTACAATAAACAATTTCGAAAATTTTTGTATACCTTTTATCAGAACGAATATTTTGAGAGTCCGAAAAAAAATAGTTCCGGTTAATCGAGGTTACCGATATTCAATAGGCTTCTTTCCATTATTACATACTAAGTACACACCAAATTTCAAGTCTCTATCTCAATTTGTTCGGGAGATAGAGCGGTTACAGACACACACACACACACACACAGACACAGACAGATGGACGGCAAAAAGTTTTTTCTAAAAATATGTTTTTCGGAATCTCCAGTGTCTGAAACGTGTAAATACGTCAATTTTTTTTTTCCGATTTTTAAAACGATTACAAGACTTACCCTATACTACGTATGATGGGTAAGTAATAGAAGAAACTTTTATTTTCACATTCAAAATAGACCACTTTTATATCCTTATAGCTAAGCTTTCAAACTTCTGTATTTCTTCACGTCAAATAAACACTTCATGGATGAAAATATATAAATACCGCATAGAAAATTGGTTATATTCCTATAGACATTTTTTTTATCTGGTTCCGAGTATATTTACCTGACTTCAATAAACCATAAAATTGGCAGCTATGTCGATCCTAGTCTTTTTTTCATATAAAATTATAAATATTTGGTACAATAATAAGTTTCTGTCGGTACAAGCGCATCCGCAGATATACAGTTGATGACCCCTGGTGCATATTCATTAAATGGAACACTGAATTTGATATCACAAAAGAGCTAAAAAACATCCCGGAGCTCCATTTCACCATTCACTAACATCACATGCCAATATTTACAGAGGGTATATACTTACAGACAATTTATTTTAATATTTATAAGTTTTATTTGTTTACAGGTTTCAAACATGCATTGAATCAAATAAAATTGTAAAGACTTCGTGAACGCAATAACAGAGTCAGTTGGATGCAAGTATACCCGTAGGTGGATAACCTCTAATTTGCTGAAGTGGGCCCTGGGACGGGGTTTAAATGATTTAGATTCCCCTCCTCCTGAAATCATTTTTATCTAATCAAAGGAACATTCTGCCAATTTCCATAGCCTCGCGTAAGGTATTCCCTATTCATCCTCCCACCCCATTCACTGAAATGAAATCATGCCTACATTACTGAGTTTAAGATAGTATATATTGAAGGAGTAGACATTAAAATATATAACCTGGTGACTTTAAATAATTAATTACTAAGATAAAATACTTATATGATTGTATGATAAAGCGTTCCTATTTATTTAAGGCACCAGTTTATCGAAAAATTCTCTTTAAAATGTTCTGCTCCCTTGCACCTGGATTTCGTTCTACCTACATGTTTGTTCTACTTCGTGCATATTTATTAAATGGAACCAACCCTGAACTTGGTATTACCAAGAATTACAAAAATATACTCCGCAGCTCCATTTACTAACATCACCTGGCTACATTTACATAAGTTACTGACCTTAAAGTTCTCTTTTAGTAATTAATATATGTGTGTGTAATTAAAAAAAAATTGTACGTTTCAGAGTTGTAAGCCCCTTTGTTGCAATTTGCAATTTGCACTGATCAGTTAATCTATCCAGTTTTCTTTCTTCCCTGTAGATAACTGTTATTGTTTCGATCGCTTAGGAGAGGCGTAAGCACTGTTTGATCTACTTCGTGCATATTTATTGTTTATTAAATGGAACACAGAACATGTAAGAGAACTACTGAATATTCCGATAGTACCATTTCTCCGCTCACTAACATCACTTGCCCACAGTTATAAGAGTGAATGAACTCAATGTTCCTAGTATTTTGAAATTATTTTTCTCGCGAGGTCAGGACCCTTCACTTCCGTGATTCAAAAAAGTAGAACAACACCTTGGCATTGACCTTGACCTAAATTTTTTTCTGGATCAAAGTGTTACGACGACTGTTGCGTTACGAGCGCAGGTAATGCGGTTTTCACCGCCAGTTTGATTTTTCTCTTTTCCCCGAATATCTTTGTGAGCTATATAGCGTTGGAATTGAGAAAAGTTGTTTGTTTACTGAATATTTTCTACTCATCGTCATGCTCTGGTTACAATATAGAATTAATTATAATTATGATGGGTCTTGTTTTGTAGATATTTAGCAAAAATGGAAATATGTAACTAAATAGATACATACACTCGAGCTAATTACTGCAAGGGCAATCCAGGCAACTTATCCGGGTTTTCAATTTTAAGGGGATCCATAACCATAAAATCCTTAGTACTAAGTATGCTATATAATACTTTTTTTGTTAAATAAATATAAATTGAGGTTGAAAATATGTCGTTTATCCACAAGGTAACTTTTGCGCCAGGGCTCCAACTAAAGTTAGTCGGACCTGTAACATTCATTAACATACGTACTCAAAAAGCCCGATCAAACCAAAGCAGGGCCTAAGGCCCCTGGTTCCAAGCGAGCTTAATTTTCGTATGCCGTTGCAAAAGATGAAACATTTTCGATACCTTATAATCTAAAATATATAAAAGTCATTGTTGGTTTGTTTGCTCCTTATATAAATCTACAATTTTGATCAATATACACGAAACTTAGTAAAGATACGTTTTAAAGCACGAGTAAAATTACTGTCAACTTCAAAAATTTCCCAGACCATTCTTTACCCTCTTTTTTAACCTCTTACCATAGTTTATCAATATATAAATTTTTTTCTCCTCATTTTCTAATTCAATTATTTCTTTCATGTGTCTACACCCTAAAAAAAGGCACAAGAATAAAAAAAAAATGATAATACGTGTATTTAGCTTTTATAAGCCAATAAAAATTCAGACTCATTCGCTATATTTTAGCATGTGAAACTAAAGTCATTCTAAGCAGAAAATGCGCATTTTTCATATGGGAGATTCTCAAAAAGTGGGATCATTAAACGTTAACTATATGTAATTTTTAAAATTTTCAAATTTAAGGCCAAATTTTTTTAAATAGTATAATAGTATTTTGTCTATAAATATAATATATAAATATTTTAATAGTATGTCTACAAAATTATACACAAACATTAAAACACAGCAACTATTCTGGAAAATTAATGATTAAAGCATTTAAATATCAGTTGTGTACGTTACAAATTTTGGACATTTGCAGATTTTGGACGTTGCTCTTAGTATTTAAAAAATTCTTAAGACTAAGAATGTAGTAAATGTGTCTGTATACATATATATATATATATGTATAATTAACTTTATGTTATCCAGTAATAATAATAATAAAATCAAATGCTTTGTTACGTACAGTCGTGGAAAAAAAAAGTAAACACCCCCTACTAACTCCTCAACAAATTACCGTAGAAGAAAGTTACTGGTACCGAACGATTGGAAATAAAGTCTACTTTTAAATGATATAGATAAAATTTGCTTAGGGGGCCATCTACATATTAAAACGAACCGTAACTTTGTTTTTTTCAATAGCAGTACACAATTCTAACAGCATAAATGAACTCTACACCCTTCAATTAGCCTAAAAACGAATTTTTATGCAATTCGTACCATAAGTTTCTGAGAAATTAATTATTTTAAAACGAGCGTATTTTAAGGGCTATATCCAAATTGAAGTTCGGAACTCGATTGTTAACCCAGAGAGCCCTCATCTTGATCAAGGCACCTTAAGAAGTCAATGAAGCCTGCTAGATTACACGACAGCAAAATAAATTTCAAAATATCTAGTCACTCCTATTATAGACGGCCCCTTAAACCATCATTTTGCCGTTTTTTAAGCATAATTTGAAAACTACTTGTAAGAAAAATGAGAAATTTGGGATTTCCATAAAGCAGGACTTAATAAATCTAATTCCATCAAAAAAATTGTAGGTTGCAATTCATAATTTTTTCGAGTATTAATTTCATAAATCATAATTCATATCATAAAGTTATAAAAATTGCAATTTCAGTGTATTTATGTTTGGGTATATTAGTATTATTGCAACACAAAAAATTAGCACATTAGAAGCATAATTTCTGGAGATATAAATAAAAATATGAAAATGTAATTTAACATTAGAAACACTAAATTTTGAATGTTTATAATTCAAAAACTTATCATTCAAATGACTTGAAATTCGGGGTCTAGGCATAGTTTGAACCGAAGATTTGAAGTATCTCGTTAAAATTGGGTATTGTCATTGAAAAAAATGAAGTTGGGATACGTTTTAATATGTAGATGCCCCCCTAATCAAATTTTATATGCATCATTTAAAAGTAGACTTTATTTCCAATCGTTCGGTACCAGTAACTTTCTTCTACGATATTTTGTTGAGGAGTTAGCAGGGGGTGTTTACTTTTTTTTTTCCACGACTGTACGTTACTTTCGGACCTAACAAAATACAGAAAAATGCTTTATAGAAAAGTCCTTCTATCTTCAAAAAAGCAATAAATCAGCCTGCCATCTCTTAACGAAATTATCAAAAAATCATTCGTTTCCTTTATGCATTCGTTGTTTACCATTAGAACCACCTGGAAAAAAGTTATAACTCTTTTTCTTGGTGGTACATTGGAGCAGTTAACGTTATGAATGTCCGAAATTGGCCTCTTTAGCATAAAATAATAAAATTTTAAGATATTTATACAAAGCTTTTACAATAAATTATGTCATTTTATATCTCTGAATAGAATTAAAAACTCAGTGTAAAAAAAAAAAAAAAAATAAAGTCAATGATAATTAAAGTTATGTTTGAAAGGCTTAAAATTATGACTTGTGTCCAGTTCCCACCTTTTGAGAATCGCCCATATATAAAAATTAAAACATTAAGTGTGTTAAACTGGCGCAGTATCTTCATTTAAATGTATTTGAAGTTAAAATATCTATTATAATACAGCCATTTCAGTTTCAAGAAATAAGTTAAAAAGAAAAAAAGGATTAAACTAGAAAACAGGAATTCTGCCTTTTCAGAGTTTAGTGTCGCCCCCGATGAAAAAAAAAAATATATGTATATAAATATAGATACAGTAGAGTCTCAATTATCCGAGTTAATCGAACTTATACCTTTGGAATGGATCCTTTTCTTCTGATGAACTGCTGGCTTCTATTATTATGAAACAGCCATTATAAATTAAGTGTTAGGTGAAGATGAAAGAGGTCCGTAAAAAGTTAGAACTCTGATTTTCTGGTCAGAATGGAGAAAAAATGGCCATAATTTTTTTTTTCAAAAAACAGCTCCAAAATAACTCGGTTAAAGCGGCAGCTCTGTTAAGCGGGACTCTAATGTAGTTCAATTTTAAGACTTAAAACAAGCGATTTTATTTTATATAAAACGACGCTATCCGCATCCGCTGAAGAATTCCTCATTTGCGATCCAGTATTAAACGACATCTACAGTAACCCTTTAAGCCCTGACGCGCACAATTGTGCGGGTGATACTAAAGTAAAAGAGAATGACTATTTCCTGTTTTTGTGAGATTTAAAACCAAATCTGCACATTTATATGAGTTAACTGGCTTCACATGTTTTGATAAGACACAACTAGGAGGCACCAACTGCAATACAGGGTTAGATTTTCTGCTTTTAAAAAGGCTATATCATCTGACAGCAATGGACAAAAATATGTACTGTCGTAATTTCTTTTAAATATGATTTTTAGTGTTTGCTTAGATTTAATTTTTCTTTTCATATACTTTATTCACGATTTTAATTGATTTTGTCTTTGATAAATTTAATGAGGCTTTACAAAAGTGGAAAAACAAATGACCCACACAATTGTGTGGGTCCGGCATTAACTATTTCCAAAATAGATACAATCCCTAATATATAAAAATTTTATTGTTAAGTGATTTTTTTAAACTTATTTTTTTAGCAATTTTTAAATTACATTTTTAAATCGGATTAATTTTAAATTAATGGGTTTGTATTATTCATGGCTTCTATTTAAAATTGATAGTATTGGATATATAATATGCACATGTAACGAACTGCATGTTTCTGCTCTGAGTTATAGATGTCATATATGATTTATAAGTTTTATAAGAGTTATATGCATACGAAGAGATAGATTTTTAAGTTCGATAAATTTATTCCATTTTGTCGACACAGCAAGTAAACCACCAGGAATAAATAATAAATTATGGAAAGTTCAGCAGATGCTCGACAGATTCCGTAGTGTCTGCTTGAATTTACCAGGAGATCAGGGGAAATTTTCCATAGATGAGCAGACGATTCCTTTTTCTAGATCGTGCCTCGGTAAAGCAGTATATAAAAAACAAACCACACTCTGTTGAAACAGCATCATCAGGGATAGTTTTAAATTTTGTAGTATACCTGTGGGAAAGTACAGACCTGGTCCACAAGGATCTAGGCTTAGGACCTCCTGTAGTCCTTACTTTGGTTCAGACCTAGTTTTATGTACTTCGATCGGTATTTCAACGAAATATCACTGCTGGAAAATTAAAAAAAAAAAAGAAATTTGAAGGATCAGGCACAATCCAAACGGAGTGAAGCGCATACCATTGAGCACGTCTCAGAAAATGAAATTGTAGAGGTCTGTCCAAAAACAAAAATCGTTTCAAATGTTTTCATTGTGGCTGATGAAAATTATCTCAATAAACAACAACTTTTTTTGCTTAAACTTTTATTTTTAGATATTTGCACACATAATCCCAAACTACACAATTGTGTAGATTTAGCCCAAAAACGGCTGCATTAAGGCCGAACCCACACAATTGTGTACACCCCACAATTTTTTAATATTTTTTTTTCAATCAAATACTATCCTATTGATAAGGGGAAAGACCTCCCGGTCTTAAAGGGTTAAAGTACGCATAGGACGTCACTATCGCTGAATAATACACAAGGGATACCGTCATTCAAGAAACTCGACAGAAAAAAAAATAATCGACTATCTTATGATTCATGTGTCTGCATTTGTTTACAATATTAATGTAGATACTTAAAATTAAATATAGATTATAATAGCTGCATGTTTTATCAGAAATCATTCATTTCGATTTTTTCAAAATAGCAAGGAATTTAAGTAAATTTTTTTTCAGTTTTTATGGGAAAATGGCAACTAAAAGATATAATTGCTATTTTTCCTTCACTTTCTAGAGAAATGGAGTACTTGAGTTCCCAAAATTAAACAAATGACGCTAAAAACTACAAAAAAATTAATATCTCAAAAATAAATGGAAATGCAGTTTTCAAACAAATTGCATTTTTGTAAAAGCAAATTGTATTTTTTTTTCCAATACGACGGTATAAAAATTGAAAATGTGCGATGCTTAGAAGTTAAAAAAATTGCAGTAGAGATTATTCCGTACAATGATACATCTGCTTTGTTTTACGGCTGGCTTATACGCAACGTTATTTTTTGGAGACGACACAAAATAAGCTGGGAGAAAGAAATAGCATACCGGGGGCTAAAAAATACTATGTATAACACTACTTTCTATGAAATACTTTCAATGTAAAGTAAAACTGACTCTAAATAAGCGGTTGTTTCATTTACTATTTCATTTATATAATAAAACTATGTGTTATAGCTGTATCTTATACCAAAGTGTTCTAATAGAACTTTATTTTAGAAGCAGCGGTATAACAGTTTGTATGATTTATATGAAATAGCAAATGAAAAATAGAAACCGTTTTCTGAAAACTCCTTAGAACTACTTTTACTTTATTCTGTCTTTACAAGAAGAAAGTATTGGATTTGTGAAAATTTTCGAATTCCGGTTTTCGACGGATTTCCACTGTTTAGGGGTCAGAGATCCCGAATTTTTTTTTTTACAAAATGTTTGTCTATCTCTATGTGACACAAATTTTGTGGGCGCTCTATCTCAAGAACTAATGAACGGAATTTAATAAAACTTTAGATTCGGTTATTCCCTGATATAGATTGGAGCTGATTACTTTTTGGTATAAATTGCCCACCACGTGGCGCTGCTCTGCTGCATTTTTCATGATTTCCGCAATAGCTATGTCTCAAGAACTAATGCAAGGATTTTCATAAAACTTCAGATTCAGTTAGTCCTTGATATAATTTGGTCCTGGTTACTTTTTGATGTAAATCGCCCAACAGGTGACGCTGCTATGCTGAATTATTCATGATTATCGCAATAGCTCTATGTCAAGAATTAATGCACGAATTTTCATAAAACTTCAGATTCAGTTAGTCCCTGATATAAATTAGTGCTGTTTATTTTTTGGTGTAAATCTCCCAACAGGTGGCGCTTCTATGCTGCATTTTTCTGTTAGTCCCTGATATAAATTGGTCCTGATTAGTTTCTGGAGTAAATCGCCGACAGGTGGCGCTGCCATGCAGAATTTTTTACGATTCCCGCAATAGCTCTCAAAAACTAATGCACGGATTTTCATCAAACTTCAGATTCAGTTAGAAGTTGACATAAATTGTTGCTGATTAGATTTTGGTGTAAATCACCTAACCGATGGCGGTGCTATACTGCATTTTTCAGGAAGTATTAACGTGCATGAGATAGAAGTAAGTTTTGGGATTGACACATCCGACTAATTTTTAAAGGAGCTGAATTTAGCTTTTTAGGTGCGTTCGTAATTATATAAATACGTAGCACCTATAGTCGTCGTTCAGTCCGTCTGTCTGTCTGTCCGCATATAACAGAGCAAAAACTACCCAACCGAATGGTCTGAGATTTTAAATATATGATTGTTGCAAAATTTTGTCGAGCCTTTTCAAATTTTATGAAAATCGGATGTATAGTTTAATTACAGGGACAGTCAAGAGTTTTCCGTTACATTACGGCCAATGGGGAAAATTATTGCAAGTGCATTTTAATGATGTTAAAGCCTTCCGAATGGTTTGAAATCTTAAATACATAATTGTTGTAATATTTTGTCAAGCCATTTCAAATTTTATGAAAATCGGATGTGTAGTTTAATGACAGAGACAGTCAAAAGTTTTCCGTTACATTACGGCCAATGGGAAAAAATTATTGCAAGTGCATTTTAATGATGTTGCAGCCTTCCGAATGTTCTGAAATTTTAAATACATACTTGTTGCAATATTTTGTCGAGCCATTTCAAATTTTATGAAAATAGGATGTATAGTTTAATTACAGGTACAGTCGAAAGTTTTCCGTTATATTACGGTGCAAGTGCATTTTAATGATGTTAAAGCCTTCCGAATGGTCTGAAATTTTAAATATATAATTGTTGCAAAATTTTGTTGAGCCATTTCAAATTGTATGAAAATTGGATCTATATTTTAATTACAGGAACAGTCAAAAGTGTTCCGCTACATTTTGGGGAATAGGAAAAGAATTATTGCAAGTGCATTTTAATGATGTTACAGACTTATGAAGTGCACTTATGAAGTGCAAAAAAATATACATTCAGTACAATATGGGGTGCAAAAAATAATTATAAAACTAGTTATAGTACGAACGCACCTCATTTGCCACGTTTGACGGGCAATTTCCAACTTGTTTTTTGTTGTTGTTGTCTAAATTGTCAAAATTAATTGTTAATACGATAAACTATAAATGAAGACGTGAGTTTCAAAACTCGCCTTATCCAAAATTAAAAGAAATTGAGTTTTTCTATCAATGTATTCTATTGGTGAACCTGGATCGAAAACACACCACAAGCTGCAAAAAAATTAGTTTTATCGTGTACTTCTGGCACTGTAAAATCTTGGTTTACAATGAAAACCAATGGACGCAGTCAGAGGTTTTCCGCAATTTCCGAAAATTTGGTTTTCTGGATAAGGCGAGTTTTGAAACTCACGTCCTTAAATATATCATTTATAATTTATGTACAGGGTGTTCCGAAAAAATGTGACTGATTTTGAAACTAAGTAATTCAAAAAATAAATAAACAAATAAATAATGGAGAAAATTTTAGTGTTCCAACTGAATGTTAATGTGAAAGTACATAAAATTTAAGCAACGTATTTATTGCTATTAATTGAGAATTTCACCAACAGATCACACTTTTAAATTGCTACCAGATTAAGATCTTACATGAGAGGATACACATCTCTTATTATATGTAGTATCTCTATTATCAGGTAGTGATCCTACTTTAAAACCCTTTGAGCTCTGATGGGTGAATTTCTTCCCACTTAATTTTAATCTCCAAACGTCACATTCGCACAGGAATATTCAACCAAATTTATTTGAAAATAGATCAATGTAATTTTTCCTGTATATTATAAGCCGAATCTTTTGTTTACAAAACACTGGTGCCAATGTGAAATTTGTGCATTTTGAAGAAATTCACCCCCAGAGCTCAACGTGTTAACCACCTACCGTAACAGTGTTTTTATAGCTAATTGCAACTTATTTCATTTTTTAACCTTTCCTAAAAACCTATTACCAACAGCAATCACGTGTTTGACCTCAACATGTGATTCGTGTTGCCTACACGTGACATTTTTATACACTGTAAGTTCCAGCTGAAAATGGGCGCATAGGATGCATCTGTGATTAATTGTTCAATTTCCTGAACTATTTTATAGTTTTCGCGTTAGAGAAAACCTTTCAAGTCGTTCAGTTTGATGAAAGAAAATATCGAAATATCAAATTTGTTATATTGTGCTGTGAAAACATGAAAATAACATTTAATAAATTTGGGAGAAAGAATAAGTAAATATTAGAGCCCAACTCATACACTATAGGAGCCAAAGGTGCAACATAAATTTCGAGTTAAGTATGGCGGGGCACTGTCATTTTATTTTCCTATTTGAAAGTATTGTCAGCAATTAAAACTATAAGTATTCCCAAATTTGCCCAAAGTTTAAAGCACCATTACATATCACCTCTACTAAATTCGTCCAGTTTTTTTTAAATTCATTTTTCATGGTCTAATTTTTGAACTTTTGTGATTTTTAATGCGATTTTTACGTTTCTTCGCTATCTGCTGCAATTTTTTGACATTCCATTTTTGACCTAAAGTAAATTCTGCCCTCATTTCAATAAAGTTTATTCGGATTTCGTATAGCAATTTTCGAATTTTTTGGGAATTTTGTTTGTGATTTTTAGTGTATTTTAGCGGTTTGCTACCATTTTTCCAAATTAGTGAAAGGAATCAACTTTCAATCTTCGAACACAATATATAATTCATTTTCTCTTTTCGAAATTTGTGCAGCGATTTAAAAATTTTTCGCGATATCTTATTGTGATTTTCAGAGCTATTTCGCAATTCGTGCTGTTTCTTGACGTACCCGGGCAACGCCGGGCAAGTTAGCTAGTAAAAAAATAAATCTAGTTCAAACGCTCGAAATTCGGCATTATTTAAGGAGAGATTTTCTATAAGAAAATTGTGGTGCCGAAGAATTTTTTAGAACTAGAGATTCCAGGATCCGTACAAACTGTATAATAAGGGCATCTTTTAAATTAGCAAAGGCCACTTGGGGGGAGGGTGGGGAGTTGCTTGAAATTGCGAGGAAAAAATGGCCGGACCTTGCTGTTCTAGGCGAAAATCAGGCACGGTAAATACCTTAATCAATGTTTATAAGTTTGTACACAAACATTCAATTCAAATCAGGTAATCACGGTCTGAATAGGAAACTGGCAAAAACCGTAATTTCTGATTTGTAACGAGAACCAAAAGTGAACCTAAATTGTATTTTTCTGTTCTGGAATTGAGATAAAAAAAAGAACTTTTTTTTTTTTTTTTTTTTTTTTTTTTTTTTTTTTTTTTTTTTCGGAACGGAACCGTGAAAACCTTAAGCTAAAATTAACAAGATATAAATTCCTTCGTAGGTCAAAAACAATGTTATAAGTTGAGTTGACTTTTAAATTAATTTTTTATGGCATATTCATTAATGGATTTACTTTATTGTACATAGTAAAAGAGGCTTTCGCTCGGCGATTACTGCCCTTTCACCTTCAGATCAACTACAGTAGAGTCCCGATTATCCGAGTTAATATGGATCAAGCTCACTTTGGATAAACCGGATTTACGCAAATCGACACCATCTGTGGAGATGAAATATAAATTTCCACTTCATTCATTAATTTTTATGGTACTAGTAACATTTCTTTGATGTACATTTCCGTTACTTTTAAGAAAAACGGGGAACGACATTGTTTATTTGAAAAAGCCCTCGATAGGTTTTTTTTCGTTGAATGTCAATTTTGCTGCAGTTTTTTTCTTCAGTATTACGCTACTGCATAGCTAGCAATTTCTAAGATTTTTTCTTACCACTAAAACTTACCAGTAAATTTTACGTTATTCAATAACCGAAATCTAACAATTGCCAACGATTAAATATGGCAAAAATTTGTATTCAATTTTAGAGGTAACAAAACCGTACAAATTAGCAGCTTTGTGATTCTATTAGTGTCATGAAAATTGCAGGTGTATCCCTTCTTTCTGCTCAAAGTATGTTTTTTCAAACCGAACTTATACCTTTGGAATGGATCATTTTCTTCTGATGGATTGATGGCTTCCATTATTATGAAACAGCCATTATAAATGAAGTGTTAGGTGAAGATGAAAGAGCAGCCGTAAAAAGTTAGAACTCTGATTTTCTGGCCAAAATGGAAAAAACAAAATGGCCATTTTTTTTTTTTTAATCATTTGGAAATGGTTGTTGTTTTCGGTCGAGGATGGGTCCAAATGATGTTCGCATTTTATTTTTTTTAACGAAATTCAACGATTTTCTTTACTTTTAGAAGAATTTTTATTTGAATAGGTAATAGAAAGGCATAAAATCGTTAAAAATTGAACTAGTTACAAAATGGGTAGACGCAAATTATCAGATATGGAAAAATCCAAAGCCACAGAGCAACGCCGGAATGAAAATCGTCTTGCAAAGCAAAAATCGAGGTCTTCAACTGATTATGTAGCCCATGAAAACCGATTACAGAATAAAAGACGAACGCGAAAAAGGAAACAATCTAATGTTTAATCGATTGATAGTAAAAGGTCATGTCCCGAGGGGCTCCAATCCACTAGCCGCGGCGTTTTACAATCGGTCGATTCTAACCGGGAAAAATTGAGCTCAACGTAGGTAATTTGTCGGAATCTGTGAATGATTCGGTGGAACTGCTTTCGATTTGTAAACTGTTTTTCTTCTCGAAACGGGACTTGGAGAGTTTATCGATGAAGGTTTTGGTCGTCTGAAGCCTCTTATCTTTCTCGGCTTCTCTTGTCGAAATGCCCCAAAATTAAAACTAAGTAAATCTTAAGTCAAAAAAAAAAAAAATCCAAATGGTCGTTGTAATCTATTAAATTACAATTTTTATTTTATTTTATTTATTTATTTTTTTTTTTTTTTTTTGAAGAAAAAAATCTGATCATTCCGCCCTTCTCCCCCCCCCCCTATTCTGACCAGGAAATCAGAATTCTAACTTTTTACGACTGCTCTTTCATCTTCACTTAACACTTCTTTATAATAGCTGTTTCATAATAACGGAAGCCATCAGTCCATCAGAAGAAAATAACTCGGTTAAAGCGGGACTCGGGTAATCGGGACTCTATTGTATTACTATTCTCGCGTATTAGATTTGTTCGAAAATGTGCATTTTCCGTAGGACATATTTTATAAATAACTCTAAATAATTAGTTGTCAGGTGGATCCTAAAATTTTTCAAATATTAAAGTGGGTCGCGTAATAATAAACTCTGGGAACCGTTATTGCAAAGGATTTTCTTTAAGATCAAATTCTTGAATTTATGTTTCACAATAATTAACGCCATTAGTACTGCTTAAAAAAAAAGGACAGAGAAAGAGAGAGAGAACAGAACATGATTTAAACAGTAATACACGAATGATTAATGATTAATACCACTTTGTTTTGTATGCTTACGTAATTTTTGTTTCTATTAAAATAAAATAAACCAAAATTTTTATTTTACACAAAAATTCTATAGTCAAAATTTGCCTTTATATTGCTCAGATTCTAAATTCCCAGTTGATCCTAACAAGCTAGTACCAGTTAGCACTGATAGAATAGAATCCCGGAAGGTAGAAGACTTTTCGAGTTGAGTTTTGTGATAAGCCAATTGCTTATTATAATAAATAAAAACACTGTTAATCTCAATCATACTGTTTTATTTCAATGTTATTTGTTTAAAGCCACCTAAGATATTTTTATTTTAACCCTTTGCGCTCGGCGTCTCTTGCACAAATTTTATTCGATCGGCACCACTTTTTAAAAAGAAGTTTCGTTCAAGTACACAATTTCAAAAAAATGCTTTGATTAAATAAGGTGCATTTTGTTTTAAGATTATGTCTCCGCAGCGGAGCCCTCGAGTGCAAAGGGTTAAAATGGTAAAACATAAAGAAAATTCAGACAAAATTTCGATTTCCAGGAGAAGGAGGGGCGGAGCCTTCTCTTGCAAACTCCTAAAACAACTTTCGTGCAGTGCAAAGTTAGTTATTCAACAAACCTTTTGAATATTTTGATTATCTTGAAGATACTTCGCGCTTTAGGATTTTTAAAGCTGTTTTACAAATTCCAATTCGTTAGATTCTGGAATATTCATCAAATTATTTTCATTTGCATTTAAGCATAAAACGTCCCGTCATTCTTATGTAGATCCCACGGAATAGAATAATCTTTTTCATTATTATTTCCCATGAAAGAAAGAATCTCTCATTCTCACAAATGAAAGTTGGTGATATGAACAGGAGTGACATAATATAGAAGCTGAGAGAAGACTCCCACTCTCCATCAACGATCAGAGAAACAGAAAAGAAACCACATTTATAGAAACAAGAAAGAAAAATCATGCGTCAGATTATGAAACACTCTAACAACACATTCAAAATAATGTATCAAAACTTTACCAGATGACATGACTAGGACGCCACGCACACACATTAATTTTACTCGAACATTTTGTACTCATTTATTATATGTAACTAAATGTTATCCAAGTGTTCATATATACTTTAAGTCATGTGCTTAATAAAACTGTGCAAACTTCACACAGGTTAGAAGTATCTAAGCTTTTTAGCTCTCAGAAAATTTGTGCTTTTCAGCTAAAAAAACCCATTAACTCCTAAAGTGCTCGAGAGATTTCGCTAAAATAATTTTGATGGTAGAGTATAAATATAAGATCATATGTGGCAGACAGTTTAAAAATAATAATAATTAGTTTCACAAGAAAAAAAATTTTGAAAAATGGAAATTTTCTCAAAAATTGCTATTGTTCTAAAATAAAAAGTTTTAGTCAAAAAAAAAAAAAAAAAAAAAAAAAACTGTCTGCCATAAGTCTTGAGCGTAATCCAATGAATATGGATTCCAAATTTCATCAAAATCGGTCGCGTAGTTTCCGAGAAAATGGGTCTTAAAGCTTGCATACTTTCCATAGGATTGCACCCGGTCTTGTCTTTCTCTTAACACTAGAAGCGCCAAGAGCAGTCGATTTAACTGCTGCCATATAGGTATAGAGTAAAATCTCGTTACAACGAATCACTGGGAAGCACTGATTAAATTCGCTATACTGAAAAATTCATTAAAGTGAATATTTTTATAATGAATATGAGAATAGGATTTTTTTAACAATCCAAATAATATTCGTTAAACTGAAAATTTCGTTAAAGTGACATTCGTTCTAACGAGATTCTACTGTAATTCGATTTGGACAAGAAATTTCTTTAAAAAAGAGTTAAATATATATATCCCCCCCAAAAATAATGGGACAATGGAACAATGTTAGCAGCTGTATGGATTACCTAGTTGCGTTGCAACTTTACATCCAGTGGATAGGTGATTGTGTTGCAAGGGCATTAGGGAGCCTTAAAAAAAAATAATGTTTAGACGTGGCTGGTAGCCACAAAATTAAATTTACTTTTAAGAAAAAAGAAAAGAATAACAAAAAATGACAAGTACTAGTATAACATATATAAAAAAATAAAAAAGAAAGAAAGAAAAGAAAAATTTAAAATAATAAGTTAAATAGATAAGTTAAAAAGCTTTAAATAAAAATTCTGGTGTAATTTTTTTTATAAAACTTCAGTGAAATTTCCGGCGCTTCTAGTGTTAATATTGTGAAGGATGATATCTAAATAAACAGATTATAAAATGCATAACACAATAAAAAACGTAATTTAAACAATTCCCATCTAGAGCTAGAAAATTACCAGAAATCTTTTGTGCAACCCTGTATATGATCTATAGATTTGTATATATACTACATAGTATTGTAACAGATATTTAAATACCGATACGCTAGATGGTAGCACACGACAGTTTAGCGGGCTGTCAAATGAGTTTTCCCATAATTCATTGCGGATTAGTTTTTACGGCAGAGAAAATGTAGAGGTGTTAGATATGCAAATCGTCTTGTTTTTTTGTTTTTTTTTTTTTTTTTTTTCCCGGAGATTGTTTTGAGAGAAGGAAAAATGATAAAATGTTTTCAACGGATTTCTTCTGAGTTTTGGTACTGTAAATATGAAATGTAATCATGTAAATAATAATATGTCTTATAGTACAGATATTCATTAAACATTACTTTGTACTAAAGTATAGAGTGGCGTTTCTTATTTGAAGTGATGAGTCCCTTTTTAAAGATTGTAGCCTCTACTTATGGAAAGTAGAATGGTTATAGTATGCAAAAATGTAGTTCAGTTATGCAACACATAACCAAAACTTAACTAACTTAAAAATTGCCTTTCAGTAAATTCCGGAAATAAGTAGAAAGGTACTGGAATGCTTTTGTGCAGCCCTCTTTATCATCTATGGAATTGATATTTTGAGGCAAAATATTAGTTAAATTTAAAAAAATGCATGCCAAAACTGTAAAATTACTTTCAGCAATTATTGCTCAAATATAGTACGGCAAACGAGTTCTTTTGTGTGTCCCTGTAAACGCACGATAAATTCAATGAAAAGCCTATTCTTACATCATTTCTTACATCATTTCATACCATTTTCTAAGCATCTTATAGTCAACCTCTATGATGTATGTAAAATTCAATATATCTGAAATAGTGTAACATCATTAAAATACGGTGCAAACGGTTTTTCTCCACTAATTCACTGCCATCGAAATATTCAAGGCCAGAGGACACGAGTTGTGACGTCATCACTAATCGACCGCATTCCCACTAGTGTTGGAATTTACACCGGAAAATTTTGAATAGTAATTTTATTTTATTTTATTTGTGAATTATCTATCATCTTATAAAACAATAATAACTATTTAAACTTACTGGTGAGAATTTGGAATCCCCCAATAAAAAATCACTCAGATGTGGCAACACTGTGGCATTCCGCATCTGGCTGAATTTTTATTTAGGTATTCCGAATTTTCACCAGTAAGTTTAAATAGTTATTATTATTTTATAAGATGATAGATATTTCACAAATAAAATAAAATAAAATTACTATTCAAAATTTTACGGTGTAAATTCCAACACTAGTGAGAGGTCGGTCGATTTGTGATGATGTCACAACTCGTGTCCTCCGGCCTTGAGTATTTCAATGGCAGCGACTAACCCCTTCGCGACGAGAGCCCTTTGCTTAATTTTTAATCTTTTACCACCGGTTTTTCAAAACAAGAAAATTTTCCGTAATTGAATCGCGAAAATGCTCTGATTAACCAAGGTAAACTCTACAATAAAAAATAACTGGTGAGAATAATGAAGGATTTTGAACACCTTAAGTGGGGCACCTTAAGCACTCTGACTTTAAGCTTAGACTGAGCACCTTAAGCACGTATACCGGTCGCTCGTCCCCAAGGGGTTAACCCAGTGGTTCCCAACCTTTTATTGGCCACGCCCCACCAAAGCATGAGTAAAATCATGATGTCCCCCCCCCCCCCCCCAAACTATGTAACATATGTTTGTTATTATTTAAAACGTGAAATCAATTCACACGGTGGTAACCTAGCCTTAACAATAACTATACACTTCACATTTTTTAACTTATCAAAGAAGTTACAAATGTTCTGTAAATAATTCTGTAAATCAGGCTAAAGAGTTTTGTTATTTTACAACTTACCTTAATGTTAAATAAAATTGTTATACGACCTGCATATTTATCTTCACAAAATGCCTTGAAGAGACTCTCAGATTTAACATTAAAATTTATAAGAGGGTATTTCCACGAGCACTTGTCGTGTAAATCACATACTATGCTTGTTGGCCACCGTTATTTTATAAAAGTTTGCTTCGCCTTTTTCAATTAATGAGA
The DNA here is from genome assembly GCA_963932465.1 of Maratus speciosus. NCBI lineage: Eukaryota > Metazoa > Arthropoda > Arachnida > Araneae > Salticidae > Maratus > Maratus speciosus. Next base: position 25,826,784 of record OZ010790.1, on the reverse strand, counting down.
TATCTCCCATAAAATAAGTCACACTTTTCCGTTCTAAAATACTGGTAGTCAAAAATCATAGAATGTGACTTACACGACAAGTGCTCGTGGAAATGCCCAACATTGAAGCATTTTATAATTCATTTTTGTAACTTTATTAAGAGTTGGTGGAAAAGCTTTGGGCATTAAATTTTCTTTCTATGGATAACACAATACAGAAGAATCATTTCAAGATTCTTGTTTTTAACAATTTTAAAGAAACATTATTCCACATTTTCTTTGTTTTCCCTTTTCCAATACCGTTAGTTGTTTGCCATTTTTTATCTGATTTATAAAATTTAAAATGTATGTGTCATGATGTACATTTTTTTACTATCCTGCACTAGAGCCATAGATATTTTTTACCTACCCATTTCCTTTTCAGTGCTATTTAAGATTAATATATTTTATAAACTTAATATTACCTTGTTTAGATATTTTTTAGTTTGAATCTGTTCAAAGCAGTCAGATTGAGGTATACTTTTAACCAGTTTCTTAACCAGTTGTAAAAGTTTCTTCGGGTGACATATAGCAGAGCGAATAGAAACAGAAAGTTTACTCAATATATAATGAAAAGTGTCACGAAAAATATAAATACAGCACTAACTAGAATATTTATAGAGATTTTTATTTATAAAATTCAGATGTTAAAGATTGTTTAACTATATTGTAAAATTTCGTATCATTATTCTGGTGTCAGTCTATCCAAACTTATGATTTGGAACTCTTAAAAATCAACAAAATAAATTACTTTTTGAATTTTGTTTGTATTCCATTTATTTTTAATCTCCAACATTACTTTAAAATAAAAAGACAAAATAAACTGATAGTGAGTGGTTGAGTAAAAAATTCGGAATTGCCCCCCAAAAAGGTCATACTGCCCCCTGTGGGGCGCACGCCCCACGTTGGGAACCAATGAGTTAACCCTAATGCAACGGAATTCTTTTGAGTGCCCCAGCAAAGGAAATATTAATGCTACACATTTCATTTTCAACACCGAACATGCCATGGTAAACCTCAATAACGTATATCAATTAACATGGCAATCCTAGTATATTTACGCGAGTTAGAGCGCGAACAGAGAGACAGACAAACCGAATTCATAAACACTTTTCAACTTTGTTGGAAAGTGTTAAAAATGGGAAAAACTCTCTTAGTATCTGAATGAAAATATCTGAAAATTTCATGCAAGTCAAAATGAACAGAAAGATTCACGTTGTTAAACATGAAAAGAAAAAAAAACTTGGTAATTAAAACGTAATTTTTCCTACATTTATGAAAATAATCGAAAATCATAATGGACAATATAAGGGTCAGTGCAGAATTAACTGACCGTGCAACCAAAACTAATAAATCAGTGCGTTAATTTTTGTTTTCAATAGTTTTGTACCCCACTGGTTAATTATTGACACCAGCTAAATTAGTGGTGCACTCATCCTACGATGTATACTACAATTATAACTCCATGAGTAATGAGCAAGGTTGTTTTTCTCATTAAATATACTAGGTTTCTTTTTAAAGCTTTTCTATTACAAATAAATTAAAAATATATTTAAGCAGGAAATTAAATAAATACAATTTGGAAGTTGCATACCAAATGTGGCAAATGGGGTGCGTTCGTACTATAACTAGTTTTATAAATATGTTTTGCACCGCATATTGTACTGAATGCATATTTTAGTTCACTTCATAACTGCATATCCATTTCCTTCTGTTCGAAAGCCTGTAACATTATTAAAATGCACTTGAAATCATTTTTTTCCCATTGGCCGTCATGTAACGGAAAACTTTTGATTGTCCCTGCCATTAAACTATTCATCCGATTTTCATAAAACTTGAAAGGACTCGACAAAATTCTGCAACAATTGTATATTTAAAATTTTAGACCATTCGGTTGGGTAGTTTTTGCTCTGTTATATGCGGACAGACAGACGGACTGAACGACGACTATAGGTGCTACGTATTTATATAATTACGAACGCACCTAATAAGAAATTCGAATATAAAAAGGTCAATAACATTTGAGTTATTTTAGAACAAGTATATATGAGGACGTGAGTGTCAAAACTCTCATTATCCAAAATTTAAAAAATCGAATTGTCTATGTCAACCTATTCTATTGGTGAACCTGCATCGAAAAAAACACTACAATCTAAAACTAGTATGTTGTGGCCATCACAAAACTTTCTTCTATATAAATCACGTCAATTAAATCATTTAAATAGTACAAGAAATAACAACGATTTAGCACCAATTCATACCAAAGTATATCTGAATTTGAAGTTGAATGAAAATTCGTGCATTAGTTCTAGAGATAGAGCTATAGCGGAAATTCGGAAAAAATGTAGCATACCAGTGCCACCTGTTGAGCGATTTACACCAAAAGTAAACAGCACTAAACGATATCAAGGTATACCTGAACCTGAAGTTTGTTGAAAATCCAAGCATTAGTTCTTGAGAAAAAGCTATTGCGGAAATCGCAAAAAATACAGCATAGCAGCGCCACCTGTTGAGCGATTTACACCAAAAATTAAACAACACTAATTTATACGTCAATTCATGTCAAGGACTAACTAAATCTGAAGTTTTATGAAAATCCGTGCATTAGTTCTTGAGATACAGCTCTTGTGGAAATCGTGAAAAATGCAGCACAGCAGCACCACCTGTTGGGCGATCTACACCAAAAATTAAACAGCACTAATTTATATCAGGGACTAACTGAATCTGAAGTTTGATGAAAATTCGTGCATTTTTTCTTGAGTTAGAGCTATTGCGATAATCATGAATAATGCAGCATACCAGCGCCACCTGTTGGGCGATTTTCACAAAAATGTAATCAGCACCAAACTATATCTTGGACTAACTGAATCTGAAGTTTTATGAAAATCCATGCAGTAGTTCTTGAGATATAGCTATTGCAGAAATCGTGAAAAATGCCGCATAGCAGCGCCACCTGTTGGGCGATTTTAACCAAAAACTAATCAGGTCCAGTTTATATCAAGGTCTAACTATATATGAAGTTTTGTGAAATTCCGTGCATTAGTTCTTGAAATAGAGCGCCCACAAAATTTTTGTCACATACAGACTCACAGAGTGAGAGAGTGACAGACAGACTCACAGACAGACATTTTCTAAAAACCATCAAATCGTGTTCTGGGCATTCTAAAATGTATAAATCCGTCGAAAACCGGAAGTCGAAATTTTTCACGAATCCAATACTTTCTTCTTGTAAAGATAGAAGAAAGTAAAAAACTAGTTTTGTCGTGTATTTCTGGCATTGTAAAATCTTGGTTTACAATGAAAACCAGTGGACGCAGTCAGAGGTTTTCCGTGAATTCCCAAAATTCTATTTTCTGGATAAGGCGACTTTTGAAACTCACGTCCTCATATGTAGGTTTACTCCACTGCATTAGAAGATTACATTTCAAATATGAAGTAAAACTGCTGTAAAGAAAATTCAGATACAGTGATTTTTTTTTTTTCTTTTTTTGTAAAAACACATTTAGCACAATTTAAACATTACATGGTGATAAAAATGTTTATGAAAATACAACTGCTTATTTGTCTGGTCTAACAAGGTAACTAAAAAATAGTTTGGTAATAAGAAAATTGAATTGGCAGAAAAATACATGTCCTGGTTATTGCCATAACTTAGTCCCAAATCTTAATGTATCCACCAGCTTGCGGATTTTTAAGAAACTAGTTGGATGTGCCAATCCCAAAACTTTCTTCTATCTTATATATCTTAATATTTCAAAACAGAGTTACACATGTTAATACTTCAATATTATTAGTTCAATACTATACCAACTTTGATTTTCATCTTAAATTTCTGCTCCAGTCAATTAAACGGACTAAAAATGAGTTAATCTATATCATGATATTTGTTAAAATTATTAGCTTTTCGTTATTCTGTTGTTATCAGCTGTTTGCGAATAGCTGGATTAGCAGGAAGCGAGTTCCCGCCGCTGCACAATAGAACTACGAAAAATCAAGAAAAATATACAAAAATCGCTATCACAGAGCCCCTTTACCGCGCAATATTTCCAAATTCAATGAGGACCTGTTGGCCAAAGCCAAAAACATGCACAAAAATTTTGGTTCTATTGTATGCATAATGTTATACACTTTTCGATAGTACAATAAAGAAAATGGCTAAACATCGCTATTACAGCGCCCCATTTCCGGCAGATTTATTTCAAATTCAAGGAGGACTTGTTTGTCATAGCTAGAAACATACACAAAAAATTTCGTTCAATTCTATGCATAACTTCATACACTTTTCGATGGTACAATAATGAAAATAGCACAGAGATCGCAATTATAGCGCCCCTTCCGGCAGAATTTTTCCAAATTAAGGTATGATCTTCGTGCCATCATCAAAAACAAACATAAAAATTTTGGTTCAATTCTATGCATAACTTCATACACTTTTCGATGGTACAATATTCAAAATGGCACAAAAATCGCTATTACAGCGTCCTCTACCGGCGATTTTTTTTTACAAATTAAGGAAGGACCTACTTGCCATAGCCAAGAACTTAAAAAAATTTTTTGGTTCAATTCTATGCATAACTTCATACACTTTTCGATGGTACAATATTCAAAATCGCACAAAAATCGCTATTTCAACGCCCCCTACCGGCGAATTTTTTCCAAATTCAGGAAAGACCTGCTTGCCATATCCAAAAACTTAAAATAAAAATTTGGTTCAATTCTATGCAGAACTTCATACACTTTTGAATGGTACAATATTCATAATCGCACAAAAATCGCTATTACAGCGCCCCCTACCGGCGAATTTTTACCAAATTCAGGGAGGACCTGCTTGCCATAGCCAAAACCTTAAAATAAAAATTTGGTTCAATTCTATGCATAACTTCATACTCTTTTTGATGGTACAATGGCGACGGACAGACGGACGGACGGACAGACAGACATTTTCTATAAACATGTTTTTTGTGATCTCTGACCCCTAAAACGTGTAAATCCGTCGAAAACCGGAAGTCGAAAAAAATTTCGATTACAATACTTTCTTCTATTGAAGATAGAAGAAAGTAAAAATATTGCCGGAGAAAATAATAAATAAATAAACATATTAAACACTCTCCCAGCAACGTCATTATGAAACTTTTTTGGCAGGGGGTGGAGAGGGTAATTTCTATTGTTCTTATTGTACACAACTGAGCATCATTGGTAAGGCCTGGTTACCGCCGAGTCAAAATTCCACCAGTAAAAAGGGATAGAAATTTTATCTTATTTAGGACAGAAATTTTGCATAAGTAAGACGTTTAAACAAGGTAAAACTTGCTATTTAATTTTATTGGTGGAAGCACTTGCAGTAATCAGGCAATGGCAACTGGTGCAGTTTTATGGAAATTATAGACTTCATTTATGTAAGTCATCTTTTTTTACTTTCTTTTATCTTTATAAGAAAGTATTGGATTCAGGAAAATTTTCGAATTCCGGTTTTCCACGGATTTACGTTCATGGGTCAGAGATCCCGAAAAACATGTTTTTACCAAAATGTCTGTCTGTGTGTCTGTATGTGACACAAATTTTGTGGGTGCTCTATCTCAAGAACTAATGCACGGAATTTAATAAAAATTTATATTCAGTTAGTCCATGATATAAATTGGTGTTGATTACGTTTTGGTGTAAACCTCTCAACAGGTGGCGCTGCTATGCTCCATTTTTCATGATTGCCTCAAGAGCTTTATCTCAAGAACTAACGCACGAATTTTTATCAAACTTTAGATTCAGATATACCTTGATAAATATTGGTGCTGAGTATGCTTTGATGTAAATCGCCCAACAGGTGGCGCTGCTACGCTGCATTTTTCCCGATTTCCGCAATAGAAAGATCTCAATAGAATAGAATAGAATCTCAAGAACTAATGCACGAATTTTCATCTAACTTAGGATTCAGTTAGATGTTAACGCAGGTTGTTGCTGATTAGATTTTGGTGTTAATCGCCAAATAGGTGGCGCAGCTAAGCTGTATTTTATAGGATTTACACGATTTTAACGATAGTCATACCTCAAGAATTCACGAAATTTCATATCTTTAGAATCCTTATGATGGGCATAGATTGCCATTTAATTTTGGCACTGTGCTAGCGAATTTTGTATTAATGTATATGAGACAGAAGAAAGATTTGGGATTGCCACATCCGACTAGTTTTTTGTGATTACAAGTTCTGTATATAAAACGGAAAATAATTTTATTTCCAGTTAAGGTATCTGCCTACGTTGAAATGAGCACTTTCGCTAAAATGATCGATTTTGTAAAATGACAAGTAAGGAATTGTCATTACTTGTCAATCTTCTTCTGTCTGTAATACAATCTTCTTCTGAAAATTGACTCTTCGATCATCTCTAAAATTTTTATTTACTAAAATATCATTTAATTTATAGTAGGTGAACTAGGTAAAAACTTACAGTTTACTTTAGTAGTAATTTTTTTTTCTAATAAGTTTATTTCTTTTTCATGTAGCCTTTTTTAAGTTTTTGAAATATTTCTTCAAATTTCCATACATATTTAATATTTTTGTAAGTTCATATACATATAATTTGAAAGGTAAATTATTCATTTTTATTAAAACCAAATCAAACTAGTCGGATGTGGCAATCCCAAAACTTTCTTCTATCTCATACATGTTAATACATCCTGAAAAATGCAGTATATCAGCGCCACCAGCTAGATGTACACTAAAATTTAATTATCAACAACTTATGTCAACTTCTAACTGAATCTGAAGTTTGATGAAAATCCGTGCATTAATTTCTGAGATAGAGCTACTGCGGAAATTGTAAAAAAATCTGCATAGCAGTTCCACCTGTTGGGCGATTTGCACCAAAAACTAATTAAACCAATTTATACCAGGGTTTGTATTTTGGCCGGCATTGAGAGACCAAAATCAAGTGCGTTTATCATTTTTTTCTGAGAACTCACAAAATTGACTGACGGGCGAAGCAAAGGTAGTGTATGGTAATAATAGCAATAATAGCAATAATAGTAATAATAATGATAATAACTACAGTAGAACCCCGCTAATCCGAACTAATTGGTACCGGTGCTTGTTCGGATTACAAAAAATTCGGATTGCCCGAAATTCCGAAAAAATAGATTTTAATTTATATTCGTGTACATATGTTGAACTTTTACATTATTATTTTTTCTATTCTATTCAAGCTGTTTAAAGAATGAAAACATGATTAACAGCCATTTTTTGTTTAATTGTAACTTCTAGACGTTTTTCCCGACATTCAATCTGTAATCCGGAAAATTTTATAATCAGGCATAATTCAAGTCCAGAACGAAAATAAAGACGAAATAAATCAAGTCGAAAATAAAACCGTTTCGGATTAGCGGAGTTCTACTGTATTATTACTATTACTTATTTTTGAGGTATTAATGTACAGTTACCAGTGACGACAAATACTAAAATATTTTTTAATTTTCTGGGAAATTTGAAAAGATGTTATGGGGAATTAGAATAATATTTTTTTGTGTTTAAAATGAAAACTACAAGTACTAATAAAAACTTTTTTGTTGCTATTTACGCATCGATTACTCATCGTTATAACCAATAGTCAAACCGGGCATCTCGTTCGCAAATAACTTGCGTTTAATCAGGAAGTTGTATTGTCCGTAGATAAAGCAATGATATCTACAGCATTTTCATCGAACGTAACATGCCTGTTGGCAACACTTGAGCCTGTGAGACGTGCTCAAGCTCATAAAAGCAAGTCTCCACGGCAGTTTTATTAGTATCAGCTTTTGTTGCGTTCAGCTTATCTCAAGGTCAAAAAGGTAAAACTACAATTTAATTAGGACCTCCGGAGACTGTGTAAATGTTTACACTGATTTATTATAGTACATAATATACGGAGTGAACCAAAAGTCATTGATAAATTTTAAAATTCAATAAAAAATAAAGTAACTGGCATCGACCAAAACAGGATTTTAAGGCCGAAAACGAAAATGTCTAAATTTTCCTAATTAATACATACATAAATATACAGAATTATTAATTAATTATACATGTAATTATACATGTTGCCCAAGTTGGCTGTCTGTGCCTCTAACCAAAACTTTTTATTTTCCTATAAAACAAAACGTAATTAATTCATCTACGACACAGGATGCTTTTCTAATTATACGAATTTCATCTAAATAAAAAATGTTTTAGATATACATATCTCGAATTATCTATACTAATATTATAAAGAAGAAAAGATCGTTTGTTTATTTGTAGGAGGTAATCTCTGGAACTACCGAAACGATTTCAAACGTAATGCTATCAAAATGATTGTGTTAGTCAACGTTCGAACATAGGCTATATCTTAAGTCGATGCCACTCCCCCAAAGTGGGTGTATGAGCAAAAAAGTTTTAAAAATGTAATTTTTGTGTTACTGAAGGGCATAGAAATATGAAATTTGGAATATTACTTACTTATAAGATATAAATGATCTCTAAGAACATTTTCTAAACAATTCGAAATTTAAAAGGAGTGAAAATGCGTTCTAAGTGCAAAAAGCGTTCTAAAAACGTTCTAAATGATGGTTTCTACGCAATCTTTGGAAATACCAAAACGATTTAAAAAATAATGGTGTCAAAATGGGGGTGACAATCCTTGCTCCAAAATAGGCTATATTTTATGTCGGTGCCACGACTTCAAAAGGGCTGCAGTAGCAAAAAACGTTCTAAAAATGCGATTTTTGTGTTACTGAAGGGCCTAGAAATATGAAATTTAGAATATTAGTTACTTATTAGATATGAAGTATTTCTAAGAACACTTCTTAAAAAATTCGAAATTTAAAAAGGGGGATAATGTGCGAAGAGCTTTCTAAAAAACGTTCTAAATGGCGATTTCTACGCTATTTTAGGAAGCATCAAATCAATTTCAAAAGTAATGGTATTAAAACTAGCCTAGAATCATGAAATTTGGAATGGTAGTTACTTATAAGATATCAATGACCTCTAAGAACATTTCTAAAAAAATCGAAATTTAAAAGGAGTGAAAATACGCGAAGAGCGTTCTAAAAATCATTCTAAATGGACATATCTACTCCAATTTAGGAAGCATAAAATCGATTTCAAAAGTAATAGTCTAAATTGATGGTGATAGCACTTGCTCTAACATAGACGCTATTTTATGTTTGTGTCACTACCACCTGGGGGTTGCAAGAGCAAAAAACTCTCTAAGTTACGGTTCTTGTGTTATGAAAGGGCCTAGAATAATGAAATTTGGAATGGTAGTTATAAGATATCAATGATCTCTAAGAACATTTCCTAAAAAAATCGAATTTTAAAATGGGTGAAAATGCGCGAAAAGCGTTGTAAAAAACGTTCTAAATTGCGATTTCTATACAATCTCAGGAAGTACTGAACCGATTTCAAACATAATGGTGTAAAAATGATGGTGACAGCTCTTGCTCTAAGATTGGCTATATTTTATGTCTATTTCCAGTACTCCGAAGGGGGTGTAGGAGCAAAAAACGTTCTAAAAATGCGATTTTTGTGTAATTGAAGGTCCTAGAAATGTGAAATTTGGAATATTAGTTACTTATTAGATATAAAGTATTTCTAAGAACACTTCTTTAAAAATTCGAAATTTAAAAGGGGTGAAAATGCGCGAAAAGCGTTCTAAAAACGTTCTAAATGCCGATTTGTGAGCAATCTCAGGAAGAATCAAACTGATTTCAAAATGGTAGGAAATTGATGCTGACAGGCTCTGTTCTAACATAGACACTATTTCATGTCGGTATCATTACCACCTGCGGCTTGCAGGAGCAAAAAACGTTCTGCATTGCGATTTTTGTGATCGTTAGGGGCTAGCAACTTGAAATTAGGCATGGTACATATTTATTAGATTTAAATGATCTTTAAAAACAGTTACGAAAAAATTGGAAACTTAAAAGGGTTGAAAATATGCAAAAAGTGTTCTAAAAACGTTCTAAATTGCGATTTCTATACAATCTCAGGAAATATCAAACCGATTTCAAAAGTAATGGTATCAAAATGATGGTGACAGTCCCTGCTCCAACATAGGCTATATTATATGTCACTGTCACTACCATCTGGGGGTTGCAAGAGCAAAACATGTACTAATTTGCGGTTTTTGCACAACTGAGGGGTCTAACATTTTGAAATTTAGCGTGGTAATTACTTACAAGATACAAATGCTTTCTAAAAACCGTCGAAAGGAAATTCCACATTTAAAAGGATGAAGTGAGTGAAAAGCGTTCTAAAAGCGTTCTAAATTACAATTTTTTTGCAATCTTATCAAATACCAAACCGATTTAAAAGATAATGGTAACAAATTGTTGGTGATAGAACCTGCTCAAACGTAAGCTATATTTTATGTCTGTGCTACTGCTACCAGAGGGCTACAGGAGCAAAAAACGTTCTAAATTGCGATTGCTGTGATACTGAAGAGGCTAGAAACTTTAAATACGGCATGGTAGTTACTTATAAAATATAAATACCCTCGAAGGACTGTCGAAAATAAATTCGAATTAAAAAGCGTTCTAAAAAAGTCCTAAATTACGATTTCTATGCAATCTCAGGAAATATAAACCGATTATAAAAGTAATAATTGCGAATCAATGGTGACAGTCTCTGATCCTACACAGGCTATATTTTATGCCGGTGACTCTACCACCTGTGGTTGGCTTGAACAGCAAACGTTCTAAAAAGGGTCTTTAAAAGCTTTCTAAATTACGTTTCTGTGGAATATTAGGAAATACCAAACCGATTTCAAAATTAATGTTGGCAAATGAATGATGACAGTCCCTATTTCAACATAGCATTTTGTGTTTAGAGAGATGGTAGACCGTTAGACAAGAAGACATGATGGTTAATTTTAAGATGGAAGATGATGGTTTGTAAAAAACAACATTTCAAATTAATACTGAAATGAGCGTATTAATTGAGCATAAAACTTTCAAAATGTTTTCTAAATTATCATTTATTTAGTTTTAGTTCTTTTTATTAATTTAAGTCTCATTTTTGCCTAATGCAGTGTAATAATGAAGTTTAGTCAAACTGTGTATAGTAATTTTTGAATTATTCCTAAAAGTATAATTTCTTTTAATAAATACTAGACATATACAATATCACTTGGCATATTTCAACTATTACGCGAGCAAGGCCGCGGGGTTTGCTAGTCTTTTATAATGATTTTTATAAATGGTCATCTGTTATACTAGAACTTTCTCACAGAGTATTCGAAACACTTCTGCGGTTTCAAATTAAAAATTTTCTATTGCTGTTAAGTCTACAGCTTTTAATGAGCACGTGAAAGCGTCTTCAATGATTTTGGTTGCAGATTTTTTTAATAGCGATATTTTCACTTCCGAAACCAGTTCCGAAAGTGAAAGTACCTTTATTGAAAAACATCTGCAACCAAAATTGAAAAAGTACAAAATAGACATATTAGAGATGAAGGTCAACTATCCTATGATTAAAAAAAAAAAAAAAAAAAAAAAAAAAAAAATCGTTTAAAAATATTCAAATTTAAACGAGAAAGTTGAAAACAACCTGCCCATAGGTTTAGCGCGCTTTAGCGAGCGGGTGTTTTCAAGTGAGTGAAGAGTCCCCTTAAGGCTGTTCTCAACTGCTCTGCTCAACAAGCGCAGAACGCTTTGACACATTTACAAATTCATTTTTCAACGGAAAGGTATAAAATTGGAAGGCCTGGCTATGGAAGCGATCTGGAATCGAACTGTGTTTTCCATTTTTTTCATAAATAAATTACCTATTGAGTTATAAACGATTTTGGTCACGTGACAAAGACATTTTGATCCCTTCGCTGATTGTTTTTTCTGCTTTTTTGAGAACTTCTGTTGAAAACGTCTACTTTGACAATATTTTCTAAAAGATATATTGCGTTTGCAAAATAACAGAAAAATAGCTCGATTACATAGTTTCTGAACAACAACAACTGCTAGTTTTATGCATTTCCAAACAAAAATAAATTAAAACTTATGTCATAAAGTTGCCCTTTTGGATTTGAGATCAGCCTTAAGCTACAAAACACGCATACACTGGGGTACTGTAGTAGACTATGTACGAAATAAATCGCCTGTAACTGCTTTAAGCTTATTATAATTTCTATATGTGGAAGACCGATCCTTTTCCCCCTAAATAAAATATATGTATAGTATTAATTAGTAGACGCTATTATACTAATCGATTGTTATCCCAGTCATATTGTTATACAATGATTTTTGGCAGAGTTAGTACCGGGTGATCACTTTATTTTTAAGTCTATATGCAGAAAGATCTGATCTATAATTTGAACAATTAATTTTTTTTTAAATGCTCAAAAACTTGTAAATGGCATACCATTGTCAATAAATATACACTTAAAACTAGAAAATAGGAATTCTACTTTTTGAGAATTTAATGTGGCCTCCGATGAAAATATATATATATATGTATATATAAATAGTACAAAACATATTTCAATTTTAAGACTTACAACACACGCTTTTATTTTATGTAAAAGGACGTCATTCGCACCCGCTTAAGAATTCCACTTACGATCCACTCTTAAACATCTACAGTAAAGTATGCATAGGACGTCACTATCGCGAAATAATGCTCAAATGCAGCAAAAAAATGCCGTCATTAAAGGAACTCGACAAACAAAAAAAAAAAAAAAAAAAAAAAGAAGAAGAAGAGGGAAAAAAAGGCAGTCTAATGATTCATAGGCCTTCATTTGTTTGTAAAATTAATATAGACACTTAAAATTAAATATAGTTTATAATAGCTCCATGTTTTAACAGAAATCATTCGTTTATATTTTTCCAATATAGCACGTATTTTAATTACATTTTCTTTCGGCTGTTATAAAAAAATGGCAACAAAAAATGTAATTAATATTTTACAACTATTTTTCTTTTACTTTCTACTGAAATAGAGTACTTCCGGTTGCCAGTATTAAGCAAATGGCTCCAAAAACTACAAAAAGATTAATGTTTCAAAAATAAATGGAGATGCAGTTTTCAAACAAATTGCATTTAAAAGTACTTTTTTTCCCAATACGACGGTATAAAAATTGAAAATGTGTGATGCTTAGAAGTTTCAAAAATTGCTATTGAGTATCTGTTCTAGAGATGGGAAATATAGTTACTTTTGGTTAGCAGGTTACATCGTTCCACACTTGTACAGGTAACAGGTTCCAACAACCTGTTATTTTTATAACATATAACTAATCGTGCGTATCCGATCAACGGATGTTTTAATAAGAAGGCTTTTAAACAAAATGTTTGGAATAATTTTTTGACATAATTATAAATGCTGTTTTCTATTGAGATGAATCAAAATTAGTTTGTGATTAAAAACGTAATTTTTGCAAGACAAAAACTTACCTAATCATGATACTTTGAATTTCATGCATTTTTAGCAATTTCTGACACTAAAAACGTGTTTTTCCGTTTATGGTGATTAAAACATTGAAAATTCATAAAATTCTAAGTATCATAACTCAGTAGTTTTGACCATAAAAGAATACATTTTTGCTGTTTTACTTGTTAGAACATGGAAAAAAGTTTTCTAAATAAAACTTATAGGACAGAGGCATTGTATAACATTTGTAATTTCTCATCTATTTGAAAAGTAATTATTGTAATGTAAATCGATTTTTATGTGATGCAGAGCAAATTGCAATTGCAAACAATTGATGCAGAACAAATATACCTTTAAAATTAACGGTTTAGAAATTAGTTATTGGAGATACCCTGTATAATAATTAACACAGTTTTAACAAAACGATTTCTAATCCACCCCCCCCCCCCCAAAAAAAAAAGAATCATGCATACAGCATAGATTATGAAGCTCTTTCCAACACATTCAGAATAGACGTATTAATGAAAAATTTGGAAAACACATAATGTATTTGAAAACACGATTTCTGCCATTACCATGAAGAGTCATTAAAATATATGGGGGGTTTTTTCAGCCCTGTATAAGATCTTCAGATATGTATGTATACTACATAGTATGCAAAAAGTTAGTTCAGTTAAACGCATAATACATTTTAAAATTTCCACTCAGCAATTTCAACCAATAAACGAATGTTGTTGAGAACTGTTGTTCAACCTTGTATATGATCTGGAATTGATACACACCAAGTAATATTTAAAAAATAGCTAAATTTAAAAACGCATACCACACTTGAAAACGCTCTTCCTAGCAATTATCGTTCGTGGCTTCAAAAGTTCAATTATTGTTCATTTTCACCGATATCCAAATAATTTTGTGCGTTCCTGTAAATAAACGATAAGTTCTGTGCACACCCTATTCTATAGTGAGAACCTTGTAGTACACCTCAGTGATTTATATCAATTTCAATATGTTTTAAGTACTGTAATATCATTAAAATACACAGCAAGCGATTTTCCCCCATGTTCCGTAATGTAACGGAATTCTTTTGAGTGGCCTTGTAAATGAACCAAATATGCTATACACACTTCCTTTACAATACCGAACATGCCATACTAAACCCAAATAAGATATATCCATTTCATGGCAGTCGGCCTAATATTTACACGAGTTAAAGAAAGGACAGACAGACGGACAGACAATCTGAATTCATAAACACTTTTCAACTACGTTGGAAATATTATAAAATAGAAATTTGATTCCCGACTTCATAGCAGCCATATCTATCAACACATATTCAAAGCTAATTTCACAAGAACACAAAAATATTATTTATATACTTTTAATTAAATGCAATTCATCCAAACAAATTTCGTTTGTACAAGTATGTTTTTCAAATTAATTACAACTGTACTAAAATGAAATTTTCTCACAAATTATAGGAGGCTATTTCCTTTTTTTTTTCCAGCAAGTTAAAAAAAAATGACAAAACAAAAATAATAAAAAAAACTTTGCCAAAAAACAAAATTTATAGTGCCGGAATCCCCCCTCGTCCCCACCCTATCCCCTAAAAAAACAAACTCCATGAGTACATAGTAAAAACCATTTAAAATATTCAAATAAACCGCCAACACAAAACGCCCCATTCTTTACAAACACATGAAGAGTAAATAAAAACTCTTAGTCAAATGTCATTTCACTCCGAAAAAATTACCTATTTAGATAAATTTATCCTGCAGCGTATTTTTTAATTGTCTGAGCGAAGCGAAGGCTAATACTCAGCGAAATATTACTGTCCGGACACTTTACTACTACGATGGATATTAACGTCATGTCCTACTAAAAAAAAAAGCCTAATAAAAACCTTTCGTCAAGCATAACTCAAAAAATATTTGTCGGATTTCGTTTCTGATTGCACCAGAAGGTACCTATGAGGGTCGCCTACTGAATGCACCTACTATGAAAAATAAATTCCAAACCGTTTAAAAATTATATAGAAAAAACTCTTAAAAAAGCACAATTTATCTGCATACGTCACAGAAATTTGGTGTGCGTCACTTTCACCGGTTGATGTTTTCGTAGACAATTGGTTTGAACACAATGAGCAAATAAAAAAAAAAAAAAATACGCACGCAGTAATATTGAATAGATCAGTTTCAACCACGTGATCACAAACCTTGCAACAACCCGTGGCAACCAGTTTTGGTGGGCAAACAAATAATAATACAGTATTCCGTACCACGGTGACCGTTTTTAGCCTGTTGTATAAAATCTGGCATGTTGTATGACATACAATTGTGGATGATTAAAACAAAAGACATGAGTGTTTATTGATCCGTGAGGTTATCTTTCTCTGGATGTCTATCTGTCTATCATACAGCATGCAATTTTCTTGTAAAGGATGATATTATTATGCAGTAAAACCTCCATAACGGACACACCCGATTAGTGGACACCTCTATTTAGCGGGCATTTTTTCGATTACCAACCCTTAAATAACTGTATATTTTTTACTCCCAGTAGCGGACACCTCCAAATAGAGGACGAATTCTGCCCTCCCGAGGTGTTAGCTATTCAGAAGTTTTAATGGTGAAACCTCCATAGCGGACACAACCGATTAGCGGATACCTCTATTTAGCGGACATTTTTTCGATTACCAACTCTTAAATAACTGTACATGTTTTACACTCAGTAGCGGACACCTCCAAATATAGAGGACAAATACTGCATTCTCGAAGTGTCCGCTATTCAGAGATTTTACTGTATATATTATTGATAGTTATTTTACAGGGCCGAACAAAAGAATAAGAATATATGAAACGAATATTAACTAAATTCGGGATTGGTAGATTGCTGATGGTAATGTAATTTTAGGATGTTCTTACAGCCATCCGCAGCATGTTTTTAGAGTTTCGTTCATCTAACGAAACCCTACCTGTCTCACTTCTTTGTCTGTCTGTTTGTCCGTCTGTCACAGAGTCCGTTCTCAGAAACTATATATGTCGGAGACTTGAAAATTTGCATACTTATAGCTGAACACCACACATCAAACGGCAAATAATAAAATTTTGAAAAAGTCTAATATTTAACCCTCTAGGCTCTAACATGTGTATTTTAAGCAATTTTTCTAACTCAGCCCCTAATTTAATTAAGTTGGAGACATGAAATTTTGCATACTTATAGTTGAACATCTCACATCAAACGACAAATAATAAAATTTTGAAAAAGGCCTAATATTTAACCCTCTGGGCTCTAACTTGTGTATTTAAAGCAATTTTTCTAACTCAGCCCCTAATTAAGTTGGAGACATGAAAGTTTGCATACTTATAGCTGAACACTTGCGATAACACGATAAATCATAAAATTTTGAAAAAGTAATATTTAACCCTCCGGTCTCTAACTTCTGTATTTTAAGCAATTTTTTTAACTCAGCCCCTAATTAAGTTGGAGACATGACATTTTGCATACTTATAGTTGAACACCTTACATCAAACGGCAAGTAATAAAATTTTGAAAAAGTCTATTTTTTAACCCTCTGGGCTCTAACTTGTGTATTTTAAGCCATTTTTGTAACTCAGCCCCTAATTAAGTTGGAGACATGAAATTTTGCATACTTATAGCTGAACACCTCACATCAAACGACAAATAATAAAATTTTGAAAAAGGTCTAATATTTAACCCTCTGGGCTCTAACTTGTGTATTTTAAGCAATTTTTCTAAATCAGCCGCTAATTAAGTTGGAGACATGAAAGTTTGCATACTTATAGCTGAACACTTGCGATAACACGATAAATCATAAAATTTTGAAAAAGTAATATTTAACCCTCCGGTCTCTAACTTCTGTATTTTAAGCAATTTTTCTAACTCAGCCCCTAATTAAGTTGGAGACATGACATTTTGCATACTTATAGTTGAACACCTTACATCAAACGACAAGTAATAAAATTTTGAAAAAGTCTATTATTTAACCCTCTGGGCTCTAACTTGTGTATTTAAAGCAATTTTTCTAACTCAGCCCCTAATTATGTTGGAAACATAAAAATTTGCATACTTATAGCTGAACACCTCACATCAAACGACAAATAATAAAATTTTGAAAAAATCTAATATCTAACCTCTAATATTTTGTCTCGGGCAATTTTTAAATTTAAACTGTTTTGCAATACTATTTTTTGTCCATTTTGCATAATAAATGTAATGTGACGTAATTTGTTCTATTTCAGATTTCTAACGCATGTTAATGAATTTATTTTACAATATCCTTTCTCTTTTAAAATGAACATGTAAATATAGTTTTTATGGCGTAATTTCCAATAAGTGCCTGCTTTTTATACCTAATTATTTAATTCTAATTCGAAGGTTTTTTTTCTGTTTATAATAGTAACGTGTAAATAATTTTTTTATTTGAAGCAAACATTATTGTTTGCGCTGTTTATACAGTTGAGAACAGTTTAAATTAATACCATTTTCTAAAATATGTAAAAAATATCTGTCAAAATGCTGAATATTTGAATTTAAAATAGAAATAAAACCTCAAAAAATGAGTGAAATAAAAAAAATTAATGAAATCTGCAGACCGGGATCTTCTATTGAATAAAATGATCTAAAAATGATTAAATTCCCATGTATAGCTTTTGCTCTTATAAATTTTTTTTAATGGAACGATTTTGTACAACTTTAGCATTAAATATCTCTTAAAATAATTCTTCGATTTGAAAACTGTATGCATTAGTGTGTTGATCAAACATTTCGCTATAATACCACCAATTTTCATATATTTGTATGCAATAGTTTTCTTAATATTAACGAAGAAAGACCTCCGGTCACAAAAAATTCAAAACCGGCGGCGGCGGTGACAGCGTTAGTTACTTTTTATAGAATAGAGAGCTATATAAAAATGAAAACTTGTCTATCTGTCTGTTTGTATTTCTATAAAAAATCCACAATTTGGAAGCCAAAATTGTGAAGAGATACGTACATGTGTATTAAAACATGGCTGAGACAACTAAAGTAATCCGGAATCGAAATAACTTATAGTTAATTTTTAATTAATAAAAAACCACCAATTTAACAGCAATTTCTTTGCAAATTTAAACATTTTTCGTTATAGCAGTTGCCAACAATTGAAAAACACAATAAAATTATTACTACAACAATTAATTTTCTACTGCAAGATTTCCACGTGAAAAATGAAAATGAAATAAATAGTTTGCCGAATTTTAAAAAAAAGTGAATATTACGTCATAACTTTTCTATTGCAAGATATTCACATGAAATATGAAAATGAAATAAATGGTTTGGCGAATTTAAATGAAAGTGAATATAACTTCATAACTTGTCTATTTCAAGATTTCCACGTGAAAGAGGAAAATATTACGTCATATTGGAAATATAAAGGGCATGGTGGATGTAGTATAACGTCATATGAGTGTGAAAAATGGATTGAAGCATGATAAAAACCCAATTAGGGAAATATTGGCGTATTTTAACATTATTGCTCCAATTTTAAATTGGAATAAGTTCATTTACAGCTGCATTCTTTTGCGTCTGTTATATACATTTATACATTTTTATATAGCGTTTTCATATGATTCATTCAACAACATTTCGACTGCTTTTTTTAATGTTTGACTTGTGGTGTATGTTAAATTTTGAAATTGATTTTTCAGAACAAACATCCTTCAAATTCTGGGCAACGCCGGCACTTTAGTTTGTAACATTGTAACAGATAAATGGCTTTTTTATCTGTACATCTAATGCTAATATTATAAAGCGCTATAATATTATAAAGTATATAATATTATTAATGCTTGTACGTTTGTGAGGTGTTAACTCTGAAACTACATAGCCAACTTAAAAAAATGTTGGTGGCCATCTCTGCTCCGAAAAAAAGACTATTTTATGTCAGTGCAAGAACCTACATCGCTGCAGGAGCAAAAAAGTTCTAAAATTGTGATTTCTGCGATATTGATTAGGTTAGAAACTTTAAATTTGGTGCGGTAGTTACTTTTACGATGTAAATACTCGTAATGAACGCTCTCTAAAAGGTTCAATTTGACGCATAAACGTAAAAATTTCTAGAAAGGTTCTAAACTATGATTTATTTGGAATACTGAAATTTTGGGGATACTGTTGGGGTTAGAAACTAGAACTTTGGCATGGTAGTAATTAATAAAATGTAAATGCTGGTGGTAGAACGAATTCTAAAAAATAGAAAGACTAAACAAAACGGAAAAAGATCTAAAGATGATCTAAGTAACGAAGAACATGGAACTGTTAGGAATATAAACATGAAAATTGACATGGCTGTATTTATCATGACGTAAATTCTCGCAATAGAACAATTTCTAAAAATGTCTCTATATAAAACAGTGGAGAAACAAAAAACTTTCAAAAATTTTCTATTTATCTGTTACTGCTGAGCCCAAAATCTTGAAATTTTGCTTCGGGTTATTTTTAAAATATACAATTGTCTCTATGAATGGTTTCTAAAAAATTTAAAATTTAAAAATATTAAATTAACGGAAAGCGATCTCAATTACCATTAATTTGGAATTATTAGGTACAGCAACTTTAAATATTTATAATGCTGCATTTCCTCCACAAAACATGCGATTTAAATGCAACAAAACTGATAGATACCCACCTAGTATTAAATAAATTGTGTAAATATTGAATAAAGACCTGTATGAAACAGTGAGTAGGTTGCCCGAAAGTACTTGTTAAAGTGTTCCTTCTCTAGGCTTTTCTCTCTCCCGCCAAGGCCACTAACAGAGGGAAGTGCCGTTTTAAATGTGATATGAATTTTTTATCCGATTCATTTTTCTAGATATTTTATCATAAGGTCATATTCTCAATTATCATTAGTAGATTTTTTATATATTAACTTATTCTGGTGAAATTTTGTAATCGGGTTCATATTGGCGTATGTTAGCTTGCATGATTTGCTGAATAAATATGTATGGATTTGTAAATTACTTCAAATGACACTTTGACAGCTCAAAAGTTATGCAGATGATATATTCAGGTCTTGTGTCATACTTTATGTTGTAATCATTGCCGATTTCTTTTATTTAATACATGCTAAATGCAGCTCAACTTGTGCAGAATATGTTTGAAAACAAAACAATACTGCGTATGTAGTGGCCAGCATACACTCATCATTTAAATCCGATCGAGCATATCTAAAACACACTCTAACGAAGCATTGCATGCCACTGTTGATGTATTCGGTACTTTAATACTATATTAGATTTTGAGAAGAGAATTCCTTAAATGTTATCGACAACCTCATTGCATCCGTGGAAAACAGATATTGTACAATATTAACTATTCCGGGGGAGCACACACCATATAAAGTATAGTCCATTCTTTTTAAACATCATATACTATTTGCCATTTAAAGTTACTCAAATTGGTGCGGAGCGCCTGATTATGCTCTTGACATCATTTTATACAGTTAAAATTCCGATATAAGTAAATTAGTGGTTCATTTTCTATTTTACTTTTAATATATTGCGTACTTTCAATTTTATATCCATGCATGGCTGTCTTGAATGGTTTGATTTCCCATTTTTTTAAACAGTGTATACGAATTTATATATAAGATTTTGTAATTCTACAATTCGTTTATTTTCATCATTTCAATTTTTCGCAGTATATGGACAATTAAAGATAACATCTCATTTTCTTTGCTTCTACATGTTATTATTAAATCTATGTTCTCAGTAATATCGCTCAGACTAATCCCTCTGAGGGAAGTCCTAGTTTAAAAGACTGTTGTACCAAATGTTTCAAAATAAGCAAATGATATATTGACCGCAGAAAATTTTGACAGATAAATAACTGCAAAGATATTCTATATCTTTCTTTATTCAAAAGCTTATTAAGCCATAAAAGAACTTTTTATATGTCAAGAACTACATTTACTGATGGCGTGATTCAGAATGAATTAAGGAATCTGCGGTTAGTTTTAGCTGCCCTCAGTTGAAATCAATTGAAGTTTTAGTAGCTAAACAATGTTTTGTTATTTTTGGAAATAGATTTCCTATTCAAAATCGGGAATTAAAATTTTTAAGACATAAAATTATAAATAAATGTATTTTATTTAAATATTGCAAAAAGGTACTTTTTATAAATTTAATGAATCTGAACTCCTGTTTCGCGGCATTTTTTTAAAGGGGGGGGGGGAGGAATCAATGCTTTTTTCATTTACATAATATAAATGAAATATATTGCAAAATTCAACAAAAATCACTCGTTGAAATTTAGAAGCAAGCGCCCCCCCCCCCCCCCCAAAAAAAAAGCACGAAAATATATTTTTAGTTGAAAAGAAATTTCTCAGATCAAAGGTTAGACAAAACTTTCATGGGTTTTATAAGTCAAATTTGACTTTTTGTAATGGAAATGCTAAATGAAGACAATATCTACGATTCACGAATACAAAACATGTCAAGCATGAGCTTTTTTCTTAGAAATTTTCAGATGTTTTCCTGATTTACTATTTGTGCCAGTGTTTCGTTTATGCTCTAATTTGTGCCATCAGAATCGGTGAGAGTATGTGATGATGCTGATGACCCAGCACCAGGCAACAAGCCGAAAAAGCGTTTAATTAGTGCTGCAAGTCATTACTATTCATGCATTAGGGTTTGGTGAAATGCAAAATAAATTTTTAACACAACACACCTAACAGAGTTGCCCATAACTAGAGGGTGAAGATGGGCCAAACTGGGGGCGCACGTCTGAAAAGAAACGATCGAGGACGTTTTTTGTTAATATTGTTCTATTTTAAAGGCACGAAATTGAATTCTTGATTACGGCAAATGAATAAAGACGCTGCTATTTAAAACCATATGTTATTTAATTAACAGGGACTTTTCGGTAACATAATAATTCAATATTAGGTTCCAGCATAGTAACAGTTTTTTTTTTTTTTTTAATCCTAATATGTTAAATAATGCCCCTCCCTAATCTGTACTGCTTTGTTTTACGGCTGGCTTCTGTAAGGTAACGTTATTTTTTGGAGATGTCACAAAATAAGCTGGGAGAAAGAAACAGCATGCCGTACCGGGGGCTAATAAACTAAGTAGTATTGCGCGAACAGGAATATCGCATTGCGAATTGGAAAGAAATACAATCATTAAATAAAATTTCACAAAAAGCATATACAGGTTTCCCTGGATTAGTTGCGGTAATATTGCGAAATGAACTAACCGCATTAATCGAAACATACATTCTATAGGAAAAAACTACAATAGAAACACAATATACGCAAATAAACAATGTAATAACGTACTGTACTAGGATATTGTTTTTGGTTCGTTAATTTTAGAATGTACACATTAGAGGCTTGATTTGAAACTTTTAAATAAAATGTATCTAAATCACATGAACTTCCATTAACATTACCGTTTGAGCTAATTTACTAATTAACAATCAATAAATATTAAAAAGTCGATTTTAAGTCCAATTCTTCGTAATAATCCTTTGGCCGATTGCCTTGCCGCATTGGTCATATTTCGTATCGTGTTTTCTTTTTGTTTTTATAACAATTCGGAACCGTTTGGCTTTCCAATTTTGATAAGTTATTTTATGTTTTGTGACTAATAGAAATTTTTAAAGGAATTAATAAAGGTAATTGTGTGAAAAAACATTGCCACATAAAGTGAGTGAAGCACAGACACGCAAACACACACATATTTATTTATTTATTTATTTTAATCTGCGTTGTTATCGTCAGGGGGTCGGAGTCAGAGTCGGAGTCATGGAGTTGGAGTCGGAGTCGGCCCCATTTTTTGAGCGAAAGAGTCGGAGTCGCATCTGTTAAAATTCCCGGAGTCAGAGTCAGAGTCGTCCATTTTACAAGCAGGTCTGCATTGTCGGAGTCGGAGTCGGCCCATTTTTGAGCGAAAAAGTGGGAGTCGGATCCCCTGGAGTCGGAGTTGGTGTCGGAGTCATCCGTTTTTCCCACCGACTCCGCAGCCCTGGTTTTCGTTGACAGATTTCAATTTAGCGCCAAAATACGGTATTCAATGATCAATTCCTCATGATTACTAAAATTATTATTCCGTAGCAAAATGGCATATTTGAGTAAATGTGATTTGGAGCAAGAGTGTTTTTTTTTTTTATTATTATTATTCTTTAGTGGGTATTCACATTACCTTTAACATATATTCTAGCTATAACGGCAATGCTTGGAATTGGACCAATTATGAAAGATTAATGTGAGAGAAAAAATAAACAACAACAACAACAACAACAAAAACCTTTTTAACTTGCTCCGGGAAATCAATCACCAATTGTGGTTATTCTGTCACTCTGCCTGCGAAATAACATTATTGTAGCAAACAAATGTTCGTTGTTGAGATCTTAAATAAATTCTGCCTTAAATCTGGCGATGTTGCCAGATCGGAGATTTTGTCCTCATTTTGGGGGATTTTGAACTTATAGGGGAATATTGGGGAGGGGGGGGGGGAGGGGACCATAGGTTAATATACAAGATGGGACATTTACGGTAAAATCTGTAATGGCAACAGTACTAGCGTCACTAATGACAAGGGGGAGGAATTAACAAGCCTCCGAAATTTACCTATGTTGATTAAATATGTTCACGCGCTATGTTTTGCATATCTATTCTTTCCAAGGACGCAGAGGCAGACAATATTGTATTTATACTTGATTTATTTAGCTGCTTTTTTTATCGTACTTGTTCGCCATTAACTTACAAAATAATAATTATAAAAATAATATAAAACCCCAGAAAATTCTGTTGAAAACGAAAATATGTAAGTTTATGAGATTGAATTGTAAAAAATAAAATTCAAGTATGGTGTTAATTTATTCACATCGAATAAAATTTTATCAAGTGCAATATCAGTATCTCTCTTTTTTTTTCTTTTTTTTCTTTTTTTTACTTTTAGATTTATATAATTCTAAAATTTTGTAAAAAGGATTTTTTCTCTGTCTGTAATTTTATTATTATTCCTTATACTAGGGGGCTCTGCACCCTACGAGCTACGCTCGTCAACCCCCGTTCAAACACCGCAGACTCTAAAAGCACGCTAATTTGATCGGCTTTAAAAAGATTTAGGAAGATTGAATTATAATTTAAAGAACAGTGACGATCTCCCTATAAACGGATTTCTATTAATTTCTCTTTGATTGGGTAATTTTAAGGCCAAATCAGCTGCGGTACTACTTGATTATCCCGTCGACCAATTTCGCCAAATTATACAAATTGACATATTTTTTATTTTAAATAATGAAAGAACAAATAAATTAGTATAGCATTAATAAAATTAAAACGTCGAAATAAAAATAACTTGATGACGTAGACACGTGTAACTTGCTTAAAGTCAAATTAATGTGACATTTACGATCAACCATTATTGCCATTTAATCTTATAGTTTGGCGATAGATTTTTGGTCGATGGGATAACTAAGTAGTACCGAAGATACAATCGCTGTTTTCGTCTTTGATTAAGTAAAATCAGTTAAACATTTCAAAATAAGCTAATATAAAAAGAATTAAGTAAACAGAGTCTTTGTCTCCCTGTATTTTTTAACAAAGCGAAAAGAAAATTCTTTTAAATAAGACATTTTAAATTAATCGTTTTTAATCTGACGTAATTTTGACCAAACTATTCTTTCTCTTTTTAATATTCACTGTGAAAATACTTTTGTTAGAAATGAAATATTATTTGCGCTTTCCTAACAAAAATAGTTGAAAAGATCCTCTCAAAATATCAAATAAATATCTAGCGCAATTTCTAAATTTAAACTGTTTTGTAATATTATTTTGTGTTCAATTTATGTAATAACTGTAATGTGCCGTAAATGTGACGTAATTTCTCCTATTTAAGACTTCTAACGCATGTTAATGAATTTATTACTTTACAATATCCTTTCTCTTTTAAAATTTACGAGTAAATATAGTTTTTATGATGTACTTTTTAATAAGTTCCTGCTTTTTATACATAATTATTTAATTCTAATTCCAAATGTTTTTTTCTGTTTATAATAACAGAATAATAATAAATTTTTAATTTGAAGCAAACATTATTGTTTGCGCTGTTTATGCAGTTGACAACAGTTTAAATTAATACTATTTTCTAAAATATGCAAAAAATAGCTCTCGAAATGCTGAAAATTTTAATTTAAAATAGAAATAAAACCTCAAAAAATGAGTCAAATTTTAAAAAAAAAAGAAATACAGTCTGCACACCGGGAACTTCAAACATATAAAATGGTCTAAAAATGATTAAATTCCCATGTATAGTATTTGCTGCTATAAAACTTTTTTAGTGGAACGATTTTGTCCAACTTTAGCATTAAATATCGCTTAAAATAATTCTTCGATTTGAAAACTGTCTCCATCAGCGTGTTTTTCAAACATTTCTGTACAATACCACCGATTTTCATATTTTTGAATGCAATATTTTTCTTAATATTAATGAAGAAAGACCTCCGGTCACAAAAAATTCAAAACAGGCTGCGGTGACAGCGGTAGTTACTTTTTTTTCAGAATAGAAAGATGTTAATATTATAAATATTATTGAACTGGTTGTATGTTATTCATTAAAAACAATCTTTTTTTTATGTGTGAGAAAGTGAAAATGCGTAAATTTTAAAGGAGTGTTGTAATGACTGTTTAATACATAAAACTTAATAAATTAATAAAACATCAGCTATAAAAAAATTTCTACCAAATGGGAATATTTGTGAAATTTTCTAGGACTTATAGAATGCAATATTTCGCATATTTTTATATTACACCACTGATTTATGTAGCTTTAAATCCAATTATGCCATACTTACTTGATATATAACATTCAAGACGAAATTTTTAGCTTGTTTTTCGTTGCACTTATATCTTTCACCCTTCATGTACGAAAAAAATATGCATATCAGTGTAAGATTCTGTTGAAAACATAAATATGCAACATTAAAAAAATAAAGATCACAATAAGGTAGAAGCTCAGTAACAAAAATATTACAAGGATGTGAAGTTTCTTCCCCATTGTCACTAAAGGCGCTGCGATCGCAAATGCATTACCATTACTATAGCGTCTAGCTAGAATATGTGTGTGGAAATCGGCTATCCCGGTAATACTTAAAAAAGTGCTAAAATATTGAATCCCTTAAATGGCAAAGGGTGCTGAAATCCAAAGAGTCGATTGTAGCGACATCTGTGGGATATTTTCTAAAACTCCAAAAAGATTTTGTTTAGA
The DNA here is from genome assembly GCA_963932465.1 of Maratus speciosus. Taxonomy (NCBI): domain Eukaryota; kingdom Metazoa; phylum Arthropoda; class Arachnida; order Araneae; family Salticidae; genus Maratus; species Maratus speciosus. The sequence continues at coordinate 25,800,140 of OZ010790.1, read as the reverse complement.
CGCTGTAATAATATGTTTACATTGAAATTTGAAAATATACCGCAGTTGTCGCTGCGATCGGCTCATTGGTTTTCAGCATCATTGCACAATTAAGGGATACAAACTTTTAGTGCTGTTTGAATAGCAGATTTCCACGCTATTTATTCGTTGTACTATTACGCTCTATGGAAAGTGCCCTATCTTTTATGTTTATCTATGTTGGAGACAAGTAATTCGTGGGGAAATATTTGGGGACTATTAACATTTTGGGGGATAAAACTTAGGGAACATTTTTTCACTATTTTACGTAAAGTTTACTTTTTGTCATCTGGCAAAACTGGATCTGTCTCGAACTCGAATTTGATTTGAAAAACAAAAATACAATACAGAAATCGGAAATATCAATCATTACTCTCTTGGTCGAGGTCGTGCTTGTCGTTTACTACATTACAGTAGATGGAGCTAATGTAATGATAGGTCAACATAATTCATAGGCAATACTTTTAGAACGAAGCGTAAAAGAACTTGTCGTTGCAAATAAATTCTCTTCATTTAGCTACCGGATGTGCATGCAAAATTCTGCCGAGTTTAAATTTTTATTTTGTGTAAATGGGGAATTCTTTCAAAAAAAAGGCTTGATTTGGGGAAAATTTTTAAGCTTAAATTAGTTAAATATTTTTTATAAGGTACCTGTACCCAATATGGACACCCTAAGGAAAATTAATTTTTTTCACCCCGTTGTACACGTCATAGGACTCCAAAAATATATGACCACTATCCCTGGACTGTTGACTATCATTATTAAAATTAGCGACCTTGTAATTATTCTGGTTTAATTTTAATGATAAAAACAAAAAATGTTTACAAGTGTCCATATAAGGAACCACCTGTCCCTATTATGGACATGCATGCCCATATTAGGGACAAGTGGCTCCTTATTGACCTACTACGAAGGGTGTATGGAAGAACCATTCTTCCATTGGATTTTAGAGGAGAGGGGATAAAAGAAATATATCTTAAAGTATTGCGGGGGAGGGGGGACACCGTAAATCTCTTCAGAACATGCACTTTAGAAGGGAGGGGTCGTTTTGGGGGGGTGGCTCTTCGAAGACCCATGCAAAGCACTTCAGTTACTACGAAATATTATGAAATAATTTAGTTGGTTTAGCGAAGCTTTATTGTATCTGTCTGCAGAATTTACATCTGTTATTACTCAGTGCTCACAGGATGGACAAATAAAAACTTCTTCATCATGGGTGATAAGTCCCACACAGTCCTCATGGACATATATGCTGCATGTGATGCATAGCCACATATCTACAACAGCATCAATACTGCATAAGAAGCAGTACCTGGTCTCTTTTGTTGAGGAAGTCATACCGCTGGTACCTGCGATTTCGCCAACAGATACCCTACTGAGGGGAAGCTTCTTTTGATTTTCTGCAAGGGCTTTTTCGAGGAACTTTTTCTTGGAGGAGGTTTTTTGGAGGATTGTTCAGATGCTAAATAAAAAAACATTAAACATATATTTTACAAATTTGTGAATCCGTAGATTCACTTGCTGTTTTTCCAATGTGTCCATATTGGGAATCGGGAATAGTTTTACTAAATCTTGTAATAAATAAGCAAACAAAACATTTTAAAGCAATATATGCAATATCAATCGAAAATACGTTTTATCAGCTTTCTAAAACACTCCACTTTTCAATATTTAAAGTAATTTTACCATATCTAATAAGAATTTAACCTTACCTGTATTTACGATTAGCACCCACGAAACAACAAGTTTCTTTCCAAATGGCGAACAGCGCGCTTTTTTGCACTTTCCAGGCTTAATTATCTTTTCAGCTGCTTTTCTTCACGGACATGTAGCGCCATTTCTCGATCAAAATTGTTACTTTTAAAGATATTAGGGGTGTCCATATTGAGAGCACTGTCCATATTGGGTACAAGTGCCTTAGTGGTAAATTGGAAATTGAAAAATTATTTTTTTGAGTAAAAACTGCGTTAGGGTCTTTTTCGGAAAAAAAGCACCGACTTGGGGAAATTTCAGAAATTTGGGGGGGGGGGGGTGACTTTCGACTATCTGGCAACACTGAATTCCGGTCCCATTGGTGACATTTGTGGATAAAAATTAAATTTTGCCACTGTGGCGGCATCGATCGTAAAGGGGTTACATTGCGCATCATAAATGCTTTGTACCCCATAATCTATGTTTTAGCGCACCTCAAAAATTCATATTAGTTTCATTATGTTTATAACATCATTTAACATCATTAAAATGTGCCACAAACGATTTTTCTTCAAAGATCATAATATGGCGGAATACTTCTGAGTTCCCCTGTACAGGTACTGTAAGTGCTACATATGACATAATTTATAGTTACCATATTCTAATGCTCCTCAATAATCTATATAAGCTTCATTATGTTTAAAATAGTGTAACATCATTAAAATACAACACAAATGATTTTTTCCATGGATCAGAATGTTACGAAATACTTTTCAGTGCCTCTGGAAAAGAACAATTAATGCCACACATTTCATTTTAATACCGAACAAGCCATGGTAAACCTCAACAACATATATCAATTAAATTGCAATTCCAATATATTTACGCTAGTTAGAACGAAGACAGGCAGGCGGCCAGACAAACAGATTTCATAAACACTTTTCAACTATGTTGGATTGGAAAGAGTTAAAAAGTAAGTGGTCTTGATGAGTACTATCACCAGTCGTTACTTTGTAAAGTCAGTTTGTATAATGTAAATGTATGCGTATAAATAGCAAATGTTCCGTAACTATGCGTGACGTATACTTTTTCTCTCTTATTTATCGATTTTGTTGAAAGGTTAAAAGCACGACGACCTGTGAAATGAATCAAGCTGGCATATTCTTTGGTCACGTTTCCGAAATATCTAAGACACATTGTTTCTACTTGCTCAATATTCTTTAAGTACGGTTTCAAGTTAAGAGAAAGATTCTTCACGGTGTCAAAGAACACAAAACAAACGCGCAGCACGTTTTCTCTAAAGATTCAGTCACGTGACAAAACACTTAAAGGTGTTCTCTCTAAAACTGACATCTTCTCTGTTCGAAAATCCTTGGAATTACATAATCATTTACACATCCCTACACGCAGCGTGTTTTTGTTAAAAGAATGTTTAGCCATACTTACTTTCAATTTGACTTACGGCAATCACCATTTCATCATCTATGGGGCTATGCATATATAACCTTATCAACATTTTGCTAATTTTGGACCCCCCTCCCCCCCTTTTGATATCGTACGTTATCATTCATCGACACCCCCCTCCACCCCGATGATATCGTTATCAATGTCCAAAAATTCTTTTTTTTTAGATTCTTCTTTTTTAGATTCTTTTTTTTTTCTTTTTATGCGCCTGCAGTGATATACTATACGCGTATGATCATACATTTATTTGTCGCGTACTTTACGGATTCAAGGTCATTAAAATATCAATACAGGAAATAAATTTATATCAAATAACATCTAAAAGAGTTAGTTACTATTTAAAAGCATTTAATAATAGCTTATTGTTACAAAATGCATTCAAAATTAATATTGCCTTCTTGCGCTTGCACCCTGGCCGGGAAGGTTAAAAGCAGGGCTGCGGAGTCGGAGTCGGGCCCATTTTTCAGCGAAAGAGTCGGAGTCGGATCTGTTAAAATTCTCGGAGTCGGAGTCGTCCATTTTACAAACAGGTCTGCATTGTCGGAGTCAGCCCATTTTCGTGCGAAAAAGTCAGAGTCGTCCATTTTACAAGCAGGTCTGCATTGTCGGAGTCGGCCCATTTTTGAGCGAAAGAGTCGGATCTGTTAAAATTTCCGGAGTCGAAGTCGGAGTCGTCCATTTTGCCCACCAACTCCGCAGCCCTGGTTAAAAGCAGAATTTATAAAGAAAAACAGTGGACAACATTCTTTGTCTTTCTTTACAGGTAAACGCAAGTATCATTTCCTACATATTATGCTCCTGATTTCTCTAACAGCAAATTATATGCGCATATGGCAGAAGAATAGAGAAGCCAAATGATGGGGCTTTCCAAATTTTGGAATGAAATGATTTTATAAACATTTAATGGCTTTAATAATAGCTTTGCACTTCCATAAAAACATATAATAAATATAATAAAGGTAACAGAATCTTTGGGTGTAAAGAAAAAGTTACTGAAAACAAGAAAAGTTTGACTGGATAAAAATGATAACGATATCAAAGAACAGACCCCCCCCCCAGAGATATCTTATGATAACAAATGCTAGACCCCCCCACCTCCCCACTAAAGTGATAACGTTATATATGCACGGCCCCTTTCAATCACCACGCAACCACCATCTGTCTTTGAACGATTTCAGCCCGGTGTATAATTTAGGATATTTATGTACTTATCTGCACTCAAACGATCACAAATTATGCAAGCGATCTCTGCGGAACAATGAAAAACCAGAACGAAAAATCATGCATCCAGCATAGATTATGAAACACTTTCCAACACATTCAGAATACTGTAACAAAACTTTACAATTTATTAAGATAAAAGATGTATAAATAAACAATTTAGAAAATGAATAAATATTTGAAAATCCAATTTCTACAATTACCATGAATAGTCCAAAAAAAAAAATCCGAATTTTTTCGTGTAGTCCTATATATGAGCCATAGATTCGTATCTATATTATATAGTATGCTAAAAGTTAATTCGATTAAATGCACAGCACAGTTGAAATTTCCCATTCCACAACAAAAAATATGCAAAAAAAAAAAAAAAAGTTCAATTTTAAAACGATCGCGTTTTAAAATCGAATTTTTCAGCGTATCACAATTGAAAACGCATTTCCAGAAATTATTCTTCATAGGCGGCATTGTAACCAAATATGTTTGTGAGTTCCTGTAAATGAACGATAAATTCTATGCACACCATATTATAGAGTAAGCGTTTTGTAGTACACCTCAGTGATAGATACAAATTTCAATATATTTAAAATAGTGTAATATCATAAAACTATATATAAAAATCAATTGAAAACATATAAATCCAGAATTTGAATAAAATAAACGGTCAAATGCGAGTATTACTCGCGCTCAGAGGGTTTCGTACAGTAAATATATGAATTTTTAACTGCATTATTAAAAAAAATCGTTGTTAAAATAATAATAAGACTTTGTAAAAAAAAACTATACAACGTAAGGTTGAGTATAGCTGTATATACTAGAAATGTAAGAATGGGTATACAATAAAAGCTCAAATATATATGAAGCCTAAATAATATCAAATATTGCTATTCTGAATAACTTTTTTTTTTATCTTATCCTAATCTGTTTATGGTCAACCTCATTCGGTACTGACAAAAAAAGTACTGCATATTTAAACTTCATTTGGCATTTCATAAAACTAAATTCAGCGTAGTAATAATCTTTTCTTTTTGCAGTGTAGCTAAAACAAAACCCACGCCAAAGTTCAAAGTTTAAACTTGGCATTGGGCTAAGCACGTTTTGAAAGGAGGTCGCAAAGTTGCAACCCCACTTTGGTCCGCGCCTCGTTTTTCCATATAGGTTTTTAATTAACTTTTACAGACACGGGAGGAGAAATTGAGAGATCCATTCAATGCAAACTAGTCACAAATCCCATAGTATTTATGTGATTAATTCTAACTAAATTTGTCTGTTTTTAACAGTTTGACGTTTCTTGCTTTTATACTGCTACTGGGCCTTGCATTACACAAATATATCATTAAAAGTTGTTATCGAGACTTTAAAAGCCGATGATGCATAGAGTACGCCGCACCTGTCTTTATGAATGTCCAAACCGTCCATGTCTTTAAGGATTAATATCGCGCCTAATAACCGGCGATTTTCTTCGAAAATCATTATCAAAACAATGCTATTATACTTCTGCTATGATAGGTACATTCAGTGCTCATCAACACCTTTGCTGATTGCCCTGAAATCGAAATTTGCGTGCAGCGGAAAAATGCGCTTTTCTCAAAAACTATGCGACCTAAGTTAATCCCTATAATTTTCCTGCTAGGTTTAAATTAATGTCTACTACCTCTAATTTTTTTCATAATTTTAGTTTCAGTAGATACGGAAATAGAGTGGAGGGAATATATTTTTGCTCTACATTTTTGACGATATCTCTGAAAATATAATACCTGAAATTAAAAGAAACGTATTTTTGAGTTCAGCATTACGAAAGCTTTCACACGATACCCCACATGATATGCAAAGAAACTATTATCTTTTTCAAGTAACTTAATTAACCCCGAATCGAATAGTACGCAAAATAACTATATTCCTTAGATTTCAGACAATGAGATATTCTTTAAACTTCAGTAAGTCTATTTGCATATCTACGATTAACATTGTTGACATAAATGTGAGTAGAACGCAAAATAAGTGAATTCTTTAGATTTCAGACAATAAGATATTCTTTAAACTTCAGTAAGTCTATTTGGATAACTACGATTAACATTGTTAACATAAAATTGAATAGTACGCAAAATTACTACATTTTTTAGATTTCAGACAATGAGATATTCTTTAAACTTCAGTAAGTCTGGATAGATACGATTAACAGTGTTAACATAAAAGTGAATAGTACGCAAAATAACTACATTCTTTAGATGAGATATTCTTTAAACTTCAGTAAGTTTATTTGCATAGCTACGATTAACATTGTTAACATAAAATTGAATAGTACGCAAAATAACTACATTTTTTAGATTTCAGACAATGAGATATTCTTTAAACTTCAGTAAGTCTTAAGGTATATATAAATATTATACAGACATACATACAATAAATACAATAAACCCAACTGGAGTTAAAAATTAGCCAGAGCCAGGAATCGAACCCGGGAACACGGTATACAAGACTGCTGCTCTAACCACTGAGCTACTGAGGCCGATACCTGGGCCTGCAATTTCTCACTAATAAACCCTGTTGGGGAAGTCACCAGTCATCTAGACGACAGCCTTGTATGACCGGATAACGATGAATAGATTTTACTATTACATCGATCTACGATAAATATAATAAAACACACATACTACAATATATATTAAAACACACATACACACATAAATATCGCTTGCATTCAACAGTTAAAGTATAAATATTATACAGACATATATACAATAAGTACAATAAATTTTTCACTCCAGTTGAGTTTATTGTATTTATTGTATGTATGTCTGTATAATATTTATGTATACCTTTAGCTGTTGAATGCAGGCGTTATTTATGCGTGTATGTGTGTTTTAATATATATTGTAGTATGTGTTTTATTATATTTATCGTAGATCGATGTAATAGTAAAATCTATTCATCGTTGTCCGGTCATACAAGGCTGTCGACTTCCCTAACATGGTTTATTAGTGAGAAATTGCAGACCCAGGTATCGGCCTGGGTAGCTCAGTGGTTAGAGCAGCAGTCTTGTATACTGGTGGTCCCGGGTTTGATTCCTGGCTCTGGCTAATTTTTCGCTACAGTTGGGTTTATTGTATTTATTGTATGTGTGTCTGTATAATATTTATATATACCTTTAACTGTTGAATGCAGGCGTTATTTATGTGTGTATGTGTGATTTAATATATATTGTAGTATGCGTGTTTATTATATTTCAGTAAGTCTATTTGGATAGCTACGATTAACATTCTTAACATAAAAGCTAATAGTATGCAAAATAACTACATTCTTTAGATTTCAGACAATGAGATATTCTTTAAACTTCAGTAAATCTATTTGGATAGCTACGATTAACACTGTTAACATAAAAGTGAATAGTACGCAAAATAACTACATTCTTTAGATTTCAGCCAATGAGATATTCTTTAAAATTCAGTAAGTCTATTTGCATAGCTACGATTAGCATTGTTGACAAGAAAACGAATAGAACGCAAAATAACTACATTCTTTAGATTTCAGCCAATGAGATATTCTTTAAACTTCAGTAAGTCTATTCGGATAGCTACGATTAACAGTGTTAACATAAAAGTAATTTTGTCCTCAAAATTGAAAAAAAAAATCAGACCCGAAAGGGTTAAGCAAATATTAAATTAGTTTAGAGTTTTCCCCATAGACCGTAATGTAACGGAATTCTTTTGAGTGTCTCCGTAAATGAACTGTAAATGCAACAAACTTCATTTTCAATACCGAACATACCACAGAAAAGACTAATAGCATATATTAATTTCATGGGAATCGGACTATATTTACGCGAGTTAGAGCACGTACAGGTAGACAGACAGAGGGATTGACAGACAAACCGAATACATAAACAGTTTTCAACTATGTTGGAAAGTGTTAAAAAGACAAAAGTTTCTTAATCTACGAAAAAATAATATTACTACGAAAGAAAACATACAATAATCTTCTCCGAGTTACCCATGCTTCCAAAAAACGTTCTTTATCTTTGGTAACCTTAGAAACCAATGTATTTTTGAAAATTAAAGAAACATTCGAAGTGCTCAGATGGTACAAGTGGTATGTGACAAAAAAAAAAAGAAAAAAAAAGAGTTAATCATATGCAATTAAAGAAAATCAATGGTCCTCTAGACCAGCCATACTCATTCTGTGGTCCGGCGACCTTTTGTCTGCGGCACGAGATACTTGAGACGTGCATAAGAAGTTTTTAAGTCCTTCAGTCTTGTTTTATATGTGATTTTCATGGTACTACAAAATCTGCCCCATCATTTATAAGTACAGTAAAACCTCCCTAAAGTGACCACGTTCCGTTCCAATAAAAATTGGTCGCTCCGAGATTGGGCCACTTAATGGAGGTCTTGTTTAAATCTTATATTTTAATGTTGAAAAAGGTAACAATTAATGTTACTAACATTTATTTTTCACATTAGGAAAAAAAATATAAAAATTTAAGTATGAAAACAAAAGTTAATTACATAAGTTAATTACTGCAGAGTTTAAATAAACGGTCAAGTGCGAGTATTACTCGCGCACAGAGGGTTCCGTACAACAATATATGAATTAGTAAGTGTATTATTAAAAAAATATCGTTGCTAAAAGGATGCTAAGACTTTTTAAAAACTATACAACGTAGGGTTGGGTATAGCTGTATAGTAGTATACAGGGTGCAAAGGAAAGTCCCTTTAACATGAAAATACTTGCGAAAGGAGAGAGCTACAGCTATACAAGTGAGGTAACGGTACAGTAAAGCGACTACGCCCGACCTAATGCAAACGACAGCAGCACCCCTATTGGCGAAATTTGGAAGATAGCCATTGCAAATCGAAAACGAAAAAAGGTAGAGAAAATTTTCCAATTAGAAAGTTTTAGAGCATCAATTAATTAGTACGGAATGGCATTTGGTTCACATGGATAAGATAAATCGCCGCCTGCATACCCAAAAATGTCCGAAATCGATGAGCGACGATTCTACTTTGCCTATTCACATTCCGGAAATGTAGCAGTGCACAATTGCAGATTGTGACGTTGTACTGTGCTTTAATGCCTGTAAAGATTTAATTTCCAATGCATGTAAAATTTTAGAATAACCCTTTCAGGGCCAGAAGAACTCTGTTCGTAAACTGGTGAAATAATTAACTGACACCAGAATATTCAAACGAATTTCTCAGAAAACAAAAACCCGCTAATTTGCACTTTTATTACAAAAGCAAAATTTTATTAAAATATTCTTGGTGCCATTTGTCAGTTTTGGAATTAAAATTAGGTGGCTAGACCGTCTAGCCACCGCCCTTGAAAGGGTTAAATCTATGTAGTCATATTGAAGAGGCTTGCAATAGACGTTCCATGCTGAGAAATGTGCATCCAGAATTACTCTCACGAATAAAAACGTGTATCGTGAGCACTGGCGAACTTTTCGAACATACACTGTAAACTGAAATGTCTGAAATTCAGACACTTAAGTGTCTGAAACGCAGTTTTCAATTTTCAGACGTTTTAAAATGTCTGAATATTATCAGACACTTCTTGTGTCTGAATTTCAGACACTTAAGTGTCTGAAACATGTGTGTTCGATTTTCAGACGTTTTAAAATGTCTTAAAATTTTTAGACACTTCTTGCATCTGAATTTCAGACATTTCAAAAGTCTTAATTGCGGCCATCTTTGAACCGTTTTCCCCCACCAATATGAAGTCATCTTTGACCACTTTTCTATCTAAGCCACATACGCAACCATATTTTACCACATTGAAACATTTTTTATAAATGGGAATAATTTGTTACCATAAAGCAGAGCTGATCGTGTGAAAACTGGGAAGCATCTCTGCCCCCTGACTTTAGGGTACCCCAAATTGGGTACGAAATTTTCATAAAGCTGATATTTTAAATCACTTTTGAACTTAAGACGATTGTAATCAGTATTTTGTAATTTTGGAATAGGATAATATATATAAATATATATTAATCTAAAAATGTATTTATGTGATATCATAGATGCGCACATCAAAAACGTTTATTACTTTCAGTGAGAACTTCAAATTAATTCTAGTCCAAAGATCTAGTATTCATTCGCCCCCCCCCCCCCCCCCACCGCCTTCATATACTGTTACGAAAAAAAATTAAGCCTATTCGATGCCATCAAATACATATTTGGATAAATATATCTTTTTCTTAACCTAATCATTTTCTAAAAGTACAAAATATTTATTAAAATAGGTATTAGATCAAAACAAATGTAATGCGGGAATGTCAAATGTGGGAGCACATAAAGCTAAACGCACACAGAAACAGCCCAGTTCCAGTTTGTCCATGCTGCAATCAGCTCTGCTTTATGGTAACAAATTATTCCCATTTATAAAAAATGATTCATTCCTTCAGAAAGAATCTCATCCCTGCTTTGTTGTACAATTTTTTTTCCATTTAAATTAGATATTCCCAGTTAATTAGTTTAAGCATTTTTATTTCTGTGTTAAATAAAATCTAACACCAGATTACACAAAATTTTCAGTATACGAGATCCCAACATTAAAAAAAATTGAGTATGAAACTCTTACTTTTTTTTTTTTTTTTTTATCTCCATTCGTTTGTTATTATACTATTTATCATTACCAAGAAATATTGAAACATTTGACAACAGCACATTAATCAACATAATGTTGAAAGACATTCAAAATATCAGCTTTACAAAAGTTGAATACCAAATTTGGGGCCACCAAAATACAAAGGGAAGGGGGCACTGCCCAATTTGCTAATGCTTTAATAAAATCCTGCGTCTGCAAAAAATCCAACCCAACGTTATGGTTCGTTAAATAGAAGTGACCAGAATTCGGAGCTTGGAAGTGTCCGCTAATGAACATTCCCGAATACCGGAAATCTCTGTGTAGTGAAAGCATTCTTAAATCATACTATATTACTCTAAACGTTCAAAATATTCATTATAATCTGTGGAATTTCGAAAGATCTTCAAAATCGCAGATTTACGAAAACTGTATCCCCCGCCCCCCCCCCCCCCCAATAAAAAAGAAAAAATCCAGGCGGGGGAGGAGGGACCCTTAGCCCATGTTTTAAGCAGATCCAGCTTTCTGGAAGAAGCCTTAGGATTTGCTAAATTGACGTATCCCCTATTCAGGAATGTCCGTTACGCAGGTTTTACTGTATGCATTTAAAGTAAAACCTCCATAACGGACATTGCCGAATAGCGGACACCTCTATTTTTTTTTATCCCCAACACCTTTAAATCAGTACGTCTTTACCCCTTTAAAGTAGACAACATCAAATAGCGGACTAATTCCGTGCTCTCGGGGTGTCCGCTATTCAGAGGTTTTGCTGTATATTCATTTATATGCTCATTCTAAAGGGTAAAAAGTGTTTACCTTTTTTTGTGACAGTATAAGAAATATGTGCCAAATAAATTCTAGGTCCAGTTGTTGATACTATTCAATAATATTCTATAAACTAAATTTAAAAGATAACGTGCGTTGATATTAACGTTGTCATTAACGAACACAGGCACACACACACACCAAAAAAAAAAAAAAAAAAAAAAAAACTTAAAATCCTTTTTAAAATTTTTTTTAATGAGTTTCTGTTTTATTATTATTTTCATGGATTTTTTTTTAGCACCCAGATATGCATAAAAAAATTCTTTGAGGGTTGAAAAACACTTATAAAAACATTTTTCTTCCCATAAACATCACAATAAAAATAATTTGTGTAAAAAAAATGTTAGAATAATATGAAAATATATACATTCTCGGAGCAAAAGTAATCATAAGAATAATTAGTCTTCAAACCATGCTACTTTCTCAAAATATATTAAATATCAGCATAATTACACTCTGCCAATCAGTCAGAATTATTGGCAATACTTGTTTGAAATCTTGCATTAGAAGTGCGTTTTCAGAAGATATTTATTTAGGTCTTAAATTTTATAACAAAAATGAAGAACCCCTTAGAAAAATATCTCCTACTGTCATGGACGAAAATTGTTCTTATACCCATCTTCTTTTTTTCCTCATATTATTTTAATTTTTTTGCATGATGTTATTTAAATAGATTTTGTTACTATTTTCCGCACATATTTAATTAATTACCCCGATTTTTATAATTTGTTTATAATTACTTTCAAGATCGCTTCATGTTTTAAAATTTAAGTACCATGGTGTTGAGATGTAACGCAGGAAATACATAATAGGTAGGGTAGATGTGCCTGTAATGGACACCCTTAAGGAATTTATTTTAAAATTATTTTTTTATTAATAGTTATAATTATTATATTCCAGTTTTTTTTTTCAACATTATATTAACCTATCAACAATATTTAACCATTTTTATAGTCTTATTTCGCAATATGAATCGAAATTTAATTTTAAATAACAGAAATATATCAAAACACCCAAAAGCCCAATAATGGACACCCTCTGGCCCAGTAATGGACACCTTCTGTTCCAGTAATGGACACCCCATAAAAAGTAATAAATATAATTGTTTTTATGATTGTATTTACAACCAGAATTTAATGAATACATACTAATGAAACAAAATAGTTATTTTCAAATAAATTTAACAATTAGGATACCAGTAATTAATAAAATACTTGTGATAATCATTTACTGTTTGCATCAATTATTGTAACTATCAGAAGATCGATGTTTTAATTATTTTAAGATGGATAGTTTAAAATATTAAATATGTGGCAGTTACAGCTATCAAATTATTGAAACAGTGGGGGATTTAAAAGGCAATTAAAAAAAAATGTTTTGGAATGTTAGTGTTTAGTTTTGTCTCACTATTTTTAACAATTTATCTTCCAGAGACTACTTGATATATCATTTATAGTAATTAATATTACAAATTTGAAAGAAATGATATTCTGAGTTGAATAATTTAAATATTAAATAAAATAATTTCAAAATAAAACTGTAGAACTGATGTTTGCGGCCACTGATCTGCAGACTTAATGTTTTCATGAATATTACCTATAACTTTCATTAATATTACATTATTTATTTATTTATTTTGTCAGAGGTAAATAAGGAAACATTTAAGACAGAAAATAGATTTTTAATAGCTTCTGTAACTTAATTGTTTTTATTTAAACGGAGAGGGATTTAAGCCCCTCTTTCACTGTGCTTTTAAACAATATTTTCTGCTTATTTATATTTTCAAAAATCAATATTTTCAATATTTTCTTAAACAATATTTTCTGATTGCCAGATTATAAAATATGCAAGGTATACATTTAAAAATAAAAAATAAAATATTAAAATTTTATTAATCATATAAAATAACTTAAAAGCAGCTATTTATAAAAGTTTTGGGCATTATTGCATTTTGGTAAGTATAATTTTAAAATAAAATTTGATTATTTAGGTTTACAGTTAAGTCAAAATATTTTATGCACTATAAACATTACTGAAATTGCATTTTTAGCAATGTCTACATGGGGTGTCCATTACAGGAAATGACTAATTAACCATCCCAGTAATGGACATCTCCTCTTAAAACCTTAAAAATAAATGAAATTTTGTAAATGGCCGTTAGTGTATAAAATTTTAAGTTTTCTGTTGCTGCTCAAACAAAAACATTCAAATTTTGCAAGAAAATAAATAATATATAAATTAATTAAACGAAGCCAGCTCTAAGCCTCTTCATTAAGATTTTCACAGAAAAACAGCGAAACTTTGAAACATTATTTTCTGCTTCCTGATTGGTTTGATTAAAAGTGCCAACAATAACCCAGTCTTATAAAACATGCAACGGGGAATTATAAAAAAAAATAATTAAAGCTAAATATTTATTAGTTATTTTTTTATGAACCAAAAACATCAAGGGGTATGTGTCCATTACTCGAAGGGTGTCCATTACTAGCACATCTACCCTATATTCCCTTTTGAAACAAATTTTCATAAAGATTATTAAATATTTATAGATATATATATATATATAGTATCGCCATGCAAATGAATACAATAAGAGGTATTTATTTTCAATAGGAAAAACGGAAAGTTTACAAAATATTCCGAAATTCACGATAACACAAACCCTTTCGCTTTCGACATTTCTTTTCATACTCTATATCCAACATCTAAAGCAAAAAAAAAAAAAAAGTTCATGATGTTTCTCAAAGATAAATTTAAATTTGTTAATATTAAAAGAATCACTTCAATAATATACTCTGTAAGATAATTAAATGGCACTCTTGTCACTAAAAATCAAAATTTGTGTAAGTTAATGTAATGTGTTTGTGTAAGTAATATCTAAAGTTATATCACTGATATAAAATAAAGGAATTCGCAAGGAAAGAACTTACTTGTGCAAAGTTATATAAAAATTAGATTTTTTTTAAACTTATACTGAACAATTTTTTTAATATGTTGCTCAGATGATACGAGCCATTTAACAATCATCAAAATTGTAAATATTCTTTTTTAATAGCATGCAGGAAACATTAATTCTATAATTTTAAAACTTCTTTACATCTTACCAAATCTAATTGAAACTGTTGTATTTTTCACGTAAATAGTATTATTCAAACAATAAATAGATTATTTACTACATGAAACTTTAATTTATAAAGTAAAGATCTAGATAAGAATTAAATATATTTATTAATACTGAAAATCATATGCACTCATTGAAAAGCATCAGAAATAAGCAAACAAATCTTTTCACACAAAAAATATTTATTTGATAAAAAAAAGACAAAAATATTAAAAATTCAAATTAGTCTAATAAGAATAATTTAAATAATAATATATATGTAAGAACGTTCTGTGAATTATCATTCCAAACCAGCGAAATACCTTACCTTGGTGCAAATATCCAAAACTGTAACAGCTAATCCAGTTTGAAGGAAATATTTTTTTAACGATATGGTGATTGAACGCCATTTTAAAAATAAATACGTATTCACATTTTTTTTACCACTGTATTTTTATAGATATCATGCTATATTCTTTTGACTATTTAGTGAGTCTTGAATAAAAACTATCGTAGAAATATTGAAATTTTTATATTTCCATACGATAGGTACCTCCAGCTCTACTCAACACTTTTGCCGAAGCCGGTAAATCGAAATTTGAGTGTAACGGAAAAATGCGATTTTCTCAAAAACTATGTGATCTAGGGTAATCGCTATAATTTTCCTGCAAGGTGCATAACCTGTGGCCCGCGGGCCAAAAGTGGCCGCGATGGGCTCTGGTGTGACCCGCGAATTCGTCAATTTATAACTGGAAAAAATTACAATTTTGGACCATAGGTCGAAGAAAAAAACCGCGAATTTCGTTAGTTTACCGCTGGAAAATAGAAAATTTCATCAGTCAGTTAAGAATCACGAATTCCGTTGATCGGATACGAAAAAATCGCGAATTTTGTCAATGAGGCTCTGAAAAATCGCCAATTTCGTTGATCGGACACGGAAAAATAGCAAAATTTGACGGTCAGGCGCGAAAAATCGTAAATTTCGCTGATCAGACACGCAAAATTGCCAATTTTGGCAATGAGGCTCGGAAAAATCGCAAATTTCGTTGATCGAGCACGGAAAAATCGCGAATTTTGTCGATGAGGCTCGGAAAAATCGCAAATTTCGTTGATCGGACACGGAAAATTAGCGAAATTTCTCGATCGATTCCAGAAAAATTGTGAATCTTGTCGATCAGGCGAGGAAAAATCTCAAACTCCGTCGATCGGCTCCTCCTTCCTTCATAAAGTTCACATTTTTTTCGCAAATTTCGTTGATCGGGCGCGGAAAAAACCGCGAATTTTGCCGATGAGGCGCGGGAAAAAATCGAGATTTTTGCTGATCAAGAACTGAAAAATCGCGAGTTTTGTCGATCGGGCTCGGAAAAATCGCAAATTTCGTTGGTCGGCGCGGAAAAAATCGCGAATTTTGCCGATCGGAAACTGAAAAATCGCGAGTTTTGTCGATCGGGCTCGGAAAAATCGCGAATTTCGTAGGTCGGACGCAAAAAATTCGTCATTTTTGTTAATGATGCGAAGAAAATAGCAAATTTTGTTGATTGGCTGCTGAAAAATCGTCTGTTTATCGCGAGAAAAACACCGAATTTCGTTGATCGGGCGCAGAAATTTTGAAAATTTCGTCGATAAGCCGCGAAAAAATCGCAAATTTCATAGATTAGGCGCGGAAAATTCGCAAATTTCGTCGATCTGGTACTGAAAAATCGCGAGTTTGCTCGATCGGGCTCCGAAAAATCGCAAATTTCGTTGGTCTGGCACGAAAAAATTGCGAATTTTGTTGATCGGGAACGAAGAAATGGCGAATTTTGTCGATCAGGCTCCGAAAAATCTCAAAATTCGTCGATTGGGCACGGAAAAATTACAAGTTTTTTTGATCGGACTCCGAAAACTCGCTAATTTCGTTGGTCGGGCACGAAAATATCGCGAATTTTGAAGACCACGCGGGGAAAGATATCAAATTTTGACGATCGGGCGCGGAGAAATAGCGAATTTCGTTGATTGGAGCGGATAAATCATGAAATCTGTTGGTCGGCTCCGAAAAATTTGCGAATTTTGTCGATCAGGCGCGGAAAAATCTCAAACTCCGTCGATCGATTCCTCCTTCCTCCATAAAGTTCACATTTTTTTTTCGGAACCAGTCACTTTCATGCCTATGTTTGTTTCTTACCACTTTTAATAAAACAAAATTTACTCTCCAGAATAAAGTCAAGGAATATTTTGAAAATAATCCTTGCTATATCTGTTATACATACAAGCGTTAACACTGTTGATATATCCTTACCAACTGAATTGAATATATGTTGACTGGGTAGGGTAACGTTGCGGGGTAAAACTCCCCTTCCTCTCTGAAATCATGATTTTTATCCGATTATAGGCCAAAGATCGCCTCCTTGAAATAGAGTTCTCTCTGTGTTACTGATGTGGCCCTCGACAACTCAGACATTTTAGTAAGTGGCCCTTCTCTTAAAAAGGTTGTGCACCCCTACTTTAAATTAATGTCTACTACCTCTAATTTTTTTATATTTTTAGTTTCAATAGATTCGGAATTAGATGGGGGGGACATATTTTTGCACTACATTTTACACCATAACTTTGAAAATATAATACCTAAAATTAAATTAAATATATTTTTGATTTCAGCGTTACGAAAGCTTTCACACGATATACAAAGAAAATATTTTTTTTCTTCAAGTAACTTAATTAGCCCCTCTACATTTTTCCTAAATATATTTATGAATATTTATTAATCTGTAAATATGTGGGTCAATAATCTTCATTACTTCCCCCAATTTGAACTTTCCACGTTGCATAGTTTACGAGTAAAAGGGCTGTGACAGACAGACAGACACAGGAGTGATCTTATAATGGTTCCGTTTTCACTTTTTAAGTACGGAACCCTAAAAATGAATACACAATACATTGACGTTTGCTTTGAATTTACGGTTTCTTCTTTTATAATTTTTATTTCCAAATCCTTCCGAAGTTCAGTAAATAAATGCAATTTTTTGGGCGGGAACAAATAAGGACGATTTCATTAATTTATCTATTTCTTTTAGAGTTTCCTGACAGAATAGGGCAGGGGAGTTTATTGACCGTCATTCTTAATTTCTCATCAGAGTTAAATTCATTGTCTTAAAAGGCACAAAGGGGTTTAAACACTTAAAAGTTACTGGAATAATAATTAACAAAATATCTAAACTTAGTTTAGAAGTTTGATTAATAATGCGCTCTCCGGAATTATTTTTCTAATAAAACCTTCTTCAAGCGACCAAGAAAAAACGAAAATTGTTTCATTTTCTTCAAAGAAACGGGTTGCTCATGGAAGGAGTTCAACTGCGATGGTCTCTGAATGGTGGTAAAATTAGTATTGAGCCTATGGGAATAAATTTCGTTCCATGAAAAAATGATCGTTCAGGGAGGTGGTCGCTTATTGGAGGTGGTCGCATAGACAGGTTTCACTGTAATTTAAATTCATGTTAAAACACCTTAAATTCCGTTTTCAAAAAGTTATTTTGAAATTTCTGTAGGATGCAGCCCCTTCCCCCCTCTTACTTTAAAATTACTTTAAAATTGTTATATGATAAAAATAATTTTATTTGAATAATTTCGTCTAGAAGAGACGTATAAAAATTTAAAACGTGAAATTTTAATAACTGTGGCAGCAGTATTTCATTAATATAATTTTATTATCTCCATTTAGAAAATATTTTTACAATATAGATTTCCTATTAATATCTAACAAGAAAAAATTATAACGCGTTTCAAATCCTTTATGAGACACACTGTGTTTTGAAATTATTATTAAGTCGAAACTAGCCACTTTCTGACACACAGGAGAGTTAATTTCATTGAATTTCATGAGAAAAACTTGCAGATATTTTTATTCAGATACCAAGGAATGAAACATTGTTTTTTGTTTTCACATGAAAGTAACGGATTTTTGATCTTTAAGAAAATCCATTAAAGTTGGAATTTTGAATCAACATGGCGCCCACAGATTGTTGCCATCGGACAGCAAATTGAGATAATTAACGTTATTCCGCACATTAATTCTTGTTTCATTAATTAATCTTGTTTTAATTAGTAGTTTTAAATAATGGAATGTAAATTGAGATGTATAATTGTATAGTACGTCTCATTATAGATGTATAATTGTAAAATGATAAATGACAGGTTCACAAAACAGGTAATCACTTCTGCTCGCAGTTATACAAGTTACAGAACTCTTTCTCAATACTGTATGCTTCATTTTAGAATGTCATAGTTGTTGTTTGTGTCAACACCAGGTTAATGAATGTTTAGTCTCTTAATTATCAGTGTGCCGTTAATTATTAACAAACTTTAAATCATGTTATTTATAATTAATTTAAATTACTAAGATAGTATAAGGACGACGACGGTGAAGGTATGAGTTCTGACCGGAATTTTTTAATAAGATTGATTCACTTGAACTTTGTTCTTTTACTTGTGTAGTTTTTTCCACAGTTTAACTTTTTTAATGGCTCCCTTGGGTATAACTGCCCATTTTTATGCTTCTTTGTTACTACTAAAATTTATATAATATCTTTGCCGTATTTAATCGCATATTTCGGCGATTAAAAAGTCAAAATTTACTATTAAGTTTTAAGAAAAAAGCGTAAAAGTTGGTAACCTTGCTTATGTCTCTGCAAAAGACTTACAAATCGCCTGGATGTAAAGTTGCTACGCAAGTAAGGAGTTCATCAAAAAGCCTTATAATGTTCCATTGTTCCTGAATTTATATGGTAGTAAGTCTAAATTTACATTATTTTCTTCATAATATTTTTGAATTTCAAAGAATATAATGATTTAGTTCTGATTTTTGATGCGTACTTTAAAAGGCTGTAACAAGTTTTTATCACCGCCCATTGAATATTAGGCCTGAGTGCTGACACAAAAATGGCGGCTGCCGAAGGCGGGTTTTTTTCAGCGTGTGTACAGCCCTTAAATATTCGTACCAATAACTTTTTAAAGTTTTTTCAGCTTTATTTTTCTGAGATTAAGCAAGTCAGAGAAATCTTTTATAAAATACTGGTGTATACATTTAAGGGACTGTACCTACGTCAAAAAAAAAATCCGCCTTCGTCAGCCGCCATTTTTGTGTCAGCGCTCAAGCCTAGTATTCAGGGGGCGGTGGTTTTTATCTTACATGTCGTAAAGATAATAAAAAAGTTCGAGATACAATTTCGTGTATGGTGCCAAAACTTTATAATTTATTGACTGTCTATCATTTCCAAATGCTGATGAAATAAATATGATTTAATTGTTAATTTTCAACTTAAACATTTAAGGGCCGCCTCAAATAAAATTTGTGAGAGGAGCAAATTTTGAAAAAAATTGAAAGGTACGGCATCTATATCTTCCCCAAATTAACTTGAATTTTCTAAAGTGAGATACCAATCGTTAAAGTTATGCATTAAAAGGGAAATTCTATTAGGGGGTGGAAAAATGTAGTGCGCACAAAAAGTTCAACGGGCCCCGGATCGGGTCCTAGGTGACCGGGTCTTAATTGGAATGTAGAAACGGGAAGTAACTAAATGGAAAAAGGTCCCCAAAAACGAAGATCGGGTTAAAAGGAGGCAATTTATTAACAATTTAGGGCACAAAAACTTCAAGGGGCCCTGTACTGGGTCCCAGTGGGCCAGGGTCTTAACTGGGATGTAGTTGGGTATAAGAAAAATTTGTACTAGTTCATAAAGTAGCCGGAGGACCCTAGAAATATGTAAATAAAATTGAAATTGAATCGGATCATTTTTTAAGGACTCCAAGAAGGTGATTATTATTCAAAATTGTTGGTAGCTGAAGTCTGCGATTTTTTTTTTTTTTTTTTTGCCGTTCATTTAATAGCTGGGGGACCTAAGAGGCTGCTAGGAAAAAAGGCTATTGAATCGGACCATTTTTAAGCGAGCTATAATAAGGGACCCAAAAGGGGCCAACTGATGGTTGAGAGCAGGGCCATAACAGGAAAACATGCAAAAAATCTTGGACTTAGCGTTATAGATCTTCAATGAGTTGAAATTTAACATAGAGTATAAATTAATCATTAGAATAAAAATTTTAAAGAAGTGCGAAAAAAATGGCGGGAAATGCTTAAAAAGGGGCACTAGGGCCACAATAAAATACGAGGGTATTGGCTCGCGGGGAGGAGCTCAAAACTAAACTTTAAACTTATACATTGAGAGGGTGACACAATTAGAGGTGAAAAATGTATGGCGCACAAAAAGTTCAAGAGGCCACGAGTTCTAGGGGTCCAGAGTCTTAACTGCATTGTAGAAACGAGAGAATAACTAAATTGAAATAAAAGGTCAAGTGCAAGTATTACTCGCGCTCAGAGGGTTTCGTACAATAAATATATGAATTATTAACTGTAATATTAAAAATATCGTTGCTAAAAGATTATTAAGACTTTGTAAAAAACTACACAACGTAGGATTGGGTATAACTGTATATACTAGAAAAGTATGTATGGGTATACCATAAAAGTTCAAAGAGATATGAAGCCTAAATAATATCAAATATTGCTATTCTGTATAGCTCTTTTTTTTTAAATCTTATCCTAATCTGTTTATGATGAACTTAATTCGGTACTGACAATAAAAGTAGTATGTATTTAAGATTTATTTGGCATTTTATAAAACTAAATTAAGCGTAGTAATAATCTTTTCTTTTTACAGTATAGCTAAAACAAAACCCTTGTTCAAAGTTTAAGCTTGGCATTGTGATAAGGACGTCGCAAATTTTGCAACGACACCTTGGTCTGTGCCGCATTTTTCGGGATAGGTTTTTAATTAACTTTTAAAGGCACAAAGGCGTATTGAGAGATCCACTCAATGCAAACTAGTCGCGAATCCCATAGCATTTGTGTGATGAATTCTAATTAAACTAGTCTGTTTTTAACAATTCGACATTTATTGCTTTTATACTGCTACTGGGTATTGCATTACACAAATATATCATTAAAAGTTGTTATCTAGACTTTAAAAGCCGACGGTACATAGAGCACGCCGCACCTGTCATTATGTATGTCCAAACCGTCCGTGTCTTTAAGGGTTACTATCTCGGCCAATTACCGGCGATTTTTTTTTGAAAATAATTATCAATAATGCTTCTATACTTCTGCTACTCAAAAACTATATGTGACCTAGGTTAATAGCTATAGTTTTCCAGCAAGGTTTAAATTAACGTCTACCACCTCTAATTTTTTCATAATTTTAATTTCAGTAGATTCGGAAATAGGGGGTAGGGGAACATATTTTTGCGCTTAATTTTTGACAATATATCTGAAAATATAATACCTAAACTTAAAAGAAATGTATTTATGAGTTCAGCGTTGCGAGAGCTTTCGCACAATACCCCACGCGATATACACAGAAAAGATTTTTTTTAAGAAACTTAATTAGCCCCTCTACATTTTTCCAAAATATATTTGTGAATATTTAATAATCTATAAATATATGGGTCAATAGTCTTTATTACTTCCCCCAATTTGAACTTACCACGTTACATAGTTTACGAGTAAAATGGCTGTGATAGACAGACAGACACGGGAGTAATCTTATAATGGTACTGTTTTTACTTTTTAAGTATGGAAGCCTAAAAAGGACCCTCCAAAACTAAGATTATAAGGGAGGAACATTATTAACAATTTCGGGCACAAAAATGTCAAGGGGCCTGTACCTGTCCCCAGGGAGCCAGGGTCTTAACTGGAATAGACAATTAACTAAATGGAGAAAGGGACCCAGGTCTTAAAAAAGTAAACATCTGACCCTACCTTGGACTATCCTCACCCAAATTTTCAGATGTCTAAGTGCGTTGGATTTTGCTAGCCATCGCAGACAGGCACACAGATAGAGCGCAAAACTTTCTTTTACTAGTATAGATAAAAATTTGCAGTTTTATCGAATTTCGGACCCCCCCCCCCCCACACACACACAAAAAAAAATAAATAAATAAATAAATAAAAAATAAAAGAGAGAGGCTGACATTTAATTTCTTTAACGATTTTTTGCTTTAACACAAAAAACTGCCACAGCCTCAAAAAAAAAAAAAAAAAAAAAAAAAAAAAAAAAAAAAAAAAAAAATTATTTCGTTCAAACAAATATATTTTTTTAATTGTGTAAACTAAATTATTTGGTTAATATAGCTTCACTCAAATTTTTACTTGGGCTGATCAAATGATTCTAATGAGCTAAATATAGTTATCATAACCAAATAGATTTAGTTACAAGAAGCAAATGGATGTTTTACTTTATAATATAGATACGTCTAAAAGCTAACACGCTGAAAAGTGTTATCTTTATAGCACGCTACCATCTTAAATATGTGTGATAAAAAGAAGGAAAAAAAAAAAAAGAAAGAAAGAAAGAAACTAGACAACAGGAATTCTGCATTTTCAGAATTTAGTGTCGCCCCGGCATTTCCATTACTTCATTTTCTTCTGATGGACTGGTGGCTTCTATTATTATGAAACAGCCATTATAAATGAAGCGTTAGGTGAAGATGAAAGAGCAGCCGTAAAAAATTATGGCCATTTTTTTTCCATTCTGACCAGAAAATCCGAGTTCTAACTTTTTACGACTGCTCTTTCATCTTCACCTAACACTTCATTTATAATGGCTTTTTCATAATAATAGAAGCCACCAGTCCATCAGAAGAAAATAACTCGGTTAAGCGGGACTCGGATAATCGGGACTCTACTGCAAAACATATTTCAATTTTAAGACTTAAAGCACACGCTTTTATTTTATGTAAAATGACGTCATTTGCATTAATATAGATACTTAAAATTAAATATAGTTTATAACAGCTCAATGTTTTATCATAAATCATTCCTTTATATTTTTCTCAAAATAGCACGTATTTTAATTAATTTTTTTTTTCAATTTTTATGAGAAAATGGCAACAAAAAGATATAATTCTTATTTTTCAACAATTTTGTCTTTACTTTCTACAGAAATGGAGTACTTGAGTTTCCAAAATGAAACAAATGTCGCTAAAAACTAAAAAGAAAAATTAATATTTCAAAAATAAATGGAGATGCAGTTTTCAAACAAATTGCATTAAAAAGTACTTAAAAAAAAATGCTGTAGAGTATTTAATCTCACAATGAAACATCGGCTTTTGTTTTACGGCTGGCTTATACAAGGTAATATTATTTATTGGAGACAAAATAAGCTGGGAGAAAGAAATAGCATACCAGGGGCTAAAAAGAAAGAAAGAAAAAAAATTATCTAAGCAACGAATGCGTTTTTTCCTGAACTAATATCAGTTTCACTGCAGTAAAGTCGATAATATAATAAATAGTTCAAGGATTATTTTCTTTCTTTTTTTTTTTTAACTCCGCTATTTTAAATTTCAGCGCTCATAGTAGCAACGATATAGATAAACGCGTGGAAATTTTTTTCTATCGTTAAAGGGCAATAAGTGATTGAAAATACGGCTTCGATCAAAAAGTAGATTACATGCAAATCTCGATTTTTTTCTTTTTGAGCGCAACGTGGGTGACCTACAAACTTTAGAGTTTCAGGAGGTCAATAAAGCATGAAACACGGTAAGTATGGAGGGCAAACCTTTATTTTTAGATTCTTTTTTCTGTATTATTATTATTATTATTATTATATTACTATTGCTATTATTATTACTTCTATCATTATTTACTATTATTTTGTGCAGGGTTCGTTGATATATATATCAATCGATATATATCTTGATATATATCATGATGTCTTGATATATATCATGATATATATCCGATATTTATTGTCAAAATATCAAGATTTTTGATATTTTCGATATTTTCATATTACTTGATATTTATTTTCAAAATATCAAGATGTGTGATATTTTCAATATTTTTCTATATTTGATATTTATTTTCAAAATATTACTGTGCAAGATATTTTTAAAACAAGTGCAAATAAAATTTCCAACAGTTATTGACTGTGTTGATCTGTGAATAAAGAATTTTTGTCTCTAATAGTGACTTTTTAGCCGAAGAAGAAAACAGATATCTTTTCCAAGCTTTATGTTTGATTTTTTTTACTTTCAACTGTAGATTATGAGCGACATAATTAATTCAGAACAGACACTGAAAGATAAACTGTCTAATTTAGATACTCAGTTATATACAGCTTCATTAGAAAAGAATCTGTTCAGGTATTGATTTAGTTCAGTTGTTTAAACTGTACAGTATGTTTAGGGAATAAAAAATAAGGTAAGCTTACATTTATGTTGAAAATTTTCAATTAAAACAACTGATAAATTTCTCATTTCTAGATAGTTGATACTGAATCACATGGCATTTTCTTTTCTTTTCTTTTTATGTAAGTGTATAAAGCAAGTTGTTTCTGTTTTCAATTAATTGATCTTCAATTTTGTTCTAAGTAAAAAAAAAAAAAAAAGGGAAAAGAAAAATGTGCTTTTAGTATATTGTTTAAGTTTTCATGTTAAGTGCAATAATATGTTTTAGTTTCCAATTTATATTATGCTTGAAAATATTTATTATCAGCAGTAAGTTTACTAGTTTGAAAATATCAGATATATATCAAAATATCGGATATTTTTTATATTTTCGAAAATATCATGATATTTACGAACCCAGATTATGTGTGACAAAGATGTCGACAGCGTTTATTTCGCCGGAAAAAGTGCAGTGCGATTTATGATCAAACCACTCCGATTATGGAAAAATACCATATCTTTGTACCGTTGTTGCATTGTAGAGAAAAATCTATATTTTATTCATGGTTACCAGCGCACAGTGAGGCAAAATCCCGAAAATCTGGCCAAAATATGAAAAAGTTATTTAAATGCCACGAAATTTCGTACACAGGTGTTTTTCAGGATGCTGATCTCGATTCTAAAATTAAAATTGCAAAATACAAAATGGCGGATCTAATATGGAGGACTTAAAATTAAAATGCTTTGAAAGTTATTCCATTTCTATGAAATTTCGTATACAGGTACTTTTGAGGATGCTAAGTACGATTCAAAAATTAAATAAAAAAAATGGCGAATAAAAAATAAAAACAATTAGATTTAAATGAAATATTTCGAGTTCCGAAATTAAAAAGTTTCGAGGCTAAACATGACAAGGTGTTTTCAAGGAACTGAGATGTTTTTAATCGAAATTAAACGATGAGTATTTATTTATGAAATACGATTAAGTACATTAAGGAAAAATAAAATACTACAAGGTTTAATTTCTATATATTATTAAAATAAAACGAAAGGATATTCTAAAATTCATCTTCTGAATCATCTGTAGTATACTAAGTAGACTCTTCAGAAGGGGAGGTGTCGAGACATTTTACAGAAGTTTCTGTGCTTATAGGGGCAAGGATATTTGTTTCTTCGATGGTAATTTACGTAAGCTTGAAATGAAGGGATCTGATAACATTAAAAGCCGCAAAAAAATCTTCCATTGTTTACGTCCTACTGCATTTTAGGGAGAAACCTTCTCCATACCTTTTGATCAATTTGTTGCGCGATTCTTGAGCGTCTCCCGTCATTTGCCCAACAGGCAACAATGAGGAAGCTATTATTTCTGTGCAATGAATAAGTAGTTTGTGCACTGAAGTTGGCGTATAGAACTAGGAATACAATTCGACGAATTTACAAGCAAATATCTTGTGAGCAATAATCCACGAAATTGGTCAAATGAATGTTAAGAAATTACTTGTAATATGACGTGGAATCATTTGATCAAATCTTCGTCTACGCTCCTTATGAAAACAGAAATAGTTGCGTTTTCAAAGAATCGACGAGCCGTATTGTAATCATTTGTGCTTACTAATCCGAGCTTTGATTTATCGACGAGAAGTCCTAATTGTAAACGAAATCTTTTTTGTAAATTTTGTTTTGTAATTTTAATTTTTTTTTCCTTCTCGTCAGGAGTGCACACTTGCCATTCCTTTATATCCCGTTTGTATGCCAAATGCAAGCTACAATCAAAAGATCTTATACAGGCACATGTGACGTGGACATCCCGAATTATACATGATTTTCATTCACTTTTAGTTTGAAAATGTCATCAAGATTATTAAACTGGTCTGAAGTTGTCTGACATAGGTATCAACGTTCAGTTGACAAATTACTAGTAATGACAATAAAAATTTTACAATCAATCATCGTTAAAGTTAGTTTGTAATTAACGCCTACTTATTTTCTATTAATGATTGTTTTAAAAGGAATAAGTTTATTCTCCTGATCTGTAATATAATCCCTTTCACTGACAGTAGCTTCCGTATTTTCGTGCAAAAAATGGATTCTGATGAGCCTAAAAAATCGAGGAGATGAAGATCTCGAATTTTTCCATGGAAGGATTTCTCAATTATTCGTAACACTTAAGTTCTAGTGGCACTAGAGAAGTGAAAAAGCTATTTGAACCTAATTTCTACCATCATCAACGCTAAATTTTTGTTTAAAAGTACTTTGACCAGATGTACTATCACATCTCCACTTGAAAATAAAATTCAGATTGCTAATGTTCAGATTCTTAATACTTTCCGTTTGCATTAATAAAATACATGCTGCAGTATCATCTAGCAAAGATTGCAATTGACAAGATAATTCTTCTAATTACGATCGAATACACAAAATTATCTACATTATAAAGGACAAACATATCTGTGCATAACGCATACGTCATTTTGCGAATGTCAACACTTTGAAATTTGAAATAAAATTTTGGTTTTGCAATTTTCTCTACTGCAAATTTTTAAACTTCTAAACATCGCACATTTTAAATTTTTACACCGTTGTATGAGGAACAAAATGCTCTTTTAAATGCAATTTGTATGAAAGCTGTATCTCAATTTATTTTTGAGATATTATTTTTTTTTGTAGTTTTTAATACCATTTTTCAAATCGTGGCAACAAAAGTACCTCATTTCTATTGAAAGTAAACAGAAAATTGTCGAAAATAGGAGATACTGTATCTTTTTGTGGCCATTTTCTCATAAAACCTGAAAAAAAAGTTGAAATTAAAATATGGGCTATGTCAAGAATATTGTCTGTTATTCCGTGATAATGACGTCATATGCGTACTTTTCGATAGACGAAGTTTAAAACTGGATTGTAAAAGCGGATACAAATGACGTCATTTTATAAAAAAGCGTGTATTTTAATTCTTAAACCTGAATTATGTTTTGTAGAAGTGCGTCATTTTCACAGGCCTACTGCTTTGAAATTCTTCACAGGTGAAAATGCTTCACTTTTGAAAATAATGTAATCGAAATCGCACACTGATAAAACGCAATATTTTACTAAAATTTAGAGTGTCTTTATAAAAGAGAGGTGACATGCAATTAATAGCGATTTATAATTATATTACAGAAATTGATGATTCTCGCTTGGATGCACTTGCTTCGCCGAGTTAGACAAGCAAACAAATAATTCGAAATTTAAAATAATATCATGTTCTTGAATTTTTTGTCGAAAATTCTCTCGAATAATAAAATTTTAATGCTATTCTTTAGGTCATTCTACTATAATTTTATCAAAATAACATAATTTGCTTAATTTAATTTTTCATAATTTTATATAATCTATATATTTAAAACACAAGTGTGTTTTTTAGTCATCTGCCCTGATCTTTCTGCTGAACTAATTTTACTAATATATATATTTTTTTTTAACTGAAAGCTGTTCATTTGTAGATGTGATCGCACTATCTGTTTTTTTTTAATATCCCCACATTTATATTTTTATTTTAAAAGCATTTTATGAAATTTCTTCAAAATGGTGAAAAATAGATAGCTTTCATTATTGCAGACAAGAGAGAAATAATGAGGTATTTTTATCTTTATTCATACTATTTTCTGATAAAAATTCAAAATTGTTGATAAAAATTGTTGTATACGGTTTAGTGGCGCAAAATCCCATTAGGAGTATAATATTATATTAGGGGCATAATAATGGAAAATGACTTACTGCTTTTGAAAACACGCATTTTTCCTCATAAGTTATCTATATATTTAAAACTTCCTTCTGCATGTGTACTGATACTAAATTTCAGGCACTAGGCGAAATGCTTATTTAAGTGAAAATCAAGTCATATTTAAAAGAAAACCATCATTTTCTTAGATAAAACTAAACGTTTTAACACAAATGCGTCTAAAAAACATAAATTACGGAAGTTTTTACCCTCCGCAATTGAAATTAGAATCTCGAGTAAAAGAGTACGTCTGTTCACATAAAAGATGTTGCTGGCAATCGTGACTTCAAGTTTTGAGTTAAAATGATTTTAAAATGATCAAACAAAATACATTTTTTTAAATGATGAATATGGATATGAGAAGTGCGTATGCAAATTTTGAGAAGATGAAAATTGCTGTTTTTCATTCCGGAATACCAAGCATTAGAGCCTCAATTGATAACCACATTCTAATAACTGATCTTTATTGTATTTTACTGATTATGTATCTATATTATAAAAAACAAACGTATGAGCGTAACACTGACATCATTTTGCGAATGGCAACACTTCACGATCAAATTTCGGTTTTGAAATTTTCTCTACTGCGGTTGTACATTTTCCATTTTCGTCGCATAGGGGAAAAATTTACGTTCAAATGTTTAAAAACTATATCTTAATTGACTGACGTATTATGTTTTCTAAAATAATTTTTAAGCATGATTTTTTTAAAGTTTATCTTACCACGCGCCGGTTTCAATACATTATAATAATAAACATTTTGCACATAAGGCAACAAGCATTGTTCAGCATTTGCTTCTAACTATTTTTGCATAACGAAATTAATACTTCCTTTATAAACAAATAAAAGAATAATTTTAAAAGAACACCAATCTATCATATTTGTGAAAGACAAATTAATAAAATTAATACTTTGAAAAAGCAGAATTTTGAGAATTTTGAAAAAGCACAAATCTAACATATTTGTAATCGTACAATTTAAATTTTCGATCACCAAATAGGATTTTTTTTCAAATGGAATTTGTTTGCAAAGTTTTCATCTCAGTTTACTGATTTTCTATGGTTTTAAAAACAATTTTAAAGCATGAAATATTTTTAAATTCATGTATAGCACGCGGAGCTCGATTACGAAAGATTAATCCGTTTGCCCTTAAAACAAAATAAAGAGTTCATCCTTTTCTTACGGCTAATATCCATTTAAAAAAAACTTCCCTGTGAATAAATAAATAAAATAATATAAATAAAACACACATTTAACAGACATGTAAGCTCTGAAATTATCAGAATATAAACGGATGCTGTAAGCATGCTCTTAGCATGCGGCTAATAAAAAAATATCGCTTTTGATAAATTTCAAAAATTTATTTGATTATATAATTCGTATTTTTCATATGCAAAATGCTTTTTTAATATAAGTGGACAGTCTAAAAAATTTATTGCATAAAAAAATATTAGTTTTCAATTAAAAAAAATGTTTTCACCTATATTTTGTAACCCGGGAAGACCGGGTACGATCCCCTAGTTAGCTATAAAGATAAGAAAATGTATTTCTATTGTATCGATGATTGAGAATTCTTTTCACTTTTTTGTTACTAATCTTGCTTATCAAATTCCTTTATGCTTATGATTATAATACTTATTTGTAATATAATACATAATAATCTATCACAAAACTGAATAATCTAAAAATTTAAAAAATGTTTGCCAGCTGAATTACTGTGAAAAGTAATAAATGTCATAGCTTTTGAAACGACTAAAAAAATGATATTTTTACTTGTGGTTACAAAAACCTGCACGAAATGCAGAATGGCAGTTTTTGGCAGCTAATTTTTCATGATTCATTAGATAATAGTTCAGGGTATTGTTTCCATTATATGTCGTTGCGGAACACCTTGGAACTTATAAACTTTTTGATGTTTGAAAGCAAAAAAAAATATATTTTTGAAAAAAAATTATCAAAAATAATCATGAAATTATTAAATGTTATGTACTTAATATAGTTTTTGTAACATGGGTAAAAAAAAGTACACACTATCATCGTGTGAATCCATTTTAAAGCATTAAAATCGGATGATATGGAAAAATGTAGCATGTGTTTAGAAGAACCTTTGTTTTGCTCTTTTTGTTCGCCTCAGATGATAATCCTCCAAGCGTCACTTTTGAAAGGATACAGGTTGCCAAAGTAAAACGAAAACCTTTTAATAAATATAGATTCTGACCCTCCAGACATAATTCTAGCCATCTGTATAGTCAAAATTTCCTAAATAGTAACTTTATTTTTCGACTTTTGGCCAGCTTTTTGGGATTTTGCCCCACTGTGCAGCGGTCCCGATTTCTTGATTTAAATTTAAATGTTCTGCGCGGAACAGCTAATTTCACGAATTTTGATACTATAAATCGTTCAGGGCCGTAACGGATAGCAATTCCATTTGGAGCACCCAAAGAATGAAATAGATGTACGAGAAATTTAATTTGTTGAAGTCAACTGCTAATGCAATTTCGAAAACTTAAAAAAATTTAGTGACACGCGAAATAGAATTCACGTTTCAGGTATATCCCAGAAAAAATGTACTATAAATTTATATGTTAATTTTTTTAAGCATTTTAGTTTCTAATTTCTATGGTGAATTAATATAGTAAAAAAAAAAAAAAAAAAAAAAAAAAAAAAAAAAAAATTAAAGATTAGCCCGAGATCATTCCGAGGCAGATCCCACCCTTCCCCTTCATCCTAAGTCATAATGTCATGTATCTAATTTGTTGCAAGTTTCGTCTACTTTCTGAATTTGTAGATAATTTTTCCCTAAAACAATAAAAAAATTGTCTTCTAATGCGAAGAACAAATCTTCATTTTCTATGATAAATTTAGAATTAGCTTATTTCATATCCTAGTACTCACCAGTATACGGAGGAACAGAAAGAGAATCTGTAAGGAAATAAAATCTTCGATAAAATACAATAAATTATCAGAGTTCTCTACGACAGGACTGTCCAACTCGGTGCCCGCGGGCCCCATGTACACCTTATAAGGTTTCCATGGCGCCCTTTGGAATGATTTTTGTTACTAGAAGTTTATTAGATAGAAATCCAGTTTAAAAGGTGCTCTGTTAAAATCAATAGTGTTCCACATGATTTTTAACACTTTCCAACAAAGTTGAAAAGTGTTTATGCATTCGGTTTGTCTGTCAGTCTGTCCATCTGTCCACACTCTAACTCCCGTAAATATACTCGGATTTTCATGCAATTGATAAAGTTTATTTAGGGTCACCAAAGCATGTTTGGTATTGTATATGAAGTATGTACGATTAGTAGTTCATTTACAGGGCACTCAAAAAGTATTCCATTACATTATGGTACTTGGGGAAAAATCATTTGCAGAGTATTTTAATGACATTACGCTATTTCAAATGTATTGAAACTGATATAAATCACTGAATTTCACTACGATCACGTTCAAAACTGTATACATATTAATCGTACAATGTTAATACTGGAATCTGGAGTATATTGACACAGCTACGCCACCTGGTGGACGGGGTTGATAATGCAAATACGCGGGTTTTCAGTATGACGTCATATATGACAGAATATCTACTATCTGCGCATCTCTTGCGCATATTTTCTGAATCTTTACTCACTTATGGAAGATGAATCTTGTTTACCAGATTTATTGCAAAATATTTTTATTACAGTTTGTTTTGGTAAAATTGTGTACATTTAAAAAAAAAAATAGTCACAATATCATTTTAATTTCGGGAGAAAGAGCACTAATGCTACGAAAGCCTTATTGCCTTTTGCCCTTAAACTAAAATGACAATGCAACTTTTTCTTTTTTAAATACACGTATTTTTATCAAAACAAGCTGTAACAAAAATAGTTTGCAATAAATCTGGAAAACAAGATTCATCTTCTGTGAGTAAATAGCAATTTGAAATTCGTGATTGAATTTTTAACAGGAATTCCTTAAATGGCTTTGTCTGTTGCTGTAAAAAAATCTGGCGATTTTAGGAAAACTATTGAAGTTAATGTCTAGGCTCGCAAAATATACAAACAAATGAACAATACTTGCTAGTTTAATAGTACACCATTTAATGCATGCATTTTAAATTAAAGTGATTCCGAATATAAAATGAAATGAGTTTTAGATTAAATGAATGAAATATTTGTAAGTTGTATATAACATGAGTACAATACGATCAAACGAATATTGGAAAGTTATCGTCTGCGCTTGATAAACCAAGAAGAGGACTTAAAATTGAATATTTTATTTATTATTAAATTTTATACATACTCTGAATATTCATAAGTGTTTTATTCTAATCGGGAATACAACCGTGTATATCATTTTTTATAACTTTAGCACATCAAGAATTCCGTAAAAAATGAGACTACAAAATTCTATCTTTACATATTTAAACTACTTACTAATTTTTATGCATCGTTCTTCATTACATTAATAAAACATAATTAAAATCGAACGTATTTAAATCAGCAAGATTTGTATTATATAATTAAATAAGATTTTATCTTATTTTTATAAATTGAAATAAAAGTAAGTAACTAACTTGTTTTACTCTTTGGAAAAGGACAGAGCTGAATTCTACCAGGAAAAGAATTTTCGTACAATTTCGAAAACTACAGCTATTCGATGGCCAACATTTTGCCATTTTAACAAATAATAATAGTTCTGAAAAAGAACTATTTTTATTTAAATAATTAACTACAATAAATAAATTAAATAATCACGAATAAAAATTAATTGAATATTCTATGCTGTCAGAATGTAAACACGACGTCCATAAAGAAGAAAACAGTTAAGTATATTCCTGTAGTTCAACCCCGTCCGCTACGTGGCGTGTGACCTTGAATGATGTGACCTCGCCTTTAATCTTGCGGTTACCATTACCATTTCAGATAGGACGCTTACTTTATATACTGCTTTGATCACGTTAGAATAAGGCATTCATAGCATTTTTTATTCATTTACAGGGACACACAAAAGAAATCGGTTACAGAACTGTCTTTGAGTAATAATTGCTGGAGTGTACGGTTTAAAATTCGGTATGCGATTTTAAATTTAATTAATGCTTTGCATGTTACTTGTTATATATAAATTATATACCTCATATACAGGGCTGCACAAAAGTATTCACGTGCCATTCTCCTTATTAGCGGAAATTGCTGAAAGGGAATTTTCAACTGAAGTATAAGTATTTCTTAAGTAAACTAAATTTTGGCATGCATGTAGTTAATGGGTATAAATCTATATATCATATACAGGGCTGCTGAAAAAATTAGGATAATTTTCCGATTGTAGATGGGAACAGCGGGATTTGGGTTTTGAAATGTGTTATGCGTTTCCATTGACACATGTGAGTTTCAGAGTCAAAAACAGCAAACTGAATTTATTTTTCTGTATGTTATTAACTGTTTTAAAAATATTGTCATTGTTAATGTATCTTACCATATGCAGGGGATTTGAGTCTTCCCCCGGGATTGCACTTATACTCTAAAGCGAAAGCTGGGTACCCGGGGCGGTCATCCCTGTCATCCCTGGTTGCATTAGACGTAATATTTTAATTTTTTAAACGGTGCAGTTTTGTTCTATTATTCTGAATGTGTTGGAAAGTGTTTCATAATCTATGCTTGACGCATGATTTTTTCTTGTTTATTATAGTCGGCGTTAAATTTTCGGCTTCTTTCTCTACAAAATATTTTTATTATCATTTCTTCCAGGAAAATGTAATTTTAAATTTACCATGATTTATGTTTTTTTTTCAGCACTTATTTTTCACGCTAAGCTCTGAACAGTAGGGAGCCTTATGGATCACGTTGTCAGGTGTCTGTGCATCTTGGAAGTTTGCATACCGTTACACCCTAGAAGGGTTGTCAGTATGACATCTATTCCATTCAGAAATTTTTAATTGATACCAGAAATTACAAATACTAATTTTTTACTTTATTTAATGACAGACATTTTAGGATTACTTAAAGTAAAAAAAAAAATTAAATTTCCGGTGGAAATTTATAATTTCTGAATAAAAAAAGGAAGCCAAACTGACAACACTGCCGCCTATATAGAGTTAGTTTTCTATTTTAAACTCTATTAAGATTTTCACGATTTTTACGAGCTACAAAAGCACGAGATCTGATGATAATACGAACAAAACATCTATTCATTTCAATGTGAATTTTGGTATAAGTATGGTAGAATTAGAAAAGAAATCCATTTTTTATCGAAAACCCTCAGCGATATTTCTACATTACAACTGTTAGTCAAAATGCTACAATTTACCAGTTTTACCAGAGAATTTCAACTTTCAAGGAGCCCCCCACCCCCCCTCTATCAAAGAAAATGGAATGTTCTGAGGTATTAAAAGAATGAAGGAAAGAACGGACATATAAGAACATTTCAAATACTGCCTCTGTGAAAGATTTATTGCTGAAAAATGTAGAGGAAGGAGCTTAGAAAAAAAAATTATTTGTCGCTTTCTTTAAATCCGGGCTCTGGGCCATATTAACGAGCTCTTTTATGTGTCTTATTGCACTATCAGAATAAAAATCGAATTTGAAATCAATAGCTCGAAAATTACAGTGCTATTGGAATGTTAGCCTGGACTTTCCTGGAAAAATTATGATATTATGTTAATTTTAGCATCGAGGTAATTAGAGGAATTAATAGTTGTAATTAGCTGATTTATGTGTGTGTTTTTAAGATTCATAGTATATTCACGGGTATTACGAGTACTTTTATCATTTCCTTGCTTCTGGTATTAACTGAGTTCGACTGCATCTGAATTACATTAATTGCAGTGCATTAATAATAATTCGTAGATTAATTTCTGTTTTTTTTTTTGCCATATTTTGGCAATTATTAAAGAATAACAACAGTTTTTATTAGGTCTAAGTATAACAAACTTTGCCTTTTATAATGACCATTTTTAACCCCCCCCCCCCCCCCATTACCGCAGGGTGTTCTGATCACCCCACGAGTAAAAGCATGCGCACAAGTATGGAACTACTCAAGCTCAAGATGAAATAATTTTAGTAGCTGCACACATTTAATTTTTATCATAGAAATAATTAAATGTATGAATAACTTTTATTTATTTTTAAATTTATTTTGAGTCATTTACATAGAATTTTGCCTTTTTTTTTCTTTACTTTTTTTTAGAAAATGTCGAAATCTTCATGGGAAATGGAGCAAGAGAATTTGTAGAATCTTTTGGCTTCTGTATCATTAGGTTCTGAAGATAATGAGGCAGCAGGTACTGATGATAAGTTTTTAGATGGACACTTTGGGGAACGTTCTGATCACAATTCGGAATCAGAACAAGAAGCTCATAAAATATTGGAACAAGATTCTGATGACGAACTACAGTCTGTGTTAATGAATAACATTATCAAATCATTATACATAAGCAAAACTTAATGTGTGTTGTAATATAGCAAAAAAAGTCATAAGACAATATTTGTAGCGTACAAGTAATGTAAGTAATAAATGTAAATCATTTCCTGTAATGTAGTAGTACATTTGAACTTTTTTTTTTTTTTTTTTTTTTTTGTATAATTTTTATAAAATTATATGTTTTTTGTATTTCTGAATTTATTTAGAATAAGTTAAAATAGGCTACTTTAATTATGCGTAAATTACAAGATTATTATGAATCATTATAACTTAATAATTGTGATAAACGTTTTGGGGTGTTTACAACACCCCGCGAGTGATCATGTGACAAAACAGGCGCGAGTGATGGAGAGTTAAATGCAGTTAAATGCCTGTATTAGAACAGATATCAGTAAAAAGTGTTATTCTTCACAAAGTATAAATATCATAAAATATTTCCGCTTTCATACAAGTGCTTGTTTTTGTAGTCTTTTTTATTATCCGAAAACATATGCACTCTTCGTTGCGAAATAGAACACGCTTTCTATTTTATTATTATTCTGGTTTTTCCCTGCGATTTATGTCGAAGAAGCTGCTTTTTCACGTGTTCAAGTTATACACGTGAAATAGTCAGAAGTTTCACGCGGTTTTATTTTTCTAATCAACCTTCTTAAAAAAATGAAGTAAAATAAGAAAAAATTAGAACATTAGGAGACAAATTTCAAACTGTTATAATGAGATTAGACTGCAGGATAAAAATGAAAAAAAGAACGCATTCTGTAACCGAAACAAGGACAAAAATTCAATGCACCAGACGGAGATTATGAAACACTTTCCGTCACAATTAAAATATTGTTAAGAAATTTAATTTTTCCATAGAATCAAATGAGATAGCTAAATAAAAGATTTAAAAAATCCTTAACGCAGTAAACTCCATTTTAAACCTTTATCTACTGGCGGTACTTATAAGTACAGTAGAGTGTACGATTATCCGAGTTAGCATGGACCAAGCTCACCTCCGATAAGCAAAAAACTCTGATAAACCGGATTTACACAAATCGTCACCAACTAAGGAGATGACATATAAATTTTCACTTCATTCAGGAATTTTTATGGTGCTAGTAACATTTCTTTGATGTAGATTTCCGTTACTTTTAAGAAAAACGGGGAATGAAATTGTTTATTTGAAAAAAAAAAACCATTGATAGTTTTTTGTTTGTTGAAAATTTTGCTGCAGTTTTTTTTTTTTTTTTTTTTTTTTTTTTTTTTTAACAACTTACCAGTAAATTTTGCCTAATTCAATTGCCGAATTCTAACAATTGTCAACGATTAAATAAGGCAAAAATTTTGTATTAAATTTTAGAGGTAACAAAACCGTACAAATTGGCTGCTTTGTTATTATATTAGTGTCTTGAAAATTGCAGGTGTAGAATCTTCTTTCTGCTCAAAGTATTAAATAGTTTTTTTTTTCAATCCAACTTGTGCCTTTGGAATGGATCATTTTCTTCTGATGAACTGATGGACTGATGGCTTCCATTGTTATGAAACAGCCATTATAAATGAAGTGTTAGGTGAAGACGAAAGAGCAGTCGTAAAAAGTTAGAACTCTGATTTTCTGGTCAGAATGGGGGGGGGGAGGAAAATGGCCATAAATAAAAAAAATTATGTCCATTCCCCCCCCCCCCCTCCCCCCCATTCCGACCAGATAATCAGAGTTCTAACTTTTTACGACTGCTATTTCATCTTCACCTAACACTTCATTTATAAGGGCTGTTTTATAATAATGGAAGCCATCAGTCCACCAGAAGAAAATAACTCGGTTAAAGCGGAAACTCGGTTAAGCGGGACTCAAATAATCGGGACTCTACTGTACCATTAAAATAACTTCTTATAAAATTCATTTAATACATCGATTAGTTGTAATATAGTTTCGAAGGAGTGATAGATACATTACTTTATATTATTCCAAAAGCACTATTGGTTACACAAAACAGAAATATTTTTAAAAGTATGATTTCTTTTGCCTTTGTATCTTTTCAACTTTCTTTTCGTTGGGGGGGGGGGGGGGGGAGAATTTTTCAATTCGGAAATATTTCTATATTTCTATTCTAAGAAAATTATATTTGCACATTTCCTAATTCTATAAAAAATTACACAAAATCCCTATAAATTCAAATTTAATTAATTCTTCTAAATCCTTCAATCCTTCTAAAGTCCTTCAAAAATTTATTAAATGATTATGTAAATCTTCTCATGTAATTTAAACAATTCATGAAAAATACATTAGAAGATAAAATTTTTATGAATTCATAATTCAGTATATAAAGGGCTAAGCAATATCTGTCCATAACCGGTTAACGCGCGGGAATTTTTAATACACTTTATTGCTTGACCGTACATTATTGTTGGGACAAGCAAAAAACAAAGGTACTTTATTTCTGGACCAACAACAAAGAAACGTTATTGCTGCAACAAGGACTCTTTATTGCTTGACCAAATTGTATTCTTGGACCATACTTTGTTGTTGGAACAAGCAAGCAACAAGGATACTTTCTTGCTGGATCAACAACAAAGAAATGTTATTGCTGTAATAAGGACTCTTTATTGATGGACCATTTCGTGTTCTTGGACCATACATTATTGTTTGTACAAGAAAAGAACAAGGATATATGGTCCAAGAATACGGTATAATCCAGTAACAAAGAGTCCTTGTTGCAGCAATAACGTTTCTTTGTTGTTGGTCCAGCAATAAAGTACCTTTGATATTTGCTTGTCCCAACAATAATGTACCGTCCAGCAATAAAGAGTCCTTGTTGCAGCAATAACATTTCTTTGTTGCTCGTCCAGCAATAAAGTAACCATTTTGTTTCTTTGTCCCAACAATAATGTATGGTTCAAGATACGGTTTGGTCCACCAATAAAGAGTCCTTGTTGTACCAATAACGTTTCTTTGTTGTTGGTCCAGCAATAAAGTAGCCTTATTGTTTGCTTGTCCCAACAATTATGTACAGTCCAGTAATAATATTTCTTTGTTGCTGGTCCAGCAATAAAGTATCTTTGTTGTTTTCTTGTTCCAACAATAATGTATGGTCCAAGAATACGGTGTTGTCCAGCAATAAATTATCCTTGTTGTTTGCTTGTAACAAAAACAATGTATGGTCCAAGAATACGGTTTGATCCAGCAATAAAGAGTCCTTGTTGCAGCAATAAAGATTCTTTGTTGTTGATCCAGCAGTAATGTACCCTTGTTGTTTGTTTGTCTTTATTCTGGACAATACCGTATTCTTGTACCATACTTTATTGTTGGGACAAGTAAACATCAAGGATACTTTATTGCTGGACCAACAACAAAGAAACGTTATTGCTGCAACAAGAACACTTTATTGCTTGACCGTGCATTATTGTTGGGACAAGGAAACAACAAGGGTACTTTATTTCTGGAGCAGCAACAAAGAAACGTTATTGCTGCAACAAGGACTCTTTATTGCTTGACCAAACCGTATTCTTGGACCATACTTTGTTGTTGGGACAATCAAACAACAAGGGTACTTTATTGCTGGACCAAACCGTATTCTTGGACGGTTTCTCCAAACGAATCTTGAATTAAATGAAATATATCGGTGAATTTGATCCGTCATTTTAATGCAATATGGGTCTTTATCTGAAAAGTCCTTCCGCGTTGATGAAAACCTTACTAACGCTACTGCGCTATTATACTTTCTAATGTTTAAGACAAAACTTCTGTTGTTAAGGGCCAAATTTTTTAGTTGATGATTTACAGTAGAACTTGGTTTAAGAATGATAGACCGATATGCAATGTACTAAAACTATCCCTGAAAAATTATCTAACATTTTAAAAGTCTAATCATTCAGAATGGGTTAAACTGATTAGTAGCTTTTCAGCTAACTCTATAACAAAACATGTAGAGCAAAAGGGAATATACCAAAACCATTATAGAAAAATGCGTGCATAGTAACAGTGCAAATTCCATCAACTTTTAAAACTTAAAGGCTAATCTTTTATAATAGGCCTCATCTAATTATTGAACTTTCTTCCATAATTTCATGTATAACTGCCTGACGTAAATGCAATATTCTAAAACCATCCGTGTAAAATTATCCAAGAAACGATGAAAGTTCCAAGGAAGTCTGTACGGAGATGTTCTAAATTAAAAGAGAAATTAGCGGACTGTAAACATAAAGGTTTTAATGAAGGCTAATGGCGGCTTGTTGCCGCAGAGGGTGTTCCTCTTACACTGATGCGTACTCAACCCGTGATTCGTGTTCAACGAAAGGGTTACATTAAAAGGATTGCCAATTGGCATAGATGCAGGGGTGGTGTTCCGTCGCCAAACGCGAATTACAATGTTTGTTACAGGTACGGAACATCCCGCCCGGCGTTGAAATATTATATTTCAATATGTATAAATGCAATACAGATTTAAAAAAAAAGAGAACACACAACATAGTACAGGTTATAGGCAAAAAAATAAACACAATGAAACACAATTACAGTTCAGATTGTTGTCAATTATTGTCATTTATGGGTAATATGATTATTTGGTTAACAGAACGTTTAAAATTGCCCTTAGCGGTGCGTAGTTCTACTACTCTGACCTTTCCGTCAGCACCTGAGATTACCTTAGTAATGCGACCTAGAGACCAGGTGCAAAGTGGGAGTGGAGTGTCCTTTAATAAGACCAACATGCCTGGCAGAATATTTGGTTTTTTCCACATCCATTTGCTTCTCTCCTGTAAATTACTGAGATAATTATTTTGCCAGCGTTTCCAAATCGTTTGGGTTAATTTTTGAGTCCTTTGCCACTTGTTAAGCAAGTTATCCTTTACCTCCATCAAATTAGGTTCAGGAATTAAATTAAGGGGCCTGCCTATGAGAAAGTGGCCTGGAGTTAACACCTGAAGATCGTTAGCATCTGTGGACAAGGGACAAAGCGGTCGCGAATTTAAAATCGCTTCGATCTGTGTTATTACGGTTAGAAATTCTTCGATCGTGAGATGAGCTGAACCTACTGCTCTTTTTAAATGGTATTTGAAGGCCTTACTCCTGCCTTCCAAAGGCCACCAAAGTTGGGTGCTCTAGGGGGGGAGAATTTCCAGTTAATGCATTCTGAAGCTAAAATGTTACAAACTTCATCACTGGCTACAAGATTACGCAAACGCTTCAGTTCTGCTGAAGCCCCAACAAAATTTGTAGCGTTATCGCTAAAAATTACCAAGCTCCTCCCACGACGAGCGAAGAATCTCTTTAGCGTTGCTATTATCGCCTCGGATGTCAAGTGGGAGACAAAATCCAAGTGTACAGTTTTAGAGGCCATACACACGAAAATGGCAACGTATATTTTTTGGAAGGTACCCTTTCTCTGACCCTTATATTTTATTTCAAAGGGCCACACAGATCTAATCCTACTCTGGAAAATGGTGAACTGGGCGTTATTCTTTCAGGAGGGAGATCTCCCATTACTTGATTAGCCAGTATAGGCTTAATTTTAAAACATTTTACACATTCATGTACTACCTTGCGAGCTGTGTTTCTACCGCTAAGAGGCCAATATTTTCGGCGCACAGTGTTCAAAAGAGCCTGGGGCCCGACATGAAAATCTCGTACATGATAATACTGGAATATGATTCTCGTTAAGCGACAGCTCGCTGGTAGCTCTATAGGAAATTTGTGATCAAAGGGTAAGTTAGATTTAGCTAATCTACCCCCCACCCTTATCAAGTTATTCGAATCAATAAAGGGATTCAAAAATTTTAACTTACTTGAACCATGCACCGAAGATCCCCCTTTCAGGGCGGAGATTTCCTTGGCAAAATACATTACCTGCACATGCTTAATCAAGCACACTTCTGCCCCCATTAATTCCTTCAGTAACAGAGGGCCTGTTGCAGTTGCTACCTTTTTACACTTTAAGAAACACCTAAAAATATATGCTACAATTCTAATTAATTTAAGAAAATTATTTGTTAAAGTCAACAAATTATCAAAACAATTAATGTCCATCTTGTTAATTAAAGTCACTTGTCTACTGGCTTTTAGGTTCATTAGAATAATAAGTGTTCGAGCAGTCAGTAAGATTAGAAGTAGGTTTCTCTATTGCTTCTTTAAGAATTTGAAGTGGTGGCCCATTCCACCATAGTTCACTGGAGGCAAGGTTTTTCACATCCATTCCTCTAGATATCAGGTCTGCTGGGTAATGCTCCGATGGTATATGGTGCCATGGAATGTTCCTTGAAATGTCTTTTATTTGCACTACACGGTTGCCGATAAACGTTTTTAATAAATGTGGAGCAGTGTGCATCCAAGCTAAGGCAATGGTCGAGTCTGAAAATAGTCGCACAGCATTCACCTGTTGGTTTAAAGCATCTAACCCTTACAGGTTAATTTTGCAAGAAGAAGACACGCTGATAGTTCCAAGCGGGGTACGGTTATCACCTTTGTAG
The DNA here is from genome assembly GCA_963932465.1 of Maratus speciosus. Taxonomy (NCBI): domain Eukaryota; kingdom Metazoa; phylum Arthropoda; class Arachnida; order Araneae; family Salticidae; genus Maratus; species Maratus speciosus. The sequence goes on along the minus strand of OZ010790.1, from coordinate 25,757,443 downwards.
GGGCCATTCGTGACTTGCTGCAAAGAAGGTGACTAACCATTTCGTTGGAGTTAGGTATAGTTTGCACATAAATAACTGCACCGTATGCCTTTGAAGAAGCATCGGCGAAGCCATTAAGTACCACTGATTGGACGTGCACCTTTAAGAAGCATCTCGGTACGTTGATGGACTCGAGCTCTGGTAATGTTGCGATAAAGGTTTCCCATTGTTTGGAAATTTGCGAAGGTAAAATATCATTCCATTGTAATTTAAGCAATCACAATTGTTGCATGAATATCTTTGCCTTTGCAATCACTGGCCCTAAGAGACCAAGAGGGTCATAAAGCCGGGCAATTTGCGATAGCACCTCTCGTTTGGTGAAAGTACTTGTTATTTTAACGTTGGCTTTGTATGTAAATGTATCGCTAGAACTGTTCCAAAGCATGCCTAAAGTTTTAACCGTTATTTCTTCTGAATTTCTATCCAAGGGAAATATCTGATTGTCAGTAGATTGGATCTTATTAGTACACCATTTATGCAAAATCATTCCCCCTCTCTGAAGGAGTTGTGTTAATTCTACTTGCATTAAATTAAATTCCTCTAAATTGGATGACCCCGACAAGCAATTATCCATATAGAAATCCTTCAGTACAATATTGGAAGCTAACGGAAAAGCCCTTTGCTCATCTAAGGCGAGTTGTTGCAAGACCTTGGTGGCCAAAAATGGGGCACACGCCGTTCCATATGTTACCGTTGATAATTGAAAGATCTTAACCGGGGATGATGCATTGTCTTTCCACAGAATTTTTAAGAATTTGAATTGGGACGGATTTATTTCTATCATTCGAAACATTTGTTTGATGTCGGCGGTTAATGCATAAATATGCTTTCTAAATCAAACCAATATCGAAAAGAGATCGTCCTGTAGCACACCACCCTTGCACAATAAATCATTCAATGAATATCCATTACTACTTTTTGCGCTTGCGTCATATACGACGCGCAATTTATTTGTCGCGCTAGATGGTCATAAAATTCCGTGATGGGGTAAATAATAGCCATCCTCAAATTCATTAGTTTCCTTTATTTCATGCATGTGATTAAAAAACTGATATTCATTAAGAAATTGTGTATATAAATTCCGCATTATAGGGTCACGATCTAGGCGTTGCCATAGATAATTTAATATTTTCAATGCAACGACTTTTTAATTTCCTAAATTGGGCTCAGACAATTCTGGTTTAAAAGTCATTTCTACGACATATCTGCCATCCGAATTTCTAAAATGCGTTTTATCGAAGTGCCTATTGCAATATTCTAATTCTTTACTATCACAAGGCTTTAAATTCCCCACCACTTCAATCTCCCAAAAGGACTTTAATGTGTTATCTAAAGCTTCTAAATTTTTCGTTAAGAAACAATATTTTTTCGTATTGTTTACTACATTGTTATATACACAACCAGAAATTAGATAACCAAACACACTTTCCTGTAAATATAAGTGCTTTCCTAACTTTATTTTGTCTGCCTTTAAGAATTCAAAGAACAGAACAGCGCCTAATAAAATTTGAATCTTATTTGGAATAAAAAACTGTGGGTCAGCTAAACAGATGTTCGAAGGAATGTTTAATTTATTTATGTTTATTTCCTTTCCAGGAGTGAAATCTGTGATTTTCGGGATGATCAATAAGCCCAAATTCCACCGCAAATCGCCTCTTTTATTATTAGAGACACACGCTTTCACTTTAGATTTCAAGGACATCGGTGAATTATTCAGACCTGCAAATGTTAATTGATTGTTTTTTCAAACCTAAAGTTTCAGCTGCTCTTAAACTTATAAAATTAGTCTGTGAGGCACTATCCAAGATTGTACGAAAAGGCTGATTTATACCATTAATGTCTGCTATATAAACAATCGCAGTATTTATTAAGACAGATTTATGTCTCTTTTCATATGAAAAGAATGAATGAACTGCATTTTCATTTTGCGCTGAAACTTTGGAAGCTAAATTTCTATTAATTGCCTCTTCAGCAGCCGGTTGTTTACAAATTTTGAAGGCTCGTAAATTCGAACATCTGGTGATGAGTAATTATGCAACGAAGTATGATGTTTGGAGCTGCAAACAAGACATCTGGTCTTTGAAGTACATTGATTAATTATATGAAAAAAACTAAGGCAATTAAAACAAAGCTTATTTTTCTTTACAATGTTTAGACGATCGCTTAGTTTCATACCTTTATACTTCTCGCAATGATATATGGGGTGACTTTCTGTTTTACATAAAATGCACGATTTTATTTTGTGGTTTGGTGGTACGGATAAATAAAGATTTATTAGTGGTTTTTGAAGCATTCGCAGAAGTAATACTACTTATAATTTGGCATCTACGTTCTAAAAATTCTAAAAATTCATCGAAATTAGGCACTTCCTTATCCTTTAGTGTTAATTCAAATTGCTTACGGGTTTCTCGATCTATTTTTTCTAATATTATGTTCAACAAAATAGCGTTTGAAAAGGTGTCTCTATCGAATTCCAAGACCTTTAACGCTCTCAAATTCTTTTTTACCTGATCTAAAAGGTTTCTCAGTTCTTTAGCTGACTCTTGTTTGATTACATAAAGATTTAATATGTTTTTTATGTGGCAATCCACAATAATTCTTTTGTTTTCATAGCGCTCTTCCAGCTCTCTGAAGAGTGAGCTAAAGGTGTCATCTGAAGTTTGTAAACCTTTCGGTTCACCCGTTAATGCTCCTCGAAGATAAAACAGTTTTTCGTTGTCTTTTAAATGAGGATTGTTATTGACCAATTCGTTGAAGGTGGTCTTAAATGTAGACCATTCTTCAAATTTGCCACTAAAAATCGGGAGTGGAATTTTAGGGAGCTTTATGCTGACCCCTCTGGAAATAACTTGATCATTAACCTGGAATTTTGATTCAGACGTGCTGTCTATTTTACTATTTTTTTCTTCATTTTGTTTGTGAAAAGATGATTTAAGGCTTACCTCTAATTTCTGTATCCCCTCATCCAATTGCGAGAGTTGTTCTTTCGCTTCCTCAATCTTTTCTTCGTCCATGATTTTATAGTATTCCTGTTTGGTCACTTCGATTTTGTGAAGGAGCTCTAGTTGAGCCTTGGTTTCCGCAATTGTGAAGCTTTTTCCCTCGGTGGCGTTTACGATCTTCGTTAGCTGGGCCTTGATGTTGCCCCGCCGCCGATTTAGTGCTGCAATGTCCGAGTCTGCCATCCTTTCGTCTTGTTGACGACGAAATTGACATAAATTAAATTAAATTCGTTTGCGCTGGTCTTACCTCCGGGTCGCTAGGACCAAAATCTACGGAGGTGTTCTAAATTAAAAGAGAAATTAGCGGACTGTAAACATAAAGGTTTTAATGAAGGCTAATGGCGGCTTGTTGCCGCAGAGGTTGTTCCTCTTACACTGATGCGTACTCAACCCGTGATCCGGGTTCAACGAAAGGGTTACATTAAAAGGATTGCCAATTGGCATAGATGCGGGGGTGGTGTTCCGTCACCAAACGCGAAGTACAATGTTTGTTACAGGTACGGAACAAAGTCCATTAATTAAAATCTTTTTTAAAATACTAATCTTTCATAATCGGATTCACATGATTATAAAACCTTTCCCCATAATTCTATGAATAAGTAACATAACACAATATGTTATACACTAAAACCTTTCCTGAGAAACTGATTGTCGCATTGAAATCCATTCAGAAGAACTCAAGTTATAAGCAGCCGGAACGAAATTCCCATTTGCATTTTCCATACATAATAGACTATTTTGCGTAGTTCGATTTGATATCTGTTAAATTCGTGTTTTATTTTATTTTATTATATTTTGGCGTTTTAATTTCGTTTACCAGTTTATTTATGAAATATTACACGAAAACAAACAAGTACTGAATTATTTGCAGCGTTTTTGAGCAATTGAGTTAATCTTTTGTACTTGCACGCACATTTAAAAAATATTCATGCTTGAGAATCATTTGAAAATCTATAAAAAATCTATAACGTGACATAAACTTTTCAAACAAATATTATTGAAAGGTTTTTTGTTTTTGTTTTTGTTTTCTATTAGACGTTGGAACAATCGAATGTGCAATGTTTAGATGTTAAATTATAGTAAAATTGAAATTTGTAGATAGATTAGGTTGATGTCACCAATAATATGATGACAAAGTTACACATAGACATGCCTTTTCTTCATAATATTGCATTAAGAGCAAACGGGTTCATCTTTCGTACAGGTTTCGTTGAGCTGCACGCACATTTAAAAATATCCATGTTTGAAAATTACTTTCAAACACATTCAGTGGCGGCTCGTGACTGTTATATTTTGGGGTACTAAATGCATGACGGACAATTTTGTTCTTTTCATACCATAATTGTTTTAAAAAAATCTTTACCTTTTTTTAATAGTACACAATTCTGCCAAAAAATGAAACAAATATTTCTCTTAAAGAAATAGTGGTAAAAAAGAATAAATTTCGCAACTATACATATAGTGCCCCAAAAAGAGTCAATCACGAGCCGCCACTGAACGCATTAAAATAAAAAAACTGAGATACAATTTTAAAATAAATATCATTTAAAAGGAATTTTTGTTCTATTCGACAGCTTAAAAAATTAAATTGTGTGCTGTTTAGAAGTTAAGAAAAATTGCTGTATAGGAATAATTTGTCTGCTAGGTCGTTGCCCTCAACAGTATGATGTCAGCGTTGCTCACTGACATATTTTTACTTTATAATGTAGATATACGCCATGCAAACGAGAATTTCACTATATGATATGCTATTTGGTGGATTTGTTTTTCGTATTGTCAGAAAATTACAAATTTTTCTACTACACCAGCCGAAGAAAACGGGCATTGTGATATTAAAGCTCAGACATTTTATTATGGTGCCAAGACAATAACGTATGTTTTCTAATTGTCATTTTAATGATTTTCGGAGGGGAATGCACAAATCTCAGTTATTGTGATTACTATAGTAGTTCATTTTAATTTATTATTTTACATGGAAGGTCTCTTATAACTGACACGGGCGAAGCCGGGTAGTTCTGCTAGTAATTCTATAAATACAATGAGGCTATACATATTCGCCTTTGTGACAAAAAGAGTTTTGCATTTCTTTTCCAACTTATTACACTGTTAAAGAAAAGTTTTATACGGTAGTATATTTTGAAGGCGAGACTTGCATTTAGCGTTAAAATTAAAAGCATACACACATTTTAAAATTCCTTTTTGTAATTAATTAAGAGTTGGTAGAAAAACTTTGGATTCTAAATTTTCTTTTTATGGATAACACAAAACACAACAAGCATTTCAAGATTCTCATCTTTATCAAATTTGAGCAGCCATTACTTCCCATCACAACACATTTTCTCTTTTGTCCCTTTCCCAATATCATCGCTTGTCTTCCATGCACTGTCTGATTTTGAAATTTAAAATGTGTATGTCATCATGTAAATTTATTTACAATGTAGGATATCTGCTCTAGAATCATAGATATTTACTATCTACCCATTTCCTTTTCTAACGCTATAAAAGATTTATAAATTTTATACAGTTGGTAGTTTAGTACCATGTTAAGATATTTCATACAGTTTTAGGTTACATATGTTTTATAAAAACCAGATTTATATGTGCTTTTCAATAGTTTCACGTATAAAAGATTATTCATGTAGCATATAGTAGAGTGTAGAAAGCGCATTCAACTCAGAAGTTCTACGAAAAATTGTAAAATAGAATAATAACCAGAAAAATTATAGATTTTTAATATGACAAAAATATATTACCATTTTAAAAGGTTATTCGTATAATTATTCAGGTATTAATTCTATTTGAAACTTTTGATTCAAGACATTTTTAAATTCAATAAATTGATTTTTAAACTTTTGCTTGTGTTTCATAATTCAGTGTATAAAGGGCTAAGCAATATCTGTCCATAACCGGTTAACGCGCGGGAATTTTTAATACACTTTATTGCTTGACCGTACATTATTGTTGGGACAAGTAAACAACAAGGGTACTTTATTTCTGGACCAACAACAAAGAAATGTTATTGCTGCAACAAGGACTCTTTACTGCTTGACCAAATTGTATTCTTGGACCATACTTAGTTGTTAGGGACAATCAAACAACAAGTGTACTTTATTGCTGGACCACCAACAAAGAAACTTTATTGCTACAACAAGGACTCTTTATTGCTGGACCAAACCGTATTCTTGGACTATACATTATTGTTTGGACAAGAAAACAACAAGGATATATGGTCCAAGAATACGGTACTGTCCAGTAATAAAGAGTCATTGTCTTAGCTGCCAACTTTTACGCTTTCTTCGTACCACTAAAACTTTATAGTAATTATTGTCTTATTTAATCATCGAAATTTCACGATTAAATAAGGTGAAAATTTCTATTAAATTTTAGTGGTAGCCGAAAAGCGTAAAAGTTGGCAGCCATGGTCATTGTTGCAGCAATAACGTTTCTTTGTTGTTGGCCCAGCAATAAAATATCCTTGTTGTTTGCTTGTCCCAACAATAATGTATGGTCAAACAATACACTTTTGTTCCAGTAGTAACGTTTCTTTGCTGTTGGTCCAGCAATAAAGTATGGTTGTGTTTTGCTTGTAACAACAACAATGCATGGTCCAAGAATACGGTTTGGTCCAGCAATAAAGAATCCTTGTTTGCAGCAATAACATTTCTTTGTGGTTGGTCCAGCAACAAAGTACCCTTGTTGTTTGCTTGTCTTTATTCTGTACCATACCGTATTTTTGGACCATACTTTATTGTTGGGACAAGCAAACAACAAGGATATTTTATTGCTGGACCGTACACTATTGTTGGGACAAGCAAAAAAGAATTGTACTTTATTTCTGGACCAACAACAAAGAAATGTCATTGCAGGAACAAGGACTCTTTATTGTTGGACCAAACCGTACTCTTGACCATACATCATTGTTGGGACAAGCAAACAACAAGGATACTTTATTTCTAGAGCAGCAACAAGAAAACGTTCTGCTGCAACAAGGACTCTTAATTGCTGGACCAAACCTTATTCTTGGACCATTCATTATTTTTGCACAAGCAAACAATAAGGATACTTTATTGCTGGACCAACAACAAAGAAACGTTATTGCTGAAACAAATATTTTTTATTGCTGGACCATGCCGTATTCTTGGACCATACATTATTGCTGGGACATGCAAACTACAAGGATACTTTATTGCTGGACCAACAACAAAGTAGTGTTCTTGCTCCAAAGAGGACTCTTTATTGCTGGAAAAAAACGTATTCTTGGCCCATGCATTATTGTTGGGACAATCAAACAGCAAGGATATTTTACTGCAGGATCAAAAATAATGGAACGTTATTGCTCAATCAAGGTCTCTTTATTGCTGGACCATACATTATTGTTGGGACATGCAAACGATAAGTTTACTTCATTGCTGAACCAACAACAAAGAAACGTTATTGCTGCAAAAAGGACTATTTATTCCTGTGCCATACCGTATTCTTGGACCATATATCCTTGTTGTTTTCTTGTCCCAACAATAATCTATGGCCCAAGAATACGTTTTGTTCCAGCAATAAAGCCTCCTTGTTGCAGCAATAACGTTTCTTTGGAATTGGTCCAGCTATAAAGTATCCTTGTTGTTTGCTTGTAACAACAATAATGTATGGTCCAATAATACGGTTTGGTCCGGCAATAAAGAGTCTTTGTTGCAGCAATAAAGATTCTTTTTTGTTGATCCACCAATAAAGTACCCTTGTTGGTCGTTTGTCTTTATTCTGGACCATACGGTATTCTTGTACCATACTTAATTGTTGGGACAAGTAAACATCAAGGATACTTTATTGCTGGACCAACAACAAGGAAAAGTTATAGCTGAAACAAGGGCTATTTATTGCTGGGACAAGCAAACTACAAGGATACTTTATTTCTGGACCAACAACAAAGAAATGTCGTTGCTGCAACAAGGACTCTTTATTGCTGGACCAAACCGTACTCTTGGACCATGCATCATTTTGGGGACAAGCAAACAACAAGGATACTTTATTTCTTGAGCAGCAACAATGAAATGTTTCTGCTGCAACAAGGACTCTTTATTGCCTGACTAAACCGTATTCTTGGGCCATTCATTATTTTTGAACAAGCACACAATAAGGATACTTTATTGCTGCACCAACAACAAAGAAACGTTATTGCTGCAACAAGGATTTTTTATTAATGGACAATACCGTATTCTTGGACCATACATTATTGCTGGGACAAGCAAAAGTTTATTGCTGGACAAACAACAAAGAAACATTATTGCTGCAACAAGGACTCTGGGAAAAACAGTATTCTTGCCCATTCAATATTGTTGGGACAAGCAAACAACAAGAATACTTTATTGCTGGATCAACAATAATGAAAGGTTATTGCTGCAACAATATCTCTTTATTGCTGGACCATACATTATTGTTGGAACAAGCAGACTACAAGGGTACTTTATTGCTGAACCAACAACAAAAAAACGTTATCGCTGCAACAAGGACTCTTTACTCCTGGATCATACCGTGTTCTTGGACTATATATCCTTGTTGTTTTCTTGTCCCAACAATAATCTATGGCCCAAGAGTACAGTTTTTTCCAGCAATAAAGAGTCCTTGTTGCAGCAATAACGTTTTTTTTTGCAATTTGTCCAGCAATAAAGTATCCTTGTTGTTTGCTTGTAACAACAATAATGTATAGTCCAAGAATGCGGTTTGGTCCAGCAATAAAGGGTCCTTGCTGCAGCAGTAAAGATTCTTTGTTGTTGATCTAGCAATAAAATACCGTTGTTGTTCGTTTGTCTTTAATCTGGACCATACCATTCTTGTACCATATTTTATTGTTGTGACAAGTAAACATCAATGATACTTTATTGCTGGACCAACAACAAAGAAACGTCACTGCTGCAACAAGGACACTTTATTGCTTGACCGTACATTATTGTTGGGACAAGCAAACAACAAGGGTACTTTATTCCTGGACCAACAACAAAGAAACGTTATTGCTGCAACAAGGGCTCTTTATTGCCGGACCAAACCGTATTCTTGAACCATACTTTGTTGTTTGGACAAGCAAACAAAAAGGAAAATTTTTATGCTGGACCAACAACAAAGAAACGTTATTGCTGCAACAAAGACTCTTTATTGCTGCACAAAATCGTATTCTTGGACCACACTTTGTTGTTAGTACAATCAAACAACTGTTTCTTGTTTGGACAAGAAAACAATAAGGATATATGGTCCAAGAATACGGTATAATCCAGTAATAAAGAGTCCTTGTTGCAGCAATAACGTTTCTTCGTTGTTGGTACAGGAATAATGTATCTTTGTTGTTTGCTTGTCCCAACAATAAAGTATCGTACAATAATACAGTATACCCCAGAATAAAGACAAAAAAAAACAAGGGTACTTTATTGCTGGATCAACAACGAAGAATCTTTATTGTTGCAACAAGGACTCTTTATTGATGGACCAAACCGTATTCTTGGACCATACATTGTTGTTGTTACAAGCAAACAACAAGGATACTTCATTGCTGGATCAACAACAAAGAATGTTTACTGCTGCAACAATAACTCTTTATTGCAGGACCAAACCGTATTCTTGGACTATACCTTGTTGTTGTTACAAGGAAACAACAAGGATATTTTACTGCTGGACCAATTGCAAAGAAACGTTATAGCTTCAACAAGGACTCTTTATTGCTGGAACAAACCGTATTCTTCGGCCGTAGATTATTGTTGGGACAAGAAAACAACAAGGATATATGGTCGAAGAATACGGTATGGTCCAGGAATAAAGAGTCCTTGTAGCAGCAATAACATTTCTTTGTTGTTGGTTCAGCAATGAAGTACCCTTGCCGTTTGCTTGTCCCAACAATAATATATGGTCCAGCAATAAAGAGACGTTGTTGCAGCAATAACGTTTCTTTGTTGTTGGTCCAGCAATAAAGTATCCTTGTAGTTTGCTTGTCCCAGCAATAATGTCTGGTCCAAGAATACGGTATGGTCCAGCAATAAAAAATTCTCGTTGCAGCAATAACATTTCTTTGTTGTTGGTCCAGCAATAAAGTATCCTTATTGTTTTCTTGTCCCAAAAATAATGAATGGTCCAAGAATACGGTTTGGTCCCGCAATAAATAGTCTTTGTTGCAGCAGTAACGTTTCTTTGTTGCTGCTCTAGAAATAAAGTATCCTTGTTGTTTGTTTGTCCCAACAATGATGTATGGTCCAAGAGAACGGTTTGGCACGGCAATAAAGAGTCCTTGTTGCAGCAATGACATTTCTTTGTTGTTGGTCCAGAAATAAAGTATCCTTGTAGTTTGCTTGTCCCAGCAATAATGTATGGTGCAGCAGTAAACAGTCCTTGTTGCCGCAATAGCGTTTCTTTGTTGTTGGTCCAGCAATAAAGTACCCTTGTAGTTTGCTTGTCCCAGCAATAATGTATGGTCCAGGAATACGGTTTTTTCCAGCAATAAAAAGTCCTTGTTGTAGCAATAACGTTTCTTTTTTGTTGGTCCAGCAATAAATTATCCTTAGGGTCATTCCATGTCAATTCAACCAATTTTTTTTATCGTTTGTAACCCGACCAACGGGGATTTGGATGAAACTCGGTGTATGTACTAATTCTATCATGATATGAATACATCAGAAATTTTTCCTTCCTAGACCTCATAGTTTGTGAGATATGGGGGGGGGGGGGTCCAATTTTTGGATTTTTCTAAAATCGCACATTTCTGAGTCTTTATTTTTAGACTGCAGTTCCATTTTCACAAAATTGTTTCTCTGGATCTAAAATGCGAATCATCTTAAAAATATCACCGTAAGTACATCAAAAGATGCAGATTTTAATAAAAAAATATTTAAAAAATTAATTTTAAATATTACGGCCAAAAAATTAAACCAAAGTTGAAAATTATGGTTACTTTTCCAAATTTTTGTGACTTTACGAAAAAGGATCTACACAAAAAGGCAAATGAAATTTCCAATTTCTTTTTGTTTAAAATAAAAATTTGTACTTTGGACTTTCTAGTTATGAAATAAAAATGATGTCTTTCTCATGACTTATGCAAAATTTTGCCCTGTTTTGGGAAACTGCACCAATCAAGAAAAAGAAATTTCTGCCTAATTTTAGCTCTAGTACCTAAATAACTACTGTGGTTCCTATGACTTGTTGAATATATTATTCAATGTTTCTTTCTTCCTTTCTTTTGCAAAGTAAAGTTTTTTCTTTGTTTTTTTTTCTTCTGAGTAAAAGGGGGGGGGGGGGAATGTCTATGACTGCAGTCTATCCTCCCTCCATTAAATTTTGTGCATAATCCTTATGTTTCCTTTATTTATTCATTCATATATTTTCTTTTATTATAAGCATTTTTTTTTTATTTAAACAATCCCTTAATTTTGTTTTTACAATATAACTGTAAACAAAAAAACTTTTGTTGGTATAGAATAAGAAAATGCTATAATGGATTTTTTACTCCTCACATTTTGAATATGTTTTTTTTTCTGTATGTGTATGTGTGTTTGAATTAAAATACTTTATTTATATTTAACATTTAAAAAAAAAAAAAATTCTATCTTATTATCTTGGATAATTTTAATCATTTTAAATATATTTTTTATAGTTTAAATACCTTATATTTATCAAAGCATAGTTCATTTCTATAGGGTGAAACATATTTCTACACCTGCCTTGTATAAACAAATTCTGACAAAGGCAGGATAAAATTTTTTAGTAAAGGCAGGTGTTTTCGAATTAGGTAGCTTTCTTTACAAAAAAGCTATCTATTGCAGCCGTTCGGAGGAAAGCGATTTCAAAAAAGTTTGGTATATTTTCATCGATCATGACCCCCAGACCGCGAAACCACCCTCCGTTCAAAATTGATATATATATATATATATATATATATATATATATGACCTATGTCACACTGTTATTCCCGTAATTATGAACCTATTTCGATGTAATTCGGTGTGTACATAGTACATACCAATGTCTCGACCGAGTTCGTTGGCCAGCTTCATCCGCCGTTTTGTTTCAAAATGGCGGCCATTAAAAATTTTTAAAAAATTTTAAAACTTGAAATGTGGTACCAAAAAATTAAAAATGGAAAAATATTTTTTTCTTATGTATTTGACCTTTATACAAAGATTCCGGAGCAGTTTTTGTTTCGTCTATATCTTAAGAAATGGCTGAGTTATAGCATTTTGAATTTCTAGCGTGGCTGACATTTTGAAACGCCCTGATTTTTCTCACGCAATAACAGGCGTATTTATGAACCGACTTGGGTGTACCTTGGTGTGTACATAGTACATACAAATATCTCGACCGAGTTCGTTGGCCGGCTTCATCCGCCATCTTGTTTCAAAATGGCGGCCATTTAAAAAAATTAAAAAATAAAAAAATTTAAATGAGATACCAAAAAATTGGAAAGTGAAAAGATTTTTTTTGTATGTGTTTGACCTTAATACAAAGATTCCGGAACAGTTTTTCTTTCGTCTATATCTAAAAAAAAAAATGGCTGAGTAATAGCATTTTGAATTTCTCTTGTGGCTGACATTTTAAAACGACCTGATTTTTGTCACGCGATAACATGCGTAATTATGAACCTATTTGGATGTAACTTGGTCTGTACATAGTACATACCAATCTCTCAACCGAGCTCGTTGGCCAGCTTCATCCGCCGTTTTGTTTCAAAATGGCGGCCATTTAAATTTTTTTTAAAATTGTAAAACTTGAAATGTGGTACCAAAAAATTAAAAATGGAAAAATATTTTTTTCTTATGTATTTGACCTTTATACAAAGATTCCGGAGCAGTTTTTGTTTCGTCTATATCTTAAGAAATGGCTGAGTTATAGCATTTTGAATTTCTAGCGTGGCTGGCATTTTGAAACGTCCTGATTTTTCTCACGTAATAACAGGCGTATTTATGAACCGATTTGGATGTAATTCAGTGTGTACATAGTACATACCAATCTCTCGACCGAGTTCGTTGGCCAGCTTCATCCGCCATTTTGTTTCAAAATGGCGGCCATTTAAAATTTTTTTTAAAATTTAAAATTTGAAATGTGGTACTAAAAAATTGAAAATGGAAAAATATTTTTTCTTATGTATTTGACCTTTATACAAAGATTTCGGAGCAGTTTTTGTTTTTTCGTCTATATTTTAAAAAATGGCTGAGTTATTGCATTTTGAATTTCTAGCTTGGCTGACATTTTGAAACGTCCTGAATTTTGTCTCGCGATAAAAGGCGTATTTATGAACCGATTTGGATGTAACTTTGTTTATACATAGTACATACCAATGTCTCGACCGGGTTCGTTGGTCAGCTTCATCCGCCATCTTGTTTAAAAATGGTGGCCATTTAAATTTTTAAGAAAAATTTAAATTTGAAATGTGGTACCAAAAAATTAAAAATTGAAAAAATATTTTCTTCTTATGTGTTTGACCTTGATAAAAAGATTCGGGAGCAGTTTTTGTTTCGTCTATATCTTAAGAAATGGCTGAGTTATAGCATTTTGAATTTCTAGCGTGGCTGAATTTTCAAACGTTCTGATTTTTCTCACGTAATAACAGGCGTATTTATGAACCGACTTGGGTGTACCTTGGTGTGTACATGGTACATACAAATATCTCAACCGAGTTCGTTGGCCGGCTTCATCCGCCATCTTGTTTCAAAATGGCGGCCATTTAAAAAAATTAAAAAATAAAAAAAATTAAATGAGATACCAAAAAATTGGAAAGTGAAAAGATTTTTTTTGTATGTGTTTGACCTTAATACAAAGATTCCGGAACAGTTTTTCTTTCGTCTATATCTAAAAAAAATGGCTGAGTAATAGCATTTTGAATTTCTCTTGTGGCTGACATTTTAAAACGACCTGATTTTTGTCACGCGATAACATGCGTAATTATGAACCTATTTGGATGTAACTTGGTCTGTACATAGTACATACCAATGTCTCGACCGAGTTCGTTGGCCAGCTTCATTCGAAATCATGTTTCAAAAGGGTTGCCATTTTAAAAAAATCAAATTTAAAATTCAAAATGAGGTATTAAACAATTGGAAAATGAAAAAGATTTTTTTATGTGTTTGGCCTTGATACAAAGATTCCGGAGCAGTTTTTGTTTCTGAAAATTTGTTCTTTTGTTTATATCTTAAAAAATGGTTGATTTATAGCACTTTGAATTTCTAGCATGGCTAACATTTTGAAACGATCTTGTATTTGTCACGCGATAACACACGTATTCGCCTATTTCGATGTAAGAAGGCATGTGCATAGTATACATCAACACCTCGACCAAGTTCGCTGGCCAGATTCATCAGCCATCTTGTTTTAAAATGGCGACCATTAAATTAAAAAATATATATATATTTAAAGTGAGGTGCAAAAAATTTAGAAATTGAAAAAGGTTTCTTTCTTAAGCATTTGACCTTGATATAAGGATTCAGGAGCATTTTTTGTTTGTCTTTACCTTAAAAAATGGCTCAGATATAGCAGTTTCAATTTCTATTGTGGGTGACATTTTGAAAAATCTGATTTTTTGCATGCGACAGCACTCCTATATATTAACCGATTCCGATGTGAGTGAGCACGTGCACAGCAATTACTAAGGTCTCGACCAAGTTCATTGCTTAGCCTCATCCACCATGTTGTCTTAAAATGACAGGCACTTTAAGAAATTGCAGCCAAATATATGTTTGATTATATATGATTTGGCAGCCAAATATATGTTACTTTAAAGAAAAGCAGCTTGGATAAAGCTGACTAATTTCGCGAAATTCTCATTCATTATATTGATAAAAATTAGTATTGAATCTCCTATATTCGGTTTCCACTAAATTGAGCTTCGTGTGTTTGAATGATATAATTTGGCTTTTTTTAAATAAAGATTATGAAAGCTACCTCTTCCTCCCGGCACTGGCCGGAAGGACTTTTTGTTAATCAAATTATTATTAGTCTGCTGTAATAACATGTGATATGTATCAATACTATACAAATTTTCTACTGTTATAAAAATAAATAAATCAGTCTGATTTTAAGTATTCATTTTAGAAAATAAATCAAAATTATTAATAAATTTAAATTTAAAATGTGCAGCAATTATTTATGTGCCATAAGCAAAGTTAAAGATATTTATCTCTTCATAGATACAGCGTCCCAAAATAAGTCAAAAATTTTGCATAAGCCATGAGAAAGACATCATTTTTATTTCATAAATAGAAAGCCCAAAATGTAAACTTTTATTTAAAACAAAAAGAAATTGGAAATTTCATTTGCCTTTTTGTGTAGAGCCTTTTTCGTAAAATCACAAAAATTTGGAAAATTAACCATAACTTTCAACTTGGGTTTAATTTTTTATTCCTAAATATTTAAAATTAATTTTATAAATATTTTTTATTAAAATCTGCATTTATTTATGTACTTACGGTGATATTTTTAAGATGATTCGCATTTTAGATCCAGAGAAACAATTTTTTGAAAATGGAACTGCAGTCTAAAAATACAGACTCAGGAATGCGCGATTTGAGAAAAATCCAAAAATTGGACCCCCATATCTCACAAACTATGAGGCCTAGGAAGGAAAAATTTCTGATGTATTCATATCATGATAGAATTAGTATATACACCCAGTTTCATCCAAATCCCTGTCGTTCGGGTTACAAGGTCTGGTTGAATTGAGATGGAATGACTCCTTATTGTTTGCTTGTCCCAAAAATAAAGTTTGGTCCAAAAATACGGTATGGTCCAGAATAAAGACAAGCAAACAACAAGGGTACTTTATTGCTGGACCAACAACAAAGAAATTTTATTGCTGCAAACAAGGATTCTTTATTGCTGGACCAAACCGTATTCTTGGACCATACATTGTTGTTGTTACAAGCATACTTTATTGCTGGAGCAACAACAAAGAAACGTTATTGCTGCAAAAAGGACTTTTTATTGCTGGAACAAACAGCATTCTTGGACCATACATTATTGCTGGGACAAGCAAACTACAAGGATACTTTATTGCTGGAGCAACAACAAAGAAACGTTATTGCTGCAACAAGGACTCTTTATTCCTCAACCATACCGTATTCTTGGACCATATACCGTTGTTGATTTCTTGTCCCAACAATAATCTAAAACCCAAGAATACGGTTTGTTCCAGCAATAAAGAGTCCTTGTTGCAGCAATAACGTTTCTTTGCAATTGGTCCAGCAATAAAGTATCTTTGTTATTTGCTTGTAACAACAACAATGTGTAGTCCAAGAATACGGTTTTGTCCAGCAATAAAGAGTCCTTGTTACAGCAGTAAAGATTCTTTGTTGTTAATCCAGCAATAAAGTTCCCTTGTTGTTTGTTTGTCTTTATTCTGGATCATACCGTATTTTTGTACCATACTTTATTGTTGAGACAAGTAAACATCAAGGATACTTTATTGCTAGACCAACAACAAAGAAACGTTATTGCTGCAACAAGGACACTTTATTGCTTGACCGTACATTATTGCTGGGACAGGCAAACAACAAGGGTAATTTATTGCTTCACCAACAACAAAGAAACGTCATTGCTGCAACAAGGACTCTTTATTGCTGGACCAAACCGTATTCTTGGACCACACTTTGTTGTTGGGACAATCAAACAACAAGGGTACTTTATTGCTGGACCAACAACAAAGAAACGTCATTGCTACAACAAGGACTCTTTATTGCTGAACCAAACAGTATTCTTGGACCATGCATTATTATTTGGACAAAAAAACAACAAGGATATATGGTCCAAGGATATCTTTGTTATTTGCTTGTCCCAAAAATAATGAATAGTCCAAGAATACCGTTTGGTCCAGCAATAAAGAGTCCTTGTTGCAGCAGTAACGTTTCGTTGTTGCTGTTCTAGAAATAAAGTATCCATGTTTTTTGCTTGTCCCAACAATAATGTATGGTCCAAGAGTACGGTTTGGTCCAGCAATAAAGAGTCCTTGTTGCAGAAATAACATTTCTTTGTTGTGGGTCCAGAAATAAAGTATCCTTGTAGTTTGCTTGTCCCAGCAAAAATGTATGGTCCAAGAGTACGGTTTGGTCCAGCAATAAAGAGCCCTTGTTGCAGCAATAATATTTCTTTTTTGTTGGTCCAGCAATAAAGTACAATTCTTTTTTGCTTGTTCCAACAATAGTATATGGTCCAGCAATAAAATATCCTTGTTGTCCCAACAATAAAGTATGGTCCAAAATAAAGACAAGCAAACAACAAGGTTTTTTTATTGCTTGACCAACAACAAAGAAATTTTGTTGCTGCAAACAAGGATTCTTTATTGCTTACCCAAACCGTATTCTTAGACCATACATTGTTGTTGTTACAAGCAAAACACAAGCATACTTTATTGCTGGACCAACAGCAAAGAAACGTTGCTGCTGGAACAAAAGCGTATTGTTTGACCATGCATTATTGTTGGGACAAGCAAACAACAAGGATACTTTATTGTTGGGCCAACAACAAAGGAACGTTATTTCAGCAACAAGGACTCTTTATTGCTGGACCGTACATTATTGTTGGGTTAAGCAAACAAAAAGTGTACTTTATTGCTGGGCCAGCAAAAAAGAAACTTTACTGATGGAACAAGGACTCTTTATTGCTGGACCGTACATTATTTTTAGGACAAGCAAACATCAAAGGTACTTTATTGCTGGACCAACAAATATGAAACGTTATTGCTGGACCAAACCGTATTCTTGGACCGTACATTATTATTGGGACAAGCAAACAACAAGGATTCTTTATTGGTAGAGAAGCAAAAAAAGTTTCTGCTGCAACAAGGACTATTTTGTGCTGGACCAAACCGTATTCTTGGACCATACGTTATTGTTGGGACAAACAAACAGCAAGGATTCTTTATTGCTGGACAAGGAACAAAGAGCCGTTATTGCTGCAACAAGGACCCTTTATTACTGGATCGTATATTATTGTTAAGACAAGCAAGCAACAATGGTACTTTGTTGTTGGACCAACAACAAAGGAACTGTTTCTCTATAGTTTCGTTTTTACCCCAGAGTCGGTGGCTCACGGAAAAATAGTCCATCTTGTTCTGCGATTATAGCCTTGTCAATATATGATAGTGAGAAGTACCTGGCTGATCGCGTTCCAAGTGGTTCAGTTCTTAGAACGTCGGTGCTCTATACCGAGGACTCGGGTTAGATTCCCGGCCTGGATACTTTTTCACTCTGTTGGCTATACGCCTTTTAAATAACTAAAATTTTAAATATTATTGAATGCAAGGCGTGAGAAATTTTCTACAGAAACATTTCCGAGGTATATATAGGTTTATTCGAAAACACATCTATTTCGATTTTCGATTCCCCAAATACCTCCTTAAAAGTTTGAGGATTACTCTGGAATAATAAAGAAGATAATTTGTGACTAAAATTACGACCATTCACTGCAAATAGAGGCGTCTTAAATTAAGACACATATGTGACTGAAAAAGTTATTCAGACACTTAAGTGTCTAAATTTGAAATTTCAGACATCACAGGTGTCTAAATTTTAGACACATAAGTGTCTTACTATGATCATAGCATAAATGAACTGATAAACATGTCTGAAAAATGGCGATATGTCTGAAATTAAGACATTTAGAAATTTAGACACTTAAGTGTCTAAATGCGATACAATTGTATCATATGTGTGATGACTGCATGTATAACTGTATTGCAATATGTATGCCAGCACCACCAGAAAATTGTTTTCGAATGGATAACAGATGTTTAAAATATTTTTATCCATTAAATTTGGTATTTTATATTAAAAAAAAAAAAAGTAATTTGTTTAGATTATGGGACGTCAGGAAAATTGAAATAGTTAGCTTACTAAAGTTTTGGGACTTAGTTATTTTTGGCACAATAAATAAATCAGTAATTGCTTTTCATGAAAAATATTTATTTTCAAAAATTACTCGCAATCATGGACGTACGCACGTATGTGCAAGGAAGAGCCACACCCTCCCGTTAAATACTAAGAGATGTACCGGTGGAAAGAAATTTAGGGAGGGACAAGATTTTGGAACAGTTGGGTCTGGGGTCAACAGCGTAATCCGCTTTTCTAAAATGCAGAACATAAACATGAAATAGGCAAACTAAGAATATTTTGACAGAACTCCTCGGGCAAGAAATGTTTAAAGATACAAACATAAAAATAAATATAAAAATTAATCGTTCAAAAATAAGTTTCAAACGACATTTTTGAAAATAAAACTTTTTTTTTTCTCAATGGACTCTTCCCCTCCCCCCCCCCCCCCCCCGACACACACACACCGTTTTGAGATAAATTTGAAATATATCAATATTAAAAGAAGAAAAGAAATAAAATTGTCTTCTACGAAGTGTTCAAAGGAAGGTGGATTTCTCTGAAGTAAAATTTTTAGTAACATTTTCCTTAACGTAAAATTATTCTATAGCCATTTATAAGAAAAGAAATATCATATATTTTTAATTATCAGACATAAAGAAAGCATAATTGATTAAATTCCACTATACTGGGAGGGAGAATGTATCCACCAGGGGGCACTGTACTTGCGCATGCGTTTTAGATGTCTTTCGTTGGAACGTACGTTGTAGTAACTGAAAGTTTGTTTTATGTACGCGTATTTATTTTTTCGCGAAATTTCAAGTTCTGTGATTTTAAGTCGTATTCACTTAGTTTATTTATGTATTGAATATATACATCTGACTTACGTGCTTGACACCCAATGACTCTTATAAGCTGTCGTCGATATAATTCGGGATAGAGACAACACTTGAAGATTACATCCGGGAACTCTACAAAGTGTGTGGCAAGGTGTGTGTGGTGTGGAACGTACTTAGTGTTAATTTGTATCGAGATTTAGTGTTATTGTACTTCGTCATTATAAAAGCTGGTAAAAAAGAACTTTTGTCTGGCGGAGTATATTTTGAGGATGAAGCATTTCATTCTCTTAATATGCTTAGTCGGATGTATTAACGTCTTCCCTTCAAAAAAGATGCAAGTCTTTGCTCCTCACTGTAATAGTTTTTAAAATTTCAAATCGAGGAATTTATCTTACTTCTTGCAACAGGATTAAAGTAAGTGTCACAATCTTTCTTTTTAGTACTAAATTTAGTGTTCTTTTTTATGATTTTCTAAATAGCACTGATCAAAATCTTGCATAAAATGGTATTAGTTTTGAATCTGTTTGCAAAAAGCCCGCTAATTCTAGAAGTATATATTTTTTAACTTATGACGTTGCCTTTTATTACAAATTATATATTTTAAATTCTCATATGTTTCCCCTAATTTAAAGTAATAATATCACATTTTAAGTTAAATGCATTCTCTTGTTTTCCATGGGAGTTCTTAGTTTCAATTCTTATCTGTTAATTCTAATTCTTATCTATCACTAAACGACCACAATGATATAAAGAAAAAAAAAGCTTTGAAACATTTCCTAATGCTTTCTTACTTCCTACATAGGGATTACAATCCCGTATCCTGGGATTCCGGGATTCCGCTCTATTTTTAATCCCGAAAGTCCCGGGATTTTTTCTGTCAAATCCCGGGATTTTCGGAGTTTTTTTTTTTTTTTTTTTTTTTTTTTTAACAGAACATTATTCAACTGAAATTAAAAAAAAATATATTTATAGACTTTTGCTTTTGGAATAAAAATCAATTTTTATAAATGTATATATGTATCATTGAAAAAGAATGTATATCTCGAGTATTTTTTACATATATTTATAAGCGATTAAACATTTTAACGTGTAAATCTGTTGACCTGCTAACAGACGTCACAGCGATGAGTCAGGAAAAACGAAATCATTTCTTTATTTCGAATTCGCTGCGTTTAGAAAGATCTTCCATTCCATGAGTCATTTTGAGATTAACGTTTACTGATAAGCGTTTGTTTCTTTTCGTGCTTTTAAATTTATTTTTCTTCGAAGATATCTAATGAAAAGGATTTTCTATCGTAGAATTGTAATCTTTAATTACATGGTTATGAGAATAATGTAAAATTTAATTTGTCATAATAATTACTTTTTAATATTGTAAATATTTAGTCATTCAAAAACTTTTTTAACAGGAAATAAAAGGAAGTATGTAGAAGATAAAACATAAACTTATACGAAAAATACAAAAATGACAGATGTTAAGATATATATTTAAGACAAAAGAAGTTTGGAGACTATAAGTTACTTTTTCTTCGTGTTATTAATATAGAATATTTATTTATTTTTATTGATAGTTGAATAGCCTTTGTGATTGCCCTCTGATCTACATAAAAACTTGCCCATGTGGAAATATAAATTTTTTTTAATCTAATTTTTAAATGATAAGGATTTTAATTTTTTTTTTTTTTTCTGGGAGGGGGTCGGGATTTCTTTGAAATTTTCGTAAAGCTGATATCTTAAATCTTGCACTGATTATAATTAAAGTTTTGAAGTTTTATAGTAAGACAAGATTAAAAACCCAATATATATTTAACAAAATACAGAAGTAATTTTTTTCTCAATGTTATTAAAGTAGAATATTTATTTTTTTATTCATAGTTAAATAGCTGTTGTGATTATCATCTGATGCATATGTAAAAGTGCCTATGTGGCAATATAATTTTTAAAAAATCTAATTTTAAAATTATGAATTTTCATTTTTTTCTTGGGGGGGGGGGGGAATTTACTTGCAATTTTCTTACATCTGATATTTTAAATGTTTTTCGACATTCAACCGCCGAGTATATTAAATATTTTGAACTTTTAGAGTGGGAAAAGATTATAAAATATATATGCATATATTTATCCGATAGAGACACTGCGGGGCAGCTGAATTTGCCCGATAATCGAAGATGTCTGCTTTTGTGAGGTAAAAAAATATACAAATATCTATGCCTTGCGGATTAAAAAAGTATTCGCTAAATAGAGGTGTCCGCTATTCGGAAATGTCTATTAACATCCACAACAGATACTCCCGAATACCGGACATCTCAATTTAGATAACAATAATGCAGGGTTGCATTTTTTTCAAAAGAACTTCTTGATTAAAGCATGGGCATACTGGGCAGTGCGCCCCCCCCCCCCCTACGATTTTAGTGCCACCATATTTGATGTGCAATATTTGTAAAGCTTATATTTTAAATCTGTTTCGAAATTGTACTGATTATAATCAATATTTTGACCTTTCAAAGTAAAATAAGATTAAAAAAAATCTTAATATTTAAATAAATATTTTTTGTTTTAATTTTGTTCTACTCCTGAAGTTCAAAATATTGATTATAATAAATACAATGTGGTAAAAGATTTAAATTATCATCTTAACGAAAATTGCATACCAAAATTAGGAGCACAGAAGAAAATCAGGCTGTATGGGGATGGAGGGGGCAGGACCACAGCCAAATATTTTTTCAGGATTCAACGTGGTCAAACATGGCTACGTATGATGCTTTCAAAAAATGGGTGCGATTCAGACGTTTGAAGTGTCTGAAATTCAGACGCAAAAAGTGTCTAAAAAAATTCAGACATTTTAAAATGTCTGAAAATTGAACACTCCGTTTCAGACACTTAAGTGTCTGAATTTCAGACATTTTAATTTGCAGTGTTGTTAACAAAATTAAACAAAGATTCTTGTATAAAACGGAACGTTTTGAAAATTCCAGCTATGTTGTTTGATCCAGCCCAATTTATTGCTCCTTTTATTATTCGCATCAAATGCCTTTTACAACAATTATGGGTAATGGGATGAAAGTTTTTCTGGTGAACTAGAAAATGATTGGCAAAATTGTTTTTCAGAAATCCCGAATCGCGCACACTTGAAAATTCTCAGGCATCACTTTAGCAACCTGATCATGGAAAAGAGCATCTCCAATTACATATTTTTATTGATGCTAATCCTAATGCGTATTGTGCAGTGGCATACTTATGATATCAAATTTTTAAAGATAAATTTAAAACTTGTTTTGTCATGTTTAAATCTAGACTTGCTTCCTTAAAGAAGTTCATTCTTCCACATCTTGAACTCATGGGAACGCTTATTGGTGCCAGAATGGCAAATTACATCACAAACATTATTCATGTAAATAATATCTAACAAAAACATAGCTGTGAAAAAAGGGAGCCAAGTTCTGTAAAGACAATGGCAAGAAAAGAAGTGATATCTAAGTGGGTGCCAAGTTCAAATAAAATTCACTCAAACTTACCTACTGAAGTATTATAGCATTTTTCAAAATGTTTAGAAATAAAAATTATTGATAGCATATTAATAATAAATCTAGAACTTGGCAAGTTTTTACCTACGAGTCATTTTTTTTTATTAATGACATTATTATATCAAATCTTGTTATTTCATGTTTGGAAGCCTTCATTTGAGTGAGCTCCTTCCCATTGAAGGTTGGTGGGATAAAATATATCTTACCTAATTTTAACTGCAAAATGCCACATTGACACTAGAATTCAGTGCTTAAAAGTTTAATTTTATTAAATACATGAAAAGAACCTTTTACCCATTTTGAAATAAATTTGTTTTTAAATTCTGGTGGGATTCAATCATTTCAGCATGTCACGAATAAAAGCTCTTTGCCCCTGAAGGGTTAAAGGGGTGCAGTCTCTAGAGGGATGACCAAGAACAAGCGTAAGGGTTTCTGTCTCTTTCTCAGACCTTTTAGTCTGTCTGCATTGAGATTTCCGAAGGGTGGGTGCTAGAGTGATAACCAAAGACGAGCGGGAGTGTATTTGTATATTTATTGGTTTATCATATCTTTAACATGAGTAATTTGTTTATAATAATAACTACATTAACTTTTTTATAATGACATTGTTGTTAATATTAACATCATCATTTTATTAAGACATGAAATTGAAAAGCATAACATTTATCAAAAACTTGCCAAGTTCTAATTTATTATTAATATGCTATCAATAATTTTTATTTCTAAACATTTTGAAAAATGCTATAATACTTCAGTAGGTAAGTTTGAGTGAATTTTATTTGAACTTGGCACCCACTTAGATATCACTTCTTTTCTTGCCATTGTCTTTACAGAACTTGGCTCCCTTTTTTCACAGCTATGTTTTTGTTAGATATCATTACTTTTTGCAAAGTTACAATATATTTAGACACTTTACTTAATGCTTTTTAATGTGTTTACATCTGACTATTTTATTCACTAAGCAACATTCAATTTTAATTTAAATTTTCTACAACAAACTATTTGACTGTCAATTTGCGGCAGAAATCTGTATTTTAATACTGCTACATTGAATGCATGTTTTGAAACGAAATGTACTGATTCGAAATTTTTATTGTTTCTGAAACAACAATTCCTATTGAATTCCTTAATTAAATTTTCCTATTAAATTTTCCAATTAAATATCCTATAGCTGGGCCTGCTTTTTTGTACTGAAAGTGAAAAATAAAGTTATGTGCTTATGCCACACTATGTATCACTCATTCATGGGTGCCGAAAAAGAGGCAGTGCAGAGGAAGGACATTGCCTCTCCCTGGATTTTCAAATTTAATTAACTAAATATCCTTTCCTCTGATGATTTTGAAAATAACAAGTGGGTAAGTGTGATCACAGATAGCACAGAGGGTTTCGTTTAATATTCATTTCAAAACACTTTATCCTTTTGAAAAATCTGTTAGTTCCACATTTCGCAACCAGGGGCGCACTCTATTCTAAACAAACCTCTATCCGAACGAAACTCCGTTTTACATACTATCCGTAGATATATTAGTCGAGGGGATTGAGCCCATAGCACCCGAGATAAGTAGGCTCCCCTGGCGGTAAAAAGTGGAACTAAAATATGTAAGGTATATGTAAGGCTAAAATATGTAAGTACATAATATGAAAGAATGGTCAAAGGGGTGTCGGCAAAAGTTGGAAAAGTGCTCCCCGGGTGAATAGGGCGGAGGTTAGAAAAATTGCTTAAAATACACAAGTTAGAGCCCGGAGGAGTAAATAATATAAGACTTTTTGAAAATTTTATGATTTGTCGTGTCGTCTGAGGTATTCAGCTATACGTATGCAAAAAGTCATACCTCCAACTTAATTAGGGGCTCCCTTAGAAAGAATTGCTTAAAATACATATGTTGGTAGCTCAAAGGGTTAAGCGTAAGACTTTTTCAAGATTTTATGTGTCGCCTGGCCTCAGGTGTTCTGCAATAAGTATGCAAAATTTCAAATCTGCAATTTAATAAGGTGCTCAGTTAGACAGAATTGCTTAAAATACTCATGTGGAAGCCCAAAGGGTTAAATGTACGACTTTTTCAAAATTTTATGATTCGTCCTTTGATGTGTGCTCAGCTATAAGTATGCAAATTTTCACGCCTCCAACATAATTAGGGGCTCACTTAGAAAATATTGTTTAAAATACACATGTGAGAGCCCAACGGGTTAAATGTACGACTTTTTCAAAATTTTATGGTTTGTCGTTTGATGTGAGGTGCTCAGCTATAAGAATGTAAAATTTCACGCCTCCAACCTTGTTAGAGGCTCACATAGAAAGAATTGTTTAAAATACACTTGTGGGAGCCCAAAGGGTTAAATGTACGACTTTTTCAAACTTTTATGGTTTGTCATTTGATGTGAGGTGTTCAGCTATAAGTCTGTAAAATTTCACGCCTCCAACCTAATTAGGGGCTCACTTAGAAAGAATTGTTTAAAATACACATGTGGGAGCCAAAGGGTTAAATGTGCGACTTTTTCAAAATTTTATGATTTGTCGTATGATGTGTGGTGTTCAGCTATAAGTATGCAAAATTTCATGTCTGCAACATGTATAGTTTCTGAGAACGGGCTCTGTGACGGACAGAATATCTCAATTTGTTGATTTTCTGTAAGCAAGTAAACCCAGATAAACCCCCAGTAAGTAGATAGGTTTACAATGGAAGTCTATGGGAATTTGGCGAAATATTAGAGATATCGCCAACTTGGCGTCACTTTTGGCGACTAATTTTGGTCGCCAAATTTGGCGATGTATCGCCATGTTGGTGAGAAACTTGGCGGTATTTGGCGACAGAACAGCGTTCCCTTCTACGGCAAATTAAAATTTCGCCTAATAGACGTAATGTTAAAGTAAAAATGGACTCCCCCAGGTGGGTAATTCATCGATTTTCACAATTTTTTTATTTTTTTCCTTAGTTTTATAGTGTAAAAGAACTTCGCACCGAATTTGAAGTCTGTAGCTGCAGTAGATATACGAGATCTTTTTGATGAGTGAGTCAGTCAGTCAGTCAGTCAGTGGTAAAATTATCGATTATCAGACATTTTCAAATGTCATTATCTCGGAAACTAATTATGCGTTATTTATAAAATTTTCGATACTAGATAATTAGGGTGGCCTTACTACACATTTCGTGTAATAAGTACTTAGGTCTCATAGATTTTCAGTAGTAGAGCATTGAAATTTGACGAAAACAGCTCGAAATGGTTCGTGTAAATAACACACGGCTATGTCAGGCGAACTTGGCTGACACACTGCCGTGTGTCTAGATTATTTTCTGGACTGATTCAGAAATTGTTCTTCATTGGCTTAAAGGGCCAAAAGAAAAATGGAAACACTTTGTAGCTAATAGAATTCCTGAAATTCATAATTTATCAATCCTAGTTTTTGGCGATACTGTGACGGCTAACTTAATCCGGCCGATTTAATCGAGAAGTTGTTCTGTAAAACATTTAATAAATTCTCAAAAATGGTGGTATGGTCCTGAATTTCTTTCCTTGTCCGGAGATCAGTGGCCTAGCTTTAAAATAGCTGCAACACAATTACCTGTTGTTTCTAAAGAGAAATCTAAAAAAGCAACAACCATTTCTTGCGTTGTTTAAACAAATAACGCTGATAAAATTCCAGTTTTTAATTTGGCAAAGTATCTCTCTATTCTAAAAAAAAAGTAACTACCGCTGTCACCGCCGCCGCCGGTTTTGAATTTTTTGTGACCGGAGGTCTTTCTTCGTTAATATTAAGAAAACTAATGCATACAAAAATATGAAAATCGGTGGTTTTATGCAGAAATGTTTGATAAACATGCTGATGCAGACAGTTTTCAAATCGAAGAATTATTTTAAGAGATATTTAATGCTAAAGTTGGACAAAATCGTTCCACTAAAAAAGTTTTATAGCAGCAAAAACTATACATGGCAGTGTAATCATTTTTAGATCATTTTATGCGTTAGAATTTGCCGGAGTGCAGATTGCATTAATTTTTTTATTTTGACTCATTTTTTCAGGTTTTATTTCTATTTTAAATACAAATTTTCAGCATTTCTAGAGATATTTTTTACAGATTTCAGAAAATTGTACTAATTTAAACTGTTGCCAACTGTATAAAAAGCGCAAGCAATAATATTTGCTTCAAATTAAAAATTTATTTACACGTGACTATTATAAACAGGAAAAAACATTCAAATTAAAATTAAATAATTACGTATAAAAAGCAGGAATTTATTAAAAATTATGTCATAAAAAGTACACACGTGAATTTTAAAAGAGAAAGGATATTGTAAAATAATAAGTTCATTAACATGCGTTAGAAGTCGTAGGAGAAATTACGTCATATTTACGTCACATTATAGTTATTACATAAAATGAACACAAAATAATATTGCAAAAAAGTTTAAATTTAGAAATTGCGCTAGACATTTATTTAATATTTTGAGAGGATCTTTTCAACTATTTTTGTTAGGAAAGCGCAAATAATATTTCATTTCTAACAAAAGTATCTTCACGTGAATATTTAAAAGAGAAAAAAATAGCTTGGTAAAAATTACGTTAGATTAAAAACGATTCATTTAAAATGTCTCATTTAAAAGAACTTTCTTTTCGCTTTGTTAAAAAATACCAGGAGACAAAGACTCTGTTTACTTAATTCCTTTTATATTAGCTTATTTTGAAATGTTGTTACACGTATCTACGTCATCAAGTTATTTTTATTCGACGTTTTATTTGTATTTTTATTAATGTTGTACGAATTTATTTGTTCTATTGTTATTTAAAATAAAAAATTATGTCAATTTGTATAATTTGGCGAGTGGTTTGGCGATTTATATAATTCTGCGAAATTGGTCGACGAGATAATCAAGCAGTACCGCAGCGGATTTGGCGTTAAAATTCCCCAATCAAAGATAAATGAATAGAAATTCGTTTATAGGGAGATCGCCACTGCTTTTTACATTATAATTCAATCTTTCGAAATCTTTTTAAAGCCGATTAAATTAGCGTGCATTTAGAGTCTGCGGTGTCTGGGCGGGGGTTGGCGAGCGTAGCTCGTAGGGGGCCGAGCCCCCTAGTAGCTCCATAAAGAAAGTGTATCGAGTAACTGCATGAGTATTTAGATTTATTTCTAATATCAAAGTAAAGGTAGAAAAAAGAGATTTTTCAGGATTATCAGGTGAAGAAAGGTTACGTGCCGAAACTTTTTTGTTAAAACTAGTGCAGGAAGAAAGTTTTCCTAAAGTTATAAAATGCTTGAAATATAAGAAGAGTATCCCTAAAGAGTCGAATCTTTTTCATTTAAATCCTATGTTGTCAGAGGAAGGTTTGCTGTTGGTATGAGGACGGTTACAAAAGTTTAATTCCTCATTTTATGAAAAGCATCCTGTTGTGATTCCTGCAAAGCATAAACTTACTGAATTAATTGTAAAAGATGCACATGAAAAGGTTTTTCATTCAGGAGTGTCCTGTATATTAGTAAAAACTCATGAAAAGTTTGGGATTTTATGATCTAGACAGTGCATAAAATCAGTACTAAACAAATGTACAATCTGCAAGAAATTTAACGTACGCTCTGGTCAACAAGTTATAGCACCTCTTCCGGGTGACCGTATTAACGAAGCTCCACCATTTTCAGTTACAGGCCTTGATTATGCGGGCCCCCTATATGTGAACGGGAACGAAAATAAATGTTATATTTTATTAATTACATGTGCTATCACAAGAGCACTTCATTTAGAATTAGTGAAAGACATGTCAACAGCAGAATTCTTGTTAGCATTTCGCAGGTTTATCTCACGAAGAAGTCTGTGTGCTGTAATTTATTCAAACAATGCCAAAACTTTGAAAAGAGCTGATTTGGAATTAAAGGACATGTACAAAATAATTCACCATCCTGACGTTAAAATATTTTACGCCAATCACGGAATTTCCTGGAAGTATATTGCAGAACGTTCAGCCTGGCGGGATGGCTTCTATGAGCGAATGGTTCGATCTGTGAAAACTAGCTTACGTAAAGTTATCGGAAGATCTTCTTTAACATTGGGTGGATTAGAAACGCTTCTAATTGAAGTAGAAGCTATCATAAACCCTCGTTCACTGACATACACATATTCCGAGTTAGAAAAATAACACCCTCTTACACTTGCCTGAATAGGAAAACGTATCTTGTGTTTATCAACTGTAAAAGTGAACGATTTAATCTTACCAGAAAGCAAAGAATCTTTAGTAAAACGCTTCCATTTACGTGAGACTCTTGTAAATCCTTTTTGGAAGGGCTTGAAAAATGAGTATCTTCTCAACTTAAAATCTGCTCACTACGCGGACCAGAATAAAACTTCTGACTTCAAAGTAGATGATGTGATTCTGGCGCATGATGAACATTTACCAAGAACTTTGTGGAAGTTGGGTAAAGTTACACAAACATTTGTGGGCAGAGACGGAAAAGTAAGGTCTTGTGAAGTGAAAACAAATAATTCATTTATTAAAAGACCCATAAATTTGCTGTAAAACCTTGAACTAAAAAACTAAAATGGCTGAACAACAACAACAAAACAGATTTTTATTTCTTTTGACTTTAAAAATTTTATCTTCGCTTGATATTTCTTAAATTTCTAATTTTTAGTTTAATTTATGCGATGAATTATTTTACAATAACTATTGAATAGCTTTAACTTGTTCTTTCTATTTTTAGTAGCAGAAAACTGCAATGAATATTTAAAGTGATATGATTTTTTTTTTCTTAAGTCCAGTATGTAAGTATATATTTTAATTTGTATTGTATTTATGTATAATGTAATTGATGATCTATTAGAATATTTTTCTACTTTAATTATTTTAAATCCCCTTTTTGTTTTTATTGTATTTATGTATAGTGTAATTGATGTTCTATTAGAAGAATTTTTTCTCCTACTTTAATTATATTAAATCCCTTTTTTGATGAACCCTTGTTCATCGGGGGGGGGGGGGGGGGTTGTGGAATATTTTCCCATCTCCCTTTCGCACGCCTCTTTCGGTAGACAGACGTCGCTGATTTACTAGAGAATTGTTATTAAAATATTTGTTCTTTAGTTTTTTAGAATGATGTAAATTCGATCGCAGCATGCTAGCTGCAGTTTGTTTTCCTTGATCTTCCAAATGGAAGAAAATAAATGTTCATGATCATAAATGTATTAGCTTGGATTCCCAGCGAGGAATTAAGTATTAGTAGCAAATATTTCGCTGTAAATACTATATATATGTACAGTCGTAAAAAAAAAAAAGTTAATACCCCTAACTCCTCAACAAATTATCGTAGAAGAAAGTTCCTGGTATCGAATGATTGGAAATAAAGTTTACTTTTAAATGATGTATATAAAATGTTCTTAGGGGGTCATCTACATATTAAAACAAACCATAACTTTGTTTTTTTTTTTTCAATAGCAGTACACAATTTTGAAAGCATAAATGAACTCTACACCTTTCAATTAGCCTAAAAGCAAGTTTTGATGCAATTCGTACCATAAGTTTCCGAGAAATTGTTTTACAACGACCGTATTTTAAGGGCTGTATCCAAATTAAAGTTCAGAACTCGATTGTAAATCGAGAGAGCCCCCTTCTTGATCAAGGCACCTTAAGCGCCACTGAAGCAGTCAATAAAGCCTGTTAGATTACAGGACAGCAGAAGAAATTTCAAATTATCTACTCACTTCTTTCACAGACGGACCCTTAAACCGTCATTTTGCCGTTTTTTAAGCATAATTTGAAAACTACTTGGAAGAAAAATGTGAAATTTTGGATTTCCATAAAGCAGGACTTAATAAATCTAAATCCATCAAAAACATTGTAGGTTGTAATTCATATTTGTTTCGAATATTAATGTCATAATTCATATCTTAAAATTTTAAAAATTGCAAATTCAGCGTATTTATGTTTTGGTATATTAGTATTATTGCTACACAAAAAATTAGCACATTAGGAGCATAATTTCAGGAGATATAAATAAAAATATGAAAATGTAATTTAACATTAGAAGCACTAAATTTTGAATGTTTATAATTCAAAAACTTATCATTCAAAAGACTTGAAATTGGGTATCTAGGCATAGTTTGAGCCGATGATTTGAAATATCTCTTTAAAATTGGGTATTGCCATTGAAAAAAATGAAGTTTGGGTTTGTTTTAATATGTAGATGACCCCCTAAGCTAATTTTATATACATCATTTAAAAGTAGACTTTATTTCCAATCGTGCGGTGCCAGTAACTTTCGTCTACGATAATTTGTTGAAGACTTAGTAGAAGGTGTTTACTTTTTTTTCCACGACTGTACATATTTAAAGGTGTAAAAAATAGAATTAGCAATTTTTTTAATTTTCTTGTGCTTATTCATATTAATCTACACCAGAGCAAAAACATTCGTGAAATATGCTGCTTTTAATGTGAAATTATACAGAATCGTGAAATCCTGAAAATTGCTCTACCACTCATTTTTTTGAACTGTGATTTAATTAACTATAACTTGAAACTCGTGGATTACATGAATATTCTTCATTCTCAGCCTTCTATTAGTCACGCCTCATCAAAACATCTATAAAGTCACAATGTCTCCCCGCCCCCCTCCCTCAATTTGTAAATTATGTCTATTTTTATTTAAAAAGTGAACTCTATTCACACGATGAAAGCTTGATAAAGCCTTAACAATAACTATTCTTTTCACATTTTTTAAATTATGAAAGACAAAGAGAGAATTTTCTGTTACAAATGTGTTTTTGATATCTATATATATAAAAGCCGTTCTCTGTGTGTATGTTTTGCATACAAATCTTCAGTTTTTGACGGATTTGCACGAAATATCATGTACATACGTTTTAGAACGTGGAAAAGATTGCTTTCTATTTTAAAAAACCACCAGATCACAATTTATCCCTTTTTTCTACCGCCTTCCATAATTTAACATTATAGAAATATCTCTTTTATTTAATTTTATAATTCAATCATCTCTTTCCCGTTGCCACAACTTAAAAAACGATGCAATAATTAAAAAAAATTGATAACACGCGTACTTTCATTTTATGAGCTAATAAAAATTCAGACCCAATCGCTATATTTTTGCATTTTCGAAATTGTTGTCATTCTAATCAGGAAATGCACATTTTCCCCATATAAAATAACTTTAACTAAATGTGTGTTCAGATGACGTATTATATCTTCATTTGAATGTTTTTGAAGCTAAAAAATTTATTTTAATACAGGCGTTTCAATATCAAGAAAATAATTTAGGTAAAAGATAATAATAATAAAAATCCTTTGCTAGATATGACGTCAATTTCTGATTAACTGACACTGCTTTCTAATGATGTTTTATTCTGAAGTTTTTACATGTATATATGAAAAGTGTGCATTTTCAGTTTAGAATGATGTCGATTTCAAAAATGCAAAAATACAGCGAGAGAATCTGAATTATTTTATTGTGTTGTCACACTCTAAAAAACGGCACAAATAATTTAAAAAAAAAAAGGCAAACACGCGTAGTTTCTTTTCACAAACCAATACAAATTCAATCTCTCTCGATATATTGTTACATTTTTTAAATTGATGTCTCTCTAAGCAGGAAATGCGCATTCCCCATATTTTAAATAAAAGCTTTAAGGCTTTGAGAAAACTTAAAACCTCCATTTAATATATTTGAAATTACAATTTCACTAAAATATAAGCTTTTCTATTACAAGAAAAAGGAACAGAAACACAAATCACTAAATACGGCGCCACTTTCAATAAATTATGACGTCAATTTCGATAAATATGGCCTCAAACTGGCTCTAAAAACCGGTTACTATGATTTATTTCCTATTTCGTTATAATGTTGTTTCTTTAATTATACCATTTAGGTAAATGTTTTAATATTCTAAATGCAGTGATAACATTCTACGATTTACATCAAATACCATAATGTAAAATCTACTTTTATACGATTTATATTAAACTGAAATTTAAACATAACAACTATTTCTTTTTAGAGTTAGCTTTCTCATTTTAAACAAAGCTCCATAGATTGATGTCATTTTCATGTTAATCGCTGTGGATTTGGATTTTATGATTAGTGTGAGTTTCCGTTTAATAATTATAGGCAATGAATTTTAGGACACCCGTGTTTAAAGGTACCTGATATACTGCGCATTAACAGAACATAAATAAAAATCGTTTTTAATTTGAAACACTAATATATTTAGTGTATTTTTTAGATTTCTCAAAAACTACACGAAAAAGCATTTTTGGTACTTTCGTATTATAGCGAGCAGTTAATCGTGAATATTTTCACTATAATAATCTTATAATCTGAGTAGCACATTTCGCTCGCTGTGCTGGTCGGTTTCTCCAAACGAATCTTGAATTAAATGAAATATATCGGTGAATTTGACCCGTCATTTTAATGCAATATGGGTCTTTATCTGAAACGTCCTTCCGCGTAGATGAAAACGTTACTAACGCCACTGCGCTATTATACTTTCTAATGTTTAAGACAAAACTTCTGTTGTTAAGGGACAAATTTTTTAGCTGATGATTTACAGTAGAACTTGGTTTAAGAATGATAGACCGATATGCAATATACTAAAACTATCCCTGAAAAATTATCTAATATTTTAAAAGGCTAATCATTCAGAATGGGTTCAACTAATTAGTAGCTTTTCAGCTAACTCTATAACAAAACATGTAAAGCAAAAGGGAATATACCAAAACCATTATAGAAAAATGCGTGCATAGTAACAGTGCAAATTCCATCAAAATCTGTCCAGTTAGAACTTTTTAAAAAAGGCTAATCTTTTATAACAGGCCTCATCTAATTATTGAACTTTCTTCCATAATTTCATATATAACTGCCTGACGAAAATGCAATATTCTAAAACCATCCGTGTAAAATTATCCAAGAAACGATGCAAGTTCCAAGGAAGTCAATTAATTAAAATCTTTTGTAAAATACTAATCTTTCATAATCGGGTTCACATGATTATAAAACTTTTCCCTATAATTCTATGAATAAGTAACATAAAACAAATGTTATACACTAAAACCTTTCCTGAGAAACTGATAGTCGCATTGAAATCCATTCAGAAGAACTCAAGTTATAAGCAGCCGGAACGAAATTCCCATTTGCATTTTCTATACATAATAGACTATTTTGCGTAGTTCGATTTGATATCTGTTAAATTCGTGTTTTATTTTATTTTATTTTATTTTGGCGTTTTAATTTCGTTTACCAGTTTAGTTATGAAATATTACACGAAAACAAGCAAGTACTGAATTATTTGCAGCGTTTTTGAGCAATTGAGTTAATCTTTTGTACTTGCACGCACATTTAAAAAATATTCATGCTTGAGAATCACTTTAAAATCTATAAAAAATCTATAACGTGACATAAACTTTTCAAACAAATATTATTGAAAGGTTTTTTGTTTTTGTTTTGTTTTCTATTAGACGTTGGAACAATCGAATGTGCGATGTTTAGACGTTAAATTGTAGTAAAATCGAAATTTGTGGATAGATTAGGTTGTTGTCACCAATAATATGATGGCAAAGTTACACATAGACATGCCTTTTCTTCATAATATTGCATTAAGAGCAAACGGGTTCATCTTTCGTATAGGTTTCGTTGGGCTGCACGCACATTTAAAAATATCCATGTTTGAAAATTACTTTCAAACACATTCAGTGGCGGCTCGTGACTGTTATATTTTGGGGTACTAAATGCATGACGGACAATTTTGTTCTTTTCACACCATAATTGTTTAAAAAAAATCTTTACCTTTTTTAATAGTACACAATTCTGCCAAAAAAATGAAATAGATATTTCTCTTAAAGAAATAGTGGTAAGAAAAGAATAAATTTCGCAACTATACATTTAGTGGCCCAAAAAGAGTCAGTCACAAGCCGCCACTGAACACATTAATATAAAAAAACTGAGATACAATTTTCAAATAAATTTCATTTGAAAGGAATTTTTGTTCTATTCGACAGCTTAAAAAATTAAATTGTGTGCTGTTTAGAAGTTAAGAAAAATTGCTGTATAGGAATAATTTGTCTGCTAGGTCGTTGCCATCAACAGTATGATGTCAGCGTTACTCACTGACATATTTTTACTTTATAATGTAGATATGCGCCATGCAAACGAGAATTTCACTATATGATATGCTATTTGGTGGATTTGTTTTGCGTATTGTCAGAAAATTACAAATTTTTCTATTACACCAGCCGAAGAAAACGGGC
Source organism: Maratus speciosus (assembly GCA_963932465.1). NCBI lineage: Eukaryota > Metazoa > Arthropoda > Arachnida > Araneae > Salticidae > Maratus > Maratus speciosus. The sequence continues at coordinate 25,721,977 of OZ010790.1, read as the reverse complement.
ATTGTGATATTAAAGCTCAGACATTTTATTATGGTGGCGAGACAATAACGTATGTTTTCTAATTGTCATTTTAATGATTTTCGGTGGGGAATGCACAAATCTCAGTTATTGTGATTACTATAGTAGTTCATTTTAATTTATTATTTTACATGGAAGGTCTCTTATAATTGACACGGGCGAAACCGGGTAGTTCTGATAGTAATTCTATAAATACAATGAGGCTATACATCTTCGCCTTTGTGACAAAAAGAGTTTTGCATTTCTTTTCCAACTTATTACAATGTTAAAGAAAAGTTTCATACGGTCTGTATTTTTATCTTTAGAAAATATTTTGAAGGCGAGACTTGCATTTAGCGTTAAAATTGAAAACATACACACATTTTATAATTCCTATTTGTAATTTATTAAGAGTTGGTAGAAAAGCTTTGGATTCTAAATTCTCTTTTTATGGATAACACAATACACAAGAAGCATTTCAAGATTCTCATCTTTATCAACTGCTGGAAGTGTTATCATATAACTGATATAAACACCCTTGATACCACTTCCGCAGGTTGTTATTTTTTTAATGCCATAAAAAATACTATTATTTATATATTTTGATTATTATTGTTATTTTATAAAGTGTGTATGTATATATAGAGGGTGTTCTTACATGTATTTACTTTGATTATTATTATTGTTATTTGATATAAATATACTCATCTATGTATCTACGTTGTAAAGCCTTAATAAGAGAACGACTTCACAGTTGGATCTTATCTTTAAAGGGGATCTTTTTAGAAAGACACGAAGTCTCCAAGTTTAACAAAAGGTTGACATAAAATGCCAAGCTGTATTTACGACTGGATGTAAGATTATTTATTGGTCCTAATAAAGAAGTCGTAAAAGATGGACCACACGGGCGAGGTCGGAAGGCCCGGGGTTCCCAGATCCCACGAATGCGGACGCTCAGTGGGCAGAGCACTGTATACCCCGAAAAAGTGTAATACCAAATCAGAGGTTTGCGAGAAGACGGAAGAATGGGGGGGGGGTCGGCAAGACTGACCGATCATTTGACGAAGGGGGCAACGGACCATCCTCCATATTGTTATGACGAGGTGATGTCGTAAGCGAAGAATGAAGTTACAGGCAGATTAGTTCGAGTTCTCAACTATGAGGATTTAATAGTAAGATTTGTCAGCTATTCCAACTATGATGGTTTAAAAGACTTGTGCTGTTTCTCAACAAGGTTGTTCCAATTCGCAACTATGATAGTTTAATAAAGATGAGTTCTATTCAGCAACAGGGATAGTTAAACCCAAATGTCCTAAGTGTTTCAACGATGCTTCTAACGATGATTACGAGTTATTCGGGTCGTGTTTTCCCGCTAAGGGACGGCCCTAAGATCGGCAGTTCTCGGACATTTCTATCATCGTCAATTTAATTAAATTTGTGAACTTTTTCTGGAGTGTGAAAAAACACTCAATGAGCCACGGATATAAGTGTGGCCTAAAGCTATGAGTAAGCCTCTACTACAGAAGGTATGTGTTATTCAATATTTTTGTATTCCCATTGTTCTAATAATCTATGTTGTGCTAGGGATGTACAATTTATGGTATCCAAGCAATTAATTAATATTTGTAATGATAATTTTAAAGGTAAACTTAATGCAAATACTAATTCAGTTTCGTTCTTTGGAACGCTGGTGTTTTGTGACACATTTCTATTTTGTTTTTGTAAATATGTAAATTAACTGTAAATAAACTTTTGTTTATTGTTAAATTTTGGCTATGTTTTTAATACGGCATGAGTCCACTGTTTTACTTTAATGTAAGTTTTATTTCAGATTATGAACTTCTTTAGTATGTTATTTATGCGTAGTTTCGATAGGTTTTATTTAGATATAACTGCGCGATCTATACGCTATTTCTTCACTAAAATTACACAACGCAGTTTGGGGCAGTTTTGGAGATGTGTTTCCTCCCCCCCCCCCAATTTAAGATAATTATGGTTAGTCTAATTATCAGGAATAGCCAGGATCATTATTCAATTATTACGATCACAAATGTTTATTTATAAATCATAATGTTTTTAAATACCTACTATAATAATTCAGGTACAGTAATTTAGGAGTAGTTAACCTACAATTACTAGGGTAATTAATGCACATTACCCATTATCTTTTCCTCCACCTTCCAGATTGGGGTTCACCCTGTCCCCAATCCCATGTATGTTTGGGTAGTTAAGTTGGTGTCGGTATATGGACCTGGATCTGCCCAACATCAACTTTGAGCAGCCATTACTTCCCATCACAACACATTTTCTCGGTTTTCCCTTTCCCAATATCATCGCTTGTCTTCCATGCATTATCTGATTTTGAAATTTAAAATGTGTATGTCATCACGTAAATTTATTTACTATGTAGGATACCTGCTCTAGAACCATAGATATTTACTATCTACCCATTTCCTTTTCTAACGCTATAAAAGATTTATAAATTTTATATAGTTGATAGTTTAGTACCATGTTAAGATATTTCATGCAGTTTTAGGTTACATATGTTTTATAAAAACCAGATTTATATATGCTTTTCAATAGTTTCACGTGTAAAAGATTATTCATGTAGCATATAGTATAGTGTAGAAAGCGCATTCAACTCAGAAGTTCTACGAAAAATTGTCAAATACAATAATAACCAGAAAAATTATAGATTTTTAATATGACAAAAATATATTAATTATTTAAAAGCTTATTCGTATAATTATTCAGGTATTAATTCTATTTGTAACTTTTGATTGAAGACATTTTTAAATTCAATAAACAGATTTTTTAACTTTTGCTTGTGTTTCATTCATTTTTAATCTGCAACATTGTTTTTCGAAAACAAAAGAAACTGATAGCGAATATGTAAGTAACAAATTTGAAATTGCCCCCAGTAAAAAATTTGGAATATCGAATTGCCAACTAGTGAGGCGTACGCCCCACATTGGGAACTACTACTATAGTGTGTACTGTTTACTATTCATATATTGTGGACATATTCTTTATTCAGGAGGATTGTAAATATATGTTTAAGTGGAAACGCAAAATTTGTAATGATATCGCCCTTTTCCCTTGAAAGCGCTCTAAAACTCTATTTTCTAAAACGGTTCCACCTTGCAAAATGCCACAAGACGCAAATGGACTTTATTATAACGAGGGGGTCTAACCTGGATCTTCCGTGTTACAGGTCATAAACTAAAACTATTTTTATAATAATATATACATATATTTATATTATCCACTATACTTACAACACCGAAAAGCATCTTTATTTGAAAAGTATCAACTTTTCATTCAAATAAAGTTTTGAAATTTATTAAAAGCAATACTTTCGTATGATTTAAATAGCCGAAGAAATCGCCAAAGATTTCGTTACTTACAGATTTCCTTTTTAATTCTGATCATTTCAGTTGTTTAAGCACGTAGTTCGATTACATGTCCGTTAAATTTCTATTTTATTTCTATTATTTTATTTTATTGATGCAGTTTTATCTTTGTTATGAAATACCAATCGGAAAAAAAAGCGTTGTGCTCTTTATATTAACTTAAGTACAAACGGATTTATCTTTCATAACTGTCTGCGTGCGAAAGAGATAAATTTAAAAATAATCATTCTTGAAAATTGCTCTTAAAACCATGAAAAATGAGTAAATTGCGATACAGTTTTCAGACAATTTATTTTTAAAACAACTTGAAATTCAGTTGTGAAACAAATTGCATTTGTGAGTGCACTTTTTTCCCTATTCGGTTGTCTAAAAATTGAAAATGTGCGGCGTTTAGGAATTTAAAATATCGCAGTAAAAGCGAAATTTAATCGTCTGCTGTTCTAGTGTTGCCAAGTGTCCCGCGTAAATCAGAGCTCTAAATGCTGTGGACACCACTAATTTCTTACAGTTTATTTAGCCATCTTTAATAGCATTCAACCATTAGACAAGGCGAATAAAATTACTTTAAAATACTAATTGCCGAAACGTCAGTGAAGGCTTACTGTGGAGACACGAAATGTTTTGGTTTCCGTTTGTCTGTCTGTCCGTCTGTTCCGCGATAACTGCCGTAAAAAGCATCCGATTAGCTTAAAATTAAGTATGCATGTTGGTAAAATCCCCGGATTTAGCTGTATAGTTTTTGGTTAAATTTGGTTCATGCGTTCGGAATATATAGAACATTTTATTTTGCGACTTAATGCTTTCCTATAGCAATTCAGACGATTTTTCCATTTTTATTTGTTGAAAGGAAATGGCTCATATGATTGAAGGATTTAAATAGTAAATTATGGATGATGTAATTTCTAATTAGAACCATACATTATTCATATTAGTTTGAAATTTTGTGTATACATTTGTCAGAGTTTTTAAATTCGGTGTTTAACTTATGGAGGTATTTTATATATGTGTTCCAATAATATATCTTTTTACATATTTACTTTTTTTCAAAGCACATATTTCATTGTTTTATTTTCTTTTAACTGTTGCCTAGCGACGGAACTACACCTAAAAATATCGTAAATGTGAAAGTATTTGTAATTGTTTGAAGTCAATCAAAGTCAAAAGGGACGAATTAATGCCTTTGTGACTTTACATATAGATGAAATTTACCCCAGAAATAAAGAAAGACTATGTTCTGCTTATTTTGTTCAAATATTTTTTCTTTTAAATTAAGAAGTTCATTATTTTCATAAGGAATAAATTGACATTTTGCTATAAATTTAACAATCATTTTTTTTTTTTTTTTTTTTTTTTTTATACCGTTGCCAAGAAAATCCTATCCCAGAATAATAATTTATCCTAAACAGTTAATTTTGATTTGAAAGATTTTCATGTGCAAGAGGAAAATGAAATAAAAAATAGACATGAATACGTCTTCATATTGGAAATAAAACTAAAATACGAAAAGAAGGTGAATTTGATCTCATATATCAAAAATAAAACTAATATGCTTTGAGGTTGAAATAAAAAGGGCTTGTGTTATGATATTAATTCTTATTATTAAAAGAAATGTTACTAATATCTCATGGTTTATCGTCTGCACACAGCTAACAGAAATGTTAATTTTTAATCGAAAATTTCAATGAGAAAAAAAAAAAAAAACTTTTGAAAATCAAATATATAGTAAATGTCAAAATTTTACACCGCAAAATTATCGCTGTCGAAAATGACGTCATTGTATTGGGAAATAAATATTCTCATTCTTAAAAACCAAGCATTAAGTAGATTACCTAAAAAAATATTTTATGACGAGTGTTACTTCTTAATGCCGTCTCATTTCAGAAAATATGAATGAAAATTATTTTATTTTTAAAAGGAAATTATATTTTCATTCATAAAACCTAAACTTTTAATATAATTGCGTCAATGTGAATCATTTTCTGTCCACCAGTATTGAAAATTAAGGCTCGGAAGTATAAAAAGAAATTTAAGATTTGCGATAACCATTAGTGCAATAAATAAAAAGTTACATATGTAAATTAATGAAACCACGGGGAGTTCAGGAGGCGGAGCCCCCCCCCCCCCCCTGAAGAAATCTGTTTTATTATTTAAAAAAATATCAGAATTAGTAGCTCATGAAAATTATTTCAAAATATCCTTCCATAACAACGTTTTTAATTTAATGCTTCTAATGTCTGAAAACTTCGTATTTTTTATTCTTATAAATAATTACATAATTTGAAAACTTTAAATTGCGGTTTGCATGAAATTGAATATTACCAAAGTGTGTCTAAAAACAGTGACTTGCAGAGCTGACGTTGAGGCTCCTGATCTGCAGATTTACTAGTATTTGGAGTATTGGAGCCCCGATTTACGCGGAACACCTGGCAACACTAGTTGTTGCCAAAGTCAAAATGATGTCAGCGTTACGGAAGGGGCGTTTGTTCTTTATATTATAGATACATTTTGAATGTATTATTGAAAACCATACAATTATCTTATCTATCTATATACAGTCGGACCTCTATTTAACGAAGTCGCTAAATCCCGAAAACAAGTTCGTTATATTGAAAATTCGTTAAATAGAGAGTCATCTTTTAGAACACTTTAAACTACATAACACATGTCCATAAACATTAAATATAATTTAAAAAAGTAATTAACCACACTTTTTTTATAAATTATATCTATTTGTTTTATTTATTTTACCCATCCAAAAGAAATCTGCAAGAGAAATAAGAATGAAACAAAACATTGTCTGGAAATACATTGTATTTTCAGTTAAAAAAATGATCTTACATTAAAATCACGATTTTCTATTATGGTTGAAAAGCTGTTTGGAGAAATACCAAATTTTAAAGCAACACCCTTTTCCTTCACTCCTTTACCCACCTGATCAAGAATTAATTTTTTTTTCTTTGATACTCAAACATTTTCGCTCTGATATTTTCGAGCTACAAGAACCGAAATTACCAACACAACTGATCATGATCAACAATCTAGAAAACGGGAGACTCTAACGACAAGGGGCAGCTCCATTGAGGGTTAAAAGAGAATATTGAAAGTTTGCACTTCTTGGATGAAAAGCAAAGAATCACAGCGATTTTACTGTTCTCGGTGAGTTAGGTGCCTGATAAGACCTGGTCTTGGTCCCTGATCATCATAAAATGTGTTAAAAGAAAGAATAAGTTTGAAATGTCCAGTAATATTTTGCGAAATAGTGATACAAAAAAATTAGATCCCAAGAAAAAGTTCGTTAAATAGAGAATACACTTCGCTATTTGGATGTTATTTTACGAAGAAATTTGCAAAATGTTCTTCGTTCCAAGTAAAAGTTCGCAAAATAGAGGTTCGTTAAATAGAGGTCCGACTGTATATTATAAAAGACAAGCATATCTGTGCGTGACGCTGATGTCATTCTGTGAATGGTAACACTTTGAAATTTGAAATGAAATTTCGGTTTTGCAAATTTTTAAACTTCTAAATATCGCACATTTTCGATTCTTACACCGTCGTATAGGGGGGGGGGGGGGGGGGAGAATGTGCTTTTATATGCACTTAAATTGTTTGAAAGCTGTATCTCAATTTATTTTTGAGATATTAATTTTTCTATAGTTCTTAATTATAGTTTTTAATTGTAGTTTTTAATTATAGTTTTTAATCGTGGCAATTGAAGAATTCCATTTCTATTAAAAATCATGGAGGAAAGAGATTAATGGAGATGCAGTAGGCCGTAAAAAAGGTTTGAAATATGAACCATTTATCGCTCAAATTTAAACGTCCACAGAAGACGCAAACAAAACAAGCAGCTGGAACAGGGACCGAATTCTTTGACATCACCCGTGCATTTTTTTTTTCTCTAAATGAAAGTCTGTTTATTTTTAAGCATTCTAAAGCAGCATTCCATTGTATTATGAATTAAAAACTGTCTTATTAAAAGTTTTCTTATTTTTTTCGTGAAAGAACGCGCTTGTGTTTGGCCCTACTGTAGCGGATTTTAGGGTTACTTTTTTGGCATCACCCCCAGCCACCTTACTGTATCTCCATCTATCTCTTTCCTCCATGATTAAAAATAAAGGGAAAGTAGTAGATTACTGTATCTTTTTGCTGCCATTTTTTCATAAAAACTGAAAAAATTTGAAATTAAAATACGTGCTATGTCTAGAATATCGTCTGTTATAAATCTCGGTGAATTTTGGTTTCATTTCGTTTTCATTTATCCATGAAATGATTTTTAGTTTCTTGCAAACTTACTTTACGAACGTTACAACACCTTTCTCTTTACATAAATGTATTTTAAAGAATATTTGTATGACTTATTTTCTTTGCATTTACTTAATTTGTATTAGAAAACTGAAAGAATGCAATTTTATTAATCCGTGAGAAATAATATTTGCCGAATTTTGAAAAATCATAAATGAATGATTTCTGATAAAACATGAAGCTATTACAAACAAACAAATGAAGGCATATGAATCCTTAGATACCCGATTTGTTGTACCGATTTTCTTGAAAGACGACATTGTTTTTGCTGGGTTTTTTGTATTATTGCGCGATAATGACGTCATATGCATACTTTTCTATAGATGTTGTTTAAGACTGGATCGTAAAAAATGCGATAATTTAGCGGATGCAAATGACGTCATTATATTAAAAAAGCGTGTATTTTAATTCTTAAAACTGAAATATGTTTTGTAGAAGGGCTTCATTTCACCCCAACTGCTTTGAAATTCTTCTCATGTAAATCACTATTGAAAATAACGTAATCGATTTCACAATCTCATAAAACGCAATGTATTACAAATCCTAGGGTGCTTTTATAGAAGAGCAGTGACATACAGTGTGCATGCTTAGATTGGAAGTCTTTTTCCAAAAAACAGCGATTTATATTACAGTACTTGATGATTCTCCCCTGGATGAATTCGCTTCGTCGAGTTAGACAAACAAACAAAGAAGATCTTGGTAATAATTTGAGATTTAAAATAATATCTGGTTCCCCAAGATTCTGTCCAAAATTCTCTCGATTAATAAAATTTTATTGCTATGCTTTAAGACATTATACTATAATTTTTATCAAAAAAACATAATTTGCTTAATTTAATTTTTCATAATTTTATGTAATCTGTATATTTAAAACACAAGGCTATTCTTTAGTCATCTGCCCTGAGCTTTGTACTGAACCAATTTTACTAAAATTCTTTTTAATTGAAAGCTGTTCATTTGTAGATATGCCCACACTAGCTGTTTTTTTTAATTTCCCAATTTTTATATTTTAATTTTAAAAATATTTTATGAAATTTCATCAAAATGATGGTAATTAGGTAGCTTTCATTATTGCAGAGAAGAGAGAAATGGTCAGGATTATTTATCTTTATTCATGCCATTTTCTGATAAAATTAAAAAAAACTTTTAAAAAATTGTATGGTTTAAATTTTGCTGTATTGGGTTTAGAGGCGCAAGATCCCATTAGGGACATGCTGCGCCAAATATTTTGAACGTAAAATGACGTACTGCTTTTAAAACACGCATTTTTCCTCATAAAGTTTCCATATTTTTTTCTTCGGCATGTGTACTAATACTAAGTTTGAGACACTAGGCGAAATGCTTAAGTAATTGAAAATGATGTCATATTTAAAATAAAATGACCACTTTCTTAAATAAAACTAAAAATGTTAACACAAATGCAAACATAAATTACGACAATTTTTACTTTCCGGTTCTGAGATTACAAATCTGAAGTTAAAAGTGCGACTATTCACATTCAAAGATGTTGTTGTTGACAATCGTGACTTCAAGTTTTGAGTTAGAATACAAATTAAAATACCAATTTTTTTTAATGGTAAATACGGGTATGAGAGGTGCGTATTTAAATTTTGAGAAGGTGAAAATGATGTCGGGTTTATATTTTAAGGGGGGGAAATTCTATGATCGTGTTAAAGTGGAATAAATTTTACTGTTTCCATTCCGCAATACCAAGCAAAGAGCCTCATTATAATAATTGATCTTTATTATATATTACTGATTACATATACGATTAAAGTTTAATTTTAATAATTTGGACAACTGAGTTTTATAGAAATAGTATTTTGTTAACTTTGGGTTAAAATAGTATTTATTTGAGAGTTAGACTAACCAATATAAGATACATTTTCATTGTAAATAATTTTGTAGGTTTGTTCAGCGGTTCGTACGGGTACCGTTACTTTCAAGGCCAATATCAGTATTTTTTTATAGAAAAATAAATCTAGTTTAAACGCGCGAAATTTCGCCTTATTTGAGGATGCATTTTCCATAAGACAATACTAGTACTGAAGAAATTTTTAGTCTGGAAATTCAAGGACTCGCACGCACCCTGTTTATTATAAATTAATGAAACAGATCCTTCTTAAATATTTCTTTCGTCGAAATTCGACGGGTTCTACCTCATAGCGATAATGGACATAACCCACCCAACAAATATTTTTACCTTTAAAGGAAGGCAACTTTTTATGTGCAATCATTCGACTGCACTCGATTTTTCAACGCGCGCTAAAAAATGTGCTTCCTCTTCTTTTCATTTTTGCTCTCAAAATGATTGCAAAACAAGACAATTTTTTTCTGGTGCATTATTCACACTCCATGGACTCACATTACAACTGCCACGAGTACATCTTGATTAATCCGAAAGATGCGGTACGGAGCAGATAGTCGAGAGATACTAAACGAGTGTTTATCGCAATATGACAGAGAGCAAGAGAGAAATACAGAAACAATCCGAAGGTCGCGACAGGCAGAGAAACAACACGTGAAGGCGAAACGTGATATCGGCCCGCGTGTTCATGTACTTGTTTAAGTGCGTGCTTATTCTGGATGCATTCACAAATATTATCGCAAATATAGCCAGAAATCTTTCACTAAATCTTCTCTTAAGTGATAAGAAGGGTACAAATAAGTTATGGCCAATAATCAGTCATCTTTATGGAGATGATATGCATCTTCAATGATTCCACTGGCGACTATTTTTATACTAGTAAATCTGCAGATCAGGTGCCTTAACGTCGGATTTGCAACTCGTTCTTTTTAATACACTTTGTGTAACATTCAACTTCTTACAAATCGCAATTTAATCTTTTTTTCAAATTACGTAAATATTTATAAGAATAAAAAATACTTCGAAAAGTCCAGAAATTAAAAATATTAAATTAAACGCGTTGTTATGCAATGATATTCTGCTTATTCTGGTAAATTTTAAGATAAAAAAGTGCATTTCTTCAGAGGGTATCTACCAACCTGACCCCCCCCCCCCCCCCCGTAGTTTATTTAAATTTACATTCGTAATTTTCTGTTGATTATGCAAACGGTTATAGTATATCTTAGATTTATCTTTACTCTGTGATTTATAAAAATAAGCAACAGTTTGGAAAATATTTTATATTATCCTAATATCTAAATAGCAATATTTAGTTACCTGCTAATCACAAATACCTGCATCTGATGGATAAGGAAATTATGGAAATGTAAACTGAACCATCTAATTTAGAACTCTAATGTTTTAACAATTTTTGTTTCCGAAAAATAGTTTCATTGCCGTTCTGTAATATTTAGATCTAAGATCTTATTTAAATACATCATAATCCACTCGGTAGAATAAGATTACTAAAAGCATGCAAAAATAGACATGTTTGGAGAATTTTAAACCTAATGTGTAATCATCGTGTCAGTGTCATTTGACTAAATAACAAACGTGATTTAGCGCTATAAAGTATGTTTGTGATATTCTTTCAATAGTAGCCACACATTCAATTTCAAACCATAATGTTACTAACATTGTTCATATTTGACGCAAACCTACGTTTCAGACCAAATTGCGAAAGATTAATTAATCTTTTATTTCTCCAAGCAGGACTTTCTGCTTAATCTTTCGTAATCGGGATTATTTGAATGATTTTTTATAGACCACTAGTTGTTATCGTTGACTTCGTTCACGTAGCTTTAAAAGAAAGATAAATGCATAAATTACGCACAACATTTCACTCCAAATAATTAAAATCATGTTTAATTGAACAAATTTTTGTCATGTTTTATAGGAGACAGCAAGGAATTTCTTATTTGTAGGGGTCTTGACGTAACTCAGCAATAAAAAGTGGAAAATTTTGTGCCAAATAATATAAACATTTGCCAAAATGAAATTGCAACCAATGAAAAACGGAGGGCCAAGTAAAATCGTGGAAATCGACGAATCTTTCTTCGTAAAAGGAAAAAACGATGCTGGGAGAATTCTAGGGAAGAGTTCCGTATCATGTTCTGGTCGGCACGATTGGCGAAGGAATCCAAAATGGCATCAAAAGGTCGTTTTAGCATTTTATTATATTTTTCAAGATGGCAGAAAAAAAATGGTTTTTAAATTTTTGTAAACATCTATTTTTCGTATTACAAACATTCTATACGTATTATTTATATATATATTATGTATGTAATTATTTATGTAGATGAACACATATAAATACATATTATATGTAAGTATAAGTACTTTATACTTACATGTATTTTTATAATTTTATGTATTTCCTATTTTATTAACCATTTGGAAAAATGGTTATTGTTCTCGTCAGGATGGGAAATCAAAAGCATATCTGAAGGTTTTTATTGGTTTAATCCGCATTTTATTCGTTTTCTGATTGGTCTATACGGTAATCTGTATTCCCCTTTACTTTCAACAGAGATGGATACCTTCTGTTGCCACAATGACAAAAAAGTAATAAAAACTACAAAAAAAATTAATAACTCAGAAGCAAATTGAGATACAGCTTTCAAACAAATTGCATTTAAAAGTACATTTTTTTCTCTATACGACGGTGTAAAAAGTAATATTGTGGGATGTTTAGAAGTTTAAGAATGAAATTTAATTTAAAATGAGCCGTCAGATTTCTTGGAAATCTGACGATGGAAAAGCCTTTTCCCGAACAGCCAATGAAATGCTTGGATAATACATAAGTTTCAGGTGGATAATACGTACGAGTCGCAGGCGATTTTTCTCGCTTGAAAATTTTACGTGTAATAACATTATTAATGTTTAATTTATGGCGTACGTAATGTATGATCAACTCCGTGCAATTTTTTATGTCTTAAATTTTAGTCTTTGAAAAAATCATTTTCCAAGTGGTCGTTATAATGTGTTAAATTGCTTTTTTTTATTTTATGTATTTCCTATTTTATATATTTATTTTATATGTGAAATTAAAACATAATATTAAATTATAAACATTAATATTATATGCATCTTAAAATATGTAAAAATGCATAAAAATATATTTATGCAATATTCCAGCTACAGAAAGATATCATTTAAAAACACCCCAGAAAATTATAAATAAAAAAAATAAATTATAAAAAAAATATGTATCTAAAATTACTTTTCTACCATTTAGTAGCATTTAGTTAGTAGCGTAGCATTCATGTAATAATAGCAACCCCAAAGGCTGAAGATTGCAAGAACCAAATTGAAACATTTATTGCCAAAAAACTAGAACAGGATACGGATCTCTTCCCAGACTTTACAAGAATCCCTTGTAACATAAATATTTTAATAAAAAAGAAAAGTGCCCAGTTAAACTGATGGCACTGAGCTCACAGTCTATTCACACTAATTGTATATTATACTCTTACTTCAAAAAATAATGCCTTTCGAAAAATAAATTAAGGGGGTTAACCCCCCCCCCCATCTCCCCCTTTTTACTTAATCAATGAACCTCCAAATCCAATAAGGGAAGCGTCTTATCAGAATAAACCGGTATACCAAATTTGAAGCAAATCGGATAAGAAAACCCATTTATCTAAATTAAGGGGTATTACCCCCCCCCCCCGATCCCCCCTTTATACTTAAACAATGAGCCTCTAAATCTAATCAGGGAAGCGCCTTATCAGAATTAACAGGTATACCAAAATTGAAGCAAATTGAAAATTCTGCATGAAAAACCCATTTATCTAAGTTAAGGGGGGGGGGGGATTAGCCCCCATAACCCATTTATACTTAGCTAATGAACCCCCAAAACTAATCAGAGAAGCGCCTTATGAGAATGAACCTAGAAAAAAAAATTGAAGCAAATCAGATATTTCTATCAAGAGTTATCGCGTTACGTAACTACCTACAGAACCTGCGAGCACATTAGCTCTCAGGCTTTGATAGCCTGTGAGCTAAAAAGCTTTCTTTAAAAATGAAAAAATAATTTTACATATTTAAAACTAAAAGAAATGTGGAATTAAAATCCTGTTGCCAAACTACGATTTGCAAACGTGTCTCCAATATACTTCGAGCTCCCGTGCTTTCATTTCGATACTGACAGAAGAATATTATTTTACTTTAATGCTCGATGATTTACTTTAATAATTTTACTTTAAATATATTAAACATTTAGGGGGGTTTTATGAACTAAAGTGCAGTTTCCTTTTAGAAACAAAATAATTTTCATTAATATTTTCTGAAGTGTAGTGGTTTTAAGAGTTAACACTTGTCAAAAATTTTCTTATTCGGGCAGTCTAGTTATTTTTTTAGTTTTTAAGAATGGAACTAATTATTTTCCTCTAATTATAACGTCATTTTCGATATTGGTAATATTGCGATATTGATTATATTTGCTATCTATTTGTTTTTCAAAAGTTTTTAAAAAATTAATTTTTAATTAAAAATCAAATCTTTACGTTAGCTGTACGCAGACGATAAATCTTGAAATATACAGTCTCTAGGTAACTAATGAAAGAAAAGTAAAAAAATTAAATTAAACAAAAACATAATTTGAAGAACAGATTAAAAAAACAAAATTTATTTCCTAAATTGTTTAAGCCCGAGAAGGGACAGATATTAAGATTTTTCATCCAATTAGTTCTACATTTAATGTTAAATGCTTGTAACAAATAAGTTAAGCCAATTGAAGATTAAAAAATTAAAATGAAATTCATACAATATGATTCTTAAAACACTCTAAAAAATTAGATTCCCTTCAAATGAAATCGAAATAAATCTTAGACTTCTTCCATTTTTAATTGAAAATATTTGCATTGCAGATTTTGTATTATGTTTAAGACGATTGTACATAAATTGATAAGATGCATGCAAAATACAAAACTTCAAAAAGTCTAAGATTTATTTCGATTTCATTTGAAGGGAATCTAATTTTTTTAGAGTGTTTTAAGAATCATATTGTATGAATTTTATTTTAATTTTCTAGTCTTCAATTGGCTTAACTTATTTGTTACAAACATTTAACATTAAATGTAGAACTAATTGAATGAAATATCTTAATATCTGTCCCTTCTCGGGCTTAAACAATTTAGGAAATAAATTTTGTTTTTTTATTTTGTTCTTGAAATTATGTTTTTGTTTAATATGTCAAGTTTTTTAATAACTACTACATTCAGACGAACTCATTTCAAAATTAATGGAGGGTATTATCATCAGCCAATGTATGCGGTATTGCATCACAGTGTGTGATGCATTTACTAATGTATAATTCAAAATATTTCACCTTTGCAGTAATGCAGGTTCCTGTAGTTTGGACAAAAACGTCCAATCTGAACGTAAAAATCTATAATCAAAACATAAAGAATTAATTTCACTTAAATTTAGATACCCTATTTCCCACTCAGGAACGCTATGAATGCAAAAAAAAATTGTGTTGAATCCTTACTGCTAATTTTTAACAATATTATAGATGTGATAGAGTAAAAAAAAAAAAAAAAAAAATGGTTTACTTAAATTTTGTTTCTTTATTCGCTCCCAAGGGGTGATGTAAAAACAAGAGAAAATTATTACCCAAGTTTAACTTGGGATGTAAGTGATTCCCATCTTGGAAAAAAAAAACATTTTTATATTTAAATTATATAATTCCTCACTAAGTTCTCCCCTGCGTAAAAATAGCTTTCCTTTTGAAACTTTTTACTAAAACATTAACTTCACCAAAGCCAAAACTTGTTCTGAAAATGTCCTTTTTATTTCCACTATATGACGCCATATTCATCTTTTTAATCTTTAAAAAAATATATATTTCAGTTTAATTTTCCACCTGGAAATCTTTCAACTAAAAAGAGATAAATTATTATTACGGCTTTTAAATTATTTGCAACAATGAAGAAAAAACGTAAATGTTGTAGCAAAAATGTCCGCTAATTTTCAATGAAAAAAGCGAAATTTGGAATTATTAAGAAAACTATTTGAATAATGTAAATAAAAATTAGGCCATGTTACTCTCTGGGTTATAATTCACCCATATGGAAAGGCATTTCATCATCCGTTTTGACCCTGCCGTTAGGCAAACATTTTTACACTTTAATATCATTAGAATTAGTAAAGAATAAAAAACTCCTTCCGGCCAGTGCCGGGAGGAAGAGGTAGCTTTCATATTCCTTATTTTTAAAAAGCCAACTTATATCATTCAAACACACGAAGCTCAATTTAGTGGAAACCGAATATAGGAGATTCAATACTAATTTTTATCAATATAATGAATGAGAATTTCGCGAAATTAGTCAGCTTTATCCAAGCTGCTTTTTTTTAAAGTAACTTATATTTGGCTGCCAAATTCGGCGATTTCTTAAAGTGCTTGCCATTTTAAGACAACATGGTGGATGAGGCTAACCAGTGAACTTGGTCGAGACCTTAGTAATGGCTGTGCACATGCTCACTTACATCGCTATCGGTTGATATACGAGTGCTGTCGCATGCAAAAAATCAGATTTTTCAAAGTGTCACCCACAATAGAAATTGAAACTGCTATATCTGAGCCATTTTTTAAGGTAAAGACAAACAAAAAATGCTCCTGAATCCTTAAATCAAGGTCAAATACTTAAGAAAGAAACCTTTTTCAATTTCTAATTTTTTTGCACCCCACTTTAAATATATATATTTTTTTTTAATTTAATGGCCGCCATTTTGAAAGAAGATGGCTGATGAATCTGGCCAGTGAACTTGGTCGAGGTGTTGATGTATACTATCCACATGCCTTCTTACATCGAAATAGGCGAATACGTGTGTTATCGCGTGATAAATACAAGATCGTTTCAAAATGTTAGCCATGCTAGAAATTCAAAGTGCTATAATTCAACCATTTTTTAAGATATAAACAAAAGAACAAATTTTCAGAAACAAAAACTGCTCCGGAATCTTTGTATCAAGGCCAAACACATAAAAAAAATCTTTTTCATTTTCCAATTTTTTAATACCTCATTTTAAATTTTAAATTTGATTTATTTTTAAATGGCAACCCTTTTGAAACAAGATGGTCAAAAACAACTGGTTTGAAACAACTCGGTCGATACATTGGTATGTACTATGTACAGACCAAGTTACATCCAAATCAGTTCATAAATACGCCTGTTATCGCGTGACAAAAATCAGGTCGTTTTAAAATGTCAGCCACAATAGAAATTCAAAATGCTATTACTCAGCCATTTTTTTAGATATAGACGAAACAAAAACTGTTCCGGAATCTTTGTATTAAGGTCAAACACATACGAAAAAAATCTTTTTAATTTTCCAGTTTTTTGGTATCTCATTTTAATTTTTTAATTTTTTTTTAAATGGCCGCCATTTTGATACAGCTGGCCAACGAACTCGGTCGAGATATTTCTATGTACTATGTACACACCAAGGTACATCCAAATCGGTTCATAAATACGCCTGTTATTACGTGACAAAAATCAGGACGTTTCAAAATGTCAGCGACGCTAGAAATTCAAAATGCTATAACTCAGCCATTTCTTAAGATATAGACGAAACAAAAACTGCTCCCGAATCTTTTTATCAAGGTCAAACACATAAGAAGAAAATATTTTTTTCAATTTTCAATTTTTTGGTACCACATTTCAAATTTAAATTTTTCTTAAAAATTTAAATGGCCGCCATTTTTAAACAAGATGGAGGATGAAGCTGGCCAACGAACCCGGTCGAGATATTGGTATGTACTATGTATAAACGAAGTTACATCCAAATCGGTTCATAAATACGCCTTTTATCGCGTGACAAAATTTAGGACGTTTCAAAATGTCAGCCACGCTAGAAATTCAAAATGCTATAACTCAGCCATTTTTTAAGATATAGACGAAACAAAAACTGCTCCGGAATCTTTGTATAAAGGTCAAATACATAAAAAAAAAATATTTTTCCATTTTTAATTTTTTGGTACCACATTTCAAATTTTAAATTTTTTTAAAATTTTAAATGGCCGCCATTTTGAAACAAAACGACGGATGAAGCTGGCCAACGCACTCGGTCGAGACATTGGTATGCACTATGTACACACCGAATTACATCGAAATCGGTTCATAATTACGAGAGTTAGAGTGTGACATAGGTCATATATATATATATATATCTACCCTATATGTATAAAATCCTAATGAAACGAATATATGAAACGCTTGAAATGTAACGATTCTTTGAATCGACTGATTAAACAACTGATTATGTTTCACGGTGATTTCTCCTATAAAAAGGAATACTTTGCGATGAAATTAACACCAAAAATCAATATTGATCCGCAGATTTCAAAACTGGTATTAGAATTTTTAAATTCGAATTAGTTTTCGAAATATTAATTTTTTTCTAATTTTATATCCATTTTTCTAATGATGGCAACTCATATTTTAATCAAACAGATATATTTTTTTTCAGATTTTAGAAAAGGTTACTATTTTAAACTAATTTGGCGAGAAGTCTGGCCTCCCTTAAATGTATGCTAAGAAATGTATCATGTTACTTTTATTCATAATTCAATTTGTATTTCATTATCATTTTATTTAATACAACCAGAAACATTTAAAATAAATGGCTTTCACTTCTTTAATTTTTTTTAAACGAAATGAAAAGAAAAAAAGTACTTCCGGCCAGTGCCGGGAGGAAGAGGTAGCTTTCATATTCCATATTTTAAAAAAGCCTACTTATATTATTCAAACACACGAAGCTCAATTTAGTGGAAACCGAATATAGGAGATTCAATACTAATTTTTATCAATACTAAATCATTATGAATGAGAATTTCACGAAATTAGTCAGCTTTATCCAAGCTGCTTTTATTTAAAGTAACTTATATTTGGCTGCCTAATTCGGCGATTTCTTAAAGTGCCTGCCATTAAGACTACATGGTGGATGAGGCTAACCAGTGAACTTGGTCGAGACCTTAGTAATTGCTGTGCACATGCTCACTCACATCGGAATCGGTTGATATATACAAGTGCTGTCGCAGGCAAAAAATCAGATTTTTCAAAATGTCACCCACATTAGAAATTGAAACTGCTATATCTGAGCCATTTTTTAAGATAAAGACAAACAAAAAATGCTTCCGAATCCTTATATCTTATTATCCTTATTATCCAAATACTTAAATAAGAAACCTTTTTCAATTCCTAATTTTTTTTGGCACCTCACTTTAAATATATATATATATATATTTTTAACTGAATGGCCGCCATTTTGAAACAAGGTGGCTGATGAATTTGGCCAGCGAACTTGGTCGAGATATTGATTTATACTATCAACATGCCTTCTTACATCGAAATAGGTGAATATGTGTGTTATCGAGTCACAAATACAAGATCGCTTCAAAATGTTAGCCATGCTAGAAATTCAAAGTGCTATAATTCAACCATTTTTTAAGATATAAGCAAAAGAACAAATTTTCAGAGGCAAAAACTGCTCCGGAATCTTTGTATCAAGGACAAACACATAAAAAAATTTCATTTTCCAGTTTTTGAATACCTCATTTTAAATTTTAAATTTAATTTTTTTAATGGCAACCATTTTGAAACAAGATGGCGAATGAAGCTGGCCAACGAACTCGGTCGAGGCAATGGTATGTACTATGTACAGACCAAGTTACATCCAAATTGGTTCATAAATACGCCTGTTATCGCGGGACAAAAATCAGGTCGTTTTAAAATGTCAGCCACAATAGAAATTCAAATTGCTATAACTCGGCCATTTTTTTAGATATAGACGGAACAAAAACTGTTCTGGAATCTTTGTATTAAGGTCAAACACATACGAAAAAAATCTTTTTCATTTTCCAATTTTTTGGTATCTCATTTTAAATTTTAAATTTTTAAATTCTTTTAAATGGCCACCATTTTGAAACAAGATGGCGGATGAAGTTGGCCAACGAACTCGGTCGAGATATTTGTATGTACTATATACACACCAAGGTACATCGAAATCGGTTCATAAATACGCCTTTTATCGCGTGACAAAGTTCAGGACGTTTCAAAATGTCAGCCATGCTAGAAATTCAAAATGCTATAACTCAGCCATTTTTTAAGATATAGACGAAACAAAAACTGCTCCGGAATCTTTCTATAAAGGTCAAATACATAAGAAAAAAATATTTTTTCAATTTTCAATTTTTTGGTACCACATTTCAAATTTAAATTTTTCTTAAAAATTTAAATGGCCGCCATTTTTAAACAAGATGGCGGATGAAACTGGACAACGAACTCGGTCGAGACATTGGTATGTACTATGTACAGACCAAGTTACATCCAAATCAGTTCATAAATACGCCTGTTATCGCGTGACAAAAATCAGGTCGTTTTAAAATGTCAGCCACAATAGAAATTCAAAATGCTATTACTCAGCCATTTTTTTAGATATAGACAAAACAAAAACTGTTCCGGAATCTTTGTATTAAGGTCAAACACATACGAAAAAAATCTTTTTAATTTTCCAGTTTTTTTGGTATCTCATTTTAATTTTTTTATTTTTTTATTTTTTTTAAATGGCCACCATTTTGAAACAGCTGGCCAACGAACTCGGTCGAGATATTTGTATGTACTATGTACACACCAAGGTACATCCAAATCGGTTCATAAATGCGCCTGTTATTACGTGACAAAAATCAGGTCGTTTCAAAATGTCAGCCACGCTAGAAATTCAAAATGCTATAACTCAGCCATTTCTTAAGATGTAGACGAAACAAAAACTGCTCCCGAATCTTTTTATCAAGGTCAAACACATAAGAAGAAAATATTTTTTTCAATTTTCAATTTTTTGGTACCACATTTCAAATTTAAATTTTTCTTAAAAATTTAAATGGCCGCCATTTTTAAACAAGATGGCGGATGAAGCTGGACAACGAACCCGGTCGAGATATTGGTATGTACTATGTATAAACGAAGTTACATCCAAATAGGTTGATAAATACGCCTTTTATCGCGTGACAAAATTTAGGACGTTTCAAAATGTCAGCCACGCTAGAAATTCAAAATGCTATAACTCAGCCATTTTTTAAGATATAGACGAAACAAAAACTGCTCCGGAATCTTTGTATAAAGGTCAAATACATAAGAAAAAAATACTTTTCCATTTTTAATTTTTTGGTACCACATTTCAAATTTTAAATTTTTAAAAAATTTTAAATGGCCGCCATTTTGAAACAAAACGACGGATGAAGCTGGCCAACGCACTCGGTCGAGACATTGGTATGTACTATGTACACACCGAATTACATCGAAATCGGTTCATAATTACGAGAGTTAGAGTGTGACATAGGTCATATATATATACAGGGTGATTCATAAAAGATGGGCAGAACTTTAAGGGGTTATAGTACACTTAAAGACAAATAATATTAAATAGGAGACTAAGGGTCCCAGACGTATTCCCAAGGAGATAGGGGGCATTAAAGTTTAGGGTCCGAAATTTCAAATGATTATAAAACATGGAAAAATTGGTCGATTCGTTTGCGGTTTTTGCAAAAAATTTTCTTTATGCCAGTATTTTCTTGAAATAAAATTTTAAAGTTCAATTTCAAAAAATGCCGATAGGGGGCGCTTTAGACTTTGGAGTAACAAACAACTATTTTTTAACGTTATTTTTTGTATTTCTTTAAATGATTTCGAAAGCTTAGACTTAAACTTAAATTTTGATCTAAAAATCTGAATCCTAACGAGTAGTTAAGTAGCATAAACTGAAATTTGAAATTTGAAACCCTTCTCCCCCCAGAACAAAAATCAGTTATTCCCGATCTTTGTGTCGTAGATTAGGCTCTAACTACTGCCGCGTTTTGCTAAAATTATTCTTTATGTCAGTATTTTCTTGAAAATAAATTTTAAAGAAAATTTTCAAAAAATTCCGATAGAGGGCGCTTTAGACTTTGGAGTAACGAACAACTATTTTATACCGTTATTTTTTGTGTCTCATTAAATGCTTTCTAAAGCTTAGACTTAAACTTAAATTTTCAGCTCAAAATCTGAATCGCTGAGCGTGGTTCAGTAGCGAGGGGAGGGGGTTCAAATTTCAACTTCTGAACATAGTTCAGTTTGCACTACTTAACCATGCCCAACGATTCTGTGCTGTGATACGAGGCAAAAATACAACTTTCGTCAAGGACTGCATAGTCGGAATTCACTCATAAAGGCACTGGCACAGTTGGAAACGTCGCTCATGCAAACGTTAAAGCTCCATTCCTGACGCTAGTCACCGGGTGAAGAAGGAAACAGAAAGTATGCAAATGTCAAATGGGGAAGAAGAAGAACACGTATGCAAATTTTCGACACGATTCAGGCATAAAAACCACTGAACGGTGAGTCAAGTGTAAGTCGCTGTAGTAATGAATCGGAAGATGGTGCCCTTCACGACTAAGGAAAAGGCTGAGATGCATTTAATTTACGGAGCGGCAGATGGAAATGGTGCAGAGACACAACGAATGTACGGAGAGCGATTTCCCAACAGGCGGTTGCCTAACCGCAAAATTTTCGAGCGCTTGCACAGACAGTTGTGTGAGACGGGATCATTTCTCGCTTCCCGGTCGAATGCAGGTCGTGCAAAAAAGGACGAATCAGTAGTTGTTGCAGAAGCCATTCTGGATGTAGTAGCGGCGCAGCCAAGTACAAGTACACGAACAGTGGCTAGGCAGGTGGATACTTCACAGTCCATGACTTGGAGGGTACTGAAGGATGAACATTTGCTCCCGTTTCATGTGCAACGAGTCCAGAAACTGTCTCCAGGGGATTATCCAAATCGTATTGAATTCGCCCGCTGGTTTCTGCAGCAGAACGCGCTAAATCCACATTTTGGACGAACTGTGCTTTTCACCGATGAATGTACCTTCACACGTGAAGGTACATTTAACACACACAATACACATGTATGGGCGGATGTCAATCCACATGCTACCTATCCACATGCTCATCAGAGACGCTTTTCCATCAATGTTTGGGCAGGAATCCTCGGAGACCACCTAATCGGACCGTACCTTCTTCCTGAACGCCTCAACGGTAAAACATACCTCACATTTCTGCAACATGTGCTGCCACACCTGTTAAACGTTATTCCTCCACGCATCCGGCGGGTCATGTGGTTCCAGCACGATGGAGCGCCAGCCCATTACGTACGAGACGTCCGCAACTATCTGGACATCACATTTCCGAACAGATGGATTGGTCGAGGTGGTCCTGTTGCTTGGCCTGCTCGCTCGCCAGATCTTTCACCCCTCGATTTCTTTTTTTGGGGGACGATTGAAGGCTCTTATGTATGAGACACCCATTGAATCCCCCGAGGAACTGGTCGCCAGACTTTCCGCCGCTGTAGGGGAAGTGCTCGAAAAGCCTGATGTTTTCGCGAATGTTCGCCGTTCCATTCTTCGCCGTTGTTCTGCGTGCATAACCTCTGGTGGTCACAATTTTGAACATTTATTGTAATTACATGTTAATAAATATGCTTTGGTAACATAATCCTAATTTGTGTCTTTTTACCTCGTATCACAGCACACAATGTGTGGACATGGTAAACTGAACTGTGCTCAGGAGTAGAAATTTCAAACCCCTCTCCCCAGAAACTTAACCACGTCTAACGATTCAGATTTTGGGCTGAAAATTTAAGTCTAAGCTTTAGAAAGCATTTAATGAGACACAAAAAATAACGGTATAAAATAGTTGTTCGTTACTCCAAAGTCTAAAGCGCCCTCTATCGGAATTTTTTGAACATTTTCTTTAAAATTTATTTTCAAGAAAATACTGACATAAAGAATAATTTTAGCAAAACGCGGCAGTAGTTAGAGCCTAATCTACGACACAAAGATCGGGAATAACTGATTTTTGTTCTGGGGGGAGAAGGGTTTCAAATTTCAAATTTCAGTTTATGCTACTTAACTACTCGTTAGGACTCAGATTTTTAGATCAAAATTTAAGTTTAAGTCTAAGCTTTCGAAATCATTTAAAGAAATACAAAAAATAACGTTAAAAAATAGTTGTTTGTTACTCCAAAGTCTAAAGCGCCCCCTATCGGCATTTTTTGAAATTGAACTTTAAAATTTTATTTCAAGAAAATACTGGCATAAAGAAAATTTTTTGCAAAAACCGCAAACGAATCGACCAATTTTTCCATGTTTTATAATCATTTGAAATTTCGGACCCTAAACTTTAATGCCCCCTATCTCCTTGGGAATACGTCTGGGACCCTTAGTCTCCTATTTAATATTATTTGTCTTTAAGTGTACTATAACCCCTTAAAGTTCTGCCCATCTTTTATGAATCACCCTGTATATCTACCCTATATATATAAAATCCTAATGAAACGAATATATGAAACGCTTGAAATGTAACGATTCTTTGAATCGACTTATTAAACAACTGATTATGTTTCACGGTGATTTCTCCTATAAAAAGGAATACTTTGCGATGAAATTAACACCAAAAATCAATATTGAACCGCAGATTTCAAAACTGATATTAGAATTTTTAAATTCGAATTAGTTTTCGAAATATTAATTTTTTTCTAATTTTATATCCATTTTTCTAATGATGGCAACTCAAATTTTAATCAAACAGATATATTTTTTTTCATATTTTAGAAAAGGTTACTATTTTAAACTAATTTGGCGAGAAGTCTGGCCTCCCTTAAATGTATGCTAAGAAATGTATCATGTTACTTTTATTCATAATTCAATTTGTATTTCATTATCATTTTATTTAATACAACCAGAAACATTTAAAATAAATGGCTTTCACTTCTTTAATTTTTTTTAAACGAAATGAAAAGAAAAAAAGTACTTCCGGCCAGTGCCGGGAGGAAGAGGTAGCTTTCATATTCCATATTTTAAAAAAGCCAACTTATATTATTCAAACACACGAAGGTCAATTTAGTGGAAACCGAATATAGGAGATTCAATACTAATTTTTATCAATACTAAATCATTATGAATGAGAATTTCACGAAATTAGTCAGCTTTATCCAAGCTGCTTTTATTTAAAGTAACTTATATTTGGCTGCCTAATTCGGCGATTTCTTAAAGTGCCTGCCATTAAGACAACATGGTGGATGAGGCTAACCAGTGAACTTGGTCGAGACCTTAGTAATTGCTGTGCACATGCTCACTCACATCGGAATCGTTGATATATACAAGTGCTGTCGCAGGCAAAAAATCAGATTTTTCAAAATGTCACCCACATTAGAAATTGAAACTGCTATATCTGAGCCATTTTTTAAGATAAAGACAAACAAAAAATGCTTCTGAATCCTTATATCAAGGTCAAATACTTAAATAAGAAACCTTTTTCAATTTCTAATTTTTTTGGCACCTCACTTTAAATATAATTTTCTTTTTTTTTTAACTGAATGGCCGCCATTTTGAAACAAGGTGGCTGATGAATCTGGCCAGCGAACTTGGTCGAGATATTGATTTATACTATCAACATGCCTTCTTACATCGAAATAGGTGAATATGTGTGTTATCGAGTCACAAATACAAGATCGCTTCAAAATGTTAGCCATGCTAGAAATTCAAAGTGCTATAATTCAACCATTTTTTAAGATATAAGCAAAAGAACAAATTTTCAGAAGCAAAAACTGCTCCGGAATCTTTGTATCAAGGCCAAACACATAAAAAAATTTCATTTTCCAGTTTTTGAATACCTCATTTTAAGTTTTAAATTTAATTTTTTTAATGGCAACCTTTTTGAAACAAGATGGCGAATGAAGCTGGCCAACGAACTCGGTCGAGGCAATGGTATGTACTATGTACAGACCAAGTTACATCCAAATCGGTTCATAAATACGCCTGTTATCGCGGGACAAAAATCAGGTCGTTTTAAAATGTCTGCCACAATAGAAATTCAAATTGCTATAACTCAGCCATTTTTTTAGATATAGACGGAACAAAAACTGTTCTGGAATCTTTGTATTAAGGTCAAACACATACGAAAAAAATCTTTTTCATTTTCCAATTTTTTGGTATCTCATTTTAAATTTAAAATTTTTAAATTTTTTTAAATGGCCACCATTTTGAAACAAGATGGCGGAAGAAGTTGGCCAACGAACTCCGTCGAGACATTGGTATGTACTATGTATAAACGAAGTTACATCCAAATCGGTTCATAAATACGCCTTTTATCGCGTGACAAAGTTCAGGACGTTTCAAAATGTCAACCCTGCTAGAAATTCAAAATGCTATAACTCAGCCATTTTTTAAGATATAGACGAAACAAAAACTGCTCCAGAATTTTTCGATAAAGGTCAAATACATAAGAAAAAATATTTTTTCAATTTTCAATTTTTTGGTACCACATTTCAAATTTAAATTTTTCTTAAAAATTTAAATGGACGCCATTTTTAAACAAGATGGCGGATGAAACTGGACAACGAACTCGGTCGAGACATTGGTATGTACTATGTATAAACGAAGTTACATCCAAATCGGTTCATAAATACGCCTTTTATCGCGTGACAAAATTCAGGACGTTTCAAAATGTCAGCCACGCTAGAAATTCAAAATGCTATAACTCAGCCATTTTTTAAGATATAGACGAAACAAAAACTGCTCCTGAATTTTTCTATAAAGGTGAAATACATAAATTTCCATTTTCAATTTTTTGGTACCACTTTTCAAATTTTAAATTTTTTAAAAAATTTTAAATGGCCGCCATTTTGAAACAAAATGGCGGATAAAGCTGGCCAACGAACTCGGTCGAGACATTGGTATGTACTATGTACACACCTAATTACATCCAAATCGGTTCATAAATACGAGAGTTACAGTATGACAAATGTCAGATATATATATATATATATATACTTCATCTATACTCATATTATAAAGAGGTAAAAATTGTTTATTTGTAGGAGGTAAGCTCTGGAACTACCGAACCGATTCCAAAAGTAATGGTATCAAAATGATGGTATTAGTTCAACTTAGAACATAGGCTATATTTTATGTCGGTGCCACTACCCCAAAGGGGGTGCAGGAGCAAAAAAACGTTCTAAAAACGAGATTTTTGCGTTACTGAAGGGCCCAGAAATATGAAATTTGGAATATTAGTTACTTATAAGATATAAATGATGTCTAAGAACAGTTCTTAAACAATTCGAAATTTAAAAGGGTTGAAAATGCACAAAAAGCGTTCTAAAAAACGTTCTAAATGGTAGTTTATACATAATCTCAGGAAATATCAAATCTATTTAAAAAATATTGGTCTCAAAATGATGGTGACCACGCTTGCTCCAAGATAGGCTATGTTTTATGTCGGTGACACTACCCCAAAGGGGGTGCAAGATCAAAAAACGTTCTAAAAATGCGATTTATGTGTTACTGAAGGGCCTAGAAATATGAAATTTGAAATATTAGCTACTTATTAGGTATAAGGGATTTCTAAGAACAGTTCTTAAAAGATTCGAAATTTAAAAGGGGTGAAAATGCGCGAAAAGCGTTCTAAAAAACGTTCTAAATGGAGGTTTCTGCACAATCTCAGGAAATACCAAACCGATTTAAAAAAAATAATGGTGTCAAAATGACGTTGACAACACTTGCTCCAACATAGGCTATGTTTCATCTCGGTGACACTACCCCGAAGATGGTGCAGGGGAAAAACGTTCTAAATTGCAGTTTTTGCGTTACGGAAGGACCTATAATCGTGAAATTTGGAATGATAGTTAGTTATAAGATATCAATCATCTGTAAGGGCATTTCCTAAAAAAAAATCGAAATTTAAAAGGGAGTCAAAATGCGTAAAAAGCGTTGTAAAAAACGTTCTAAATTGTGATTTCTATGCAATCTTAGGAAGTACTGAACCGATTTCAAATATAATGGTGTAAAAATTATGCTGACAGATCTCGCTCCAAGTTAGGCTACATTTTATATCTGTTTCTACTACCACAGAAGAGATGCAGGAGCAAAATGCGCGGAAAGCGTTCTAAAAACGTTCTAAATGCCGATTTGTCAGTGATATCTCAGGAAGAATCAAACTGATTTCAAAAGAAATGGTAGGAAATTGATGCTGACAGACTCTGCTCTAATATAGACGCTATTTTATGTCGGTATCACTATCACCTAGACGTTGCAGGAGCAAAAAAGCGTTCTAAATTTCGATTTTTCTGATCGGTACGGGCTAGCAACTTAAAATTAGGCAAGGTACATATTTATTAGATATAAATGGTCTTTAAGAACAATTTCGAAAAAATTAGAAATTTAAAAAGGGGTGAAAATGCGCGAAAAGCGTACTAACAACGTTCTAAATTGCGATTTCTACTCCATTTCAGGAGATGCCAAAGCTATTTCAAAAGTAATGGTTGCAAATCAATGGTGACAGTCCCTGCTATAACAAAGGTCATATTTTATGTTGCTGTCACTACCATCTAAGGGTTGCAAAGTAAAACATTTTCTAATTTGCGTTTTTTGCACAATTGAGGGGTCTAACACTTTGAAGTATGGCATGGTATTTACTTACAAGATGCAACTGCTTTCTAAGAACAGTCGAAAGAAAATTCCAAATTTAAAAAGATGAAGTAAGCAAAAAGCGTTATAAATTACAATTTTTATGCAATCTTCTCAAATACCAAACCGATTAAAAAAATAATGATGACAAATTGTTCGTGTTAGAACCTGCTCACACTGCAAATAGAAGCGTCTTAAATTTAGACACATATGTGACTGAAAAAGAATTTTAGACACTTAAGTGTCTTAATCTGAAAATTCAGACTTTATAGATGTCTTAATTTAAGATACATAAGTGTCTTACTATGACCATGGTGTAAACGAACTGAGAATAATGTCTAAAATATCCGCAAACGTTTTATTTTAAGACACTTCATTGCTTTAAACGTGTCTTAATTTAAGACGTTTTGATTCTTCCGACGCAATAAGCACCAGAAGGCACTAGCACTTCCAGTTGCGCATGCGTTTTAGATGTCTTCGTCCGAAGTGGTATACGTTGTAACTCAAACAAAGTTTGTTTTTATGTACGCGTGTATTTTAATTCGTTTTTTGCGAAATGTGAAGTACTGTGATTTTAATTCGTATTAACTTGGATTATTTATTTATTGAATACATACATCTGACGTGTGTGCTCGACATCAAATGTCTCTTAGAAGCAGTCGTCGATACAAGGGCGGGATAGACACAGAACAGAAGTAGACGACGGTTGAAGATTACACCCGGAAATTCTACAAAGTGTGTGCACTGGGCTTAGTGTTAACTCGTATCAATTTATATCAATAATATTGTGTTATTCATCTTCGTCCTGTCGAAGCTGGCAAAAAAAGAGAAACTTTTGTCTGGCGGGTCCTGTTTTGAGGATGAAACATCTCATTCTTTAAATATGGCTAGTCGGATGTATTATGGGATTACCTTTTAAACTGATGAAAGTCTTTCTCCCTCACTGTGGTTGTGGTAGTTTTTAAAATTTCAAATCGAGGAATATTTCTTACCTCTTGCAAACAGCGATTGAAGTAAGTGTTATAATTTCTTTAGAGTACTAAAATTAGTGTCTTTTATGATTTTATTTATTGTACTAAACAAAATCTTACATGAAATTTAATTAGTTTTGAATCTTTTTGCAAAAAAAAAAAAAAAAAAAAAAAAACACTAATTGTAGAAGTATATATTTTTAAATTTCTGACGTTGCCTTTTATTACAAATTATGTATTATTTATTCTCATCTTTTCTCTCAAATTTAAAGTAATAACATCACTAAAAAACAGACATATTTAAAAGTTAAGTTCATTCTCTTGTTTTGTTTTGTTTTCAATATGGCAGTTCTTAGTTTCAATTTCAATGGCTAATGCTTATCTCATACTCGACCACAACGAAATAGAAAAAAAAATGAAAGATCTCCTAAAGTTTTCTTACTTCCTAGCTAGGGATTACAATCCCAGATTGAGATCCCGGGATCCCGCTTTAATTTTAACCCCGAAAATCCCGGAATTTTTACTGGAAAATTCCGGGATTTTCGGGATTGCCTTTTTTTTTCCATTGAACAATATTCAGCTGAAATTAAAAAATATATTTATAAACTTTCGCTTTTGGAAAAAAAAATAAATTGATTTTCATGAAATTTATATATAATTGAAAATGAATGTTTATCTCAAGTATTTCTTAGATATATTTCTAAAGCTATTTAATCTTTTAATGTGTGAGAACTTTTGATTTGGAAACATAGAAGTAAGCCAGTCAGGAAAAAGGAAATCATTTGTTTATTTCGATTTCGCAGCATGCGTGGATTCGAAGGTCATTTTCCAATTAGACTTTACTGATAAGCATCGCAAGTTTGTATCATAGTGATATCATGTGCTAACTTTTTTTTTTTTTTTTTGGCTTTATTTTGCTTTAAAGATGTCTTGTTTAGTAGTTCATAGGAATGATAACAATAAGCCCATGTGGCAATATAAATTTTTAAAAAATCTAATTTTTAAATGATAAGGATTTTTTTTTTTCGGGGAGGGGGGGGGGGGGATTTTGTATGAAATTTTCGTAAAGTTGATACCTTAAATCTTGAACTGATTATAAACTTTTAGAGTAGGACAAGATTAAAAAACACAAAATATAAATAAACAAAATACCGAAGTAATTTTTTTCTCAATATTAACCCTTTGCACTCGAGGACTCCGGAGCGGAGCCATTTAAAATTTGTCTTCAAACTCGAGGTCTCCGCTACGGAGACAATGCAAATAATTTTGTGATACCATGTAATCTTGGCTTTTCTAGACAGGTATCACAAAATTATTTGCATTGTCTCCATAGCGGAGCCCTCGAGTTTGAAAACAAATTTTAAATGACCCCGCTCCGGAGCCCTCGAGTGCAAAGGGTAAAGTAGAATATTTATTTATTTATTCCTAGTTAAATAGCTGTTGTGATTATTATCTGATATATATGTAAAATTGCCTATGTGGCAATATAAATTTTTAAAAAATCTATTTTTAAATTATATGAAGTAGAGTAGGACAAGATTATAAGAAATATATATATTTATCCATGTACTTTAAAAGCCCTCAATAGCCCTTGCCGCTGAATTTTTCCGATAATCGGAGATGTCTGCTTTTGTGAGGTAAAAATATACAAATATGTATGCCATGCGGATTAAAAAAGTATTCGCTAAATGGATGTTTCAGAATAGCTATTCGGGAATGTCCATTAACCTCCACAACGGATACTCCCGAATACCGGACATCTCAATTGAGATAACAATAATGCAGGGTTGCATATTTTGCAAAAGAACTTCTTGATTAAAGAATGGGCATACTGGGCCGTGCCCTGCCCCCCTACGATTTTAGTGCCCACAAATTTGATGTGCAATATTTGTAAAGCTTATATTTTAAATCTGTTTCGAAATTGTATTGATTATAATCAATAGTTTGAACTTTTAAAGTAAAATAAGATTAAAAACAAAACAAATTTTAAAAATCTAATATTTAGATAAATATTTTTTGTTTTAATCTTGTTACTCCTGAAGTTCAAAATATTGATTATAATCAGTAAAATGTCGTAAAACATTTAAATTATCAGCTTAACAAAAATTGCGTACCAAAATTGGGAGCACTAGAAAAATCAGGTTGTAGGGGGGGGGGGGGGGGGGCAGGACCCCAGCCAAATATTTTTCCAGGATTCAACGTGTTCAAACATGGCTACGTATGATGCTTACAAAAAAAAAAAAATGGATGCTATTAAGACGTTTGAAGTGTCTGAAATTCAGACACGAAAAGTGTCTGAAAAAATTCAGACATTTTAAAATGTCTGAAAACTGAACACTCCGTTTCAGACACTTAAGTGTTTGAATTTCAGACATTTTAATTTACAGTGCAAACATAAGCTATATTTTATATCTGTGCCACTACCACCAGAGGGTTGCAGGAGCTAAAAACTTTCGAAATTGCGATTTCTGTGATACTGAAATGGCTAAAAACTTTAAATATGGCATGGTAGTTACTTATAAAATATAAATGCCCTCGAAGGACTGTCGGAAATAAATTCAAATTAAAAAGGGGTGAAGCGAAGGGGAGGTGTGAAAAGCATTCTAAAAAAGTCCTAAATTACGATATCTATGCAATTTCAGGGAATATAAACCGATTATAAAAGTAATAGTTGCGAATCAATGGTAACAGTCTCTTATCCTACACAGGCCGATGGTTCTACCACCTGGGGTTTACAGGAACAAAAAACGTTCTATAAAAGGCCTTTAAAAGCTTTCTAAATTACGTTTCTGTGAAATATTAAAAATAACAAACAGATCTCAAAATTAATGTTGGCAAATTAATGGTGATAGTTCCTAATGCAACATAGCCCTTTCTGTTGAGAGAGATGGTAGGACTTGGAATTTGACATGATAGTTAATTTTAAGATGTAAGAAGATGGTTTCTAAAAAATTCAAAACTTCAAATGAATACTGAAATGAGCGTATTAAATGAGCATAATGGTTTCAAAATATTTTCTAAATTATCATTTATTTTCTTTTATTAATTTAAGTCTCATTTCTGCCTAATGCAGAGTAATAATGATGTTTAATGAAACTGTGTTTTAAATAGTAATTTTTGAATTATTCTTAAATGTAATAAGTAAAAATTTAGTTAGTACCTTTTAATAAAAATTAGACATATATATATCACGTGGCATATTTCAAATATTACGCGAGCAAAGCCGCGGGGTTTGCTAGTCTATACTCCTATTATAAAGAGGAAAAAATTGTTTATTTGTCGGAGGTAAGCTCTGGAACTTCCGAACTGATTCGAAAAGTAATGGTATCAAAATGATGGTGTTAGTCCAACTTAGAACATAGGCTATATCTTATGTCGGTGCCGCTACCCCAAAGGGGGTGTAGGAGCAAAAAACGTTCTAAAAATGCAATTTTAGCGTTACTGAAGGGCCTAGAAATATGAAATTTTGAATATTAGTTACTTATAAGATATAAATGATGTCTAAGAACAGTTCTTAAACAATTCGAAATTTAAAAGGGGTGAAAATGCACAAAAAGCGTTCTAAAAAACGTTCTAAATGGTAGTTTCTACACAATCTCGGGAAATACCAAACCGATTTTAAAAATATTGGTGTCAAAATGATGGTGACAACGCTTGCTCCAAGATAGGCTATGTTTTATGTCGGTGCCACTACCCCATAGGTGGTGTAGGAGCAAAAAACGTTCTAAAAATGCAATTTTAGTGTTACTGAAGGGCATAGAAATATGAAATTTTGAATATTAGCTACTAATAAGATATAAATGATGTTTAAGAACAGTTCTTAAACAATTCGAAATTTAAAAGGGGTGAAAATGTGCGAAAAGCGTTCTAAAAAACGTTCTACATGGTAGTTTCTACACAATCCCGGAAATACCAAACCGATTTAAAAAATATTGGTGTCAAAATGATGGTGACAACGCTTGCTCCAAGATAGGCTAGGTTTTATGTTGGTGCCACTACCACAAAAGGGGTGTAGGAGCAAAACACATTCTAAAAATGCGATTTTAGCGTTACTGAAAGGCCTAGAAATAATTTGGAATATTAGCTACTAATAAGATATAAATGATGTCTAAGAACAGTTCTTAAATAATTCGAAATTTAAAAGGGGTGAAAATGCGCGAAAAGCGTTCTAAAAAACGTTCTAAATGGTAGTTTCTACACAATCTCGGGAAATACCAAACTGATTAAAAAAAAATTGGTGTAAAATGATGGTGACAACGCTAGCTCCAAGATAGGCTATGTTTTATGTCGATGTCACTACCCCAAAGGGGCTGCGGGAGCTAAAAACGTTCTAAAAATGGGATTTATGTGTTACTGAAGGGCCTAGAAATATGAAATTTGAAATATTAGCTACTTATTAGATATAAAGGATTTCTAAGAACAGTTCTTAAACAATTCGAAATTTGAAAGGGGTGAAAATGCGCGAAAATCTTCTAAAAACGTTCAAAATTGTGGTTTCTACACAATCTCAGGAAATACCAAACCGATTTAAAAATAATGGTGTCAAAATAAGGTGTCAAAATGACGGTGACAACCCTTGCTCTAACATAGGCTATGTTTCATGTCGGTGCCACTACCCGAAAGGGGGTGCAGGAGCCAAAAACGTTCTAAAAATGCGATTTTTGCGTTACCGAAGGGCCTAGAAATTTGAAATATTAGCTACTTATTAGATATAAAGGATTTCTAAGAACAGTTCTTAAACAATTCGAAATTTAAAAGGGGTGAAAATGCGCGAAAAGCGTTCTAAAAAACGTTCTAATGGTGGTTTCTATACAATCTCAGGAAATACCAAACCGATCTAAAAAATAATGGCGTCAAAAAGATGGTGACAACCCTTGCTCCAACATACGCGATGTTTTATGTCGGTGCACTACCCCAAAGGGGGTGCAGGAGAAAAACGTTCTAAATTGCGGCTTTTGCGTTACGGTAGGGCCTAGAATCGTGAAATTTGGAATGGTAGTTAGTTATAAGATATCAATGATCTCTAAGGACATTTCCTAAAAAAATCGAAATTTAAAAAGGGGTCAAAATGCGCAAAAAGCGTTGTAAAAAACGTTCTAAATTGCGATTTCTATGCAATCTTAGGAAATACCGAACCGATTTCAAATATGATGGTGACAGATCTTGCTCCAAGATAGGCTATATTTTATATCTGCTTCCACTACCCCAGAGGAAATGCAGGAGCAAAATGCGCAAAAAGCGTTCTAAAAACATTCTAAATGCCGATTTGTCGGCAATATCTCAGGAAGAATGTACCTGATTTCAAACGTAATGGTAGGAAATTGATGCTGACAGCCTCTGCACTAACATAGACGCTATTTTATGTCGGTATTACTATCACCAAGACGTTGCAGGAGCAAAAAAGCGTTCTAAATTTCGATTTTTGTGATCGGTAGGGGCTAGCAACTTAAAATTAAGAAAGGTACATATTTATTAGATATAAATGATCTTTAAGAACAGTTTCGAAAAAATTAGAAATTTAAAAAGGGGTGAAAATGCGCGAAAAGCGTCCTAAAAACGTTCTAAATTGCGATTTCTACCCAATCTAAGGTAATACCAAAGCTATTTCAAAAGTAATGGTTGCAAATCAATGGTGACAGTCCCTGCAATAACATAGGTTATATTTCATGTTGCTGTCACTACCATCTGACGGTTGCAAAAGCAAAACATGTTCTAATTTGCGTTTTTTGCACAACTGAAGGGTCTAACACTTTGAAGTATGGAATGGTATTTACTTACAAGATGCAACTGCTTTCTAAGAACAGTCGAAAGAAAATTCCAATCTTAAAAAGATGAAGTGAGTGAAAAGCGTTATAAATTACAATTTTAAAGCAAACTTATAAATTACCAAACCGATTAAAAAAATAATGACGACAAATTGTTGGTGATACAACCTGCTCAAACATAAGCTATATTTTATGTCTGTTCCACTACCACCACAGGGTTGCAGGAGCTAAAAACTTTATAAATTGCGATTTCTGTGATACGGAAAAGGCTAGAAACTTTAAATATGGAATGGTAGTTACTTCTAAAATATAAATGCCCTCGAACGAACGTCGAAGATAAATTCGAAATAAAAAGGGGTGAAGCGAAGCGGAGGTGCGAAAAGCATTCTTAAAAAGTTATAAATTACGATTCTATGCAATTTCAGGGAATATAAACCGATTATAAAAGTAATAGTTGCGAATCAATGGTAACAGTCTCTGATCCTACACAGGCTATATTTTATGCTGGCGATTCTACCACCTGGGGTTCACAGGAATAACAAATGTTCTAAAAAAGGCCTTTAAAAGCTTTTTAAATTACGTTTCTGTGGAATATTAGGAAATAACAAACCGATTTCAAAATTAATGTTGGCAAATTAATCGTGACAGTTCCTATTTCAACATAGCCCTCTTTATGTTGAGAGAAGTGGTAGGACTTGGAATTTGACATGATGGTTAATTTTAAGATGTAAGAAGATGGTTTCTAAAAAATTCAAAACTTCAAATGAATACTGAAATGAGCGTATTAATTGAGCATAAAAGTTTTAAAATATTTTCTAAATTATCATTTATTTAGTTTTATTTAGTTTTATTAATTTAAGTCTCATTTCTGCCTAATGCAGTGTAATAATGATGTTTAATCAAACTGTATTTTAAATAGTAATTTTTGAATTATTCCTAAAAGTAATATGTACCTTTTAACAAAAATGAAAAAAAAAACCTTTTAATAAAATAAAATATTACCTTTTAATAAAATAAAAATTTAGTTAGTACCTTTTAATAAAAATTAGACATATAAATATCACTTGGCATATTTCAAATGTTACGCGAGCAAAGCCGCGGGGTTTGCTAGTCATATTATAAAGAGGAAAAAATTGTTTATTTGTCGGAGGTAAGCTCAGGAACTACCGAACCGATTTCAAAGGTAATGGTATCAAAATGATGGTGTTCGCCCAACTTAGAATATAGGCTATATCTTATGTCGGTGCCACTACCCCAAAGGGGGTGCAGGAGCAAAAAACGTTCTAAAAATACGATTTTTGCGTTACTGAAGGGCCTAGAAATATGAAATTTGGAATCATAGTTACTTATAAGATATAAATGATGTCTGAGAACAGTTCTTAAACAATTCGAAATTGAAAAAGGGTGAAGATGCACAAAAAGCGTTCTAAAAAACGTTCTAAATGGTAGTTTTTACATAATCTCAGGAAATACGAAACCGATTTCAAAAGTAATGGTATCAAAATGATGGTGTTAGTCCAACTTAGAACATAGGTTATATTTTATGTCGGTGCAACTACCCCAAAGGGGGTGCAGGAGCAAAAAAAACGTTCTAAAAATGCGATTTTTGCGTTACTAAAGAGCCTAGATATATGAAATTTGAAATATTAGTTACTTATAAGATATAAATTATGTCTAAGAACAGTTCTTAAACAATTCGAAATTTAAAAGGGGTGAAAATGCACAAAAAGTATTCTAAAAAACGTTCTAAATGGTAGTTTCTACATAATCTCAGGAAATACCAAACCGATTTAAAAAATATTGGTGTCAAAATGATAGTGACAACGTTTGCTCCAAGATAGGCTAATTTTTATTTCGGTTCCACTACCCCAAAGGGGGTGTAGGAGCAAAAAACGTTCTAAAAATGCGATTTATGTGTTACTGAAGGACCTAGAAATATGAAATTTGAAGTATCAGCTACTTATTAGATATAAAGGCTTTCTAAGAACAGTTCTTAAACAATTCGAAATTTAAAAGGGGTGAAAATGCGCGA
Organism: Maratus speciosus; assembly: GCA_963932465.1. NCBI lineage: Eukaryota > Metazoa > Arthropoda > Arachnida > Araneae > Salticidae > Maratus > Maratus speciosus. The sequence goes on along the minus strand of OZ010790.1, from coordinate 25,685,092 downwards.
AAAGCGTTCTAAAAAACGTTCTAAATGGTGATTTCTACACAATCTCAGGAAATACCAAACCGATTTAAAAAATAATGGCGTTAAAATGATGGTGAAAATCCTTGCACCAACATAGGCTACGTTTTATGTCGGTGCCACTACCCCAAAGGGGGTGCAGGAGAAAAACGTTCTAAATTGCGGTTTTTGCGTGACGGAAGGGCCTTGAATTGTGAAATTTAGAATGGTAGTTAGTTATAAGATATCAATGATCTCTAAGGACATTTCTTAAAAAAATCGAAATTTAAAAGGGGGGGGGGGTCAAAATGCGCAAAAAGCGTTGTAAAAAACGTTCTAAATTGCAATTTCTATGCAATCTCAGGAAATACTGAACCGATTTCAAATATAATGGTGTTTAAATGATGTTGACAGATCTTGCTCCAAGATAGGCTATATTTTATATCTGTTTCCACTACCCCAGAGGAGATGCAGGAGCAAAATGATCCAAAAGCGTTCTAAAAACGTTCTAAATGCCGATTTGTTACCAATATGTCAGGAAGAATCAAACTGATTTCAAAAGTAATGGTAAGAAATTGATGCTGACAGCCTCTGCTCTAACATAGATGCTATTTTAAGTCGGTATCACTATCACCTAGACGTTGCAGGAGCAAAAAAGCGTTCCAAATTTCGATTTTTGTGATCGGTAGGGACTAGCAACTTAAAATTAGGCAAGGTACATATTTATTAAATATAAATGATCTTTAAGAACAATTTCGAAAGAATTAGAAATTTAAAAAGGGGTGAAAATGCGCGAAAAGCGTTCTAAAAACATTCTAAATTGCGATTTCTACTCAATCTCTGGAAATTACAAAGCTATTTCAAAAGTAATGGTTGCAAATCAATGGTGACAGTCCCTGCTATAACATAGGTTATATTTTATGTTGCTGTCACTACCATCTGAGGGTTGCAAAAGCAAAACATGTTCTAATTTGGGTTTTTTGCATAACTGAAGAGTCTAACACTTTGAAGTATGGCATGTTATTACTTATAAGATGCAACTGCTTTCTGTGAACTGTCGAAAGAAAATTTCAAATTTAAAAAGATGAAGTGATTGAAAAGCGATATAAATTACAATTTTTATGTAATCTTATCAAATACCAAACCGATTAAAAAAATAATGATAACAAATTGTTGGTGATAGAACCTGCTCAAACATAAGCTATATTTTATGTCTATGCCACTACCACCAGAGGGTTGCAGTAGCTAAAAACTTTCTAAATTGCGATTTCTGTGATACTGAAAAGGCTAGAAACTTTAAATATGGCATGGTAGTTACTTATAAAATATAAATGCCTCGAAGGACTATCGAAAAGAAATTCGAATTAAAAAGTGGTGAAGTGAAGGGGAGGTGCGAAAAGCATTCTAAAAAGTCCTAAATTACGATTTCTACGCAATTTCATGGAATATAAACCAAATATAAAAGTAATAGTTGCGAATCAATGGTAACAGTCTCTGATCCTACACAGGCTATATTTTATGCCGATGATTCTACCACCTGGGATTCACAGGAACAACAAACGCTCTAAAAAAGGCCTTTAAAAGCCTTCTAAATTACGTTTCTGTGGAATATTAGAAAATAACAAACCAATTTCAAAATTAATGTTGGCAAATTAATGGTGACAGTTCCTATTTCAACATAGCCTTTTATGTTGAGAGAGGTGGTAGGACTTGGAATTTGAGATGATGGTTAATTTTAAGATGTAAGAAGATGGTTTCTAAAAAATTCAAAACTTCAAATGAATACTGAAATAAGCGTATTAATTGAGCATAAAAGTTTCAAAATATTTTCTAAATTATTATTTATTTAGCTTTATTTCGTTTTATTAATTTCAATCTCATTTCTGCCTTATGCAGTGTAACAATGATGTTTAATCAAACTGTGTTTTAAATAGTAATTTTTTAAATTATTCCTAAAAGTAATAAGTACCTTTTAATAAAATAAAATATTACCTTTTAATAAAATAAAAATTTAGTTAGTACTTTTAATAAAAATTAGACATATAAATATCACTTGGCATACTTCAAATATTACGCGAGCAAAGCCGCGGGGTTTGCTAGTATATATATATATATATATATATATATATATATATATATATATATATATATATATATATATATATATATACATATATATATATATATATATATATCAATTTTGAACAGAGGGTGGTTTCGGGGTCTGGGGGTCATGATCGATGAAAATATACCAAAATTTTTTGAAATCGCTTTCCTCCGAACGGCTGCAATAAGTAGCTTTTTGTAATGAAAGCTATCTAATATTAGGCACAGATGTCATATACGCACTGGGGTACCTAATTGGCGCCAAAATGGCATTATTTTGGTTGACATGGTAACCCGGCTATTGTTGTTTATTTAATAATAAGTGTTTATAATTTTATTTTCTTTTTTTTAATTACATAAATTGTTTTGTTCTATAGTTTATTATTTTTTTATTATTTTCCTTTAAAAATAAAAAATAGTAGAAAATAATTAAAAAATACGGTACTACTTAGTTATTCCATCGACCCATTTCGCCAAATTATATAAATCGCCAAACCACTCGCCAAATTATACAAATTGACATAATTTTTATTTTAAATAACGAAAGAACAAAGAAAATAGTATAGCATTAATAAATATACAAATAAAACGTCGAAATAAAAATCACTTGATGACGTAAAGACGTGTAACTTGCTTAAAGTCAAGTGAATGTGACATTTATAAACCATTATTGGCATTTAATCTTATAGTTTGGTGATAGATTTTTGGTCGACGGGATAACTAAGTAGTACCAAAAATACATATGTAACTGGTATTGGAAAACGAGGATTTCGCCAAATTTTCGTAAAAAAAATCACGCCAAACCGGGTGCGTACATGACATCTGGCCAAATATTAAATGATGTAACAAACGATGACATTTAATTCCAACTTCAAAGCAATGTTATAATTTACCACTCGAAAAATAAAAATAAATGCTAACTGGCGAGTTGAAAAATAGTTGTTGGCGAGATTTTCACCCGGTTAGCGTAACAGTACCAAGAATTCTTTGCGACAATGCTTTTATGTAGTATTATTCGAAAAAAAGAATTGATTTTTTTTTAATCGAAATGGAAAACTTTCGGCACGGATGCCACATACGGTCCCATATTGGCGCTATTTTTTTCTGACGCCAATGTCATATACGCAACAGGTACTTAACTGGCGCCATAGTATCCTTATTTTGCTTGATTTGATAAGCCGGATGTCGTTGTTTATGCTGTTGATCTTTTCCCCAAATTAGCGTCGGAAAAAAAATCGCGCCAATATGGGGCCGTACATGATATCTGGGTCAAACTTTCATATGAAAGGCGAAGGGATCAGAGTGTATTTATTTATGGCAGTTACATGACTTGGACTATTATAATATAGATGAAATGATGGCGATAGAATAATATTTGGCGACTTATCACCTGTACCTGGCCAATATTAAAGTACCAAAAGGGCACCAGGAATATAAAAAGCGAAGTGGTTCGCCCGGAACTCTGGATGATAGTCACATGACTTAGGCTATTGTTATAGAAATTGTTTTAAAATACCGGGAGACAAAGACTCTGTACACTTAATTCCTTTTATTTTTAGCTTCTTTTCAAACGTTTAACTGATCCTCTTTAATAAAACACGAAAACAACCATTGGATGTCTTAATAGCAACTGATTCGGCCTTAAATTTTTGAAATCAAATTAAATTGAATGGAAACCCGTTTACAGGGAGATCTGCATAGCTTTTTTCAGTATAATTGTATAATTCAATCTTCTATAATATTTTGTAAACCGATCAGATTAGCGTGTTTTTAGATTCTGCGGTGTCTGAACGGGGGTTGGCGAGCGTAGCTTGCAGGGGGCAGAGCCCCCTAGTATATATATATATATATATATATATATATCAATTTTGAACGGAGGGTGGTTTCGGGGTCTGGGGGTCATGATCGATGAAAATATACCAAAATTTTTTGAAATCGCTTTCCTCCGAACGGCTGCAATAGGTAGCTTTTTGTAATGAAAGCTACGTAAAAAACTGTGGCCTCTAGGAAAAAAAAAGGTGGGAGAAAAAATGAAAAAGTTATGAGCTTCATAGGCTTCATAGCTTCATATGATAAATTAACATTGAGAAATGACACTAGAAATAAATAAAGTATTGCTCTGCCGCGCAATACTTAAATATATATATGTACTAGGGGGCTCTGCCCCCTGCAAGCTACGCTCGCCAACCCCCGTTCAGACACCGCAGAATCTGAAAATCTAAAAATCTAATGGGTTTTAAAAATATTAGAGAAGATTAAATTATACTGAAAAAGCTGTGCAGATCTCCCTGTAAACGGGTTTCCATTCAATTCCCTTTGATTGCAAAAATTTAACGGATAATCAGTTGCTGTTAAGACATCCAATGGTTATTTTCGTTTTTGATTAAAGAGGATCAGTTAAACATTTGAAAAGAAGCTAAAATAAAATGAATTAAGCATTCAGAGTCTTTGTAAACCGATATTTTAAAACAATCTCTGTAACAATAGCCTAAATCATGTGACTATCATCAACAGTTCCGGGCGGAACACTTTGCTTTTTATACTCTAGGTGCCATTTTGATACTTTAATGTTATCCAGGCACAGGTGATAAGTCGCCAAATATTATTCTATCCCCATCATTTCATCTATATTATAATAGTTCAAGTCATCAAATGCCATAAACAAATACGATCTGATCCCTTCGCCTTTCATATGAAAGTTTGGAACAAACGACGATTTTTCGACAAACGTTTTTTTCGAACGCCAATTTGGTGAACGCATCAACAGCATAAACAACAACATCCGGCTTACCATATCAAGCAAAATAACGGTACTTTGGCGCCAGTTAAGTACCCGTTGCGTATATGACATTGGCGTCAGAAAAAAATCGCGCCAATATGGGGCCGTATATGACATCCGTACCGAAAGAAAAAAAAGCCGGGTGCAAATCATGCCAATATCTTTTTTTCAACTCGCCAGTTAGCATTTTTTTTATTGTTTGAGTGGTAAATTAAAACATTGATTTGAAGTTGAAATTAAATGTCATGGTTTGTTACATAATTTAATATTTCGTCAGATGTCATATACACACCGCATGTTTGGCATGATTTTTTTTTTTAAAACAATTTGGAAAAATGGTTATTGTTCTCGTCAGGATGGGAAATTAAAAGCATATCTGGAGGTTTTCATTGGTTTAATCCGCATTTCATTCGTTTTATGATTGGTCTATACAGTGATATGTATTTCCCTTTAATTTCAACAACGATGGATACCTTCTGTTGCCACTATGACAAAAAAGTAATAAAAACTACAAAAAAAAATAATAATAACTCAGAAACAAATTGAGATACAGCTTTCAAACAAATTGCATTTAAAAGTAAATTTTTTTCTCTATCCGACAGTGTAAAAAGTAATACTGTCGGATGTTTAGAAGTTTAAGAATGAAATTTCATTTAAAATTGGCCGTCAGATTTCTTAAAATCTGACGATGGAAAAGCCTTTTCCCGAACAGCCAATGAAATGCTTGGATATTTACGTAAGTTTCAGGTGGATAATACTTAAGTTTCATGAAATCTGACCGGTTGCAGGCAATATTTTTGGCTTGCAATTTTTACGTGTAATAAATAACACTATTAATGTTTAATTCATGGCGTATGTAATGTATGATCAACTCCGTGCGATTTTTTATGTCTTAAATTTTAGTCTTCAAGAAAATCGTTTTCCAAATGGTCGTTGTAATTTGATAAATTGCTTTTTTTTTTTTTTTTTTTTTTTTTTTTTTACGAAAATTTGGCGAAAGCCTCGTTTTCGAATACTAGTTACATATGTATTTTTAGTACTACTTAGTTATCCCGTCGACAAAAAATCTATCGCGAACTATAAGATTCATGTCAATAATGCTTGATCGTAAATGTCACATTCACTTGACTTTTAGCAAGTTACACGTGTTTACGTCATCAAGTGATTTTTATTTCGACGTTTTATTTTTATATTTATTAATGTTATACTAATTTATTTGTTCTTTCGTTATTTAAAATAAAAATTTTGTCAATCTGTACAATTTGGCGAGTGGTTTGGCGATTTATATAATTTGCGAAATTGGGTGACGGAATAACTACTACATTGTACCGTATTTTTTAATTATTTTCTATTATTTTCAAAAGGAAATAGCAAAAAAATAATTAATTACTATAAAACAAAATAATTTATAGAAATTTAAAAAAGAAATAAAAGTAAATATACATCTATTATATATATATAATCCAAACGGAAATTTCGTTCCGAACGCCGAGATTTCGAGTTCTACCGCATGGATTTTTACGGAACTTATACCGTTAGATAGGTATCGTTTCAGGGAAGGTTTTAAGCTATAACACATCATTCTACCTAGATTAGTTATAGAATGATTACGGAAAATTCTGTTATTTTGGATTTTGTTACTTCATATTTCCTTAAATATCTGGACTCCTATTGGTCGTAGAGCTTAGATCTCGCGCCAAAAGTAGCTCCGAAGCACCCAAGCAAACTTTTTCCCGCGATTATTTTGCCGTCTTCCGATTTCCTCTAACTCTATTAGGGGCCCGCGTAGGGCCCCTTTAAAATATTTTTCGTAGTAATTTCAGCAATTATCTTAAATTATTGGTAAAGATCGCCACCCTCCCGATTCATGTATCTACGGAAAGGTTGCATGAAGGAGTTTCGTTCAGATACGCTTTCGTTAAGAATAGAGTGCGCTCCCTGGTGGTGGAATGTGGAACTAACATAACGCGATATTGTTAAAATTAGGAAATCTAACAATGCGATCTGTTTTAAACTTTGAGGTAGTTCATAACACATAGTCTATTATTTATTCTATCTATTCTATCTATTCTATCTATTATATATATAAAATCCAAACAAAAATTTCGTTCCGAACGCCTAGATTTCGAATTCTACTGCATAGATTTTGACGGAACTTATACTGTTAGGTAGGTATTGTTTCAGGGAAGGTTTTAAGCTATAACACATCGTTCTACGTAGGTTGGTTATAGAATTATGACAGAAAGTTGTGTTATTTTGGGCGAAAGGGTTACCATTATTTTATTGGCGATGAATTTTTTGATAAATGAATTGAAATGGCTGTACATCGCGGAAAAAAACTGTTACTAATTTTATTTAAAAGGAAAAAAAAAAGAAAAGAAGAGAGAAAATGAAAAAAAAAATGACGAGTGGTAATATTGGAAAACGAAAATATCGAATTTAAACATGAAAGAGAATGTTCGTAATGCTTAAAAATTTATTGAATATGAAAGATTGCAGTTTTAAACTATATTTGGCAATTTATCTCTTGCGTCCGGTTAAATAAAATGCATCAGAAAATTTTATAAAATAATATCTGAGTGACAATTTTGTTCTTGATTTCTTTTAAATTTACTTTTTATTTTTATTTAACTCGACCATCATGTGACATACAGAAGAAACTAGCAGATGTAATTATAAAAATGACGATACTTGTGAGTTACATATTGTATGTTTTTTGCGATTTCATTTTATCGCCAAACGATTTAATTTTAAGCCAAAAATGCATGAGCGTGCCATCGGTTTGAGCGACGTTCACAATATTGGTTATTTCTCAATAAACGACAGCATTTTCTGGAAATACCCAATTCTACTTATATATATATATATATAATTCAAATGGAAATTTCATTCCCGCTACTTATAACTCGAGTTCTGCTGAACGTACACTGTTAGATAGGTAATTTTTCGGGGAATTTTTTAGTACATAACACGTCGTTCTACGTTTCTTGGTATTAAATTATGGTTTAAAGATCTTTAATGAGATGAACCTGATAATGGAAAATTAGCCTCTTTAAATGATTCTGCCCAGTGTATTTCGATGGAACTTGGACTGTTAATTAGATTATTTTCCAGGGGCGTTTTCAGTATACAACATGCCCTTCTATATTGTTCAGCCATACCGTTTTTGGGAAAATTCTGTAGTCTGGTGTACGCAATTATCACAATAGCCTTTTTAAAAATTAAAATAAACGGTTTTTCATAGAATTTGCATTATTAGTTTGACAATTTTTCAGAGATAGTTTTAGTATATAATATATTGTTCGACACTGTTTAGTCATAGAGCAATGGGTTAAATTCTGTAATTTTCCAATATAGCTGCGAGTTGGAAAAAATGGGCTTGGCGAGACAAGGAAAGTTTTCATCCATATTTTCTGTTCAGTAATTAGATAATTTATTTACTACAAACAATACATTTATCTCTTTTTTATATAAAAACAGAAGTAAATTGAATATAAATAACAAAAATATTAATATTCATAAATAAAAGTTTATATAGGAATATATATATGGATACATATTTTAAAAAGCTTAAATTTCATTTTATTTGTTTTTATAGCTGTTCATATCATTTGGCCACAAATCTCACTTTCTTAAGCCCGAATTGCGCCAAGCTTTTTAACTTCTAACAGTAACCATTGATCTTAAAATTAGGAAAATTGGAAAGTAGATGTAGTTTATAAAGTATGCATAAATTACGTTATCGAATTCATAGACAATTGGCATATTTGGTACCGATAAGTTACATAATTGAGTCTACTGACAGTTGGCGTATGTTACCTGGCGTGGTTTGGCGCATAATTAACTTAGGAAAAGGTTTAAACTGATTCTGTGTTTTTAAAGCGGAGCTATTCTATAACCGAATTAACACAGAATTGGCGTGATTTGAAAGAAAACTTTTTGGTGCCCTTTTCCCATTTTTACGTTATACCAACACCATACCAAATTGTATGCTATTGCGCCATTTATTTCAATCCTAAATGTGCAAAATTTTTTGGTAATTTACAGTATAGGGATCTTGGCGAAACAGAGAAAATAGCCTTGGCGGAGAGAAAATTTGGAAACATATTTTCTGGCAACCTATTCACTGTTTCATTTCATATAAACAAGCATTTTTTTCTGTTTATACAATTTATTTAACATAAAGATGCAATTTATCTAATTTTAATTAGAAACAGAAGCAATTTGTATATAAAAAACATTTATAATATACATATATAAATAAACAAAAAATTTCATCAAGTTTGTTTTCTTAACTGTTTATATCAATTGGCAATGAATCTCACTTTCTGATGCCCGAATAGCGCCAAGCTTTAAAAAAAACGCCAAGGCGCCTGTAGTGGAAAAGAAAAGTACCAAATTTTATTGCAAACGATGCCAAACTTTGGGGCTTGATATTTATTGAACGCGAATTTCTTTTGGCTTTAATTATTATTTATTCTTAACACTGCAAAAAAATTTAATTTACTATTTTTTGAAGGTGGAAGTATTTTTTATTATCAAGTAAAATTAAGTTATAACTTCATTTTTCGCTGAATAAAACATGGAAATGTTTACTGCAGTGCCAAGAGACACTTAAAATGTCATGCGCGTAGTTGGCGATTTTGAAAAAATAAAATATTTTATAATATCGGAACCCACAGCAAATTGGCTCATTTTAATGACAATGTTTTGGTACAAAATGAAATACATTTGTTGTAGACATAATAGTAAATCTCAATACTCGCCGATTGAAAAGTCTTTAAAATTATTCAGCAGAGACAACGAGAAATAACTTGCAGTTTCATAAATTTCAATAATCAATATTCTTATCTATCTATCTATCTACTTCTGCTTCTACTATATATACTAGAGTAAAATGGAAATGGGAAATTCGTCCCGGTTGCATATAACTTGAGCTCACCTGAATGGATTATGATCATAATGATAGTTAGATAATTTTCCAGGGAAGATTTTAGTATATAAAATATCGTTCTACGTTGCTTATACATACAATTATGTTTTAAAGTTATATAATCTGACGAACAAGATCATGAAAGATTAACCTTTTTAAAAGATTCAGCCGAATTGATTACGATTGAATTTTCACTGTTAGTTAAATAATTTTTCAGGCAGAGTTTTAGTATATACTATACCCTTCTGCATTGCTTAATAATAGAGGTGTGGTGGAAAGTTCTATAATCAGTTGAACCCGATTATGAAAGTTTAACATTTTTTAAAGTTCTACAGAACGGATTTTGATAGGAATTTCATTTTAGTTAGATATCTATTCAGACACGGTTTTAGTATTTTGCATATTGTTCTACGTTGCTTAGTCATAAAGTAATGGCGGAAAGTCCATAATCATATGAAACCGATTATGAAAGATTAGACTTTTCAAAAAGTTCTAGATGGCGGATATTGATAATACTTTCTTTGTTGATAAGACAATGTTTGCGGAGGTTTTAGTTTATTGCGTATCATTCTACGCTGCTTAGTTACAGAATTATGGGGGAAAGTTCTATAATCAGATGGACTCCTTATGAAAGATCAACCTTTAAAAAATGTTTTACTGGATGGATTCTGTCCGTTTGTTTGTTTGCATTATTACAAGTAGTTATATAATTTTTCAGGGTTTGTTTTATTGTATTGCGTATTGTACTATCTTTCTTTACCAATCCTACTGTTATTGATCAACTAAAAGGGTAAAGACCTTAATAGCTGAAAATTTGTCTACACATTAGAAAATATAATAGCACATTGGCGTTCTTATCGTTTTCAGCAGTGCGAAAGGACATTCCAGGTAAGGTTCCATATTGCTTTAAATCACAATGTCAAATTCAATGATACATTTTGTTTAATTCAAGGTTCATTTGGATAAGCAGACCAGCGTAGCGGGCATAGCCTGCTAGTTTATTATTAAATAAACAACAATAGCCGGGTTAAATGTATATCAAAATAATGCCATTTGTGCGCCAATTAGGTACCCCGGTGCGTATATGCCATCTGTGTCTAATATTTTTCTTTTCGTTTTGTTTAAAAAAAAAAAAAAAAAAAAAAAAAAAAAAAAAAAAAAAGAAGTGAAAGCCATCAATTTAAATGTTTCATTTTTAAATGAAAGTTTTGTATTTAATAAAATCATAACGAAATACAAAAAAAGCATTGCTCTTAGCATAGATTTAAAGGAGGCCCAACTGTCGCCAAATTAATTTAAAATAGTAACCTTTTCTCAATTATGAAAAAAAAAAATTCTGTTATGATTAAAATTTGAGTTGTCATCATTAGAAAAAATGTATTTAAAATTAGAAAAAATTAATATTTCGAAAACTAATTCGAATTTAAAAATTCTAATACCAGTTTTGAGATCTGTGGATCAACACGGATTTTTGGTGTTAATTTCATCACAAAGTATTCCATATTTTAGGAGAAATCGCCGTGAAACAAAATCAGTTGTTTAATCAGTCGATTCAAAGAATCGATACATTTCAGGCGTTTCATATATTCGTTTCATAAATTCGTTTCATTAGGATTTTATATATATAGGGTAGATATTTAAAAGACAATGCTGTTTTTTTAGTCATGAGCTCAGACCTTTATACTGAACCAATTTTGATAATTATTTTTTAAAAGGAAAGCTGTTCATTTATAGATGTGCCCACAGTAGTTATTTTTAAAAAAATTTCCATTTTTATATTTTAAATTTAAAATTTTAATGTTTTTATGAAATTTACTCAAAAGGGTGGCATTTGTGTTACTTCCATTGTTGCAAAGAAATGAGAAATAATGGGATTTGTTTTTATTGATCATGTACTTACTAGCCGCCATTGGCGACTAGTTTAGTCTCCCTTAAAATTAATGTCTGGGAAAGCATGCTAAAATATCTCAATTTGGATTTTCTGTAAGCAAGTACACCCTATGGTTTACAATGGAAGCCTATCGGAATTTGGCGAAATATTAGTGATATCGCCAAGTTGGCGTCACTTTGGGGTGACTAATTTTGGTAGCCATATTTGGCGATATATCGCCAAGTTGGCGATAAACCTGGCTGTATTTGGCGACAGAACAGGGTCCCTCCTATGGTAACCCTCTTATAGGTATGGAGATGCATTAAATGTCGTTCAATAACCAACAACCAACGAGATGCGTTTCATTCGGGCGTTGCCATAAAACAATAAACAAATAATCGCGATTTCTGTGCCACGTACGATAGCGTATATATATATAGAGAGAGAGAGATTTTAACATTGCAAATAAAATTAACTTTTTTATAATTTTTGAACAGAAAATGACGTTAGCGTTTAAAAAAGCATTCTCCCTCATAAATCTTTTACATTTCAATATTTTTTCATTACGCGTTACTGATCAACATGAGTTTGAGAAACTAAGCTAAATGATTCAGAGAGTGAAAATGATATATTTAAACAAAAACGGTCATTTTCTTTCATAAAACTAAATGTTTGACCACGAATGCGTCTAAAAGACAAATTTCTGAATTTTTTATTCGCGGATACTGCGATTAGAAAATCAAGTTTGAGCGAATGCTCACATGAAAAGTTGTATAGGACAAACGTGACTTTAAGTTTGGAAATATATTCTCTAATAACCTATTACGCGTTAAAATCTATTTAAATTGTGAATATGGATTTGAGTGGTGCCTATGTAAACTTTGAAACTGTGAAAACGACGTAAGGTTTAGATTTTATGGGGGTGGGGTATGATGTGACAAAGTGAAAGGCTATTTGCTGATTTTTCATCCCGTAATAGCAAACGTAAGAGCAAACATAATCGATTCCGAATAAAAACTTTCTCAATAAATAAAATAAAAACATAAATAAATCACAAAGTTAACAGCTATTTAATCGAACTATACGCTTATCTGTATGTAAATGATATTTGTGTTTTAAAATCAGTACGGTTAAAATGTATTTCAATTTCTTCTTTAAAATCTGACGTCATTTTTACCTGCTTTTTGTATTTACTAATATTAATACTCTTTGTATTATTTATAAATGGTTGAAAATGTCCTTTTTATTTCCACTATGACGCCATATTCATCTTTTTAATTCTTCAAAAAAAAATTATTTCAGTTTAACTTTTCACGTGGAAGTTTTTCAACTAAAAAGAAATAAATTATTATTACGGCTTTTATAAATTATTTGCAACAATGAAGAAAAAATGTTACATTTTCTATGAAAAATGTCCGTTTATTCTCAAAGAAAAAAGCGAAATTTGCAATTACGTATTAAGAAAAATATTTGAATAATGTACAAAAAAATTAGCCCATGTTACTCTCTGGGTTATAATTCACCCATATGCAAAGGCATTTTACCATTCGTTTTGACCCTGACGCCAGGCAAACGTTTTTACACTTTAAATTTATAATATTATTAGAATTAGTAAGGAATAAAAAATGAGTGGCATCAGGGACAAAAAGGTGGGAAGAAAAAATGAAAAAGTTATGATCTCCATAGGCTTTTCTATGTTAAATTAACATTGAGAAGTGACACTGGAAATAAATAAGTATTACGCTACCGCGCAATACTTAAATACGTGTATTTCAAATAAGTAAATTTATAAAACAAGATGTTTTATATTATTGAAACACATGTATAAAATTTTACCAAAAGATATATACCTAATTTTAAAAAATCTTACAAATATCTTGTCAAAATTTCGAAATAATAGGAATAATTTAAGACCATTATTGGAAAATTTTCGCATCCGTAATTTACCCTTTAAATCCATTAATAAATGAGCCATTTTCTTTCGAGAAATAAAAATTTGAAAATCGTCTGAAATGCCATAGAAAAGCATTATGGTGCAAAATAAAATGTTCCATATTTTCGGGACAGATGGGACAAATGTAACCAAAAACAATAGAGCTTATTTCGGGTACCTCACCAACATGCTTATTTAATTTAAAGCTCATCGGATGATTTTTGCGACAGTTATCGCGGAACAGACAGGCAGACAGACTGACAGACAGACGAAAGAAACCAAAATATTTCGTGTCTCCACAGTAAGTCTTCACGACGTTACGGCAATTATGCTTGTAATTTCCTTTCGGTAATTTCTGTATTATATTTCTACATTTGTAACAGAACTAGTAAATCTGCGGATCAGGAGCCTCAACGTCATCTCTGCAACTCATTGTTTTTAGCACACTTTGCGTAACATTAATCTTTCTACAAAAACGTAATTTAAAGTTTTTAAACTAGTAAATCTGCAGATCAGGAGCCTCAACGTTAGCTGTGCAAGTCATTGTTTTTAGACACACTTTGGTAATATTCAATTTCCTGCAAACCGCAATTTAAAGTTTTCAAATTATGTAATTATTTATAAGAATAAAAAATACGAAGTTTTCAGGCATTAGAAGCATTAAATTAAAAACGTTGTTATGGGAGGATATTTCGAAATTTGCATGAGCTGCTAATTCTGGTATTTTTTAAAATAATAAAGTAGATTTCTTCAGGGGCGGTGCCCTTCTGAACCCCCCGTGGTCTTATTAATTTACATACGTAACTTTTTATTGATTGCGCTAATGGTTATCGCAAATCTCAGATTTCTTTTTTACTTCCGAGCCTTATTTTTCAATACCGGTGGACAGAAAATGATTTACATTGACGGATTGACGCCATTACATAAACATTTATAAAAGTAAAAAATATTTCGTAGGTTTCAGACATAAGGAGAGTTAAATTAAACACGTTGTTATGTAATGATATTCTGAAATTCTCACGAGCTACTTATTCTGGTAATTTTTAGATAATAAAGTAGAATTCTTTTTTTTTTTTTTTTTTTTTTTTTTTTTTTTTTGCGGTAAGAGTTGGTCCTATCAAAAACTTATCAATATAAAAGGTGTAGATAGTATTAAGAAGATTTATAATAAGTGTAAATGGATTTGATACCTTGAAAATTGACGAAGTTATGAATTTTTTTTCTCCCTAAAACCAATTTTTTTCGCCCCTTGGAACCCTTTTTAATTTTATCAAAATTCTCTGACACATAAATTTTTGGCCCTTTTTTAAGAAGTAATAATAACTTTAAACTTATTTGATATGTATTATAATTAAGAAGTTGTGGTTTTTTTTTTTTTTTTTTTTTTTTTTTCACAAAAACCCTCCCTTTTTCCATCCCCTAGGTCCGATTTCGCCCATTAACGTACCAAAGCGAGATTTTCTACCCCTTGATTTTATGTATCAGTTTGGAAGATACGATCTTGCATCATCATATGCAGAATTTAATGAAATATTTCCTTTTCTAATTCTGGAATCTTATCTGAAGTGGCCAGAGAGCCTTCACGAAATCATCTTTCGCTGATAAGAAGGGTACAAATGCTTAGGGTCGATAATATCAGTCAATTTTAAGGTGATAATTTGCATCTTGCATCTAGAAGTTCAGCGAGCCAACTTGGGACCTTGGGGATAAAATTTCCTGTATGTATTCAAATATTAGGGCTAGGATGCTGTGCATGTATAACTTTATCACTTTAGAGGGGGAGGGGGGTCTGGAAGATATCGTAATCTTGATATCATAAGTTATCCAGCTAGAGGGATGGGGAGATTAATTTTTGATATCGTTAATTAATAATAATTTTTTATCCAACCAAAATTTTCTTTTTCTTTTTTGTTGCATTTTCTTTACATCAAAATAGTTTGGGTTTTTTTTGTTTGTTTGTTTTTTTTTTGTTTTTTTTTTTAGTATGTTATTTGTTTTAAAAAAAATAAAAAATCATTATTAAAACTATTAAATGATTGTATTCCAAAATACAGAATACCCCAACGTTTGGCTATTTTTCTGCCATGCGCACATATAATCCGCTGTTGGAGAAACTAGGTTCGAAGTATGTTTGAAATGACACGTGTTCTGTTTATAAGAAAAATAAAGAAAAAAAATGTTGTCTACTTGTTCCGTTGATAAGAAGTTTTGCTTGTCATGTCCCCATGTGTGAGAAAACAATATTACTGTTGAATGCATTATGTAACTGATGGAAAGAATATGTCTTTCCAACAAACTTTAACTTTTATCTATAAACTATGATGTTATTATATACGAGGCAGCATATAAAAAGAAGCATTCGTATGTCTATAATGGAACCTGAACTAGGTTAAGTGCATGTCTTGGTAAAGTATCGTACAGATAAAATTTACGATACTAATAAATCTACAAAAGTCATCGAAATTACGATTTATAGTTGTGTAGGACATCATGAGGGCATAACAACGAAATTTACAGCTGACCTTTGACCAGAAGGACCACACACACGGAATAAAGTAAAAATAAATATAACTGGGTACAGCAAAAACTCAACCTATAAGGTTGCGCCACATAAATTCAGAGTCGACCAATGATATTCGCCTGTATAGATGGGTGACAACTCTGTATGCAAATTTTCTAGCTATATAGTATAATTTTATGTTTGCATAAATAATGTAAACAGGACAATGTCCGTTTTTTTTTTTTTTTTTTTCAGTGTAAGTAAGAGACAGACTTCACTTGCAAATTTTATCCCAATGCTGATGGCAGTAAAAAAATAAGATGCTGCGGTTGGATTTTAGCAGATGCTGTACCATGAATAACATATAAAATATATATATATAAAAAAATAAGTTACCCCAACATTGGCTTAAAAATACATGTGATGCCCGATTAAGGATTAATATTTTGTGACAACATTTATTTGGAGACCTTTTGTGCCTACCTGTGGGACATTCTCGGAGCAACGAGAATTCTACATGCTGCCGGGGGCAGTGGATCAGGTAGTCCATTATGATTTTATTCCATTGTTTTTACCAGTAATAAGCATTACCTATGAAAGTAACGGACTATGGTGATATTTCACGTGTTATAAAATTAATTAAATAGATTGATTAATAAAAATAGGTAAATATATATATAATGATGTGCATCAGCATTACTATTAAAATATATAACCCACAATATGTAAATAACCTTTTTTATTGTAAATTTTCTCCTATAATAAAATGTAATCAAGTTTGAATATGAGTAATCTTTTCTTTATTTTAATTCTTAATTAATATTTTTCTCTTATAGATGTGGGAATGTAAAATAAATAATCTATTTATCTATATGATTTACTAAAAAAAAATTATTATATAAAAGAAAATTACAGACTTAGAAGGTAAACGATCTCCGAAAAAAATAACACAGCGCATTGATTAATTATAATTTTAAAATTTAATATATTAAATTTTCTTTGGATTTCCCTGAAGGGAATTGTTAAATTATATCGCTTACCTAGAGTAATTTGGTGCTAACACTGTACGAATAGTAAGAATCATAAAAATTAATCTCCTCATTTAAAATTTATATTAATCAACCTCATTACCCGTGTTGCAATTTATTAAAGTTATGGATATATTTTAGCATGTATATATCATTCCAGCATAGGGGAGTGAACCAGTTGTAATGGTGCCTTAGCCTTTTCCTAATTATATTAATTTAATTAATTTAATTTTAGGAGACCGAACCATAGGTTATTAAAAAAAAAAAATTCTTTTTCCTTTTTTTTTTTACGTGTATCACCATAGTCGGTTTTAGTAGTACATATGAATCGGCAAACAGAAATTACTATGCTACAAGAGAAAATATTATTGTGCTCATTATATAAAATTATTATATATATGTATATATAACTTACAACAGAAATTGAAAAACAAAATTTCTTTGTGTTTTCACTGAATAATGAAAATAACTTATGTACATTGTAAACTTCAATAATAATAGTAATTATATGTTTGATGGAAACAAATGAGTAAATTAATATGATAAATACAATCACAGTACTTGATAAATAAATAATTTTGGTCATAATTATTAAATCACTGTGTATAAAATTTGCAAATTTAATGCAGTTAAGCGAAATTAACAGTTTGCTATTTTATAATACTGTACATTTTTTTTTTTTAAACCCTTTTCACTATTTCGCAGTGTTGATGTGTATTACTATGTTTTAAAATTTTATTTACATGTATAAAATTGATACTAATAACTAGGCGTTATTTTTGATGGTATATTGTGTCGCTCTTAAAAAAAAAAAAAAAAAAAAAAAAAAAAAAAATATTACTTAGTTTACATTACATTCTTATTTAATGAGTAATAATTGTAAACGTAAAAGTCATAGAGATAATACAAGGGTAAGTGGAGTTACAACTAGGAAACAATTAAAAGAACTGGCAAATACAAAGAAAGAAAGTAGTGTAGATTCAAATAATAATAAAAGTAGTAACAAAAATATAAATAATAAAAATTGTAATAAGAAAACTACTATTACGATTAACAATACACCCCAGAAAAACGCATATATCATGGCCACTGACAAAATAACTGCCGAGAGTGTAATCGGCTTACTACCTAATTATGATGGAAAAAGAGAATCTAACATAAATTCCTTTTTATTACAATTTGATAATTTAATCAATCAAACCGAATTAAGCCCGATTTCTAAATTAACGATTCTAAAGGCAAGAATCGTTGGTCCCGCTAAAGAAAAATTAATGAGGGATGAAAAATTATTTTCGGAGAGTAATTTAGACAATTTCAAAAAGAAATTAAAAGAATTATTCGAGATAAAATGTAGTTTTAGTGAGGCACAAACAAAATTTTTTTCCCTTAAGCAGAAACCGGATCAAAATATGGCGGACTTTATATTAGAATTTAAAGCAGCAGCGGACTTATATATAAAAAAAAGTGGACAGGATATTGGGGATGATAATGACTCCAAATTTACGCAAATGGTAAAGTTGTCTAGATTTCTGGATGCAATTAGAAACGATTTTAGCTTAGAAATTCGTAAGGATGCTCCGAAGGATTTTAACACTGCATGTGAGATGGCATTAAAATTAGAGAGAGCTTTTGCACATGTCGATGTTAAAGATCTCAATAATATCACTGCTAATAAGGACCCTGAATTAATGAAGGAATTAGTAAAAATGAATATGGAAAGTGCGGAGAGAATTAAAATATTGACTAGTGAATTAAACAACATTAAAGTACATATGAATTCGAATGCAAATAATGTAACTAAATATTGCGATTATTGCAATTCTAAAACGCATTCCAATCAAAATTGCTGGTTCCAAGGTGACAAAGACCAAAATAAAAGTAATGCCGCTGAGAGAAACAAAACAACCCCTCATAACGAGCAGAATTCAGATAGGAAAGGCGGAAGAGATAACAGTTACCAGTATCAGGGAAATTTCCCACAAAATTCTAAATATATGCATCAAAATTTCCATCCGAACCCTATGCATTATGCACCTCCTAACTACATGTATTACTCCCCACCTAAACTTTATGCCCCCACCCTACCCCAATTTACCTAATTACAACTACGGTTATAATCAGAACCATTACAATTCATATAACCAGGGTAATGGGTATGGAGGATATACAAGTGGAAATTATCAGAGAAACTACCATAGAAATAATAGAAATTCAGAAGAGGATAAAAACAATTCTCACAAAAACAAATATAAACAAAATAAAGATTATGAACAGAAACCTAAGGACAAACAGGGAAATTAATTGAGGGACTTACAGATTCAAATAAAAGGTACCCGCGTAAGTCTCTCATGGACGGGTCACACAATTCTTACAAATTGATTGCTAGCGTGAAAAGTAATAATATAGAAAGCCTTCCAATTATTAGTTTTGAAATAAAGGGTATTAAAATCACCGCCTTGGCAGATTGTGGAGCTGCGGTCAGCCTGGCCTCACCCTCCTTATTTGAGCAACTAAAGAATGCTGAAGTTAAATATAAAAATTTATGTAATCAGGTAAAAATTCAAACACTCACTAATTCGACAATTGCTTTCAAACAATGTATCAAATTAACCTTCAAATTGGAAAATGTATTCGTGTCAGGTGCATTTTATATCACAAATTCAGATTTTGGCCGTGATTATAATATGCTACTCGGTTTTGATTTTCTCAAAACAAACAACATTATTTTGGATTTTGAGGATAAAACCATGAAATTAAAAAATAAAAACATTACACTGAATTTTCTCAGAGACACATCTCAGGGGCAGATAAACAATTTAACTCCATCTCCCATTAGTACAAATGACAATCATGAACCACAGGAAATTAACATAAAAAAACAAAGAAATAAAAACAAAAAAAGAAAAATAACACGTAAAAATATTATTTCAGCTAAGATATCTCAAAACTCAGAGATATGTCCAGGTGAGAGAGTAATTACTGAATTAATATGCCCAAATCAATTTATTATTAATGACACTATAATGTTAGAACCAATTAAACATAACATTAACATACATTATGACACATCAATTCATGAAATTGGCAAAGATAATAAAATTAACATAATTATCAGGAACGACTCGCAGCAGAAATTAAATTTAGTAGAGGGAATGAATATCGGAAGAATTTCCAAGCATTTTGAGATAACGTCAGAAAATGAAAATAGCAGTCAAGAATCAGATCCAATAGTACAAGTTAACAACATTTCTTTAGAGGAAATTCGTGAACGCAGAAAGGCGGAACTCAGTCCAGAGGATTTTAATTTACAACATCTGGATACTGATACACAAGCAAAATTACAAGAATTATTACTAAAGAATGCTTATGCATTCTCCAAAAATTATTACACTCTTGGAAAAACATCTTTAGTTGTACCCAGATTTAATTTAATGCACAATTATCCTATTCAAACAAAACCATATAAAACGGCACATAGTGTAAAGGAGTATGCTAAGTCAGAAATTGATAAGCTTTTGAGAGCTAATATAATAAAGAAATGTCACTCTGATTACGCGTTTCCAGTTATTTTTGTAAAAAAAAAAGTTACACAGAAAGGCGAAAACGTAGAAGAAGTTAAATATCGAATCGCTGCTGATTTCCGTTTGCTTAACCAAATTTTGCAAAACTATGCCTATCCGATACCTGACATAAAACGGATTTTGCAGACAATAGGCGGCAAAAAGTACTACACTGTTCTAGATTTACACTCGGCCTTCTATCAAATCGTTTTAAGAGAAGAAGATACAGACAAACTTGCTATTATTACAGAACATGGAAAATTTTCTTATTTAAGACTACCTTTCGGCACACGTCTCAGTACGGCTTACTTCGCAGAATTAATGGATATATTATTAGGACACTTTGATAAAAGTCAAGTGACATATTTCATCGATGATATATTACTGGCAACAAACTCATTACGGGAAATGATAGAACTATTAGACAAGGTACTGAACATATTCATTGAAAACAATATTACAATTGAACCAACTAAAATGCAACTCTGCATGGAAGAGATCGAATTTTTAGGATTCACCCTTAATAAGGAAGGAATTTCACCTTCAAAAAGAAATATTGACAAAATTCAAAATTTAGCTAGACCTAAAAATAAGAAAGGAGTCAAATCACTCCTTGGTCTCTCCAATTATTTTAGATCACTTATTAAAGACTATTCTAAAATAGTAGACCCTTTAATTAATCTCACTAAAGATAAAGTAAAATTTAAATGGTCGGAAGTAGAAGAAAATGCATTCAAAGAAATTCAGGCTGCTATTATACAGAATCCTACTTTAAAAACCCCTGATTTTTCGAAAGATTTTATTCTAATCACGGATGCGGCTAAAACCGCAATTTCGGGCATATTGGGACAAGAGTATGATGGCGTTCTCCAACCAATTGAATTTTTTGGAAGAAAATTAAGAAATCCTGAGAAGAATTACCCTAGTTTTAAATTAGAATTACTCGCCATACACGAGGCAGTAATGTATTTTAAATACATTTTAACAGGTAGGAAATTCATTATACGCACGGATTCCAAAGCCCTAACATATTATTTAAATTTAGAGAAACAGCCTGATATTGTAGCTAGATGGATCGACAATCTCGCACCGTTTAGCTATGAAATAGAATTTATTCCGGGTTTTGCCAATCCAGCAGATTATTCCACTCGTAATTTAAATAATTTAACAGCTAGGAACGAACTACAAAATTCACTATTTGTCGTTAATAAAGATTTGGTTGATGAAAATATCAAAGAGCAGCAATTACAAGATGATAAATTAGAGAAAATTATCGGTAAAATTAAAAACAACAAACAGAATAAAATTACTCGAAAGTTTGTTCTAAACCATAAAGATATATTAATTTTAAAACCTGGATCTGATGGCAAAGAATTACTTATCGCTCCAGAGTCACTTAAAATGGAAATAATAAAAGATGCACATAAACCTCATTTCGGTTTTAAAAAAACTTATATTATAAAGAGTAGATTTTATTGGCACGGAATGTACCGTGATATAAAGAATCATTGTAATAAATGTATACCATGCAATACTACCAAACAGCACCAAACAATCAAGGTGCCTACACAAAAAATAGTAAAGGGCCAAGAGGTCGGTTCAGCAATTCATATCGATCTAATAGGGTTACTCCCTATGTCTTTGAGAAAGCATAAATACATTTTTGTTATTGTGGACTCGACGTCAAGATTCTTAGAAGCTGTTCCTATTCGCAACTATGAAACCCAGACACTTTTGAACGTACTGAACGGATACTTTAGCCGTTATGGTTTATGTAAATCCGTAACTTTAGACAACGGCAAATATTTTCACTCTCAAGTTTTCAAAGAATACATGGATTCCTTAAATATACAATTAAAATTTAGCAGCGTTACTCACCCAGAAAGGAATGGAATTTCTGAAGTTACGAATAAGATATTAAAAAATTCGATAACAGCTATGAGTAAAACTACATTAAAGTGGGATACTAGGCTGGACTATTTTAAATTACTTTATAATACTTCCCCTCACCGCGCAACAGGTTGCCCGCCATCTCTCTTATTCTTTGGGAGAGATATTAGAAACCCATTTTCCATCCACCTTCCCACACAAGATATTATTACAGCAACATATGTGCAAAATAGGGTACAACATTTGGAAGAAATAAAAAAATTTGCGCTACATAATCAAGAACGAATGTTAGCCGAGTATATTAATAACGACGAAATGCAGAAAGTAAAATTTTTAAGAATCGGGCAAGAGTGTTACCTAAAATGTGTGGGTACACCGGGAGTATTTCAGCCTAAATGGAGAGGTCCTTTCGAAGTCGTAAGAAGGTTTCGCAATAATAATTACCTTTTAACAGAGCTCCAAAACCCGCTCAAAGAGCCGATTAAAAGGCATATTTCTCTATTATTCTCAACAACGAAAGTCGAGTCTAGAGCATGCCAAATTCATAACGGGTCGGAGCAGGAAGGTAATCAACGTACATAAAAGTCGTTGGACATATATATATATTTTTTCATATATTACTGTATTTACGAAAATAATATGCGTTATTTCATTTATCGTTATACATACCCTTTTTATTATTCAAGAATATTCGTTAATTTATCAATGAAATGTTTCATGTACATTTGTGTTGTATATAGATATTTTTTTTTCAAGTGTAATTTGTGGGTTATACTACACATGGTTAAATTCTCAGAGAGGACATTATATACACATTATATGGGAAATTTAAGTGTAGGTGTGCTATATACCTGTATATATATATAAAATAAAATAAAATACATCGTGTAGAACAGCCGGTTCTTTTAAACCAATTTTTTTTCTCCCCCAACGCGCAGCGTAAGTTTGGGAGCTGTGGGATTTGTTTACGATGATGGTCAATGTTTTGAGGAGGAGCGCCATCTCGTGGTGCTAAAAGCGGAATTTTTCTCCTCTGTCCATTTTTTTTAGGCAGAGGAGAGAGATTAGTTTCCCCCCACCCCCACCCTCCAACCTGCGCGCCAGAGAGTGAGTTTGCTTTGTTGCTTTAGAATGGCCGGTTTCGAAGGAACAATTTTGTGCACATAAGGTTTTGATCAGTAAAAAAAAAAAAAACATTGGTACAATTCTATGGCATGCAATAAATGAAATTTTGCTTACTTGTCTTCAACCAGAGGCAGGCTGGAATGAGACGTCCTGAAGTTCTGCTTCGCTTGATTTATTTATTTATTTTTTTTTCCTGGTCGTATCATTCCTCAGAGAGTCAACTGCAAAGTATAACATATTATGAGTATCCTAATTTTCAAGCATTTTTATTATAAAATATTATAATTTTTTTTTCTTACTTTCTTATTAATAGTAAAAATAAATTAGTTTAATTTTAATATTTATTAATACCTTGGGATTTAGCGGCTAGTCCTTATAGCATGTTTCTGCCAATAGGGCTGACATAAATTACAGTTGAGGCAGGGAATATGCATTGTTAGTTCTTATTATGAAATTTGCTATACATAATTTTTTTTTTCTCTCTGTAGTACAACAGTGTACATATTATAAAAATTATTCTTTTTTCTTATTTAACAGGGTGAACTTATCACTATTTTACTCTCAAATAATTGAAGTCACGCAGTAAATTTAATAATAAAAAAAAAATTAAGTTAAATAAATTAAAAAGTATTACTGTTAATCAGTCTATTAATTGAATTGTAAGGTCATATAAAATATTAATTATATAAATATCGTCATTTAAATTACATTACACTGGATTTTACACGTAGATAATAAATTATATTTTCTTTCTCATGTTCATTAATTAACAAACAAAAAATAATTTTTTTAAAGAGGATTCCGTTTTGATTGCCAATCTGAAAATTATTCAGGGTTTGGACAACACTCCTTTTATTCTAATTCGAATTAAGTAAACAGTTCCCTTTTTCAAAAAAAAAAAAAATAAAATAAAATTTTTTCACGTAACAATAAATAAATTAAATACTAAATATGGCAATAAATAAATGATGTATTGCTTTTAAAAATAATCAGGTAACTAACGAGGAATATATCAATGTTTAAATAAATTAGGCTATATTACCTAAACCTTTCTTGTTTCTTTTCTGTAAAATAAAAATAAACAAATATCTTTTTAGCCTTTAATTACATAAATTAAATGGGATTTCTCAATTAAAATGTTATACCCTTGGTTTCTGGTAATTTAGTACAAAATAAATCGTACCTGTTTATGAGAATTCCTTCTTTTGTAATGTTGATTTCCTTGTTGCTGGCAACAGGGTGGTGCACCGATCTTCGTTATAGAGTGGACATTCCTTATTAATAGGCACGGCATCCAGTTTTTCCGTAGCATTCTGTCTCCACCGCTAATTAAATTAAGATAAAATTAAGTACAAAGGTAGTCATTTAAGTATATTTTGTTATGGATGTAGCGAAAAGAATAAAATGTAATAATTAGGAATTTTGTAGATTAGATCCTCATTTTTTTTGTTGGATCCGTTTAACCCCCCACCCCCACCCCCACCCCACCCCTCGTTTTTTTTGTTCGCACCGAGTTATTTTTTGTTCAGACTCTACTTACTTCATAGGTAGGTTTTCACAGGCTAATGGGAATTAAAACATAAGGGTTAGTAATATACCTCCTGTAGGCATAACACAGTTTAGTTTAACACTGTTAAATTATGCATATAAATAAATAAATAAATAATACATTTGTGATTAACATTTAACCCATAATTCGTAAAAATACTAGTACCTGTGTATAATACAATGTGACTCTCAATACATAATGCATATACAA
The DNA here is from genome assembly GCA_963932465.1 of Maratus speciosus. NCBI lineage: Eukaryota > Metazoa > Arthropoda > Arachnida > Araneae > Salticidae > Maratus > Maratus speciosus. The sequence goes on along the minus strand of OZ010790.1, from coordinate 25,659,615 downwards.
AACATATAAAATAATGAGGTGTTTAGGTATTGCTTATGATAAATAATAATATTAATAGGAGCGCATAGATTGGCCAATCTTTCAAAAAAAAAAAAACATACCTAAAGTATTACTTATATTTTATTCTCCACAACAACATTAAAACATAAATTATAAAAACATTCAATCATTGAGTGATATTGGATTTTTTTAGCGAGAGTTACATATAAATTTTTATAATGTTAGTCGTGCTTACGAGAAACACGTCAAGACTACTTTCTTACCTTCAAATTGTTGTTTCATACCTCGACTAGTACTATATTATACAAACCTTAAGGGGTACCAGTAAAACTTACTCCTTCATTTTCTGTTCTATCCATTGGAGCCAGCAGATCTGCGCCTTTTAGATTATGCGATTTAGGCAGGATACTTGTCTTGCTCATGATGTTTTCTAAAAAAAAAAAAAAAAAAAAAAAAAAAAAGATTATTAATGAATGTTGCAGTTATGAAAATATACATTCTCGCACATTCCTAGTGTTGAGTCCAATGTGGCACGATTTCAGTTTTTTTTTCTTTGTGATTCCAAACCGGCGACGCTATTACGGTGGCGACTTGATACTGTGGGAAAATTCATGTAATCAGCTCACCCCTCAGTCGGTCCCGCGCTTTTGCAGCACAGTCCATAAATTTTCATGCGGGAGACAAAGTGATTAGGACTGTAACGAGTTTTTTTTTTCTTTATCGATAAGTGGATCTTGCAACCAGTTTTCTCCTAGCCGAGAGAGGAATGAAATGTCTCTTCCTGCTCTTGAAATGAATCGGATTTGCGCTTAGGAGAAACCTGATTCATCTCTTTTTTTGAATCAAATATCATTTGTTAAGTCAGATAATCAAATACGAGCATGTTTGTTTTAGTGGCAGTTAGCGATTCAGAAGCGATGTATATGTAAATATACACCACTTATTTAAAATAAATAAAATAAATAATAATAATAATAATAAATAATAATAATAATAAAAAAAAAAACACATACATTCTATCAGCGAAACACTAAATTAAAGAACCAGTAGATTTGGATGATATAAAAAATTTATATCGTATGTTCACGAGTTCATAATGTAATAATTGTATACAAATTTTGTCTCTCTGAGTATTTTATTATTATATATGAAATATAATGAATTGTCTTTTATGTGTAATGTTAGTTTAATGTGTAACTGTTTGCCTATTCATATTTACATATCGTATGGTAGAAATTTGGCTTTTATTATCTTACTTATTCCAAAATTGGTTGCTTTGATATACAATTGGCTAATTTAACATTAAATTGTTGAGTGCTAAATTGCAAACAATGGAATAATTAATAAATACAGTGCAATCTACTACGACAGTTATGCCTCGACGACGTGATCCGTACACCAGAACTGTTGGCGTATAAAAGGACTTGCTATGCACATCTTCAAGCCATCCAATCCACTATGATACTCAGTGTGTGTCAATGACTCTATATATACAACACAGGACAGGATGCACACAAAGTACTGGGCAATGACATAAGACTTTATATTCCAGCTGAAGGAGCAGGGTCAAGCAAAAAAAAAAAAGAAACACGTTGCACTGAATTTCTTTTTTTTCCATATTGGAGGCGGAGATGATGGAAAGAATATGTCTTTCCAACAAACTTTAACTTTTATCTATAAACTATGATGTTATTATGTACGAGGCAGCATATAAAAAGAAGCATTCGTATGTCTATAATGGAACCTGAACTAGGTTAAGTGCATGTCTTGGTAAAGTATCGTACAGATAAAATTTACGATACTAATAAATCTACAAAAGTCATCGAAATTACGATTTATAGTTGTGTAGGACATCATGAGGGCATAACAACGAAATTTACAGCTGACCTTTGACCAGAAGGACCACACACACGGAATAAAGCAAAAATAAATATAACTGGGTACAGCAAAAACTCAACCTATAAGGTTGCGCCACATAAATTCAGAGTCGACCAATGATATTCGCCTGTATAGATGGGTGGCAACTCTGTATGCAAATTTTCTAGCTATATAGTATAATTTTATGTTTGCATAAATAATGTAAACAGGACAATGTCCGTTTTTTTGTTTTTTTTTTTCAGTGTAAGTAAGAGACAGACTTCACTTGCAAATTTTATCCCAATGCTGATGGCAGTAAAAAAATAAGATGCTGCGGTTGGATTTTAGCAGATGCTGTACCATGAATAACATATAAAATATATATATATATAAAAATAAGTTACCCCAACATTGGCTTAAAAATACATGTGATGCCCGATTAAGGATTAATATTTTGTGACAACATTTATTTGGAGACCTTTTGTGCCTACCTGTGGGACATTCTCGGAGCAACGAGAATTCTACATGCTGCCGGGGGCAGTGGATCAGGTAGTCCATTATGATTTTATTCCATTGTTTTTACCAGTAATAAGCATTACCTATGAAAGTAACGGACTATGGTGATATTTCACGTGTTATAAAATTAATTAAATAGATTGATTAATAAAAATAGGTAAATATATATATAATGATGTGCATCAGCATTACTATTAAAATATATAACCCACAATATGTAAATAACCTTTTTTATTGTAAATTTTCTCCTATAATAAAATGTAATCAAGTTTGAATATGAGTAATCTTTTCTTTATTTTAATTCTTAATTAATATTTTTCTCTTATAGATGTGGGAATGTAAAATAAATAATCTATTTATCTATATGATTTACTAAAAAAAATTATTATATAAAAGAAAATTACAGACTTAGAAGGTAAACGATCTCCGAAAAAAATAACACAGCGCATTGATTAATTATAATTTTAAAATTTAATATATTAAATTTTCTTTGGATTTCCCTGAAGGGAATTGTTAAATTATATCGCTTACCTAGAGTAATTTGGTGCTAACACTGTACGAATAGTAAGAATCATAAAAATTAATCTCCTCATTTAAAATTTATATTAATCAACCTCATTACCCGTGTTGCAATGTATTAAAGTTATGGATATATTTTAGCATGTATATATCATTCCAGCAGTAACAGAATCTATTGTTAAATACTTCGTGAATAAAAAATGTATAACATATCTGCATGTCACTGCAAATATATAAAAGAAAAAGAAAGAAAAAAGTTGTAAACATAAAAATAATTTTTAGACACTGATAACGATATCATTAGAGACGGGGGGGGGGGGGGGGGGGGGATTAGGAATGATAACGAATGATATTGATTTAAATAAATAAAACAAAATTTTCCAGAATTTTTCCTAGAAGCAAGAAGGCGTACTCATTTTCTTTGCTCCAGGGTTCTGAATATGTAGCTACGCTACTGCCAGGAGCTTTCTAGCTAGTAATTGTGCTACGCATAGTGCAGTAGCTTGACTTACATATTGTAAATGCAAATTTAAATTTATAATATGGCATTGAAAAGGCGATAAAATAATATTTCCTTCACACAGCGAAAAATAACGCAGCATTGATGTGAAATAGTTTGAGAATCTCATCTGTTCCGCCTAAATCAGGTTTTCTTCAGGCATCTATCCGAAGGGGCTGTGCCACTCCGAAGTTTACTGCTCCTTCCCCCAGAAGAAAATTTCCAACTACATTATGAGTATTAAAGATACACATATATTAAGACATACTTAAAATGCAATTAATACAATAACTCAATAGGAGTGAAAAATTAGCCGGGGCCAGGATTCGAACCTGGGTCCACAGCGTACCGTGCTGTTACTCTACCACTAAGCTACCCCTGGCCGATATCCTACCCCGGTAATTTCTCATTAATAAACCAATTTGGGGAACATCACCGTCTATCTATCAGATAGCACTGGATGACGCGATAACGATGAACAAATTACTATATATATTATGGATCGATGGAGAAATTAATTAGTGGTAAAGCAACAGCACGGTACGCTGTGGACCCAGGTTCGAATCTTGGCCCCGGCTAATTTTTCACTCCTATTGAGTTATTGTATTAATTGTATTCAAGTCTGTCTTAATATATGCGAACCTTTAATAATTAAAAAATGGAATTCAAACAATGATTTATGTGCTTTAATAGCCATTATGAGTAATGGGCCACCATAGTCGTCGGCATGAGGGTGGAGTGGAAGGGTGGGAATAGTCATTATGTCTCTCTGGAATTTGAAATTTAATTTATTAAAATTTCTTACACTCTGTTTATAACATTTTATAAAAACGACTAACAGAAAGCGGAAATAAGAGTTCCTCGTCATGTGTGACTACGAAAAAATATGTTATTAGTTCAAATTTTCTTTCAGGAAAATGCTGGTGGAAATTACTTTTTAATATTTAAAATGATTGAATTGTTAAATTTCTGTATTGATTCTTATGTTAATATGTCGTAAAAATTGACTTGCACGGAGAATTCTGGAGAAAAAAAAATTATGTTAAAAAGAATTTTTATAACATCATAAGATGAAACGCAATACTTCACCTTAATTCAAATATAAAATATATTACATGAACTTTAAAAAGTTCACTGTTTTACTAAACAGGTGACTAAAATAATAAAAGAGATGTTACAAGTTAAAAATATACATTTTATTTAAAACTTTCAAGCTTTCCTAAGCTCTTCATCAGAGAATATTTTAATAACTAATTGCTGTTTATTTATACAAATACGTCACTTCGTTTTGAAAATGAGAGAGTCAATAATTATTAGAGTTGAAAGTAGAAGTAGCAGTCTCTTGGATTGAACTTAATTAGAGAAAATATATACTGTTGATAATTTCAGTTCCATTTATTTTATTACATCATACGATCTCATACGTCACTTTCCTTTTTAAAGGCGTAGCTGGACAATCGAAGTAGCAGTGTTTCAGATTCAATTTGGATAGAAGAAAATATTTAACTGCCGTACCATAAACTTTAATACGTCACTTTTCTCAAATTTCCCTGACTTATTTTCAGCATATTGAACCATAAATTGGGAATAATTTACGATAGGGCGTTGTTACATACTTGATTACGTTTAACTCAAAGACAGGATCAAAGAACATAAAGCAGATATAAAATTTTGTCATCAATTCATAGCTCTCTCTAGTTTAAGTTTCAATCAGAATATCACAATAGATTTTGATCATGCAAAAATCATATTCCCAACATCCAATTATTACGCATCCACTATCAGAGGATCAATAGAAATCCTGTTTTAAAACAATCAAGTATTAACGACGTCCTATCGTACAATATTCCCAATTTATGGTTGTTCAATATCCTGAAAACAAATCATGGAAATTTGATAAAAGTGACGTATTAAAGTTTATGGTACGGTAGTTAAATATTTTCTTCTATCCAAATTTAATCTAAAACACTTCTACTTCGACTGTCCAGCTACGCATTTAAAAAGTAAAGTGGCGTGTGAGATCAGAGTGATGTCCTAAAATAAATGGAACTGCAGTTAATAATAGTATACATTTTCTCTAATTAAGTTCAATTCAAGAAACTGCTACTTCTACTTTCAACTCTAATAATTATTGTCTCTCTCATTTTCAAAACGAAGTGATGTATTTGTATAAATAAACAGCAATTAGTTATTAAAATATTCTCTGAGGAAGAGCTTGGAAAAGCTTGAAAGTACTAAGAAGTTTTAAATAAAATGCATATTTTTAACTTGTAACATCTCTTTTAATATTTTAGTCGCCTGTTAAGTAAAACAGAGAACTTTTTAAAGTTCATATAATATATTTTAACACGTTAAGCGCCACGTCAGTCACCGGTGACTGACAGTGAACGTTCCGTTTAAACGCGTCATTCACCGATGACCGACGTCTAAAATATGATATAAAACTAAAAAAATATATATTGTTTAAGTAATTATTGAAAATGTATTTAAAATTTACTTACCTTTTATTTATTTCTTCGAACTTTCTTAAAAATTACTTAAAACATTGTACATTTTTCAGCGCTTCAGTGTCAGTCACCGTGGCACTCAGCCTGTTAAGGATTTTAGTTTTAAAAAATCCCGTCATGGCTATTGGCCGTTCACTTACTGTTTCAAAATCTTTCCCTCGATGGATTTCGTTTTGCCAGCGGCCTTTTGAACTAATTTTAAATTTATGTAGTCACAATGAACTATATTCCGAACTAACTTTAAATTTATGAACCCCCCCCCTCCCCCACCTCCCCACCAGGAACCAATGGTCTGAAAGGAACACTTGTCTAACGCTGGTATTCATGAATAACTTCGACCGAGGGTTAAACCGCGGGTTCAGTAACCCCAGGTTGGTATTTTCAACCGGGAGTTGAAAACTCGTATTCACCGTTTACTTCGGATGAAAAGTTACCCAACTCGGGGTTTCTCGACCTAGGTTGAACGAAATGTGTTTATTGGTTAAAAAAATCACATGCCTTGTTCGGTTTCGCGTCGAGACTTCGTTTGTTTATGTTTTGAAAGAAAAACGCCGATTAAAAAAAAAAAAAAAAAAAAGAAAGAAAGAAATGAACGATTCAATGTAGTTTTTTTTTTTTTTTTTTTTTTTTTTTTTTTTATCCCCACGAAATGTATGGACAAAATAAAAACCTGTAATCACCAAACATTGATCAACTTAATTTAATTTCTTGAAAGTTTTAATATTTTTTAAACAATTATTTTTTTAAATTTATTAATGAGTTAGGTTAATGATATGAAAAGTGTCAACTGCTAAAATAAATGTTAAAAGGTTCTTTTTCAAAATAAATTTCCGCATAGTTGCTAAAAAATGGAACTTGATTTGGGCCAAAACTATTGAAACTTGATTTTAATAAAATCTAAAATTTTATTTAAACAGCAATTATGATGATTTCTATTATTAATAGCTCTAGTTAGCAATTAAACAATTTCTGATAATGAAAATATTAAAATGGAGAAAAAGGGGAAAAAAATTAAGAAAGTAGTCTGTTGTACTTTATATATACTATTTCTCTTATTAGTATAGATGATATCCCAGATGTATTAATTTTACTGTTTGGATTTTCAGCGAGCTAATTAAAATGTTTAATTCTAATTAAATTAGATAGTAATTAATATTCCAGGTTGACAGGAAAAAGTAGTGAAATAATATTAACAGAACTGCAGAAAAAGCGGAACAGGTGATCCTAGCGGTGCCCTGGCACCAGGTACCAAGCCGCAGAGGCGCTCCATAGGTGCATATAGTTATCACTTCCGAGCGATTGATAAACATTTTTCATTTAACTAGTCGCTAAATAAAACTCTATACTTCCTTTAAGTTTAAACTGTGTGCAGTGGAGATATTTTATAAGATATTATTTTAAGGAACACAAATATTTTAAACTTTTTAAGACTACTAGAGTAGGAATTTCCATTCAACACATATAATCGAATAAGGCCTTTCCTAAATCATGATAAATGTATTCTGAATACTATCTGGACAAATAAATGTGAAATATTACAGAAAGTTGAATTTTTATCGACCAGTTTTTAGGACCTATCCCCACCTCTTCCCCTCCAGCCATTTGTATGAGAATTTTTCTATTATCACATTTACAAGATAAAAGCTATTCACTTGATTATCTTTGACTATTTTTTGATAAATTAGCCTAATAATTACGAAATATTATTACATGCACGAAGACACTTGTTTTTGGTTGCAGTGTTGCATTTGAAAAAATGTATTTATTTAGAAAATTTTATTTTATTTTCTATATTTTTTCCAGCTTCTTAATTTCATATTTTTAACTCATTTAGATATCACTTCATTAGATGTAATAAGAATCTCATTCAGAATAGAAATTAAAAGTGGGATTCTTTTTTTTTTTTTTTTTTTTTTTTGATGACTGATTAATGATAGATTTCTAGACTAAATAGGCAGAATAATGATAGTTTGTAATCTAACAAAACAACTCAAATTAATTATTAATAATTTCATATAATTTTACATTATCTAATAAATAAAATAACTGTCTGTTGTTTGTGAATCAGTGGAGAAAAACAAGTTCCCATTTGTATCACCCTACCCATTCCCTCTATTCTTTTCTCTTTTTTGGTGTCATTCTTTAATTAAACGTTTCTCAAGATGCTGTGTAAGATATAGAAATAAAAAGAAAGTTTAAAGTACATATTACCAAAAATAGAAGAATATATGTAATCTCATACATACACACATATATATGTTATCTATACATTTTTTGACTGGTTTGTTTATATTTATACATTATATCTCCTTCATTACATCTTGAATTATTTGCTTTCATAAATACTCATGATCACGAAGAATTTATTTACCTTAAAAATAGTCATAATGCAAGGGCTGATAAAAATATTTTTGGTGTGGGGTTATTTTAAAAAAAGGAAAGTTTTTTTTTTTTTTTTTTTTTTTTTACCAGCGTATTTCAACCCTTTAGTAATTTATTTTAATTTAGCTGTCAATTAAGAAGCAAAAATTATAAGTGATCTCTAAAATAAGTCACAATTTCAGGAGGTAACATTGAAAAGTTATTCATTTTAGGATTTATTATTACTATTATTATTTTCGTATAAAATAGTACTAATGCAATATTTTATATTATGTATAATTTTGAAATTAAAATACAGTTGAAAAATAAATGCAATAAAAATAAATATTTCAAATTCCACAAAAATTGGGAAACATACGTAGAAGCTTACAAACAATCGTAAAAAAAAAATCAATAAAGAAATAAAACTCAAATTGTTTAAATTTTAAGTTAAAATATCTAATTTATAGATCTGATTTATATTTATCTCAGTTTGTACATAAACAATAATATATCTTTTACACAATAGACCCAAAATTTAATTTTAAAACATTCTATAAGTACTGATCAAAAATCTACAGAGAATCTATGGATATTCTAAGATAATCTGTGTATTTCTTTACTTAAACAAAAATGCAAATTAGCCTGAGTCTCACATTTTAATTAGAACTTATGCAACTATGGCGTTTATTTCGGTCCTGTTAAAATACATTTGTGAATTTTTTAACATCAAAATTGCAAAAAATAAATGACCTTAAACGCGACAGTTGTTACTTTAGAAGCAATTATTCGGCTGTTTAAGTAATATTGGCTATTTTTAAGGCAAATAAATTTTTCGCGACCACGCGTATTTATGTAAACAAACAATTCAACATGTATTCAATATATAGAGGCTATATACATAAATATAAACAAATCAGATAAAAATATTGAAGATAATTACATATATATGAGATTACATACCTTTGCATAATGTTATTCCGTTTTATTTAATAGTAGAACTTCTATATTTTACACAGCACATTCTATCAGCTTCAGCACGCCATTGTAAAATGGCGGTCCTCTCCCTCTCCTCACTCTCACCGCTTTGTTTTCGTTAATGCGCATGCTCGGTTGAAAAATCCTGGGTTGAACCACCTGTAGACCAAGGTTGGGTTACTGAACCCGGCGTTAGATTTCAACCTCGAACCGGTTCAGTGGGGTTGACGGTGAATGTCATTTGAGTTTTCAACCCGGGTTTTCTGCATAACCCCGGGTCGAAGTTATTCGTGAATACGAGGGTAAATCAAACACGTTGGCTCCTTTTTCTCATTATTAGCATTTTCAAAAATAATTGAATACTAGTAAATTAACGATAAAATTTAAGAAGAATCGCCAGTATTTATTCCCTTGCTTAATTAATATGAATCTTACTCACCATTATCCATTTCTACAACGATATTATCTTCCAGTACTTTTCTTTTGCTAGTTTATCCGACCCGCGAATTTATAATTTTCTCACATTAACAACAATTCCACCTCGTTCCACAATAGGTATAATTTCGTTGAAATTTTACTTTTAGAATAGACATTCTTCGGATAGCAAACTTTTATTAGACTAAATAAAATGAAAAAACATTATTATCGCCAATCCACGAGGTACTTTCTACTTTCTTACTCTTTTCTGCATAAATCAGCTTTGTACTTAATTGCCAACAATCATTTTATCGGCATGAAAATATTTTGATTCGAACTAGAAATTTCGTCAAAAAATAAATAAAATATCCATCACATAGAATTAAGTTTAGTGGAAAGATTAAGTAACTTTAAATAAACAATGGAACAATGTGAGCAGCTGAATGGATTACCTAGTTGCGTTGCAACTTTACATCCAGTGGATAGGTGATTGTGTTGCAAGGGCATTAGGGAGCCTTAAAAAATAATGTTTAGACGTGGCTGGTAGCCACAAAAGTTAAATTTACTTTTAAGAAAAAGAAAAAACTAACAAAAAATAACAAAGTACATAAGTACTAGTATAACATATGTGAAAAAGAAAAAAAAACAAAGAAAAGAAAAAAAATAATTAAAAAAGAAAGAAAATTCCATTAGTTCCAAAAAAAGAAGGAAAAGACGAAAAAGCTACCGGGGAGTGCACCATAAAAAAAAAAGACTCTTTTCAGAGACCATACATTAGTTTAAAAATATATAATGCTAAAAAACTAGCAGAAAAACATTTTTTTTTTTATACTATAGACAGGACAGAACAAACAGAAAGGTTAAGTATAGCAGAAGGTGAGGGAAACTCAGTCTTCATCGTTAAGCAAAAGCGAGTATTTAGGGCGTTTTCTGTTAGTGGGGTCGGATACCTCGTAGTCGGGTAGTTCCGCTATAATTTGATTAGGAAGGTTGTATACAGATTTATAAAAAATTTTAGCAAGTTTATTAATGCGCTGTTTTAAGGAAGTGGTTTTCAAATCCCTGCGGATAGTGGTGTTACGAAGAAAATGGTGACCATTACGGATATAGCGTGAGTTTTTGTTATGAGCACCGTAAAGATACTCCATACTGGTTTAGCAAGCGAATCCCCAGATCGGACAAGCATAAGTTAAGATTGATCTAATACATGCGTTATACAAGATTAGTTTATTATGAATAGAAAGAGTATTGCTTTTGAGAAGAGGAGAGAGGGCCTGGGAGATACCAGCAACTTTGCCTCGGATATTAATAAAACGCTTTTTCCAGGTAAGTCTTCTATCAAGGGTAACCCCCAGATACTTGGTGTCATTAGTCCAAGGAATAGTAGTGTTATTGATAGTAATGCGATTGGGAAATGTTAGTTTTCTAGAAAATTAGACAGCAGCTGTTTTCTGCTCGTTGAGCTTAACACGCCACAGGGTACACCAGTTAAGAAATTTATCTATGTGTTTATGGAGAATTTTGTATAGTGTGAATGGGTGTTGTGCAGAGGCGTACATTACCGTGTCGTCCGCGTTCAGGGCAAGATAAGTCCTCAGTGTTCTTGGGATATCGTTGAAAAAAATGTTAAATAATGTAGGGCCGAGGACCGACCCTTGTAAAATACCAGAGAGAATAAGGTATAAAGTGGAAAGTATATTGTTAAGGCGGACACGAAAGGTGCGGTCGCTAAGGTAAGAATGTATGAGAAAGATAAGTCTAGGATTAATTCCAAGCTTAATTAGTTTGTATATAAGGCCAATATGCCAAACCTTATCAAATGCCTTAGCAACATCGAGAAAAACAGCCGCAGCTGGTGTGTTCGTGTTTAGTTTCTCACTCAAGAACTCTACAACACGAAGGAGTTGATGCAATGTGGAATGTTTAGCTCTGAAGCCAAATTGCTCAGGAATGAGTATGTTTTGTGCGTCTAAAATGTCATGTAACTGGGACCTGATGACTCGCTATGAAGACAAGGATGATCGGCATTCAGTGATTGCTTTGTTTCGATGAGTATGATGTCTCAGCGAAGTCATTTGACAGATTCAGAAGCTTTCAGAATTGTTGGTAGGTTAGAAGGGGGCCAAACTCAAGACGAAGTAGCGCAAGCCATTGGAGTGTCACAAAGTGTCATTTCCAGGATCTGGAACCGTTTTTTGGAGAGTGGATGTGCAGGCCGAAGACCAGGGCAAGGTCGTAGACGGGCAACAACGCCCAATGAAGATCGGTATTTAGCGTTAACAGCTCGGAGACACCGAACCATGAACGATACTCTTCTCCAACAACACCTTCGCTCGGCTACAGGCACCACGATTTCAACTCAGACTGTCTGAACCCGGCTCCATGCTGTAGGTCTGTATGCTCGCCGACCGATGGTATGTGTTAGATTAACATCAAGGCATCGTCGCGACCGCAGGGAGTGGGCAACTGAGCATGTCAACTGGAGGAGAAATGAATGGAGCAATATTCTGTTTTCTGACGAGTCCCGTTTTTCTGTGCATCCGGATAATAGGCGTATTTTCATCTGGAGGGACCGTGGCAGTAGGAATAATCCTGCGTTCGTGCACGAAAGTGTCAGATTTGGCGGTGGAGGAGTGTTGGTGTATGGTGGCATCTCCATTGACGGGCGCACTGACCTCTACATCATTCGAGATGGAGCTCTGACTGGTCGCCGATATAGGGATGAGATCCTCAGACCTATTGTAGTCCCTTACGCTGTAGCAATCGGAGATAACTTCATTTTAATGGACGATAGCTGCAGGCCACATCGTGCAAACCCGGTGGAGGATTTCCTTTTCGAGGAAGGAATCGTTCGAATGGAATGGCCAGCGTGTTCTCCAGACATGAATCCAATCGAGCACGTTTGGGACGCTCTAGGAAGACGAGTTTCTGGCCGCCAACAACCCCCACAAACTCTCCAAGAACTGGAAAGAGCTCTTCTGGAAGAGTGGGGCAGAATACCCCAACTCGTCATTAATAGCCTCATTGAGTCCATGCCTCAAAGGTGTTCAACGTTGCTGGCCACCCGTGGAAACCATACCCCTTACTGAAAATGATTTTCTTTGAAGAAAATACCTTTTCTTATTCTTTTTTTCTCATATACACAAATTGTGTTTATGCACAAATTGTGTCATGTACACAAATGCGCAATAAAATGCATTTTTTTCTGCCAAACATGTGTAATTTATTCTCATATAACCTACTTTGTCTGTCGACCATGTATCAATCAGCTAAACAGTTTACCAGATACAAAATCCACCTAAAACTGCAATATCCTTTAATTGTTTTGAGCAGTGTATAATACAGTTGCAAGGAAGATTTTTAAGACCATAATTAGTTATGTTATCGTATCCAGGGGCTTTTCTGTTTTTAAGATTTTTGATAATATTAGAAATAACAATTGGTTGAATTTCCGGGAGTGGGTCCGTGGGAGGGGTAGCTAAAAATTTTTGAACAGTTTCATTTACTTCAAAATAATGATTAGGGCTGGCAAGATAAGGGTTAGGGGGAAACTGCTCAGCATAGGACCTGGCGAGGATTTCCGCCTTGTCTTTGTCCGTATATGCCGTGGTATTAAAGGCAGTTAAGGGGGGGATTGTAGAGTAATTATTATTAAGTTTTTTCTTTAATTTCCAAAAAGAGTTATCTTGAGGAGAGAGGGAGTTAAGAAAATTGCTCCAGCTTTTTTGTTTTTCCTTAGAAATGAGGTTTTTAGTTTTATTATTAAGCCGATTAATCATGGGCTTTAAAGTAGGATCTCTAGTATTTTGAAACAGCTGTCGGATGTCATTACGTTGCTTACAAACATTATGAATGTAGTTAGGCATAGTAAAAGAGTTATTATTTTTAGTATATTGGTAAGTAGCTTGTTTTTGAGCATTAATAATAATATTTTGAAAGTTATCAACAGCCTTGTCAATATCATCAGTGTTAGTAATATTAGGGAAAGTTAGGTCAGAATTGGAAAGAATAGTTTTAAATTTACTCCAGTCCACAGCCACAGAAGGGGGGGGAGAGGGGGATCAACACAGTCAATTTTGAAAACAACAGGAAGATGATCAGAACTTAAGTCATTAATAACTGTAGAACAAATAGGAAAAACCAAATTTTTAGAAATTGCAAAGTCAATAATGGAGGGGCGACCTCTACCAAGCCCATAACGTGTAGGGGTGCTGGATGCATGTAAATTAAGTCCTAGGTGAGTGATTAAGTTGTGTAGTGCACTGCCACGACGGGTGGTTGAATGACAGTTCCATCGCCGGTTGTGCGCATTATAATCACCTGCGATGAAACAGTATTTTGTGAGAAAAGCTGTGTTAGGTCATTGACTGGGAATAAAGGTGAGTGTCTAGCATATAAAGAAACAAAATTAATATTAACTCGTGGCAATTGTACAACAATTCCCGTGTAGTCAAGACCTGTGTATGTAGATTGTTGGGTAGGATAGTGTGGTATGTGGTGTTTGATGTATATGGCAGTTCCACCCTGAACGGATCCAGGACGCGGGGTATGGTAGAGCTTATAACCAGAAATTTTGATGCTTTTATTAGGTTTATGCACTTCTTGAAGAAGAATTATATCAATATTAGGGTGGTTAGAGACAAAAATACGAAGCTCGTCAATTTTGTTATTTAAAGTAGAACAGTTCCAGGATAACACAATAAGAGATTTAAGATGAAGACTAGACATGTTTGGGGGAGGAGAAATCATTAGCTAATTTGTCGAACTCTTGGATAAAAACAATAATTTTTTCCATGGGATTGTTATATTTTTTTGCTAGAGTAGAAATATTTTTTATACATTTAATGATTTTGGATATTTGCAAAATCTCTTTTATGTCTTGGAAAGTACTAAATATTTCCTGTATATCATTACTGTAGCTGGGAGGAATTTTGGTTGACTGGGATGGAGCATTATTAGTTTTTTCAGAATTAGCAGAGTTAGTATTTTCAGGAGATTGTGAAGAGGAAGCAACCTCAACTGGGGATTCAACATTATTAGAAGCAGAATCACTTGATTCCGAGTTAGTTTTTTCCTGCGATTTAGTTTTAGTATAATTGAAATCTTTGAGGACTTCTGCCAGTTGTTGGGCCTGCTGAGAAACCTTACTACCAGTATATCTAGCTGAGTTGCCTTTATTTTTACTGTTCTGATTGTTATTTTCCCGCCTATAAGGGTTTTTAATACAACCGCGGTACGTGGCTGAATGTGCCAGCCCGCTTAGGCGTAACACTTAGGCACACTTAGGCGTAATGCGTCCTTTATGAGTACAGTTAGGGGTAAGATGTTGTTCGCCGCACTTGCAGCATTTCTCAGTAAACCCACAGACCTCGCTGGCGTGACCATAGCTCTGGCAGCGGTAACATTGTTTTACCTGATTATGGCTCCTAAAGGCCTCAATAGTAACTGATATATACGAGATTTCCTTAATCTTATAAATTTCCTCAAAGTTTTTAGTTGGGAGTACATTAACCATATATAATGGCATAGGATTGCCCGTTTTTCTGCTCTTGAGCATTGCAGCCCTAGTAACAGTATATCCGTATTCTTTAAGACTATCAACTATAACACTATTTTCAGTATAACATGGTAATCCTCTAATACAAATTTTCTTTGGACGCTGGTCCTTTGGGTGCAGGGTTGTATATTTTTTGGCGTGTTGGTCGAGAAAACTTTGGGTTTTCCGGAAATCACTATCATTCTTACAAAGCACCATCAGGCGCTCACCCTTAAGTGCGATGTTAGGTTTTTCCTGATTTATATCAGCTATTTCTTTAGCCAAAATAGTCCAATTACCTTCCAATTCTATATATAAACGGATTTATCCTACTTTTGGAACTTCCCGACGCGTTATCGGCAACGTTAGTGGTCACCGGCTCATTTTCATCCATTTGGGTATCCTTAGCTAAGTTAGAATATTTGTTTTGTAAGGGGAGTTGTGAGTTTCCCTCGTCTAGGGTACGTTTCGTACCTTTTTTTGGTAGAGTAAAGTCGTTAAGACCAAATCCTGATAAAATTTTATTTGCCGAACATCTATACTTTGAAAAGCAAAAAACACCAAAATAAGTTGAATTAAGTAAGTTATTGTATGAGATAGGCTCCCTAATTAAAGAAAAAGCCTCTTGGCAAACAACACTCACCTCCTGATGATCACAGGAAGATGTTTCATAATCCATCCTACTCCTGGTTGAGTGGATGTAGTCATCAAGATAGGCGAAGAATTCAAGCATACACTGACTAACTTTTTCTTCATACTGGGAACTGAGATCTTGAAATTCTTTAGCAAAGTTCGGATCAGCAGTATTATCCACTATACTTTGTATAATATCACTTATTGTCTGGGTACTTTCCACAGACGACATTTTAAATCAAAAATCACCACCACACTATTTGTTGAACAACAGCACCACGAAAAAGTCTATTCTAACAAGAACTTTACTCCTCCGCCGCACCACATCCCACAAAAAATCGAATTAAAAGAGCGTGAGCAGGAGCGCCCTTGCACCGCATACGAGAGCGAGGAGAGACACGTAAAACTTTAAATAAAATTGTGGTGTGAAATATTTCTTTATAAAACTTGAGTAAAATTCCCGGTATGTATAGCGTTAAAAGATTGAAAGCTAAAACTTTTAAATAAAATGTTTTCATAATGAATCAATTTTTATTTACTTTAATACGACAGTATCGATTTTCTAGAACGTCATTTTCATACCTAAAAAATTTAGTTTTTAAAAGACATGGAAAGAAAATGGAAAGAAAAATAGCTACCTAATTGATAGTAACCAATATAATTTTAGTCTAAATTAACATGAAAATAATATAAAATGATGTAATGTGAAAACTAATGTGCAATTTATTATTAAAAATATATAAGCTGTATTATACGATATCAGTTAAGTAGTAATCTAAACTCTTTTACCCCCTTTTAAAACAATTTTAAATAGCGCATAATTTAAGGACGAAGTATACGTCATAACAAATTCGTTTACCGGTGCTGTCTCATGGACTACTGGCAATCCTTATAATATTATAAATGTCAATGTGTGTCCGAATGTTTGAATAAAGTCAGCATATAAACGAATGAATTAATGCTTTTGTATTTTTGGATATAGATGGATTACAACACGGAAATGAACATAGGCTATGTTTAATTTATTTTATTCAAATATTTTGCTTAATAATCCAAAATTTCATTATTTTTCATACACAATGAATTGACATTTTTTCCGATAAAATTTAACCATCTTCGTTTTTTCGTTGCCAAAAAATAAAAACTTAGAATAATAATTTAATTTCTAATTGAAAGATTAAAATGAAAAATTTCAATTATTTTTAATAATACAAGGTGCATGAATTTTGAGTAAGTGCGGAAAGAAGGCAAATGTGACGTCATATATGGAAAATCGAGGCTAACGAAAAAGACGGGCTACCGTGGTGGGTCCGATTCTTCTTTTTTTACAGACCGCTGGAGTCACGTGATGCTCGAATGCACCAATGAAGGTGTGCGAAAAGAGCATCACGTGACTCCAGCGGTCTGTAAAAAAAGAAGAATCGGACCCACCGCGGTAGCCTGTCTTTCTCGTTAGCCTCGTGGAAAATGTAAAACGGATATGCTTTGATGTTGAAATAAAATGAGATTGTGTTATGGTATTAATTCTTATTATTTAAAGAAAATTGTAATCAAGATTTACGGTTTATCGTCTGCGCACGGTTAACACAAAGATTTAAATTTCAATTTTAAATAAAAAAAAAACTTTTGAAGAGCAAATGGATAGCAAATGTCAATAATATACCCAGTAAAATTATCAATGTCTAAAATGACGTAATGATTATCAGGAAATATGTATTTTCATTCTTACAAAGTAAAAAATAAACTAGATAGAAAGGTTATGTTCTGTAATCGGGTTCGTAATCAATTTGCTTTTTTTAGAGAAAGAAATTAGGTGCAAAAGTAAATACATTGTTGTAAACAGGTTTGTTTTTTGTGTGGTAAAGACTTAATAATATTCCAGATGACCAATTCTTCGCCCACCTTTGATGACAAGTATGATTGTAAAACATATAAAACAGTATTATCCGATAATTTTCTTGGCACAGATGCCATATACGCACTTGGTTTGGCGCGATCTGTTTTTGATACCAATTTGGAGAAAACATCGTTTTCGAATACCAGTTACATGTATATTTTTAAATTATGTTCTATTACTTAAAAAAGGAAATAACAATAAATAAAAAAAAGTTTCATTAAGAACTATAGAACAAAGCAATTTATATAATTTTAAAATAAAATTAAAGTAAATAAACTATTTATTAATAAATAAACAACAATAGCTGGGTTACCATGTCAAGCAAAATAATCTATGTTGGCGACAATTAGGTACCCCGGTGCGTATATGACATATTTGCCATTTTCTTATTACTTCATGATATAAACAGACATCCTGGTTCAGTGTATAAACCTAAGTTATGTCAATGACCTTATAATAAAGAAATACCTTAAATTACTCATACTAGCGCCCCTTGGCGACCAGTTTGGTCTCCCTTAAATTTTATGTTTAGGAAAGCATGCTAAGCATTGTATCCTGTTACTTTTATTTATAATTTAATTTACTTGGACTCCCTTAACCCTCTCGCTACACAACCCGAGATTTCCTCGGGCAACGTAAATGTAGCAAAATTTGCGCAATCCGAGATTTCCTCGGGGATTCATTTTTTCACCTGGCGACTATTTTTTATTTCAACTCGGACCCCTTTTTAAATACAAAAAATTTCATATAGACTTTAACAACATCTACAAGAGAAATATACTACAAAATTGATTTTCTTACAATAGTGGTGCGAGACTATAAAAGTAGTCTCCATTGACAGTCCTGATTTCGCCTAATTTCTAATATCATATTCCGTTTAATATCCTGAACTCTTTTACAAAAAATGTTTACATATTTAAACTCTAAGCTACATATAGATTTGAAATATGTAATTAAAAAATGCGTGATTTTTGAACCTATTTTGATTTTTAAAAAAAATACGCAGCGAGAGGGTTAAATATAATTAATATAATCCCTTAAGCTAATATTAGTTTTTGTTGCATTAAAATATCTCAATTTGTTGATTTTCTGTAAGCAAGTAAACCTTATTGGTTTACAATGGAAGTCTATGGGAATTTGGCGAATTATTAGAGATATCGCCAAGTTTGGTGGTAAAATACGGTCCCCTACGGATACCCACCCACCCCCCCCCCCCCTTATAGGTATAGAGATGCATTAAATGCTGTTCAATAACCAATGAGATGCATTTCATTTGGGCGTTGCCATTAAACAATTAACAAATAATTGTGATTTATGTGCCACGTACGATATCGTAATATATATTTATATATATAGATTGTCTCTTATAAAATGTGATAAACAATTGGTTTATTATATAATTTTTTAATTGTCGGAATGGAAATGCTTTGCTTAATTAATTCATTTCTTCTTTTTATGTTACATGAACGACGTCACGGGTAACAGCTAGTATGCAATAAATCTTTAAGATACAAGAATGATGTAGCCTGTACATTCGTATCTAGTATTTAACAGTTATTTATCTACATCGCATAGTAAAAATTAAGAGGGGTTAGTTATCTAGGGTTAATAATCGTCTTCATCTCCCTATTAACCCTTTACGTGCCGAGAAAAACTTACGAGATTCACTCCCCAGTGCCACAGTTAGAACTTAGTGGCCTTACAAAATGGGGCGTGGCTTAAGAGCGTGCGAACTCTGCAAATAATCATTGAGAGATAGAAGATGTTCCATTCAATTTTTAATTTTTGTGGATTCACTAATAACTGAAAGCTGTGCCCTTAAGCTACCGATAGGAAACTATTGTATATATCTCGAACAAAAGATTCAGGAGTGAGTTTTACGTGAACAAAACCATATTTCCGAAAAAAAAACTTTTTATGTAAAAATTCATCTAGGTAAATAATTCATATTTTTCGAATATGATTTATTGATTCTCTTCCGATAAATAAGTACACTTTAGAACCAAAAATTTGTTGGTAACAATATTGGTTCTATTCGTTTCATTATACGAAAAAAGTTTTTCTTGCGTTCATTTTAGTCGGATTCTTTATGTCATGTCTTTATGCATTATTTGATTTTTTTTTTTTTCAAAAAAATGATATGTGATTTAATGGAAGGTTTATTGCACTGCAAAAATAATGATAAAATCAGAGATGTGTTTTTCGTATAACGTCAACTTTTTTCTTGTACTGCACATCTGCAACACGAGCAAAAATTACTGTCAAAAGTAAAATATTAAACAGTTAGTAGTTATTGTAATCTCTTACCTGCCGAGAAAAACTTACGAGATTCATTCCCGTGCCACAGTTTTCCAAACAGGTGCACGTAGTTATGCGGTGTATTGGGGGGAAATAAGAGACAAGCTTTTAATATAAACATTGTGTACTTCCACGAAAATATAAAAAGGAACGAAAATACAAAAATTATACCAAAAATGTAAAATTATAGTGTAACAATATGATAAAAAAGATTTTAGAACTTAGTGGCCGTGTGATATATCATGAAACATGGTTGGACACATAAACCTACATCACATTTAATGCATTGATAGCGGGATTCACGGCGAATTTTTTTCATTGAACAAACCGCACATCTTCTCGATGCATTTTTCTTTGAAGACGTTGATGTTACTAAGTCCGGAAAATGTCTAGCAGAAAGTCGTAAAGGACAGCCACTTTCTAATTTCTGTCGTTTGGCAGGTTGTGGGGAAGTAATATGAAATTTCTCAAATATACGTTCAACCAAATTCATGCGGAAGTTGTAATTATCAACGTTACGGAGTTGTTTCTTTTGTAATGTGAAGGCATTCCAAATAGCCATATCTAATAGATGGCGAAATATTGTTAAATAATACCTCTTCTGTCTTTTTCGTGTTGTTGAATAACAAACTAATGCCTGATCCGCTCTATCAACCCCACCCATCTTCAAGTTATAATCTATAACAATAGGTTTCAATAGGTCTATAACAATAGGCTTCATGACATTTTTTTCAGTTTCAGAGCAATTTGCTGTATGGATAGAACTAAGAAGCGAAACATCTTTTTTGTCACGCCATCTCAACACGGTAATTTTGCCTCTTTGGAAAGCGGCTATTTCGCCTTTCTTCAAAGTAAGTTTGTTGAAATTTTCCGGCAAATCACATCGATTAGGATGAAGAGTTCCATATACGTCAGTTGAATTTTGGATAAGAAGGTCTGCTAATTCTGGTGAGAGATAAAAATTGTCCGCAATTACACAATAACCTTTTCCCAAAAAAGGTTCAATAAGCGTCATCACTGCTTTTGTTGCGACTCCATAGTTCTCATACTTTTTATCAAAGATTGTACTCTGCCCTGTGTACACGATCGTATTGTGAATATATCCTGTCTCTGCTTCAGCAAGTACAAAGAGTTTTACTCCAAAGCGAGCTCTTTTCATTGGTATGTATTGTACCTATGATAGCCTGCCTTTGAAAAGCATCAAGCTCTCATCAATGCTCAGGTCCCTTTCAGGTGTATAGACACTTGAAAATTTCTTCATCATGTCAGAAAAAACAGGCCATATTTTACTTAGTTTTGGATTTGGGTGTGAATTTTTATCAAAAGTACTGTTATCAGAAAAGTGCAGAAATTTCATGATAAGTTGAAAGCGATTTCTGATCATAAATTTCCCAAAAATTGGAGTTTCGATCAATTTGTTTTTAGACCAGTAAAGCGCAACGTGAGGTTTTACAAGTATTCCTTGCAGAATAAGTATACCTAAAAAAACATATATTTCTTCTAAAGTTGTTGGACGCGACAACTTCGTCCTTGATTTCTCTTTTCCAGGATGCTGGTTGTTATACTGGTTGCAAAACGGTTAGTTTCTGTAACAATATGAAGCACCAGCTTCTGATCAAAAAATAATTCAAAAAATAAAAGTGGGTTCGTAATATCTGTTACATTTTTATTTATTCCTGGTTGTCCCGAAAATGGAAACCGTGAAGGTGGCATAGGTAATTTTTTTATATCCAATCGTACCCAGTTTCTGGCATCTTTCATAGAATAGTCGTTATCTGAATCCTCTTCATCTGACATATCATATTCTGACGTCTCTGATCCAGAAGATGACGGAAAGTCGTCATCCAACTCACTATCATCAGTATTGGACATACTACTACGAAATTCTAGAAAATTCGAGAAACTGCACGGCTAAAGCTATGAGACGGAGGTAGTGACATCAAAATAGCAATGCGATAGAAAGGCGAAAAGTGAATGGCAAACCAAACAATATTTTCTCTAAAATAATAGTGTTGTACAAAAAGGGCGGAGCCTTGTCAAATATGGAAAAAAAATTCGCTTGTATTTTCCCGTCACTAGCTCAGTGCGATAGCCTTTATGAAGGTAGTTCCTTCTATCCCTTCTCCTCTGAAATAGGTCAGTCTTTCAAAAACACCTTCAAAGTCTTTTTTCTTTTTTCTTTTTAATTCCAAAGCCGTGGGCGTGGTTTTACTGGTACAGCGCAGTATAAAGGACAATATTTTGGACTGACGTATATATACGTCAGTGGCACTTAACGCATCGACTATGCGCGACGGATATATACGTCTGTGGCACTTAAGGGGTTAATATGCTACGCTCTATAGCAACCATACTCAGCTTACTGCCCGACATACAATCATTAATCAATATTTATAAAAATACGCGATGCACATAAAAGATATTTAAAACCTTTAAGATATTTGAGATCGATTATTTTTAACCCTTTGAGGGACAAGTAATTGTGTTTCTTAATTTCTTGGGGAGGAGCGGCACGTATACGTGCCACATGAAGCGCTCAGAATCCTTGTTTTTACTCACCAGTAAAATTTTACTGTAAAATTTGCCTTATTTAATCAGCGCATTTTCTCGATTCAAGAAGACACAAATTTCTGTTTTTAAAAAACGGTGACAAAAGATTAAAAATTTCGTTAAAGGCTCCCGTCCCGAAGGGGTTAAATGTCGAATTCACACCGGAATCCGCAAAAAAATTCATTGCAAAATAAGTAAAAGCAATTTTACGACTTCTTTCAACCAAAGTTTAAAAAGTAAAATTTAATAAAATTTTTCTGCTGCAAATCTTCATTAATCGTAGGTTGGCTAAAATATATTACACCGTCCCTCAAGGGGTTGTTCTCTTGTTTTATAAATTTTTATGAGAAGACAAAGTGTGTATGCCCTGTTATTTATAATTAATTTAATATTATCCTAATACATCGAGATATCATTTTCTTTATCAAAAGTTTTTTTTACGCATAGTGAGTGCTATTTGCATTAGAGTGGTGTAGATATTTTTTTAATCTTCAACATTAACCCATTCGGGACCATGGGTTTATACACTGCTCAAAACAACTAAAGGATATTGAGGTTGTGGATCAGGATTGCCAGTCTGGCCTCCATTTTTATCCAGAAAATTCAAATTCATGCCGGAAATTAAAAAAAGGGTTTTTTTTTTTTTGCTTTATTTAATGACAGGAATTTTGAGATTACATAAAGTACAGATTCTTCTTTCAAAATTTCCCGTATGAATGTAAAATTTCGAAATAAAAATGGAGGCCAAACTAGCAACCCTGGTGTAGACGGATCTTGCGGCTGGGAAATTGATTAGATGATTGATATATGATCTACAGACATGATATGAGAAAAAAATTACACATGCTTGGCAGAAAAAAATGCATTGTATTGAACATTTGAGTACAAAAGCAAAAACACAATTTGTGCATATGAGAACAAACAAATAAAAAAAGATGTTTCCTTCAAAGAAAATCGTTTTTAGTAGGGGTATGGTTTCCCCGGACGGCCAGCAACGTTGAATACATTTGAGGCACGGAGTCAAGGAGTTTATTAATGAGGAATTGGGTATTCTATCCCACACCTCCAGAAGAGCTCTTTCCAGTTCTTGGAGAGTTTGTAGGGCTGGTAGACGACGAGCAACTCGTCTGAACTACAATGTCCCAAACATGCTCTATTGGGTTCATGTGTTATTCCATTCGTATGATTCCTTCCTCTAAAAGGAAATCACCCAGCAATTGAGCACGATGTGGCCGGCAATTGACACCGCGAATTGATCGTCCATTAACGTGAAGTCATCTACAATTGCTGCAGCGTAAGGAACTACAATAGGTCTGAGGATCTCATCTGTATATCGCCGGTCAGAGCTCCATTTTGAATGATATGGAGGTCAGTGCGCCCATCAATGGAGATGCCAGCATAGACCATCACTCGCCCACCGCCAAATCCGACACTTCCTTGCAGGAACGCAGGATTGTTTCTAGTGCCACGTTCCCTCCATATGAAAATACACCTATTACCAGGATGAACAGAAAAATTGGACACGTCAGAGAAAATAATATTGCGCCATTCATTTCTCCTCCAATTTCTAAGAAAAATTTATATACATCATTTAAAAGTAGACTTTATTTCCGATCGTTTGCTACCAGAAACTTTCTCCTGTTATAATTAGTTGCAGAGTTAGTAGGGGGGTGTTTACGTTTTTTTCCACGACTGTACATATTATTACTTTTGTCATTTACTTAATTTTACCAAAATTCTTTCATAATTATTCTTTTTGAAATATGAAAAAGAAACAAAATTTCTGAATATGGAATTCATCTTAAATGGAAAAATTTCATAGTTTCGATGAAAAGAATACCATAAACTATGCCTGTTAAAACTGAAATCTGTCTAAAATAGATTTTTTTCCCGGTCCCTAGCGATTCTGGTTTCAAAGGTTTTGCTGTGAATATCGAGTTTATTGTGGATTCGTCCCTTGGATATCACAAATTATCACGAGTGTCACAGTTACAATGGTGAACTAAAATGTGATATTTCTCATTCGTCTCATTATTACTCTCAAGTGCTCATCATTTGGTGGCTGAATTGAGAAGTCACTATGACAACTGGTTTGGGATGAATCATCAGGTGACTTTATAAAGAAGTCACTTTGTAACTCTCATGTGACCGTCATTTGGAGACGTCATTGTAACGGCGCCAAGATGCTTGTTTTGGGACGAGTCTACAAGTGACAGCAAAATGAAGTCATCTGTTGGCTTGTCACAAAGGAGCGCTCATTCGTCTAATTATTACTCTCAAGTGCTCATCATTTGGTGGCTGAATTGAGAAGTCACTATGACAACTGGTTTGGGATGAATCATCAGGTGACTTTATAAAGAAGTCACTTTGTAACTCTCATGTGACCGTCATTTGGACACGTCATTGTAACGGCGCCAAGATGCTTGTTTTGGGACGAGTCTACAAGTGACAGCAAAATGAAGTCATCTGTTGGCTTGTCACAAAGGAGCGCTCATGGTAACTCCACAGTAGTCTCCAATTGTCGGTCACTTGAGAGACGCCATTGTCACATTATTTAGTAACTTATCACAATGTTGTAAAGCACATGTGACTTTACAATGTAGTCTCCAATTGACGGTCACATGATAGTCACAAGATGACTTCACTGTAACGTCACCTGTGACACAAGCAACATTCACACGATTTCTCAGGGTAGCCCCAAATGACGATCAATTGAGAATAATAATGAGACGAATGAAAGCAGGGTTCATACGCATCAAGGGATTCAGGGAATTTTAGGTGTTTT
Organism: Maratus speciosus; assembly: GCA_963932465.1. Classification (NCBI taxonomy): domain Eukaryota; kingdom Metazoa; phylum Arthropoda; class Arachnida; order Araneae; family Salticidae; genus Maratus; species Maratus speciosus. The sequence continues at coordinate 25,634,262 of OZ010790.1, read as the reverse complement.
AGTACCAAAAATTTCGTAAAGTACCGGTTGCTATATCTGAAGATAGATTTTTTTTTTCATTAAATAAGGCAAATATTTCTTTACAAAAATTCTGATAAAAGGTTCTTAAAAATCCTTGAAGCGTACGAACCCTGGAAAAATATCCGTTTTTAATTCACTGTTGTGTCTGTGACGTACAAGTGACGTCACATCGATTGGCTGTGCTGTAGGGATAGTCTTATTTGGTACACTAATATTTCGTATAGCTTGTTTTTGAGCACTCACAAGCAACTTTATTCTTCGAAAATTGGCATTTCGTATTTCCTGCTCAACTTTTGGACACCAGTGAAAAATAAATTATTTACATGAAATTTAGCTGAGCTTAATTGAATTTATTTCATTAAAAAAATTATTTTTTTAAATTAGTAGATTAATTTTAATTAATTTTTTAAAATGATTATTGCTAAGTTATCCTGCTTAGTATAATAATTTATTTTGGCAAAATTTCTCCATTGAGCAAAACTGACTATAGTACAATCTGAGTAAATAAAATATTTCGACATCTTGACCATTTTTTAGTCATTGTAGCCCCTTAAAATTATTTTAACAGCAGAAATCTAATTTTTCTATTTTAAAAAATGAGTTAACCGGCCAGCGTCAAGCTGTCGCCAACTTTTGCGTAATCTCATGTCTCATACCGAAAAGCCTGACACGGATTAGCTCTTAGCAGCAGGCAAGAAAGAAATAAGGAGGATGGTTTTGACAGCTGCAATAACAATATTCGTTCTAAAAAATTCTGAAATAACAGCATTACAGGCGGATTTGTTTACAGGATACATGTCCAAGGTCTCTACATTAAAAAATCCATGATGGCGTCGCATAATCCCCTCCTGCGATCAAATATTTAGACATGGACTTCTGATAGATCAGTGTTCCTTAAACCTTTAGCGACACACTTTGAATTAAATAACACATTTCTGCAATTCTTAAAAAATAATTATTAAATTACGCTTACTTTTTTGTGTATTTATTATCGAAGAAATAATAGATACAAGCCTAATAAATTACAGTAAAAATTAAAAAAAAAAAGTAAAGTGGTCAGTTAAATTGATGGCATTGAGCTCACAGGCTATTCACACTAATTGTATATTATACTCTTATTTCAAAGAACAATGCCCTCGAAAAATAAATTAAAGGGGGATTAGCTCCCACCCCTCTGTTTCACATCTTTATACTTAACCAATGAGCCTCCAAATCTCATTAGGGAAGCGCCATATCAGAATAAACCGGTATACAAATTTGAAGTAAATCGGATAGAAAAAACCTTTTATCTAAATTATGGGGTATTATCCCCGTTCACCCCTTTATACTTAACCAATTAACCTCCAAATCTGATCAGGGAAGCGCCTTATCGGAATGAACCGGTATACTAAATTTGAAGCAAATCGGACAGAAAAACACATTTATCTAAATTAAGGTGGGTATTAGCCCCCGTTCCCCCCTTTATACTTAACCAATGAGCCTCCAAATGTAATCAGGGAAGCGCCTTATCAGAATTAACCGATATACCAAATTTGAAGCAAATCTGAAAATTCTGCATGAAAACCCCTTTTATATAAGATAAGGTGGAAATTAGCCCCCCGTTCCCCTCTTCATACTTAACCAATGAAATCCCAAAACTAATCAGGGAAGCATCTTATCAGAATGAACCTAGAAAAAAATTGAAGCAAATCGGATATTTCTATCAAGGGTTATCGCGTTACGTACGTACATACGTATATACAGAACCTGCGGGCACATTAACTCTCAGGCTATCAAAGCCTGTGAGCTAAAAAAAGGATAAAAAAGACCTAATTTCTTTGATTTAACCACTGAAAACTCAAAATCATAAAGACGTCGTATGCTAATTTGCAATTGCATATGTATAATTGCAAACTTTCCACATGGAATATTAGTGCAGAATGTGAGAAACAAATATAATTTTGCATTCGTAAAAAAAATTTAAAACGGCATTAAATGTACTCAAATAATTCTGATGAAACTGCTTTTATCAGTTTTCATGACGATTAACAGCATGTAACTGCTAATGTACAGTCGTAGAAAAAAAAAGTAAACACCCCTACTAACTCCTCAACAAATTATCGTATAAGAAAGTTACTGGCACCGAGAGATTGGAAATAAAGTCTACTTTTAAATGATGTATATAAAATTTGCTTAGGAAGCTATCTACATATTAAAACGAACCATAACTTTGTTTTTTTTCAAGAGCAGTGCACAATTCTGACAGCATAAATGCACTCTACACCCTTCAATTAGTCTAAAAACAAATTTTTGTGCAATTCGTACCGTAAGTTTCCGAGAAATTAATTATTTTAAAACGAGCGTATTTTAAGGGCTGTATCGAAATTGAAATTCGGTACTTGATTGTTAACCGAGAGAGCTCCCTTCTTGATCAAGGCACCTTAAGCAGTCAATTAAGCCTGTTAGATTACAGGATAGCATAAGAAATTTCAAAATATTTAGTCACTTCTATCATAGACGGCCCCTTAAACCATCAGTTTGCCGTTTTTTAAGCATAATTTGAAAACTACTTGGAAGGAAAATGTGAAATTTTGGATTTCCATAAAGCAGGACTTGATAAATCTGAATCCATCAAAAAAATTGTAGGTTGCAATTCATAATTTTTTTTTAATATTAATTCCATAATTCATAATTCATATCAGAAAATTATAAAAATTTCAAATTCAACGTATTTATGTTTGGGTATATTAGTATTATTTCTACACAAAAAATGAAAACATTAGGATCATAATTTCAGAAGTTATAAATAAAAATATAAAAATGTAATTTAACATTAGAAGCACTAAATTTTGAATGTTTATAACTCAAAAACTTATCATTCAAATAACTTGAAATTTCGTGTCTAGGCATAGTTTGAACCAAAGTTTTGAAATATCTGGTTAAAATTGGGTATTGCCATTGAAAAAAATGAAGTTAAGATTTGTTTTAATATGTAGATAGTCCCCTAAGCAAATTTTATATACGTCATTTAAAAGTAGACTTTATTTCCAATCGTTCGGTACCAGTAACTTTCGTCTACGATAATTTGTTGGGGAGTTAGTAGGGGGTGTTTACTTTTTTTTTTTCTACGACTGTACAGCAGCATTTAGGTTTGAATTTTAAATGGCTGAAAAGTTGTCACGATGTACTGAGTTACCAAAGTCGAGGATTTAAATTTTTTTTATTTTGATACCCCTTCCAACCCAGCCTCTCTCGCCGGCTAATATTGCAGAAAATCATCGTGGATAGTGTCTACTATTAAATAGCATGCATAAATTACTGTTTGGGGGCTTCTGTACAATAAACTTCAATCTGACTTTAAAGTTTTAGAATCCTGATGTTGTGACATTTTTTTTTTTTTTTTTTACGCTTAAATTTATATCCCGGTACTAGATTTTAAATCATTTTTGCACTAAAAGTTTTGGAATTAAAATTATGGGAAGTTTTGAATCTCTATGTTAAATCACTTTTATATTTTGTATTTACAACCCTTAAAATAATATTTTATTACGCTAATCTTTTGTACGAACACACCTAATATTTAAAAACCCAAACATAATTTTTCCATGATTTTATGATATGAAATATGAAATTAATATTCGAAAAAAATTACGAATTGTAATGCATGAATATTTTTGGAAAAATCGATTGCTAGGCACTTCTAAGGTATGCGTATAGAAATTTTCAGCTCATTCTTTCAAACCCTACAACAATCCCACAATTTGACAACATGGGTTTTTGCCTATGGGATCCGCGTGGATCCCATCCACCCGGATCCCGTGGGCAAGAATCCATGGTGTCAGATTGTGGGATTGTTGTAGTGTTTGAAAGAATGCCTCTTTGCGTGATTCTAATCCCTAGATCTGACTGTTGACGAGACTTATAGATGCTTCAAAAGCTCTTAGATGTGCATTCTATCTTTAACACTAAATACAGGGTGATTTCCTAACCGCGTGTGCAAACTTTAATCCTTTAGTGCGCAGCTTTGCATATATGCAAACAACACTGTTTTGAATTTAATAGATTTTTTTTATTCGCATATACCTAATTCACACCAAAAAATTAAAATAGCAATATTTGCTTTAATTTAAAAACAAAAGACAGTCCGTATTTGAATAAAGCGAAATTAAACATTGAAACTTTCTGGTGTAAAGTCAGATTCTCTGAACTACGCAATTTCTAGAACGTATTCTATTATGGTAATTAAAGGGTTAAAGGTTAAGTTTTATAAAATAAGGTATTTGGAGACATACTTATTAAAGTATTTACAAATATGCATTATTTAGCGTAAAACAGTTACACGACAGTAGTTTTTACTTATATTGGAGATGTGCAACAGAAGAAAAGATTAACGTATTATATGAAAAATGTATCTCTGTTTTTTTTTCATTATTTTTCCTGTGTAATAAACCTTTCAGAAAATCATATATAATTTTTTCGTAACAAAATAAAAAATCGCGCATTTAAGGGCTAAAGAGTGGTACAGATCACTAAAACAAACTTTTTTTTTTATAGAAAAGTTGAGTCGCAATCCACTTATTCATTCATAAATACAGTGTAGGGTGTTTCACTGCAAGTCAACTCGAAGTATCGCAACTTTAATTGTATTGTAGATATTTTCCGACATATTCAACAGACTTACTTTACTTTGTGTGAAGATATCGCGAGAAGTCCGCTGTAATAATGACAATTATCTATATGTACCGTGAGCTATATGTCGGATTACAAAGCGTCTAGATCTGTGTTGTCTGGATGCAGATCGTAGCCATTTCCAACAATTATTGGGGTGTTATCACATTTCACAGAAAACAAAGTATGTCCGTTAAAAATATCGGTAAAACGTCTTCATTACCGTTAAAGTACTGAACGAAAACTCGGGTTTGACTTGCAGTAAGACACTTTGTACTCATGTCTTAACCCTTTCCGGCACAGAACAATTCTGTTCGTAAAATGTGAAATGATTGACTGACAGCGGAATTTACAAACGACTTTTTAGGAAATTAAAAACTCGTTACTTTAAAAATTTATTGTAAAATCAAAATTTTATTAAAATATTCTTGGTGCCGTTTGTAAGTTTGGAATTAAAATTAGGTGGTCCCAACGTGGGACCACTGCGACGGAAAAGGTTAATAAGTGGATTGTGACCCAACTTTCCAATGCAAAACATGTTTATTTTACTGAGCTTTACCAACCCTCAAAGTGTGTACGCACGGTAGCGAATCACCCTGTGTACCAAAACCGGTCACTTGACCTGTTCCAAATGAAAATATGTCGATTCGAACCAGAAGCTTCTTCATGAAATAAATAAAATATTATAAATCACGCAAAAGTAAGTTAACCCTTTCAAGGGCGGTGGTCACACGGCGTGAGTACATAATTTTAATTCCAAACTGTCAAACGGCACCAAGAATATTTTAATAAAATTTTGCCTTTATAATTGACAGTTTAGCAAAACAAGTTCGCATGGTATAAGAAACTCGTTAGAAAAAATTCGTTTGTAAATTCTAGTGTCAAGAAACCATTTCATCATTTTCCAAACAAAATTTTTCTGCCTATGAAAGTATTAAACAGAAAGCTTAAAACTTTTAAATGAAAATTCTGGTGCGAAATAATTTTATAAAACTTGAATGCAATTCTCGGTATGTTTAGTCGTTTAGTATTAAAGGGGTTGTACAGTTGTGGAAAAAAAAAGATAAACACACCCTACTAACTCTGCAAAAAATTATCGTAGAAGAATGTTACAGGTGCCAAACGATTGGAAGTCTATTTTAAGTGATGTATACAAAATTTGCTTAGGGTACATCTTACATAGAAGATCAAAACGAAGCCAAACTTTGTTTTTTTTCAATAGCAATACCCAAGTTTGACACCATAAATAAATTTTACTCCTTTCAATTAGCCTAAATCCAAATTTTCATGATTTTTATTTCCAATCGATTGGTACCAATAACTTTCTTCTATTACAATTAGTTGCAGAGTTAGTAGAGGGCGTTTACTTTTTTTTCCACGACTGTACATCGTATGTTTACCCTGATGAAGAGAACTTTAAAACACGTGTTTAGTATTTCTGGAATTTGAGAAAGTTAAATGTTCTTAATAGCGTAAAATGCACGCGGAAACTGGCATCAGATAAGTAAAATAATTACAAAAACCTTGTAATTAAACACAATAAAAATATAAATTACTACGACGATCGTATCGGCACGAAATTGTATTTTGTTTGAACAGTTGTTATTGTTACTACAATTGTTTTCTAAAATCAGACACTCTGATGTTGCGGGCTGTCTTAACCCTTTACTGCTGTAGCAGAAATTGTCGCATAAGTGCTGTGAGTAGTTTCTGAGACCTCTTGATTGAAAGATGAATGATGAATAAAATTGTCGATTAACTAACACAACTGTAAAAACAAGTAAGAAAAATCATGCGTACAGCATAGATTATGAAACACATTCCAACACTCCCTGAAAGCTTTAACGAAACTTCGCTACTTAGGGAAATAAGGTAAATAAGATAACTAAGTAAACATTTAAAAATCTGATTTCAGTAGTTACCGCCCATAGCCAAATATGTATTCCAATTCTTTTGAACAACCCTGTATTCGATCTGTATGTTGATATATATACTATATAATGGGAAAATTTAATTTAGCAAGAAAATGCATAACAGGTTGAAATTCATCTTTCAGCAATTTATACTAATAGATGGAAACATACTTGAATACTTTTGTACATCCCTGTAGTTTACCTAGTACCTTTATTACATGCCACTATTTAGCTAAAATTTAATTCAAACTAAAACACGCTTAAAACTACTGAAATCACATTTCCAGACATTATCACCCATAGAAGGCCATGTATCGGACTCTTTGCGTGGCCCTGTATATCATTTTATCTATATTCTACAAATATTTCTTAGTACACTAAATTCAGTTCAACGTAAAAATGCATAACTCCTTTAAAACCCACCTTTAAGCAATTTATGCTCATACTCAGTAACCTTTACGAATTCATTTCTGTAGCTCTGTATATGAACTATAGCATTTATACGCACTTTATAGTATGCATAAATATAGTGAACAAGCAGGTAAGTGTGATCACAGATCGCACAGTGGGTTTCGTTTAATATTCATTTCAAAACACTTTATCCTTTTGAAAAATCTGTTAGTTCCACATTTCGAAACCAGGGGCGCACTCTATTCTAAACAAACCTCTATCCGAACGAAACTCCGTTTTATATACTATCCGTAGATATATTAGTCGAGTGGATTGGGCCGATAGCACCCGAGATAAGTAGTCGCCCTCTGGCGGTAAAAAGTGGAACTAAAATATGTAAGGCTATGGTGCATAATATGAAAGAATGGTCAAAGGGGTGTCGGTAAAAGTTGGAAAAGTGCCCCCGGGTGAAAAGGTCGGAGGTTAGAAAAATTGCTTAAAATTCACAAGTTAGAGCCCGGAGGAGTAAATAATATAAGACTTTTTGAAAATTTTATGATTTGCCGTGTGATCTGAGGTATTCAGCTATACGTATGCAAAAATTCATGTCTGCAACTTAATTAGGGGCTCTCTTAGACAGAATTAATTAAAATACATCTGTTGTAGCTCAAAGGGTTAAAAGTAAGACTTTTTCAAAATTTTATGATTTGCCGCCTGGCGTCAGGTGGTCTGCTATAAGTATGCAAAATTTCAAATCTCCAATTTAATAAGGAGTCAGTTAGAAAGAATTGCTTAAAACATGCATGTGGGAGCCCAAAGGGTTAAAGGTACGATTTTTTTTTAATTTTTATGATTTGTCGTATGATATGTGGTGTTCAGCTATAAGTATGCAAAATTTCACACCTCCAAGTTAAATAGGGGCTCACTTAGAAAGAATTGTTTAAAATACACATGTGGGAGCTCAAGGGGTTAAATGTACGGCTTTTTTAAAATTTTATGGTTTGTAATTTGATACGAGGTGTTCAGCTATAAGTATGTAAAATTTCACGCTTCCAACCTAATTAGGGACTCACTTAGAAAGAATTGTTTAAAATACACATGTGGGAGCCCAAAGGTATGTACGACTTTTTCAAAATTTTATGATTTGTCATTTGATGTAAGGTGTTCAGCTATAAGTATGTCAAATTTCACGCCTCCAATTTAATTAGGAGCTCAATTAGAAAGAATTGTTTAAAATACACATGTGGGAGCCCAAAGGGTTAAATGTAGGACTTTTTAAAATTTTTATGATTTGTCGTATGATGTGTGGTGTTCATCTATAAGTATGCAAAATTTCAAGCCTCCAACAGGTATAGTTTCTGAGAACGGGCTCTGTGACAGACGGACAGACAGACAGACAGAGGAGCGAGACGAATAGGGTTTCGTCAGATGAACGAAACCATAAAAATGCGCATATCATAATTTAAAATGCATTTCGAGCAATCATTACTAATATACAGTGTCGGAAACAATATAGTATCTGAAATCTTTTCACATACACTGCAAACAATTTCCCCTATACCATTATGAACGGAATTCTTTTGTGTGGGCCTGTAAAGGAATAATAACTATTGTTTGCATCGTATATTCTACAGAATGTATATTTTAGTGTACTTGATAAATGCATATGAATTTTATTATGTTTGAAAGCATGTAACATCATTTAAAACCATTTTAAACGATTTTTTCCCATAGGCCGTAATGTAACGGAAAACTTTTGATTGTCCCTGTAAGTGAACTAAACATGCTAGAAACTTTATGCGAAATAGGGATCGTACTATGTTAGAGGTCACTAACATCCAAAAATTTCAGAACGATCCGACTATATTTACGAGAGTTAGAGCGCTGACAGACGGACAGACGGACAGACAAACCGAAGTCATAAACACTTTTCAACTTTGTTGGAAAGTGTTAAAAAAGACAAAAGTTTCTTATAAATATATCCTTCAATGTAAATATACAATAACCTCTTCCGAGTTACCCATGATTCCGAAAAGCTTTTTTTTTAGCTTTAGAAGTACTTCATAATCAATATTGTAATCAGCTATTTTAACTTAAACTCCAAAAAATGAATCTAGTTTTTTATTTCCCATAAATGTGATATTTAGTTAATCTTGGATGTTTAATTAACTGATAACCACTACTGCCGAATTTTTTATTCAGAATTCTCACCAGAAAGTTTAAGAAGTAATTTTTAATAGATGTTCCACAAATTAAAAACACTACTGCCAGTTGAGATCTAAGCAACATATGTTTGTATGCACGTCAACTGCTATTACTGGAAGTAAAGGATGTTGCATCCTAGGAACTGTATTTACTACAAAGCGTTATAAGTAAGCGAACAAACTTAATGCTGAAATCAGGCGTAAATTAACACAGTTGCGCCACCTTGTGGACGGAGTGATAATTCACATACGCGGGCTTTTAGTGAGGCGCGTATTTCCTGAATCTTCAGTCACTCACGGACATGAATTTTGTGTGCCACATTTATCGCAAAACAATGGCGTAGGGAGAAGGGATTCCAGACGCACTTGACAACACGAAGTTTTCTTCGCGTTATTAGAGGAATTTCAGTTATTAATCAAGGTGAAAAAAACTTTAAAATTTTAGTGGTGTCAGTCAGAAAACAGTTAGGTATCTACCTGTAGTTCACACTCCGTCCGCTACGTGGCGCATGACCTTGATTGATGTGACCTCGCTTTTAATCTTGCGATTAGTTCTTCCATTTAAGATAGGACGCCTTACTTATATCGCTTTGATTTACTATCTCGTTGCGGGTTCAACATATGTTTGGTATACACGTCAATTGCTATTACTGGAGGTAAAGGATGTTGCATCCTAGGAACTCTATTTACTATGTCTTTGCGGGTTCAACATATGTTTGTATACACGTCAATTGCTATTACTGGAGGTAAAGGATGTTGCATCCTAGGAACTGTATTTACTATCTCATTGCGGGTTCTAGGGACACGTAAAACAGCTTGAAAGTAACTTTTTCGATATTTACTAAAAGATTAAACTGATAATGTAAGGAAATTAAGGGTAAAACTCAAGGAAAGTATCCTGTATTCAGCAATGGCTTAGTTCTTTTCAAATTTGTCACGTTTGTAAGTAAATTCTGACGCAATTATAGAACTATTTTGTATTTTCATTCCTACATATACCGGGTGTCCCAAAAATGACCGACGATTTTAAAATTCAATAACTTGCAAACGGTGACAGATATTAAAAAAATTCTTGCAGGAGCGTTATGAATGATGTCAGGAGTTTTTTTTACTGTGATTCTTGATTTTAGTTCAAATTTCAAACAATAGATGGCGCTGACAGCGGTTGGCGCTCAGCCGAGGCCGAAACTGACTTCACTCAGCATTGATGAGAAGGAAGGAGATTAATGATATGGAGTAGGTCTCATTCGCCAGTACAATCTTGCTCATTGACCCCTATTCTGAGCTCATTCCATATAATTTCAATGGAATGTCTTGTTGCCATGGAAACAACAAATTCTTCGATAGTGGAATACAGCGTTCAGAACTGCATTGCTTTGGTGAATTTCGATTTGGCCGTGTTCCGCATGAAATAACTTTTTTAAAATAAGATTTTTTTCTTTGAAATTGAGTATTTATGGATGAAAAACAAGAATAAAGTTTCATATTTAAAATCCAAATACATCGAATTTCAGTTTTTATTTTTGAATAGTCTTTTAATGAAAAATTAATTTTTCACATGTTTCGGTAATATTTTAATATATATTCTTTATTTTCTAATATTGTGCAATTAAAATATTTTAAAATAGCCATGCATCGGATTTGACATCCAATTTCAATGCCAATCACGTGGATTGAGCATCTTGCTGAAATTGATTCACTATTTATGTCTCAAAAGAAAGAAAGTCTTGAGGTTAAAATCCAAATTCATCCATTTTTAGTTTATATTTTTATGCATACCCGGTACATTCTAAGACATTTTAGATCTTTTAACCCTTACCGGCGCGGAGTAATTCTGTTTATAAACTGATGAAATAATGGACTGACGCCGCAATTTATAAACGAATTTATTAGGAAATACAAACTTGCTTATTTTCATGTACATTATAATAGGAAAATTTTAGTTAAATATTCTTGGTGCCGTTTGTCAGTTTTGGAATTAAAATTAGGTGTCCTTTTTTAAGGACACCGCGCCGGTAAGGGTTAAGGAAGTTCGTCAGTAGACTTTTATGAACGTTGAAAAATATCGTGAAAATGATTAATAGTATATTTTGTTCAAAATAACTACCTCAAAACAAATAATAGAAGTTGCCTTGTTTAACCAGTTCTGAACGCTGTATTCTACTATCGAAGAATTTGTTGTTTCCATGGCAACAAGGCATTCCATTGAAATCATATCGAATGAGTTCAGAATCGGGCCCTAAAAGCAATATTCTACTGGCGAATGAGACCCACTCCATAGCCTTAATCTCCTTCCTTCGCATCAATGCTGAGTGACGTCAGTTTCGGCCTCGACTGAGCGCCAATCACTGTCAGCGCTATCTATTGTTTGAAATTCGAACTAAAATCAAGAATCACAGTAAAAAAACTCCTGACATTATACATAACCCTCCTGCAAGAATTTTTTTAATATCTGTCACGGTTTGCAAGTTATTGAATTTTAAAATCGTCGGTCATTTATGGGACACCCGGTATGAAACTATCAGATACAATTCATTCAAGTTATAAAAAATCTTTTAATTTGTCCCGTAAATCTGCTAAACCTTAACCATTCGTGCCCAAAATTATGAATCAGGGTCAGTTGGGGCTAATTATGAATATAGGATTGTTCAAAACATGGACCACTAACGCTCATGTGTGAGTAGCTAATACAGTAGACTTCCTCAAATCCGCCCATCATCGCAGATGTAAACAATGAAACCTTCAAAGGTATATATAAATATTATACAGACACACAAACAATAAGTACAATAAACCCAACTGGAGTGAAAAATTAGCCAGAGCCAGGAATCGAACCCGGGACCACAGTATACAAGACTGCTGCTCTAACCACTGAGCTACTCCGGCCGATACCTGAGTCTGCAATTTCTCACTAATAAACCATGTTGGGGTTCGGTTCCTGGCTCTGGCTAATTTTTCACTCCAGTTGGGTTTATTGTATTTATTGTTTGTATGTCTGTATAATATTTATAAATACCTTTAACTGTTGAATGCAGACGTTATTTATGTGTGTATGTGTGTTTTAATATATATTGTAGTGTGCGTGTTTTATTATAATGAAACTTTCAGTTCAGATGTAGAGGCAAAATTACAGAATTTTTTAGTTTTATAACAATCCGTATGTATTTCATAGCTGCCAACTCTTCCACTTTTTTAGACCAGAAAAATGTAATAGAAATGTTTGACTAATTTAATCGGCAGAATACGGCGATTTAAAAAGGTAAAATTTCCTGTAAAATTTTTGTGGTCTGAAAAAGCGTAAGATGTTGGCAGCTATGGTATTTTAATACCGGATGAGCAAAAAGTCGGTATAAACTTTAAAAATTCATAAAAACCAAAAAAATAACCGAAATGAAAAACTGCTTGCTGGATTAGCATCTATAGGCATAGCTGCCAACTTGTACGGATTTTTCCTACCACTAAAATTTAATAGTAAATTTTAGCTAATTGAATCACCAAATTTCAAGAAATTTTAACGTTTAAATAAGTCAAACATTTCTATTAAATTTTATTGGTATGAAAAATCCGTACAAGTTGGCAGCTATGTATAGGTCACGGGAATTTTTTAAAGACAAAAATAAAAAATAACTCAAAAAACAGCCAACAGATGGCGCTGGTTCGTGCGATTATGGCGGAAATATGCAAATGAAACTGTTAAAAGAACTTGCGCTCCTAATCCAGAAATTGTGCACGTAAAATAAATTCACCAACAAAGCTTTATCCTTCATACTCAGCATCCTTGATCAAGTACACGGCTCACAACGGTGAACTAGTTCTGGATTAGTAGCGCACATTCTTAAAACAGTTTCATTTGCATATTTCCACCAAAATCGCATGAACCAGCGCCATCCGTCGGCTGTTTATTGAGTTATTTTTTATTTCTGTCTTAAAAAAATTCCCGTGACCTATAGATGCTAATTCTGCAAACCGTTTTTCATTTTGGTTATTTTTTCGGTTTTTATGATATTTAAAAGTTTATACGGACTTTTTGCTCACCCGGTATGTAATTCTCAATACTATAACTGGACTCGGGGTTTTTCATGAAGGATGTATATATATATTTCGGAAAAAAAAAAATCAAGATATTGCAAATATCACCTGGTAATTACAATCTTTTTACCAAATGAATTAATGTATTAATCTAGCTGTTTTGGTAATTAAGACTGGCTAAACCTGAAATAAAATATCCTTACTTTATGATTTTGATGTGAATTAATAAGGTACTTTTATGAGAAAAGTTTCATTGAATAATTCAAGGAAAATGTATCCTATCTTTATTTATGCATATTTAACTGTACATTATTAATTATTTACTTGACCTTTACTTTTAATAATTTAATCATTTTTAAAATTATCTTAGTTTATTAATCATTTTAGTTTATCATAGTATCATATATCATCATTAGTTTATTTTAGTATATTACAAGCATTCATTATAATTTTGATTGCATTATTACATACAGATTACTGTTTTAAAAATGTAAATAAAAAAATGACCAGAAATCCGCAAAATTCTAAAATCTGCGCAACTTCTGGTCCCAAGATGTGCGGATTTGAGGGAGTCTACTGTTCTAAAGTGAACTAGAAATCACAGCTTTATATCCCTGTTGACAGTATGAGAGCGTTCCTGCCGTCTCTGCTCCACGGTTAGCACCTTTGCTCGCGCTTATCAAATTCCTGAGCAGTTCAAAGTGAAAATCAGTTTTGCAGTGTCTGTAAATATTCTTCGTTTCTATCAGATAAAATCAAGGTAAGTCGTTGTTCTTAATCAATAACTGTTAAGTTATAATTTCTCTAATAGAATATCAATAAGTTTTTACTCCAGCCCATTTTCTAGGACCACAGAACCATGATGCTCATTTTTGCAATATGGGCTAATTATGAACAGTTTTGTTTTCAGAGTGTTTTGTTCCATATTAGGGCGTAATAAGGCATATGAAGTCTTAACAGCTTGTACTGTTGAAACTTTAGGTCTCCTCTGGAACTTTTGTTCAGTATTGAAAGTTTAATGTATCTAAATGTCAGAAATTAAATCGGAAATCAGTATAACTGGGGCCCATGGATAGGTTTTCGTTTAAAAATATACGGCAACGAGGGCATCAACATAAAGATAGTTTGGAAAGATTTTTGTTTAAAAATAAAAATTCAAAACAGACCGGATTATGTGCATCACGCGTGGTAAACGCTGCCGAAGGCAGTGTGGCCACCAGCTCTAGGTTCGTTTGGATATATTTTCTTTTGAAAATATAAAATCATACAAATTCGAGCACGCAAGCTGTCGAAAGCAGTGGTGCCCCCAACAATAGGTTCGGTGGGGAAGATTTTCGTTTAAACATATAAAATTATTCAACAGCTAATGTAGAATAATAATTGTATAAAATTGTTGTTGAACAAATTTTGCGTATGAACTAGGTAATTTTTCTAGTATACCATCCCGAAATAAAAATGTTCATAATAATCCCGTAGTCTTTGGAGTATTTATGAACATCTGGGATAATTTTGAACAAGCAATTTTAGGCATATTTTTACATCCACAGCACCAATAACTAATTGCAATGGAAGTATAAGAGTGACGTAATAGCATTATAATGGTTTTACATGGATCACATGCTTTTTAAAGCTGACAGTAGGTGAAACTACTAAGATTTCCTCACAATTACCCCCAGTTTAACTTAATGCAAATTTCACCTTCGAAAGCAAGTGTCTTGAATTATTGGAATACTTGTGCGACCATTAAATAAATTTTAGAAATTTTTCGTGTATTTTTAGGAATTTTGAGCTGGGCAGAACCATTTTGGGGAGGCTAGAGGGGAAGGACAGTCCCCCTCCTCAAGGAATTTTATATTTCAGAATGCATCAGTCATCACAGGTCAGACTAAAGAAAAGTTTAGCAGAAATTGCACAAAAGCTATTTCTAGCATTAAATAAACACTTTAACCGCAGGAAATATAAATTAACAATAATATTTGCTGAAACCTTTCTGTTGCAATATTAATAAACTTAGACACATTTATTATTCACACATGGCCGACCGGATACGAGAATTATCTTTTTTATTTAACCAAATATCATTGATAAGGGCGTGGCTCCTACGTTACAGAAAATGCATTTTTATATCATATTCTCTAGATTTTTTTAGATTGTAAGACATTTTATATTATAGCCGTACACTGAAAGCTATTTACTGACGCATGAACTTGAGAAACCTGCCGAGGAAACCAATTTAAGAAACACTTTCAGAAGAGGGCGGAGCTTTTACTTTTCTAAAACCCACATTTCATGCAAAATTGCATGCTTTTATCTAGAATTAATAAGAAAATAATAATGATAATAATAATAATAATAATAATAACTACCATCCGTCAGGCTGAAATGTCGGAGCTTGGAGACGCGTTAACTTAAAAGATAATATTAAAAAGTATATATTTTCATCATTACCGTTTAATGGTATAAAAGTAAATTTGAAGTAACAAACGTCGAATCTTCATTTTAAAATGTTTAATTCAGTCGTCAGCTGCATCAAATGCTAATCTGTCAGCAAATGCTCCCATACTATTAATTTGATCAAGCCTGTCCTTAGCGTAAAGCGTTTGAATGAGAACTTCCTCTAAACGACAAACTATACTAAAAAGCGACATAAATCGTTTTATGTGACAAATCCTTTAGACAAATGTCCACAGCAGTTTTTGATAAAGTTAAAGTCTGAGATTTAAGTATGGTGGCGAGGTATGCAACAATTAAAGGTAACTGACTTCGTGAGCATAAGACCTTTTCTTCTTTCCAATATTTATAAATAAGTTTGATAAGGAAAAATCTTCCAGTTAGAAATGGGCAATGATAATCATCAAAATGAACCATTGATATCCTGTGGCAACCTCGAGGGTGAAATCTTGGGCCATAGACGGTATCTTTTACTGTTCTCAGTGCACCGTCTACCAATCATCACCCCTTCCAGATATTGGTATGTAATGTAACATAACTCTGCATCCAGCTCCAGCTGCTAAGGTAAGTCCAGCTTGAAGTCCAGACGCGTGATTATCTCCGATTCATCTTGATATTTAATTATTGTGGTCTTCTAAAATTCTTGTCATTGACCACTTTGATTTAAGAAGTACTTCTTGATTGTGTTCTTTAGCTTGCTTGTTTTTGCGAAAAAGACATATGGCATCTCCAAATCATTTAAGTTAGCCGGAAGCAGTATATCTTTGCGTCCGTCGTTGCAAAAGGGACGAAAGGTAGTCTAAAACATGACCCACGCAAAGTGAATTAAGAGTCTTTCGAAACTGTGTTTGTTGATCGTCGTTTGTCTCGATGAGTTTGTTAATGTGAATCATTTTTCAAAAGCCCTAAGCATTTTTTGTCCGAGAAGAGCCAACTTGTCTTTTATAGAATGTCTCTTATTGGGATCTATTATCTTATATCTTATTGGGATATCTATCTAACTTCTTAAATCAAAGTGGTCAATGACAAGAATTTTAGAAGACCACAATAATTAAATATCAAGATGAATCGGAGATAATCACGCGTCTGGACTTCAAGCTGGACTTACCTTAGCTCTTGAGGGATGTTTTTTACGGGATGTAATATAAATGTTAACTATCTGTAGATTAGATGTAGTTACTATTTAAAATGTTCTTTTAGTATTTTATAGAATTAGAAAATGTACAAATATAATAAATAACCTTACAATATGATACAGAACTTTTTCAGAGCTGAAATGCCACTCCATGTTTTTCAACAAAAAGAAAGCGAAAAAATAAATTATCCATTAAAAAATATTTTTTCTACTGTCCAACGAATAATGCTTTTGGAACATGATAAATTAAATCAGCTATAATTCATCCTAAATTGTATTACAAATTGATAAGTTAAATGAATTTTAAAAATTAAATTTTTTTTTTTATGTTACCATCGAGGAATAAAGGGTTAAGCTTAGCTTAATTCTTCTCAAACATCTAATAATTATAACAACTTTCTGACGCCATAACAGAACTATATTCAACTACACATATATGAAACTTTTAGATGTAAAACATTCAAGTTTTAATAAAATCGAATCTATCTTTTAATGATCTTCAGTACTACGTACCGCAACACTATATGTATCGCAAAAAGTGCATACGACAATTGTTTTTTGCAATAGTAATAAATAAAAGTAACATTTACCTCATTTATTATCAATGGAACAATGTAAGCTGATTGATTTGCTTCCTAGTTGCGTGGCAACTTGACATCCAGTGTAGAGGTGATTCGTTACGCAAGGGCATTGGGAAGCCTTTAAAAAATTATGTTTAAACGCGGCAGGTAACTACAAAGAGGAAATTAACTATTAGAAGTTAAGAAGGAGTATAAGAAGGAAACTTAAAACAAAAGAGTGTGTAAAATACATGAAGTATAGCAATGTAGTTATTAAAAATAAAAATATATAAAAAATAGAAAGAAAAATTCCATTAGTTCCAAAAGGACAGGCGTAAAAGCTACCGGGGGTTACCCTATCTAAAAAAAAACTCTTTATAGAGCCCATACATTTTAATTTTAGCAAGTAAATTTACTAAAATTTTAGCAGATTATCAATATATTTTTTAACAAAACAAGGACAGAAACAAACAAAGAAAGGTTAAGTATAGTTGAGGGTATAGTTAAGGAGACTGGTCACTCAGTTTCCGATTTCCCCTCACTAATGTAAAGTCTATGGGCATTGGATGCATTCGTATATTTACAATATATCCTCGGGAAATTAATGTTTTTAACTTCTATTTTTTGTATACACTTCCTAAAAGATGTCTCTTTTCTTCTTAGTTCTCGAAATATTTCTAAAGTATAGGCCTAGTTTTATATGAAGTGTTAAAATCTTACTCACAGACACACATAAAATATTAAATTCAGCATAGATTTTAGAAATATTTTGAAAACTAAGAAAAAAAAGAGACATCTTTTAAGAAGAATACACAGAAAAAATATGAATTTCCCGAGAAGCTATTTTAAATATACGAATGCATCAAAAGTCCATAGACTTAACAATATGGAAGAGAATTCCGAAGCTGAGTGACCAGCCCCCTTAAGTATAGTTAGCTTTCATTTTTAAGAAATAGCGTGTATTTAGGGAGTTTTCGATTAGAGGGGGTCGGATACCTCATAGTCTGGTAATTCCGCGACAATTTGATTAGGGAGATCGTAAACAGTTTTGTAGAAGTTTTTAGCAAGTTGGTTAATTCGTTTTTTTAATGAAATGGTGTCAAGATCCCTGCGGATGGTAGTATTGTAAAGATACCGATGAGCAATGACCATTACGAATGATACGGAGACTTTTATTATGAGCACTGTAAAGATCATTCATATTGGTTTTGCATACAAATCTCCAGATTGGACAGGCATAGAATAGTACAGATCTAATGCAAGCGTTATACAGTATAAGTTTATTTTTAATAGAAAGTGCGTTACTTTTAAGAAGAAGTGAGTGAGATTTAGAGTTTCCAGAGACTTTGAACGAATTTGAACGACTCGAACATTGATAAAGTGTTTATTCCAAGTAAGTCTTCTATCAAGGGTAACCTCCAGATATTTAGTGTGGTTAGTTCAAGGAATAGCTGTGTTATTATTGATAGTAATACGGTTGGGATAAGTTAATTTCCTAGTAAAGTAAATTAGAAACTGTTTTTTTTTTTCGTTAAGTTTAACACGCCATTGAGTACACTAGCAAAGGAAGTCATCAATGTGCTTTTGTAGAATTTTCTATAAGGTGAATGGATGGTACACGAAAGATAGCCGCAGCTGGAGTGCTCGTGTTGAGGTTTTCGCTACGAAATTCCACAACACGGAGGAGGTGATGTAGTGTAGAGTGTTTAGATCTGAAGCCAAATTATTCAGGTATAAGAATATTATTTTCATCTAGGATGCCGTGGAGCTGGGACCTAATGACGTCCTCCTCAACTTTGCAAATAGAGGGTAAAAAGTGAAAAATGGGGCGGTAGTTAGTTGAATCTGGAATGTTGAAGGTTACGTTGAGGTTTGGGTATAGTGCAGATGATAGAAGTTTTCCAGGGTTTAGGAGAGTAGTAGAATTTAAGGATAGCGTTTGTGAGGTTAGTTAAGTACAAAATACAATTGAAAGGAAGATTTTTAAGAGCGATATTAGAAATGTTATCATATCCAGGGGCTTTTCTATTTTTAAGGTTTTTTATAATATTAGAAATAATGGCAGGCTGAATTTCCGGGAGAGGATCAGTAGGGGGGGGTGGGGTGCTAAAATATTTTGAACAGTTTCGTGGACATCAAAAAATTGATCAGGGCTAGCTAAGTAAGGGTTAGGAGAGGCCTGCTCGGCATACGTCTATGGTAGGGCGAAAGCCCCCGATACTTTTATTTAGTGAAGACATCAATAACATGTAAGGCCGGTTCGTATGTATTTCTACAAGACGTTGTCGCAAACTCATTATTGGGTTCCAATCCTGAAAACTGTAGGAGAAAAAATAGAAAAGGCTTCACAGTTTAAGATGTTTATTTCTTTACGATCCATCAAAAGCTTCAGCAGGGGTGGCCCATTAAAACATCAAAAGTTTGTTACATGATCAGAGTTGCGAATCCAATCGCAAGAGAGAGCGAACATAATCAAGCAATACAGTTTTACTACCTTGGCATGTAAAAATCTACAATTCGTCAATATGGTAGAAAAGAGGCGCAATCATTGGCGAGACTAGTGGCAAACAAAATTAAGAATTAATATAATAACATTTTGAGAAGTTATTGCCTCACCCCACAGAGAAAAATAGTGTAATATTATTTTCAATAAATCCTTTAAACAACCATTCTAATATTAATATTGACACCGAACATACATTATCTGTTCGATTAATGATTTTGGCTTCCTTTCAAGGATAAACACATTTGCTTAAAGATATGAACTTCACATTTAAATGATACAAGTAAAGAAAATAATATTACTGGGAAATTACAGCTATAATTTATTCCTAGAGTGAAAAGAATTAACAAGTTAGCTATCTAGTGTTATACCTTTAAATTTATGTCCAACTGAATTTAGCAGAGTAACGGATAAATAAAATATTTGATAGCTATAATCAATATCACAGTGTCTTAACTGAATGTTAAAAACAAAAGATTTAAAACGTAACGATGGTGTAATCAACTTCTTTTAATATTTAATATGTAACGGCTAAAAGTTATTACTGACAGATGTACATAAATATTTGCGTTACAAGAGGAAATGTTACTTTCACAAAGATGAAATGAATTATAGCGCGATCTATATTATAGTAGTAAATTTACGAATAAAATGAAAACTACCTTAAACTGAAAAAGTGATTTACGATAAGGATAAAATGCATCTTGAGAAAAATTAAGAGTTTAATTTTAAAAAAACGAAATAATTTAGTAACTAATGTACTTTTTAAGTTCTACAAAATCCAATTATATGTGATCTACATCACAACGTCCTCGCAAGAACTTCTGCTTTGTTTTTATCGGTGTATGCCGTGGTATTAAAAACAGTTAAAGGGGGGAATAGGAGTAAAATTGTTATTAAGATTTTTCTTGATTTTGCAGATAGAATTATCTTCAGGGAAGAGTGGGTTAAGAAAGTTGCTCCAACTTTTTTGTTTTTCTTTAGAAATTAGGTTTTTAATTTTATTATTCAGACGGTTTATAATTGGTTTTAAAGCAGGATCACTTGAGTTAATTATTAGAAATTCCGTGAAAAATTAGTAAAGGGATGTGTTTAAAAAAAAAGTGGTGCCAATTAAATAAAATTTATATTTGGAACGCTGATTCCGAAAGGATTATTAAATAAATAGTAGGAAACATCTTTGTTACTAACTGTTGAGCATCTTCTGGGAACTCAGCAACGTATCAGAATAATTATTTTTGTGTTTGGTTTCGCCGATTTATTCGCAACAACATTCAAAAGCTTAATGATGTATACTTCTTTGGCGAAACTTGGTTCCACCTTAATGGCTATGTAAATAGCCAAAATTTCCGACTATGGAGTCAAGAGAATCCCCATGAGCTAAGTCTTTACACATCCAAAAAATTGGTGTGTTCTGTACGCTCTCGAGGCGAAAAGTGATAGGACCATTTTTTTTTACCCAAACCAACAATTCCAAGGTGCACCTGGACATAATTCAAACTTTTTTGCTTCACTGGAGATACAGGACCGTTACTGCAGGTTTCAACAAGATAGAGCCTCTTCACACAGGTCAAACCTAACAATGGAAGTGCTTAAGGAATTCCTTGATAACCGTTTAATTTCAATAGGCCTCTGGCCACCAAGGTCACCAGATCTCACCCCGTTAGATATTTTTATGTGGGGCTATCTCAAAGATAAAGTTTTCCAGAGAAGTCCTAGAAATATTGTACGAATTAAAACAAATCATAACTGAAGAAATCTCGTCAATAACACCAACAATGTTGCGAAGTGTATCAAAAAACTTGGTTCGACGTGTTCATGTTTGCATTCAAAATGGTGGCGAACATTTTCAACATTTGTTGTGAGGAACGATAGTGTAAAAAGTTTGAATTAAATTATGTTTTTCAAAAATAAAATTATCACAGGATTAAGTAACATTGTGCGTCTCTATTTCTGTTTTACGGCACAAATAAAGTTGTAACAGTCCAACAGTGTTGTAAATTATCTCCCACACTTAAACAATGTTCAAATAATTATACTTCAGTGTTAGAATAGTTTCCACATCCGTCAGATATAATGGTAATAAGAAAACCAACGGGTACTGGGTGCTCTTTTAAATTGATCACCCATAAAGTTTTATTATGCTACTTTAAAAAGGAATATGAATTCAGTTTGTTCACCGAAAACTCAACGATCCAGGTTTCCACTTTATGAAAGATGCTTCTAGCTTTCAGCATGCATCCTTTTAAAATTCCAATTCTACGGTTATTTTGGACACAAAATTTAGATAACAATTAAATGAAATTTTATTTTGCATGAAATCACAAAGACTTTTGACGGAGGCACAATAACCATCGTGGAATGTCCTGATGATAATCGAGGAGAAAGTATATTATAGAAACGTGCCAGTGGACCTGATTATGGAAAGATTCTAGGTAAACACCTACTAAAGAGAAACCACAGAACATGCTCAGAAAGATGTTGTACGAATGCACTTTGTGTAAATAAGCACTTGAATGTAACACGGATTACTTATAGTCAAGAAAACAATTCGATAGAACTTTAGGATTACTGTTTATCATACTGAAATAAGTGGGAAAATGTTCTATTCCGTGCTTTTATACTAAAATGCTTGAAAGTTATAGTAAAGGTTCGACATTCCATTAATTATAAATTTTTTTGTTGTTAAAGAAATGCATAAAAATAAATATATGTGCTTTGGTTAGAGCTTGTCATACTACATTAACGGGAATAATAGTTTCTTCCATTTCATTTTGAATTACTGATGTTGGCTAAATTATAATTTATCTATTTCTTTTCCTCTTAAACTGATTACTTTTTTTAAACATTCATACAGCCTTTAATATGTAATTTATTCTGTCTTTTTATATGCATACTGCACATATACTGAATTTTTTTTTCAACATTCCAAACTTTGCAATTTATTCAATTTCAACCATTTTACAATGGTAATATAGTCAGCAAGGTTTTGTATTACAAAACTTTTCATTTATTACTTACAATAATTGATTATCAAATACATTTTTGGCGATTTTATTGGAATTTTTTGTTAATTTTTCATTTAAAAAATTTAATAAGGAGATTTATAAAACTAATCGACTTCGTTATTTTGGGCTTGTTAATTAAAGAGTGCTATCAATATGCAATAAATAGCTTTTAGTTCATTTTTAATGAGATTATAGTGCTACTTAAAGTATGACCGAAATTAGGGAAAATAATTTCATAATGATGAACTATCGAATTCTTGACTTTTATTGAAATGAATTAAAATTTATCGGATGAATTATCCGAAATGTATGAAAAAATATTTGGAAGGCATACGACTCACTATGTCCTGTCAGTCACGTCCCAGCAAAGAAAGAAACAGTGGGCCATCAGCTGGAAAAAAGATGGCAGCCAGCAGTGCCATCAGCGGTAAAGTGCAAGGGTGCCATTACTTCAACCTGTCGAAAAGTGTCCATGCCGAATGCAGCTGGCCCATCAGTGATGGCCAACAGCAGGCCAGCATTGGTATGCCATCACATTACTTCAATCCGGCACTTTTCCTGCAGTGTTAGCATCTATCCCACTGCTATTAGAATTCTATAAAAAAAAACAAAGTATTATATAATTATGGCTCTTTTTTCTATAAGCTAGTATCACCAAGAGCTATAGAAATATCTGTAGAAGTGTCTATAGTAGAAATATCTATAGAAATATTTGAACTGCATGTGGTCACCCTCCCAAGTACTGACCGCGCTCGATGCTGCTTGGTTTTCATGATCGGACATGAACAAGTGCTTTCAGCGTACGCTACGACTGCTCGTAGCTTGCAAACTCTCATTACACTATTTCCAGTTTGTTTCTTTTGTGATTTACGTTCCCAATCATTAAACTGGTATAGAAATTATTCTATTTTATAGAAATTCTATGTATTTTATACGTTTTTTTTTTTTATTATTGATTCTGAACTGCGTAAATTATGAAAACCGAGATCCTTTATAACCTAGTAAAACCAGATTTAAGGAGAGAAAAAAAAAAGTGTGTTAAAATAAGGAATTTATTTATTTATTCATTTACTTATTTATTTTGTTGGTGGCAGTGGTGCTATATTTTTTATATTTTTTTAATTTAAGCTGTGAAAACTTAAATTGTGTTCAAATACTCAATGTCTTCTATATTCGCAGCGCCACCTAGCGTAAGGGCTCCCAACAATAATACTGCAAAAGTTCGTGCACTTCCATGTAGTTGTGGGCCAGCGCATGAGATAAAATGGATGCCCACCAGAATTTTATCTGATGATTTCCAACAGCAAAGTTGACTGAAGCTGTCCAGCAGTGGTCATGCAGTGGTAGACCATCAGCCAGCACTTCTCCATCATTGCCAGCACCTATCTTGCTGCTGGCCCGCAATTTCCTCTTTGCTGGGGTTAAAACAATTAGGAATTTAGATGGTACATACATTGAAAATTCAGAAAATCCAACAAGTGTTAGAGTTTATAAAAACATTAAAAAAACAGAAAAAGTTTAATCAGATAATCAGAGTTTCTGCCACGCTTGTCGGAGAGACATTGGATTTCTGATATTAAAAAAAAACTAATTTTATTAAACAATTACTTCAAGCACGCCCGCTAACAAAACAAATGCTCGGTATTCAGTCTGTTTTTAAATCTTTATATATTTTGTATAAATAGATTTGAAATTTGTAAATGTAATGGCATTTTTTCAAAAGTTATTAGGATAAAATCCTTGCTGAGTTAATTAATGAATCACCCTATAGCTTATAGAAAAACAACAAAACCTCTAGCTGTTTTGTTCGTCATATTTTATCATTTCTAAAAAATAAATGATTTCTTCTGAGATTTGTAAGAATCGATAAAATGGTTTTGTATTACTTTAAAATAGTCCAGTATTATATCCTATTAGACATATTACACCTTTCAAAAGTTTATAACATCACTATTTAAAAAAAAAATAACTTCTAGAATCATTCGTTTATCTTTTCTTTTCTGAATTAAAATGGAATATGTATAATGCAAATGAAATGCCTTACAAAAGGAGTGATATCTCATGAAAAACGACTCGCTGTAAATGATCTCGCTAAGCAATAAATCTAAAACGGCAATCATAAATACAAGTGATATCACATAAAAAAGAGTGATATAGCAGTGCATACTCCGAGTGCCGTGTAAAAATCTGTCACTACTCTTAATGTTTCCAAAAAAGCTTGCAGTGAGGTACAGTATGTGAAAACTGCTTGGCGACCTGCAGTCATATATAAAACATATGTAGTATATATCAATTTAGAAAATTTGGGGAAATCCAAAAAATAAATTTTAAATAGAAAATTTGAGAAAATCGAAAAAATAAATTTTAAATTCTCATTACAGCACTTTTATAAATATTTGTCGGAGGAAGATCTATAATAAATCAGAAAGAGTTGTAAGACAAGCAGGAAATGGTGTGTAATTGTGGTAATCATCTATTATTACAATTATACTTTTCATTATTTTTAATATAAACTTTAATTAGATAAATGCGTTTAATAATACGCTTTTTCAAAATTAAAGGTAAAACTGGTAAAATGGATCCTGTTTATGACGGAATTATTTCTTAAACGACAAATGTCGTGTTTCCAGCATAAGGAATATTGTATAATACAATTGAAACCGAAGCCTAAATAGAACAGATTTTTTCCCAGTCATGTGCAGTTCCGTTTACGCACTCTTTTACTGCAATACAGCTCATATTCAAAATATTAGAATAATTGAGAAAAAGTAATAAGAAAAAAAATTATTTTTCATTTATTTATTTTTGATACAAAGTAAATGCAATTAAATTTCTTGTAAATAAAATCGGGAATGTTTAGATAAGATTTTAACATTTACAAAATATAAAATGCAGTACAATAAATTAGGTATACAGCTTTCTGAAACACATCAAAATATTAGAATAAAATTTAGATTGGTTCAAAATATTAGAGTATTTTATTTTACGCAACAATATTACCGTATGAATATGAAATAAATGGTAGTTAATATTTTGTAGCATTCTCTTTAGCTTTCATAACAGCGTACATTCGGTCTTGCATACTATATACAAGGTGTTTACTAACATTTCTATCAATATTAGCCTAAATAGACTTTATACGTGCCACTAACTCAGTTTTACTTGAAGGAGGAGTTTCTTGGAGTTTTTTCTTCATTATAGAACATAAGTTTTCGGTGGGATTAAGGTCTGGTGAGTTCTGGTGGCCAAGGAAGTACCTTAATGTTGCGTTGGCGGAACCAATTCTTAGTTGACACCGAAGTATGCGGTGACGCTAAATCTTGGTGAAGGATGAAATCATCTTCAAATAAATCTTCTGATGATGTAATCATGCAATATTCCCAAATTTCTTAATATATCTGAGAGTTAACCTTTTTGTTGACGATGCATAACTTTCCAGGTCCTTTTGCACTCATGCAACCCCAAACCATGACACTAGCAGAAAATGTTACGGAGCGTTTAACGCATTCTTTATCAAATGCATCTTGCTTCATTCTCCAAACTCGAATACCTTGATTACCATATGAAACACAAAACATACTTTTATCACTAAATAATATATTTTTCCAATCTTCTTCGCTCCATAAATGTCTTGATTTACACCAATTAAATCTTATACGCTTTTGTTTTGCAGTCATGAGAGGTTTTGTTTTCGGTACACGAGATTCAAACTTAAATTTATGGAGACGTCTTAATGTTGTCGATGTAGAAACCTCAACTCCTTCTTCTTTCCATTTTCGGCGCAAGAATCGCACCCTTTTAAAACGGTTTTTCTTAACCATACGCTTCAGTTTCCTGTCATATCAAGCAGATGTTTTTTGGTTTTCGGCCGCCATTTCGGCGATTATTTTGAAATTTTACATTTTTTTTAATATTCTGTTAGTATTTTACTAACGCTTGATTGCGAACAATGCAAATAATTCGCTATATAACATTGATTTTTACCGTGCCGATACAAATCAACCATACGAAGTTTAATAGATCATGGAATATCACTCACACGACCCATTTTAAGACGAAAAAGCAAACAAACTGCAAAAAGAATACTGTTTTTAAATAAAATCGTCTGAATTTAATAAAGGATGCCACCAGTTACGAATCGGCGATAATTAAAGGAGAATTAATGTGAAATATTCTAATATTTTGAACCACTTGAATAAATATTCTAATATTTTGACTTTTCAAAATAATTTTTTTTTTCGATTAATCTTTTCAAAAATGATATTAATTTTAAGATAATAAATAAGTTTAATCAACAATAAGTTCTTAATAAAAATATCATTTGCATGTTTAAATTACCAAACGATATTTTCAATTTGTAAAAAAACAGTAATTATTTTAATGTTATGAATATGAGCTGTATATCTTAGTTTAGTTAAAGTCTATTATTGTGTGCATTCGTATTAATATGCATATGATCATTATTTTTTTTTATTATTTTACAAACTCAAAATGTTTATATATTTACTTAGAAAATCCTTCTTGTAAAAGTTTTAATTTTCGTTCAAATAATGGTAAATAAAATCAACAAATCGATCCCACACATGATGAATATGAATAGACATGCAAATACCAGAAGCTTCAACTTTTTACAGTTTAATGGGATCAGTAATACTAGAAGAAAATTGTTAAATATATAGTCATATGTAAGTGTAGGAAGATCAAACATTATAAAAGCCTGCAGGTCGCCAAGCAGTTTTCACATATTGTACATCACTCCGAACCCTTTGGAAACATTACGACTAGTGATACATTTTTACACGGCACTCGGAGTATACACTTCTATATCGCTTCTTTTTTTATGTGATATCACTTGTTTTCATGACTGTCGTTTTAGATTTGTTGCTTGGCGGAATCATTTACAACGAGTTGTTTTTCATGAGATATTATTATTTGCACCGTTTTATAATTTGGCAGCGATACAAAAAATGACCTTTTAAAGAAATCAAATAAACCTCTACTGAAATGATGAAATTTTGATTAAAATATTTTTTTTAAAAAAATAGGAAAATTAGTCATATTAAAAAGTAATTGCACACCGTAAGCTTCTCAGTTATAGACCGGGATCCGGCAGTACAGACAATCACGTCATCGAGTTCACGGATGAAATTCTAGGACTAGTTAAATCTTGATTCGCATATTAAAACGCAATCAGTCTGCCAAGTCACAGCTTGGTGGAAAACACCTGAAAACTCGATTTTAGCGGCTCACTCGTAGGTTTACCATTGTGTTTTCCTGCACCAAAAGGTATGAAAACATGGAGGACTGGGAGCAGGAAAACACAATGGTAAACCTACGAGTCAGCCGCTAAAATCGGGTTTTCAGGTGTTTTCCACCAAGACATGACTTGGCAGACCGATTGCGTTTTAATATGCGAATCAAGATTTAACTAATCCCAGAATTTCATCCGTGAACTCGATGAGGTGATTGTCTGTGCTGCCGGCTCCCGGTCTATTATGTACCTGGAAAAGATTGTTAAAGTGCTATGCATAGTTTTTGCTGCTATAAAACTTTTTTAACCGAACAATTTTGGCCATTAAATATCTCTTAAAATAATTCTTCGAATAAACTGTTTTCTTCAGCGTGTTTATCTATATTTCTCTATAAAAGATAAGTATAAAGATTAATTTTCATATCTGTATACGCAATGGTTGTCTTAATATTAGTCTAGAAAGATCTCCGGCTACAAAAAAATCATTTACGGTGGAAACAGCATTATTTATTTATTTAGAATAGAGAGATAATTGATGCATAACAAAACTAATGCACAGATTTGTATACTTTTAGAAACTGAGCTCATATTAAAGTAATCATTAGTTTTTCATCATTTAGAAAAGCACGGAGTATTTTTAAATTTTGATGTCTCATGCATTATTTTCTTTATTTTTTTTTTTTTTTTTTTTTTTTTCGTGCAAACAAATTATATAATTTATATCAAAATATGCTGTACATAGGAAATGCATGTTTCATGTCGGTCGAAATGTATGAAATTTTTAAATAAAAAGAGAAAAATCTTAATTTGAACGACCGTCCTTGCCTTAATCTATCACTAAAAGCATCATCCTATTAGCTCATCTTGCTCTTCACCCTTTTAATCCTTTTTTGCTCCCCGCTCTCAAAAAGATGAAGGAGTGCATACATCCTTGAAGAGGCACTAGCGCCGCCGCGGTCGCACTGCGAACACGTTCTGGTAGAACTCCTCTGGAGTCGCGTGACGTTTTGTGTACAGGCAGGCGCCTGACGTCATCCGACGGGCACGTGAAGAGCAACAAACGATCGCAGTCAGAAAACGCGAAACATTCGCTGAGAGAAGAGTGCGCTCATTTCATTTGGTGTGCTCTCACAGATGTGATATGTTGTGTGTGTGCCCACAGATATAACTGTTAGAAAAGTGTACAATACTCTTACTTTTCACAAATGCTCGAAATGGATACCTTAGCGACGTGGGAAGAACCCCACAATCATAGAATGAAAGTCGAAAGGTGAGCATTAAAAAATATTTTTTTAGAGGATTTTTTTTTCTCTGTGGCAGGTCGTCAAATGATAATTTTATGTTTCATAAACAACGGAGTGATGTAACATAGGGATGTGAGGTTTAGTGGTTCCTAATTTGAAAGGAAAACACCTGATGATTGCATTAATTATATTTATTTTTAACACTCTTTTTTTTTTTAAACTCAACTTCATCTAAAAATTTTGTAGCGATACCGAATATATGCTAAACTTCCGTTTACTTAGTGGTTCATAATTAATATTTTTCTGTAATAACATTTGTGGTTTTACTTAATTTTTTTTTAACGAAAAGTTGGTAGGTATGCGAATGTGCTTTAGCGAAAGCCTTTTAATTGACATCGCTAAAACTAAAATGCATTTATTTATTTTCATTTTATAATTTATTTATTTATTTTATTTTTATTTTGTTTTATTTTACTTTATTTTTTTTATATTTTTATTTTATTTTATTTTATTTTATTTTATTTTTATTTTTATTTTTTTTTTTTGCTTAGAAAAAGAAAGGAAGGGATAGGAAGAAAAAGGGAGCGAGTGAAAGAAAAGAAACAGATACACAGAAAAGAATAATTTTAAATAGCACAGCATGTTGAATACTGCAAGAAAACCGAAAGTGCTAACATTGCTTTTTAATAGCAAATTCCAAAAAAAAAAAAAAAATTTCATCGGTATTTTATGATTTATTTTTCAGTATTAATATAGGGTTAGCATATGTGGGGTTAGTATGTGTTAGTATATGACCGTAATCACAAGGTAAATTAATGTAAATAAATGAAGGGCACGGGTATGCAAAGATTCATAAGATATTAGGTGACGACTAAATAATTGAAGGAATTCGAAGCCGGATCCTGCGGTGTAGGAATTTCCTCCTCCGTAGTAGCTTGTTTCAATGAATATTGGAGAATTAACCACCAATGATCTCACTCGTCGTGGTGATAAGATACTTAGGAAGAGGATGCTATTTGCAATGTAGTCTTTTCAGATCCGATTATTTTTTAATTCGGGTAAAATTAACTTTTTAGTGTAAAAAATTAAATGTAGCTATCTAAAAGGGAGGATTACTGAAATCTAACGAATATGCCAGCCGTTATTTTGAGTACTATTTATATGGCAGTATTGTACGGAAAGATGAAGAATCTTTGAAGACGTTTTGAAAATCATAGAATTAAAGTCGGCATTATTACGCCAACTGCAAAAAATGGACATTATAATTTCCCCCCAAATCCCGATTTGCCACTAAACCTTCTTTGGAACGGGTAACCCGATTTTACCAGCACCTGACTCTATCCGACTCGCGGGTCGACTCCGATCGCTTTTCAGCTTGAATATGGATGAGCCTTATCATGTTTACTTTTCTACATAAAAGATAAAATGGATATAAGATTTATGATTGTAAGCCATTTTTTTTCATAATTGTGTTAATTTATAGATCAATTTTCTTTGGTTTCGGGTGGACGAAATTTTTTTTGCCGGGTTCGGTTCAGTTTTGTTAGGCTGTACCCGATCCGCACGGGATTCTACTCCCCAGTACTTTTCCCTTCTTTTATTGTAAATGTTTGTTTCAGCCCGCAATTTTAAATTTTAAAAGCATGAATAAACACAAGAAACAAAAGTTTCAGCAATGATCTATAAAGCTTTGAGCATTTTTTTTTATTATAAATATTACTGAATGCTAAAATATAAATGAAGTTATAGTAAATGTAAAGACATATATTATCATTACTACACTCAAGTAATAACAATATTAATTTTAAAAACAGAATAATAATGTGTAAAGGCATGTACTATTACTAGAATGTCAGGCACGAAAAGGTTAATATTAAAGGAGAAAACAATTTTACCTTTTTTTAAATCTCGGATATTATGTGTGTAAATATAGTCTCCAAAGCGATGTTTCCAAACTTAATTAAGAGAAAGTAATAAATTAATTTAAAGGCATTAACATGATATTATTAGGATAAAGGGGGGGGGGGTTCCTTTCTTTTTCTTATTTTGGTAATAGGAAACTAGATTATGCAAAAAATTATGCTATCGGCACCACCCGTTCGAGACCGGCAGTTCTCGCACAAATTTCATTCGGTTAACACTACTTAAAAAAAAAAAAAAAAAAAAAAAAAAAAAACCCTTTACCTATATAATCGCTGAAATGCGCGAATTAAATAATAAAAATTTTACTTTTCTTCTTTACTTGTACCAAAAACAAATTTTGTACGCACATTTTGAAGGTCCCGAACGGGTGATACTGTGTAAAAATTTTTCAAGGAGAAATTAATTTTTCTTAAACCTAGTCTGTTACGGCCATGGCAGCATTATAAAAAGATGACTGTATTTCAAAGACATTCTGACAGTAAGCATCGGTGCTTTTTAACAATAGTTTACGCTTGGAGCACTCTCTTTTCCTTGTACAAATATGTGTGCGCTTGTTGTATTATTAGTAACAATCAGCCGCATCTGGCGGATTTTTAATTTAGAAATAATTGAATTCACACCAGAAAATTTTTGAATGGCAATTATTATTAATATTATTATTTTATATAATATTTATCACCTTATAAAGCCATTCAACTATTAATCCCTTAATTCTCGCTCCCGTCAATATCACGGGCTGAGGTATCGTTCGTTATTTCCCGCTCCCGTCCTATTTCCGGGCTGGAGATTTATTGCTGGAAAAAACTTCTGAAACCAGAAAAATTTAACTGGCATTTCGGAGTGAAGTCTTTGAATAATGTCGTTTGGGTTTGGCTTTTCCGCTGACTGTAATGTTGGGCTTTGTGTTGCATGTTTCGAAATATCTAACACTCAAAAAATTATTAATAATCAAAATTTAATGTATATATATTGTTTCAAATGTTATTTGTAAAAATGTGTGTGATGATGATAAATAAAGATCTAAAATGTGAAAAATAAAGGTTTTATTCGCATTAATTTGTACGGTGTAAAACAAACATTAAGACACAGAATTCTCGCATGCTGGCTTTTCTACAAATATGAATATTGTTCTATAACAACTTTTTTTTATTTAGAAACCTTATAATTATTCAATTTCTGTAATAAAATAAATAGGTACTTTTTTTTGTTTTTCCAAATATTAAGTGACCGTGAAGGGTTAAAATTACTATATCACCAGTAACTATTAAAACTTACTGGTGAGAATTCGGAATGCCTAAATAAAAAAAACTGCCAGATGCGGCAACACAGGTAACAACTGAGTTGACCATTTTACAACAAATTCATTTAACAATTTTTGGTTTATTTAAGTCTTAAAAAAATTACTTTCAAATACAGCGAAAAGTTTTACACTAAAATACTAGAGGAAGTTTGCCCATGCGGTAATCTGACTCGCACATTTCAAAAGGATTACATATTTTGAAGGTGGCAAAAGGGGAAAAAAAAGTATAAATTACGGCAAAACGTAAATTTCGAAAGGTAAAAGTGGGTTTTCAGTCGAGTTTAACAGAGAAATTTTTATTTTATATTTAAAAAAAAAAATTAATTTAATCAAATGAAAAGTCTGAAATTTGCGATCAATTTTAAATTTGAATTTACAACCTAGAAAATGCAGGCTATATTATAAATGATTGTGTTGTCATTAAAACATATATGTAACTTAATTTTAGTAACAAACTGCCAATCGGCACCCACAATTTTTTTTAACCGTTTCAGGGTCAAGTAATTGTGTTTCTCAAATGTTGAATTCACAACGGAATTTTCGAAATTTTTTTATTTCAGAATGAGGAAAACCTATTTTACAACATTTTTCCACAATATGAAAGTAAAATTTAATTAAAACTTTCTGGTGAAAATTTGAATTAAAATCAGGTGGCTCCTCAGGGGTTTAAATAAATTTTTGCTTTTATAATGTAATTCAATAAAATCAGTCAATTTGACTGCTATCAAGTATGCATACTAATTCTATTTGAAACAGAAATTTCTTTTAAAAAAAAAAGTGTTAAATGGATAAGTTGAAAGGCTTTAAATAAAAATTCTGGTGTACATTTTT
This sequence comes from Maratus speciosus, assembly GCA_963932465.1. NCBI lineage: Eukaryota > Metazoa > Arthropoda > Arachnida > Araneae > Salticidae > Maratus > Maratus speciosus. The sequence continues at coordinate 25,600,852 of OZ010790.1, read as the reverse complement.
TTTATAAAACGAGTGAAATTTCCAGCGCTTCTAATGTTAAATGAAGATTTTTAAGCAAATCTTTTTTTTTTTTTTAATCTCTCAACATTTTATTATCTTCAGTTTATTGTGAGTGACTGTTTGATAATCCAAGAAGTGGTGTTAATCTCCGTTACCTTTAGATGTTTTATAGTCTGCTATTACTGAACTTAAACTATTTCCTTTCGTGGAAAAAAGTGTAAGTGAGCAAGAGTTAATCTCTCTTGCCCCAAACCGGGCGCTATTTAAAAAAGGTCACTATCGGCATATTATCATAAGCGTTGACAAACTTCGCAATCGACGAGCCATTTTTCATTCATAAGAACAGATTTCGCCGGGGTTTTAGCAGTTAATTTGTATTCATCCTGCACGCACTTGGTTGGGAGTGAAAGAGCCTATTTTGTAATCTCGAGTTCACAGCAAGATTGACATTTAGTTTTTTAGGGCTGTGTCTTGTAAACAGCGATTTTTCTACAGGTGAACAGATGAATGCTTTGGTCGATTTAGAGCATTTTTGAACCATTTAGAGAAATTTGAAAATATTTAGAGAATTTTTTTAACCTTTTAGAGAAATTTGAAACTTTTTAGAGCATTTTTGAAACATTTAGAAAATTTTGTATATATTTAGAGAATTTTTTAACTATTTCAATTTCAGAACGCAAAAAAAAATAAGAAATATCAAAATTTTCTGGTGTTAATTTAAAATTTTTGAATTAAAAAAATCCACTAGTTTTCAGGACTGTGTTCTTTATTGTGTATTATTAGAATTTTTTTTTTATTGCTGAATAACTCAGTTAGTATTATGGTATTTAACAGGAAAATGGTAAACATATAAATATATATAGCTTACATTATTTTGTTCCAGATGTACGTGTCGTGAAATAAACTTAGTGATCACGTATCCCTGTCATCCTGAGTTCATTCACCAAATCGCCATAGCAGTCTTTCTTGCGTCTAATTTGCAAAATATATAACCATTTACTTTTCAATCATTTCGCCATTAAAATGGAAATGCAAACTTATTTTCACATTGACGAAAAAAGTCTTCCAAGATAATGAATTCATATTATCCCATAAATCCACAGAAATGAGTTTCCATTCTATAGTACTGATGGAATCAGAAAATGTATGCTAAAGAGTCTTTAGAAAAAGTAGTATTTTGCTGATAACTCGCTAAATTTCAATCGGACTAAAGTATGGAAAGTTCAGTGTCCTTTAAATTCTGAACAACAATTGCACACCGAAAGATTAAAACATTACGTTTGCCTTTTCAATCTTTGCAATAATTTTCATGCTGTATTTTGGATAAAAAGCTGCTAATTGCACCAAACGACGTCGATCGTTTGCGTAAAAAGTGTTCTAGTTTTTAAAAAAATGCCTTCATCCTATTCAAAACTTTTTCATCACTCAATTAACTGTTCTAAAGTTTGTCCTTGTTTTAAATTTAGTCGCTTTTTTCTGCTCTCAGATAAGTTTAATATCTGTAATATAAATAAGGCAAAATTTACTATTAAATTTTAGTGATAAAGACAAAGCATAAATGTTAGCAGATATGCTAATTATTATGTGCATCTCACTATAAGATGTATGTTAAATGAGGCAAAATTTACTATTAAATTTTAGTGGTGGGTAGAAACCGTAAAAGTTGGCAGCTGTGCTAATTATTATGCACATGTACATATAATTATAAGACATACAATAATTCGGCATAGATGTGCACGATAAATTACGACACAAAATAGCAATACCTACCAAATACTTTGTCTGAAATAATACGAAGTTAGCAAACACAATTATTGGAACGTGTAAAAATTCTCATTATATTGTGTTTGCGCTTGATCCCTTCTCCTGTCTAGACTTCGCTTGGAATAAAAAAGAGTGACCCAACGCACGCAAAACATTTCAATAATTTTTAGTCATTCTCTTAGTTTTGTATGACGACTTCTAGCTCTTTCTAAGGCATAGTAATTATGTGGATAAAATGTTGAAATAATTGACTGGCGTCAGAATTTATGATCAAATTGTTTAGAAAATAAATAAAAACTTTTCACGTGTGTTAGAAAAGCAAAAATTTATTCTAAAAAATCTAGCGCTATTTTGGCAGTTTGATATCAAAATGAAGCAGCATAAATAATATTCCAGGGCCTTTCAAAAGTTCAATGGCAGGAAAGCACTGAGATTCGTATGTAAAACGGTACTGCCTTTAAATAATTGACGAAGGATAATGAGTGCTGTGTAGAATTGGCATCTAAAACTATATTAAGTAATTTCCGTTCGAAAAAAAAAAGAAAAGGGACTAGCCAGATAAGCCTGGCAATAAATGCCTTTCAATCAATTTTGCTGATTTGTTTCTAAGGATATTGCTGTATAGTTAACAGTAAGTTTTCCTCAAATAATAGCTTACAATATTTATATTAGTTGAGAAAAAAAATATTTTCCGGATTTCGGAAAAAGTCACTTATCTCAAAAACTGCTCCACCGAATTCCATGGAATTAAAAAATAGTTTCTGGAGTTTGGAAAATATCACTTAAAAATATTTTCTGGATTTTGGAAAAAGTCACTTATTTCAAAAACCGCTGCACCGAATTCCATGAAATAAAAATATATTTTCTGGATTTTAGAAAAAGTCAGTTATCTCAAAAACCGCTGCGCCGAATACCATAAAATTACAACGTGCTGTAAAAGTATCAAAGTCTTAGCAATTTTTTTTTCATAATTTTATTTCTGTATAAAGTGTATCTAACGATAATAATTTAAAAAGTTAAAACCATATTTTATAAGTCGAAAACAATCACCCTGCTTTTTGGTGTTGCTTTTGTTTTTTCAGAGTGCGTGCAGTTTTACCACACTTTTTTAATAGAATTTTTCGGCTTCTGTAATTAAAAGAAGAATATTACAAATTTTAAAATTAAAGCATGTGATTCCAAATTTTGTGATTTAAATATCAAATAGAAAATTTCTAATCTCAAATAGACTCCTTGGAAATTCCAACTAAAAATTGTAGGGTTTGTACCACACTTAAATATTTAGGGATGCATTTGTAAAAATATTTAAAAAGAAAAAAAGAGAGGCGTGGCTTAAAAAGTAAACATTTGTTTCAAATAACAGATTTGAATATTGAATAACTCCTTCAAAATTTTGCCCATTGACACATTTGATCATTATCCTATGAATTATACTACAACGTATCAAAATTTCAGCCAATTCCACACACTCCCGTATAATTTGTAGAGATCGACCGAAGATTCGGTTTCGTTTTCGGACCAAAATCTGAGTTTCGCCGAAAATTCGTGCTCTACGAAAATATTGCCCGAAATTCGGCCAGACCGAAACTCAACCGAAACTACCTATACTCCAAAAATCGCGTTTCTTCCCTCGGAAATTTGCAACATTACTCATAGCTTTATCGACACAAATGAGACACTATTTATTTATTGCTATGAACTTCACTGTTTATACTAGATTAATTTTAACACAATTATTCCAATTGGTAAATAAATCATATTAGATGTAAATTTCCAACTGGGTGAAAAATGTCCGGAAAATGTCCGTCCACCAGATTCGTCCGGGATAGCTCAGATGGCAGAGCACTGGCGGTTTCAGCCAGGAGATCCCTGGTTCAAATCCTGGTCCGGACATGTTTCGTTCAGTTGGAAATTTACATCTAATATTCACTGTTTATAGTTATAAGTCATGACTGACTCGAGACTTGAGTGCAAATTATAATCCAAGCAGTGCATATATGACCAAAATTTGAAGACACTTTTCGCTCATTGCAGACTTAACAGTAATAGAAATTTTTTGTTGAAACCGCACAAGTGTTTAGGATGCTCTTTGAGAAAGCTCTACTATAACAGATGATCATTTACGAAAATCATTATAAACGATAAATCGAGGTATGTATACCTAAAACATTCTTTAATTAGATGAAATTCGTATAATTAGAAAATCATTCTGTGTCGTTGATGAATTAATTACATTTTATTTTATAGGAAAATAGAAAGTTTTGGTCAGAGGCACAGAGAGTCAACTTGGGCCACACATATAATTAATTAATAACTATGTATATTTAATAAACACATATAATTAATTAATAATTATGCATATTTATGTATGAATTAATCACTTTAAAAAATTGGGCATTTTCGTTTTCGGCCTAAAATAGGAAGATTACCAAAATCCGGTTTCGGCCTTAAAAACCTGTGTCGGTCGATTCTAATAATTTGTGTGGAAATCTTTATGGTCAACAAAATAGCAACATCTGAGTAATAAATCAGAAAAATTATCATAGGTATAATTTACACACTCATTAACCAAGAGTTCGCACATTTTCACCAACAAATTTTAATAGAATTTTTCGCCATATTTAACTGCAGACAAATATTGTAAATTCTGTGAATGAACGTTTCGATTACGAATTCTGCAATTTAAATGTTAAATAGAAAATTTCTGATCTTAACGCTAGAACCGCGGGAAGTTTTACTCAAGTTTTAAAAAATATATTATTTATATTTGACATATTTGTTTAAATTATTTTTATGCAGTATATATTTAACTTAATTTATAAAGAAATTTCTGGTTCGAATCGACATCTATTCATTTGGTAGGGGTCAAAACGATCCCTTATCGCGGTTCTAGTGTTAAGTAACGGTTGGAGACAGTGTTGCCAGTGGGCTACTTTTTTTAAATTCAGATTTCTTGATTGACACCACTTTTTTGAAACTGTAAAATTCACTTTGGTTTTGCCTTAATTAATATGTCATTAAATAAGGCACATTTTACCATTTCAAAAAAGTGGTGCCAATCAAGTATCTGATTTTTAAAAAAGTAGCCCATCTGGCAACACCGGTTGGAGACTCCTTGGAATTTTCAGAGTGTGCTAATCTTGAGTAACTAAAAGTACATTATTAACTTGAACGCGAATTTATTTCAAATCAAAAGCTTTACAAATATTGTGGTAGTAGAAAAGTTTTAAGTAATTTAAGTCATAAGACTATGTTGTAACTCGTTTTTACTGATTCACACAAAAAACTCACGGTGAACTAGAGTTGTCATATTACTTTTGGATATATTTGATATATACTTTGTTATATTTACTACTGGAAGAGATAAAAATTATATACAATACTTTTAACATTAAAAAAACTTAGATTTCTGGGGCTGTGAGTAATTCAGAATTTCAGCATTAGCGAAAGGAAATTTGAAATTCAAATCCGGATACGTTGCACTTTTTGCGGCCATAAATGAAATTATTTTGTATTCCAGCAGTTGCCACAAGAGCGGATCTCTCTCTTTATGTGTGTGTGTGTGTTTCTTTCTCTCACGTGTTTGTAACACGTGGAAAGCAACGGTAGAAAAGGAAGGGAGTTGCTGCTTTTGGCGTACAGCCAGCAAGAGACCTTGTGAAAGAGGAGAATAATTCGATCCTAACCATATTGCGTTTTAATTGGCGGTTTTAGGGGTTAATTTTCGTCTCTGAATTCGTTCTCTGTAAAATTAAGTGGCGTGATTAATGTACGTCTGGGTTACTAATTCTTGCAAATTTTCATTTCTAGGAAGTGCAAATTTTGTTTGTTATATTCATGAATGGGTTATGCTTGAAATCTTAACTTAATGAGCATTTTAATTTTATTTTTTAATATTAACTGCAAGTGTTAATCATTAATTTTTTCACATAAGTTTCGCCGTAAATTATATATTGTTACATTTTATTTTTGAAAAACATTATACAGTGAGCAATAAAAGTATTTGCACGCAGACGATTTTTTGCATAAGTAACCATAGAAAGCAAATTTGATACTATTCTCTTAATTATTCATTTATTTAAACAAGAAGAAAATAAAAATAACTACCCATTTTCCTTAAACAGTAATATTACACATTTAAAAAAATAAATTAATATTTGCTCATACCAAAAAAGTATTTGCACAAGAAGCATTGACTGTTAAAAAAGGCATTAAATGTGAACATTATGCAAATGTTTAGCATATCAGTCCCGCAGTACATTAGCCCCGCACTTTGAAGTCACGTAATATATTAACTGGAGCAGGGATTCTGGGGAGTTTTTGTTCTAATGGCGCCGAAAACGTGTGAACTGTCTGTTGCTACCCGTGAGAAGATTATATTTCTTCACAATTCTGAATTAAGTTTCCGAGGAATAGGTAAAAAATTAAATCTAAACTTTTCTAGTGTTCGTTATGTAATTAAGAAGAAAAAAGAAACTGGTTCGACAATAAATAAGCCGCGAACTGGGCGTCCAAGAAAGCTAAATACCAGGCAAAGGAGAGCCATCATAAAAGAATCTTTAAAAAACCCTTTTCTAAGTGCTCGAGAATTGGCTGTTGATGTCGCTTCAACGTCGGGAACAATAGTTACACCACAATCAATTAGAAATATTCTTCATGATGCAAATATTCGAGGAAGAGCCCCTCGAAAAAAACCATTTATTAGTGAAACAAATATGGTGAAAAGACTTTAATTTGCAAAAGCTATGTCAGAAAACCACTAGAGTTTTGGAAAACTGTTATTTTTTTCCGATGAAAGCAAGTTCAATATTTTTGGCTCAGATAATAAGAAAACTGTATGGCGAAAGCCAAATGCTTCTCTTCAAATTAAAAACTTGAAACCAACTGTAAAACATGGCGGTGGTCATGTAATGATTTGGGGATGCATGTCTTTTAACGGAGTTGGCGAAATGACCTTTATTGAAGGCAATATGAATGCTAAACAATATATTAATATATCGCGAGATCATTTATCTAATAGTGCTCTGAAATTAGGAATTCCTAATTCATATTATTTCCAACAGGATAACGATCCGAAACACACTGCATATATTACGAGGTTATGGTTGCTTTATAATGTAAAAAATCAATTGAAAACGTCACCACAATCACCAGACCTCAATCCGATTGAAAATTTATGGCATATTTTGGACGTGAAAATAAGGAAAAAGAAAAATTCTAACAAATCAGAACTTAGCAAGCTTTTAGGGAAGAATGGCTACAAATCAGCAGTGAAACAGGTCACAAATTAATAGAATCAATGCCCAGACGATTACAAGCTGTAATTGAAGAAAAGGGCATGCATACTAAATATTAGCACTGTTTTTAACTTATAAATAATTCCTCTAGTTCTATTTTTATTGCTAGTGTGCAAATATTTTTTTGGCAGTACAAATGCTACTTTTTTATGTTTTCATATTTTAAATATAATTATTAAGTCAGATATTAAATATGTTTATTTGTTTTGTAAAAGTGTTGGTATTTTTAATTCTTAGTTGCTTTTTATTTATTTATACATATGCTACAACAAATTTACCTGATGTGCAAATACATTTTTTGCTCGCTGTACCTTGTTTTTCTGTCTCAGTGGATTTTTTCTGTAAGGAGTTTCAATTCTCGTCTGACTTTTCACTCTTTTCACATTTTCTGTTGGCCCTTAAATGCACGAATTACTCTTTTAGAATTGTGTTTTTTATTCTTATGTTAAAGATTAGACACCAGAAATTTTAATACAGATTTTTAACTTTATTTAGTAGCATATTTTTGAAATTTTTACGGGATTAATATTTCTACATAAATATAGTGGTTGCTAAGAGCTCAATTTATTTATTAAAAGTTAAATAAAAAGTGATGCAGTTATGCATCATTATGCATTTAAGGGTTAAAGACGAAAAAAAAAACGAGTTTTTTGTTTGTGTCTCACGTTATGGGCATTGCTTTTACGTAATGTAAGTCAAACCATTTAATAAAAAATACCTAACAGCTACAGAATAAATTCATCGCGCATGTCTATGAATTGATAACAATAACTTCTTTTACAATATGAATTCATTTATATTAAAAGCGAGAGCACATGTTTTGTTGTGGTTGTTTTTGCACTCTACAAGAGTAATGTCCACGGGCGGAGTTCATCGTTAGAAGTTGACAGCAATTGGCAGCCAAGTTAGCGCAGAGTAACCAACTGTTCTGCTATTTTTCCTGAGTCTGACCGAATTCAAATAAATATTGTTTCGTGTTTTAGCGTGGTATTTACAGTGAAACTCGTTTAAGATACGCCCGCTTAAGATACGATCCCGCTTAAGATACGAATTATCTTCGGTCCCTTGAAAAATGCCTATTAAACCTGTGTAAAATTACCCGCTTAGTATACGTACGCATAAGATACGATCCCGCTTAATATACGAAGAAAATTTGTCCCTTGATGTAAAAAAACCCGCTTAATATACGAAATGGTGCTTATATAATCCGTTTATCACGTGTCTTTAGGACAGAATAGCTCAAAAGAGCAACTGAATTGTGCTCGAGTCTTTGTCTTGGCGCCTTACCCCCCCTCCCTCCCCGTTTCTTCTTCCCCTTATAAGTTCGAAGTCCCTGTGGAAGAATCGGGAAAGTTCTCCTTAACGTCATAATCACGTGATGTGACGCAGCTCCAAACCGTGCCTTCGCACAGGGCCTGTTTACGGAATAGGCCCGTGAAGCCTGTGCTTACCCATTGAAATACAAAAGGGCCCCCAATTTTACTTTTCAAAACTAATTTTTAGAAAAAAGAAACTTAATCAGGGTAAAAAATGCATTTTTTCTAATGAAACTTTTTTTTTCTTACTATGTGGCAATTTGTAAATCACAAAAGATATTTTGAAGTTCAAATATTTTCAACTGTAGTTGCATATTTGTCATTTAGAAAATAAATTGGTTATTTAAAATTAAACGTATAATAATATTAAAAGTGTTGTTTACTCTAAATTTTGATGGTAAAATTTCAAATTATTTAAGCATACGAAAAGGGGATTTAGTAAATAAAAAAGCAATTTGTAGAGTAACAGGGGGTCCCCCTGTGTGACGTTGGGCTTCCCTTACTTCCAAGTGTTAAGCGGGCCCTGCCTTCGCAGCGTACTCCGATCTAGGGGAAAATCCCTAGATATAGGGAAACTCAAGCCTATTTAGGGAATTCCTTCTTATTTCTAGGGAATTTTTAGAAGACTAGCAATATTTTCTTGAAATCCAATGGAAAAAAAAAGGATTTTTTTTTAGACTTCTGTGTTTTTCTGGCAATGAACATGATAGATGGAAGAGGAAGTAAAGAGATGGGCAGGGGGGATAAATTGTCTTTAAGCAATTCTTTCGCTAACAGAGGGTGGGGGGAGGTTGTTTTTCTATAACACAAATCGGTGTTCATGAATCTCGTAAGTGATTCAGCCAGGCCGTTACAGCCAATCGAAATGCAGAATTTTTTCCATTCACGTGACTTTAGAATATAGGGAATTTTTATTCCGTAGTCTAGGGAAAAAGGGAAAACCTATCTGAGAACACTGTGCCTTCGAAACCTCTGTACCGGCAAAGCTGTCGAAAGGGCATTGCGTAAATCTAGTCTTTTGTTTATCCGCTGAATAGTAATAGGGGTAAATAATGGATGAGCAACTTAAAGTAAAAAGAAAACCACTTTCTTTGACTGAAAAACTGGATGTGTTAAGGAAATACGATGCCGAGAATGTGATAAACAAGACAGTCTTTGCCAAATCTGTGGGAATCCACGAGTCAACTCTTCGAGCTCTGTTAAAAAATAGACAGAAACTGGAAAGCAGTGCATCAGCTGGAGGCTCTAACAGAAATAAAATTAAGGTGGCAAAATTTGAAGAATTGGAGAAGATTTTATTTCAGTGGTTCACCCAAACCCGATCGATGAACATCCCAACTAATGGATCATTGATTAAGGAAAAGGCCTGCGAAATTGCTATACGTCTTGGGGTGGATTTCACCCCTAGCAATGGTTGGCTAGACCGCTTCAGACAAAGATACGGCATAGTTTATAGGAAGGTATGCGGAGAGTCGACAGCTGTGAATGTAGATGATGTCAATTGTTGGAAAACTGACGTGCTCGCGCCGCTATTGAAAAAGTACTCAAGATGCAATATTTACATGTCGACGAGATGGGTCTTTTTTTTTAAAAATTAATGCCAGATAAAACTATGGCGTTTAAAGGTGAGAAATGTTCTGGTAGCAAACTTAGCAAAGAACGTATAACTGTTCTTGTTGGTTCAAATATGAGCGGAACAGATAAATTAAAACCCCTCGTCATCGGCAAGTCGCGGAATCCTCGCTGCTTTAAAAATGCTAGAAATCTGCCCTGCGATTATGAAAGTCAAGCCAAAGCATGGATGATAGGCGATATATTCGTTAAGTGGATCCGCAAGTTCGATGAACGAATGAAAAAGGAGTCCAAGAAAGTATTGTGTCTCGCCGACAACTGTCCCGCCCATCCCAAGGATATCCCCGGTTTACAAAACGTCGAACTAGTCTTTTTACCCCCTAATGCAACTAGCGTTGTTCAACCTATGGATCAGGGCATAATTCATGTTCTCAAAATGAAATACAAAAGTCGTGTAGTTGTACGTCATCTGCACCAAATAGATCATCGTGAAAAGGATCTGTCCTGCCCAACCTGTAAGCCTATTAACCTCTTGGACGCCATGCATTTCCTGAGAGCGTCCTGGGAAGACGTAACATCAACCACCATTGTGAACTGCTTCTGTAAGCCTTTGACGTCGATGGCACTTTTCGAAACGTTGACATCGCAGAAGAGGAGCAGTATCAAGAAGCATGGGCGTACCCAAGGGGGGGGCTGATGGGGCTACAGCCCCCCCCGAAATTTTCGAAAGTGATATGAAAAAGTGCTGCTTTTTCCTCTTTCTTTTTTGGAAAGTTTTAATTTTTTTCAATCATACAGCGGACTAACCATTCTCATTAGTCCCATATTAGTCCACATTGACAACAAAGAAGAGAAAAGGGGCAGAAGGGGTTACAGACCCCCCCCCCCTCCACCCGGAATAGTCGAAAAATTAAATGAAAAAGTAATTTTTCCTTACTTTTTTAAGATAAATCTGTAATTTTTTCTTCTGTCATATAGCAAAATAGACATTCTCGTTAACACCATATTAGTCCACATTGGCATCACAGCATACCAAAAGAGGGGGAGGGGGCTGATGGAATTTCAACCCCCTCCTCTCGAAATGGTTGAAAATGAAATGATAAAATAGTTCTGAATTTTTTCTGCTTGTTTAAAACCCATTAAGGACTAGCGTTACCATATGGTCACAGCATAGCTGTCAACCCTTTTGCTGTTTGAATACCAGTAATGAAGAACAAAAATTTTCATTTAATTCAGAAATGTCTTTATTTAATTCAGAAATGTCTTTAATGTCAGAAACTCTGCTATAAAATAAGAGAAAAATTTCTTTTCTGGAAAAGTGGTGCGAAATGTAATTTTTGTATTTAAAAAACAAAAAATAATTCCGTCTTTAATGGGTTAAGATAAATTTGCATTTTATCCCCTATCGTTCAACAGACTATACGCTTCCTTCACCATATAGTTCCATAAGAGTCCATATTGACACCAAAGAAGGGAAAGGGGGCTGACGGGGTTACTGCCCCCCCCCCAAACCAGAAATAGTCGAAAAATTAAATGGAAAAAGTGGTTTTCCTTACTTTTTAAAGATAAATCTGTAATTTTTTTCTTCTGTCATACAGCAAAATAGCCATTCTCGTTAACTCCATATTAGTCCACATTGACATCACAGCATACCCAAAGATGGGGAGGGGGTAGTTGGAATTACAGCTCCCATCCTCTCCAAATAGTAGAAAATGAAATGAAAAAATAGCGCTGATTTTTTTTCTGTCTGCTTGAGATAAATTTGCATTTTCTCCCCTATCATTCAAGAGACTAGCCACTCCCTTCACTGTAGTTCCATATTAGTGTACAGTGACACCACGTTATACCCAAAAATATAGAAAGGGGCTAATGGGGTTACAGCCCTCTCCCCAAAAAGTCGAACATGAAATGAAAAAGTGCTGATATTTTTCTTTTTATTTGAGATAAATTTGTATCCCCCCCCCCTATCATTTAACAGACTAGCCTCTCTCTTCTCTTTAGTTCCATACTAGTACACAGTGGCACCACATTATACCCAAAGAAGTGAAAGGGGCTAATAGGGTGCCCCCTTCCTAAATAGTCTAAAATGAAATGAAAAAAAAAAGGCTGAATTTTTTCTTCTTGTTTGAGATAAATTTGTAATTTTTCTTCTGCCATACAGCGAAATAGCCATTTTCGTTAAATGCATATTAGTCCACATTGACATCACAGCTTACCAAAACAAGGGAAGGCGGCTGATGGGCTTACAGCCCCCTCCTGCCAAAATAGCCGAAAAAAAATTGCTTTTATTGCTTTCTGTTTGAGATAAATTTGCATTTTTTTCTCCTATCATTCAACAGACTAGCCACACTCTTCTGTTTAGTTCCATATTAGTGCACAGTGATGCCACATTACACCCAAAGAAGAAGAAAGGGGTTGATGGGGTTACAGACCTCTCCCAAAATAGTTGAACATGAAATGAAAAAAGTGCTGTTTTTATTTTCTTTTTGTTTGAGATAAATTTGTAATGCAATTGTTTTCAGCAATACAAGGAACTAGACTTTCTGGCTAGTTTCACATCAGCGCATAGTTATACCACAGTATACCTAATGAGGGGAAGGGGGCTGATGGAGTTATAGGGCCCTTTCGAAATAATCAAAAATGAAAAAAATCCCTGTTTTTTTTTCTTTCTTTTGAGATAAAATTTAATTTTTTTTCTGCGACGCAGCTATTCTGGTTAGTCCCATATACTAGTGCACAGTGATGCCCCAGCATACACCCAAAGAAGTCGACGGAGGTTATGAAGTTACAGCTCCATTCCACCTCCGAAGAGATCGCAGTGAAATGAAAAAAAGGCTGATATTCCTTCTTTTTCAGATAAATTTGTTTTATTTTCTGGCATGCCACGAATTTGTTTCTCTTGTTAATCCAATATCTTCCTCAGTCCTGCGACCAAATTTACTTGAACCACAAAATCAATTTTCAAATGACTGAAAAATAGCTCCATGCCTGTTTTATTGGATAAATGAAAACGTATATGGTCAGTTCAAGAGACCTACAAGTAAATTCGACAAATCTAAAAGTAGTTTAATTTAAGGAGTTTTTTAATTTCGCTCACAGTCGGCGGGTGCCAAGATTGTCAATGCGGAAGTATATTAATGTACAGTAACACTACAGCTAATCGGAAGTCGATTTCGATTAAATCGGAAATCCGGTGCGGAAGAGTTGACTGTACTTAAGTACTTAAATGTAGCTTATTAATTTTCATTTTTCAGTCGTATCTCCATGCAAAAAAATTGTGTTTTTTCCACGCTTTCTTGACGCAATTTGCGTTTTTTCCGCAGTCCTTTGAAGAAATTCACGTTTTTTTTTTACGCACTCCTTCGTCCAAATTTGCGTTTTTTTTCGTGATCCTGTCGAAATTTGTGTTTTTTCCGCGTTTTTTTCGACGGGTTTTTGATGAAACTCAAATTTTTTCGCAGATTTTTGCCGAAATTCACGTTTTATTTTACGAAATCCTTCGTTGAAATTTGCTTTTTTTCCGCGGCTTTTTGACGAAATTCGATTTTTTTTCTCGTCTTTTTGATGAAATTCGCTTTTTTTCTATTGCTCTTTGACGAAATTTGCGTTTTCTTTGACGAAAGTAGCGTTTTTTTCGCAGCTGTTTGACAAAATTCACTTTCTTTTTTCGCAGTCTTTAAATGAAATTTACGTTTTACTGTGGCTCTTCTTTGTAACCCTGCTTTTTCTTTTTTTTTTGCGATCTTTAACGAAATTCGCATTTTTCCCGCTTCCCTTTGACGGAATGCGTGTTTTTTTAATGATGCTTTGTCGAAATTTGCGTTTTTTCTGCGGCCCTTGGACGAAATTCGCGTTTTTTCCGAGGTCATTTGCCGGAATACGCGTTTTTTTTACGCAATCTTTCGTCGAAATTTGCGTTTTTTCCGCGAATTTTTGACGAAATTTCCGTTTTTTCTCGTCTTTTTGATGAAATTCGTTTTTTTTTTGGGATCCTTTACGAAATAAGCTTTTTTTCGCAGCCCTTTGACGGAATGCGTGTTTTAAGCGATCTTTTTTCAAAATTCGTGTTTTTCCGCTACCTTTTGATGAAATTCGCATTTTTTCGAGATCCTTTTATCGAAATTTGCTTTTTTTTCCACAGCCTTTTGACGAACACGTTTTTCTGTGGCTCTTCTTTGTGACCCTGCTTTTTCTTTTTTTTTGCGATCCTTTAACGAAATTCGCGTTTTTTCCGCTTCCCTTTGACGGAATGCGTGTGTTTTTAGCGATCCTTTGTCGAAATTTGCGTTTTTTCTGGGGCCCTTTGACGAAATTCGCTTTTTTTCTGTGGTCATTTGCCGAAATTCGCGTTTTTTTTATGCAATCTTTCGTCGAAATTTGCGTTTTGTCCACGGCTTTTTGATGAAATTTGCACTTTTTTCTCGTCTTTTTGATGAAATTTGCGTTTTTCTGCGGCCTTTTGACGAAATTCACGTTTTTTTGTGTATCCTTTTGACAAAATTTGCGTTTTTCCACTTTCTTTTGAAGGAATGCGTGTTTTTTTAGCGATCCTTTGTCGAAATTTCCGTTTTTTCTGTGGCCTTTTGACGAAATTCGCGTTTTTTCCCGAGGTCATTTGCCTAAATTCGCGTTTTTTTACGCAATCTTCGTCGAAATTTGCGTTTTTTCTTTGGATTTTTGACGAGATTCGCGTTTTTTTCTCGTCTTTTTGATGAAATTCGCATTTTTTTGCGATCATTTACGAAATTAGCTTTTTTGTCGCAGCTCTTTGACGGAATGCGTGTTTTAAGAGATTTTTTTTTTCGCGTTTCCCGCGACTTTTTGATGAAATTCGCGTTTTTTCTGCGGCCCTTTGGCGAAATTCACGTTTTTTTTCGAGATTCTTTGCCGAAATTTGCTTTTTTCCGCGGCTTTTTGACGAAATTCACTTTTTCCTCAGCCTTTTGACAAAATTCACGTTTTTCTGTCGCCCTTCTTTGTGGCACTGCTTTTTCTTTTTTTTTGCGATCCTTTAACGAAATTTCGCATTTTTCCGCTGCCCTTTGACGAAATGCATGTTTTTTTAGCGATCCTTTGTTGAAATTTCCGTTTTTTCTGCGGTCCTTTGACGAAATTCGCATTTTTTTCTGTGGTCATTTGCCGAAATTTGCGTTTTTTAGTCAATCCTTCGTCGAAATTTGCGTTTTTCCTCGGCTTTTCGGCGAAATTTGCTTTTTTCTCGTCTTTTTGACGAAATTCGCGTTTTTTTCCGCTTCCCTTTGACGAAATGCGTGTTTTTTAGCAATCCTTTGTCGAAATTTGCGTTTTTTCTAAGGCCCTTTGACGATATTCGCGTATTTTCTGTGGTCATTTGATGAAATTCGCGCTTTTTCGGTGGCCGTATGACGAAATTCGTGTTTTTTTGCAATCCTTTGTTGAAATTTGCGTTTTTCTGCGGCTTTTTCACAAAATTAGCGTTTTTTCTCCTCTTTTTGATGAAATTTGCGCTTTTCTGCGCCCTTTTGACGAAATTCACGTTTTTCCATGTCCCTTTGACGAAATTATCTTTTTTTGCGATCCTTTACGAAATTAGCTTTTTTTTCGCAGCCCTTTGACGGTATGCGTGTTTTTAGCAATCTTTTTTCGAAATTCGTATTTTTACCGCAAACGTTTGATGTAATTCGCGTTTTTTCTGAGGCCTTATGACGAAATTCGGGATTTTTCTGTGCCCATTTGACGAAATTAGCGTTTCCTCCGCGAGCATTTGACGAAATTTGACTGTTTCTTCGCAATCCTTTGACAAACTTCGCATTTTATCCGTGGCCCTATGACAAAATTTCGGCTTTTTCCTTTTCGAATCCTTTAAAAAAATTGGAGATTTACAAAATTTGACGATTGATGAAATTGTTTTTTTCGGCGACCATGTCAAAAATCGCTATTTTTTCAAGTCCAAATTTTTGGACTAGACAAAATTTTTCAAATTTTCGGAAAATTCGGAACAAAGTCACCCCTGCCCCCCCCCCCCCTCCTTGCTACGACCTTATTGACAAAAATGATTTCTGTTTATAACACAATTCAACGTGTTTCGTAAGATTTAGAACATTATGGAAATTTAAGTCAGCCCCCCCCGAAAAAAAATCCTGGGTACGCCACTGTCAAGAAGAATGCGAAGATTGGGACTCATTTGTCGAAATTGACGATCAGCTTGTAACATGTGAAGTTCGTTCTATCCCGGATATAATCGCGAATGTCAAAAGTTCCGATGAACCTAGGCCTTCAGAAGAAGAAGTAGATGACGCGGGAGAAGAAACGGATGTGCCAGTCATACCATCATTCGCATCTGTAATGAGCTCATTCAGCTTACTTCGACAGTACGCCTCTTCGATGGATGCTGGTCCCTCTGTCGAAGATTTTATCTACAACATCAACAAGGCAGAAAGCTTCGTGATAAAATTTCGCCCTAAGTTGCACCAAACCAAGGTAAACGACTTTTTTCCAACAAATTAAAACTACTTCACGTAATTTAATTTAGATAATGTAACAAATAATTATTGTTCCTTGCATACATTTATTTTGTCTTTCTAAAAGTAATTATGAAAGTTTGTTATTTTTCCTGTTTAAGTATGTAGTGTATTTTAGTTTGTTTTCTAAAGATTAACAAAAATTTCGTTTTATTGTCTTTTTATAATTTGACATTTTAATTTTGTTATTGTACAAACGTGACTCAATAAAATTTTTGAGAAAAATAAAGTAATTCTTTATTTCAAAATTTTAAACTTAAATTTTCTATAATATCTAAAAATTGTTAGAAATGGGTAAAATGAGAGTTATAAATGGTTAAAATACGTTAATAACAATGTGTACTGCCTTTATATGCATTATTACTCGGGAATCTATGAAATCCGGATAAGATACGATCCCGCTTAAGATACGAAATGCTCTCGGTCCCTTGATTCGTATCTTAAACGAGTTTCACTGTATTTGAATTTTGATTACTAAATAAATTTTCTGGTCAAAACATGTTATTTGATTTAGGTCGAATTCCGGAAGAATATCTTCAAGTTGTCAACTCTGCTAATATATTAATCCTTTAATTGCGGGCCAGGAGTGGAAATTATTTTTATAATGCAATCGTATTACAATATATAAAAAAAATTTATTTGATATAATTTTCTCTTGAAAATATCCTAATTTAAGTGTATTATTCTTCAAAAAGTAGTACAAATAGAATTTAAAAAAATAGTCCACTGCAACATATATGCCAAAGGAATTAATTGCCAGTGAACGTTTATTTCTTATTCCAACTTATGCATTCAAGCGTCTGTGAATTGGGACCGGGTTAGTAGTTTAACTCCTTGAGGGGCGGTGGAATAAATATATCCCACCTAATTTAAACAAGATTCTCACCAGAAAATGTTAACTAAATTTTATATTTTAAACTGTGCAGGAAAATGGTTGAAAAATTGCTTTTCTTTATTTAAAAATAAAATTTTTCGATTATTCCGGTGAGAATTCAATATTTAGAGACATTTTTGCTTGCCCTTCACGGGGCTAAACGATTCTTCTTTATATGTATTAAACTTCTTCGACGATCATTATTTATTTAGGATATTTATATTTATAAAATAACCAAGCATTCCATATATGGAATTATATATGAAGAAACAGAAATACTGGTCAATACATATTAATAAATATTGTTTATATATCGACATGAATAAGGGGTTAACCCCTAAACAGTTTTTGACATGTACCGCTCGCGCAAAAAGAGTTTGCTTACGTCGTTACTAAAAGCTTTTGAACCGCTAATTTTTAACTATAGCTTTTGGTTTATTAATTGGCAAATATGTTTCGATTATACGAGGCAGATATTTTAGTATGGAAAAAGTGGTAACTTCTCCCTATTTTTAATTTATTGTGTCAAAAAAAAAAAAAAAAAAAACTGAAACTGTTAAGGGGGAAATTTGCCTCCAGAAAGCAGAAAAAGAGTGGTTTTTTTAGCCTTTTTTTCTGGTATGGGAATTAAGATTTTAGATCCAGGTTTTTTTGCATGTTATTTATTATCATTTGAAGGACGTTTGAAAAAATTTTAAATAAAAAATTGATGATGTGGCTCGAGTTGTATGGGTGGATGTCCTAGCATTCGCGCCTTGCACCTCTAATCCGGCGGGATCCGATAGATCACCAGAGTCGTTTGCAGTCAATTTGCGTTACGTATTATGAAAATAGATAATATTGTCTGGAGCTTCAAGAAGTTGAAAATCAACTAAGTGGAAGCCACTTGAGATAAAAGGTCTATTTATGCCCCCTTTTTTCACACTTTGGCATGCTTTAAAAAAAAAAAAAAAAAAAAAAAAAAAAAAAATTATAAAAATGGCTGAAAGTGGTCCATGCTCCAATAAATTATATAACCTTAAAAATTAACAATATCAGTTTAATAGTTTTTGCATTCTCATCTTGAAAAAAGTCATTTTGCGTAAAAATGCTCCACAACTCCAAAACAGCCTGTGGCCGCATTGCGTTAAAGCACTAAATAATTTCTAAAGCACTTCGAATTCGACCAAATCGTTTTACAAGAATAATCTACAGACTACAGAGAACAGAAAAAAAAAATATGTATATATATATATATATAAATCGATTTTTCAACCGAAAAAAAAGCAACCCCTCCCCCCTCCCTTAAAGGTTTAAAGCTGTTTTAACCCTTTATGTACTGAATTATGAATTCATAAAAAATTTATCTTCTAAAACATTTTTCGTGAATTTTTGAAACTACATTAGAAGATTTACATAATCATTTAATAAATTTTAGAAGGATTGAATGATTTAGAAGGATTCATTAAATTTGAATTTATAGTGATTTTGCGCAATATTCATAACCCGCACTCAAATCTTTTATTTTAAATATTTTTCTTAGTATTTTGTAGAATTAGGAAATGTACGAATATAATGTTCTTACAATAGAAATATAGAAATATGTCCGAATTGACAAATCCCCCCCTCCCCCCAAGTTCAAAAGATGCAAAGGAAAAAGAAATAATCCTTTTAAAAATATTTTTGTTTTGTGTAACCCATAATGCTTTTGCAACAAGATAAAGTAATGCATCTATAACTCATTCTAAACTGTAATACTACTAATCGATGTATTAAATTAATTTTATAACAAGTTATTTTAATGGTACTTATAAGTACCGTCAGTAGATAAAGAGTTAAACAATAAATTAACAGTCACTTTAAATTAAAATTCAAGCATCAGTTCCGTTCATCTTTGTCATAAGCAATCCTTAATCTGGAATTAAAATCATGCGATTTCACTAAAAACGACTCTCGACTTCACCTCCCCCCTCATTTCGCATAGAAATCATCAACCTCGATCGTGACCCGTATTTTCTGACACACTTTCTCATTCCGCATGCAAAGCGAAGGGGGGCACTCATCTATCGGAGAAAATGTAGACCTCATTTCGATCCTGAAATCGAGGTCGAAGACTTTGCATTGATTTGCCATAATAAAAAAAATTGTGAGAAACTAGTGAGTTTTAGTATATAAAAATAAATGATCGGCGGAAAAGAAGGCTTGTCGGATGATTTACTTTCTCACACATTGACGGTTTCGAAATTCCCATCCTGGAAAATTATATAATCCCATAAAATAAAATCTGCTAAGAAAAAATTGCAAGGGAAAGAAGGACGTTCCGTTTTACACAGGTTTCTGCCTTAAGGGGTCTTGTACCTTTTAAACGCGCTTGAAAATTAACGAAAACCTTCAAAGTTTGAATTAGTCTATATCTTCAAAGCCTTTTTATGTATAAACATGAAATTTCGGATATTGATTAAATAGATTGTGCTTTGTAATGTGCTACCATTAGAAATTTATTAACCCTTTACAGAATTTGTGTATTGTTGAAATCAAAATAGCTCTTTTTTTACCCAATAAGTCATTGGGCGCATGATATCTTCAGAAAGTATGTATGGATTCCCATGAAATTCGGTAAAGATACTAATCATATATGTGTGTTTAAAATGATCGACTCGTAGGCTAAAATTATTTCATTAACTATATAAAAAAAATATTTTCGTTAAAAAAAATAAAAACTTTGTATTCTTAATGAATAAAAATAGTCATAACTAAAAATATTACCATTGTAAATACTTAAAAGTAGATCATTTTAAACACACATATTTGTTTAGTATATTTACCAAATTTCATGACAATCCATACATACTTTCTCAAGATATCGTGCGCGCAATGACTTATGGGGTAAAAAAAGGAGCTATTTTGATTTCAACAATACACAAATTCTGTAAAGGGTTAATAAATTTCTGTTGGTAGTATATTACAAAGCACAATCAGTTTAATCTATATCCAAAATTTCATGTTTATACATAAAAAGGTTTTGATGATAGACTAATTCAAACTTTGCAGTTTTTCGTTAATTTTCGACGCGTTTAAAAAGGTACAAGACCCCTTAATATAGTTCCAATCGGCAAAAAACTCCGCAGCAAATTATCTTTTAAAAATATGAGTTGTGCCAATCGATTAGTAATAACATAATAGATATATTTAAATTTTGCTTCGATAGTCGTTTACATACAGAAATTGTACAAAACAAAATCAATACTAATATCTAATTTTGGTATTATATTTAGTTTCTTCGAGAAACTTTACCTCAAGATACCAAACGACAAGTCATTCGGTCAAGTAGTTTAGGAATTAGTTTAAAGTATGAAAGTTCTAATGTTAAATTCCTTTTTAATCAATTCAAAACAAATTGCAATGCGGTTAGATTTTTATGCACAACTCAAAAACTACTTCGCGAATGAGCCGTAATTTTTAATTCACGTATTTTAAAAAGCTTCTAGAAATCTATTTCGGTTAAAAAAATTCCATACGTGTTTATATTTTTTTCAAAAAAAAAAAAAAAAAGAAATTCAAAAAATATATATAATTTCAAAATTATTGTTTCAAAGAAGAAAAAAAATGATTTTTTTGCTATGAATTCTTTAACAGAAATCGATTTCATTCTTCAAATAGTACGTGAATCCAAAATTACAGTTCATTCCGCCAAGTCATTTTTGAGTTACACTTAAAACATTAACCACGTTGCAATCTGTTTCCCGATTATTAAAAATAAATTTACTATTAGGAGTTCTAAACTTTAAAACTTGTACTACTCCTAAACTGCTTGACCGAATGACTTGCCTTTAGTATGGTGTATTTTAGCGGAGAATTCAAATTATGATGTTAAAAATTGGCATTACTATTGAAAATTTTTGAGTTTTGTACAATTTCTATATGTAGACGATCCCCTAAGCAAAATGTTAATATACAGGGTGTCCATAATTAAACGACCCTATTTTAAAGTTGTCTACAGACAAAACTATTGTTCTGAAGTTGTGAAATTTTGGGAAAGGCATAATAAAGTAATGGGGATTTGTTTAAGAAAAAAAAAATTAAATAAAAATAGTTTAAAATTTCGCCACCAGAGGGCGATTTTTAATAAATTACGCATTTAGCATTAAGATAGTTTAGAAATTTTAATTACAGAATGTTCATAATTAATCATCCCTATTTTAAAGTTATCTACCGACGAAACTATTGTTCAGAATGTTGTGAAATCTTTTGGAGGACATAATAAAATTATGGGAATATGTTTGAGCGAAAAAAAAAAAATTAGGAGGCCTTTTTTTAACGAATTACACATTTAGCATACATTTACGATTGTTTATCAGATTTTGTGCCAGCCAAACATGTTCTGCATGACTTTCATCATTTTCAGATACCCTCTGGAATCGTAAGATCCAGATCGTAATTCGCAGTTGACCGCAGTATGTTCAGGGAAAAGCCAATAAAATGTCGTGAATGCTGTCTTTAGAGTAAGGTTAAGCTAATAAATAAAATTTCTAAACTATCGTAACGCTAAATATGTAATTTATTAAAAAACGCCCTCTGCTGGCGAAATTCTGAACTACTTTTATTTACATTTTTTTTAGCTTAAACAAATTCCCATCCCTTTATTATGTCTTTCAGAAAATTTTACAACTTTATGAACAATAGTTTATCTGTAGACAACTTTAAAGTAGGGTCGTTTAAATATGGACACCCTGTAGAATTAATTAGTAAAGGTTGTTGCTAATCGATTAGTATCCAATAACATTTTACTGTGATGATTTGCTGCAAAGTTTGTATGCTCTCTTTTTTTTTCTTTTTTGCCAATTGCGCATGAGTCATTATCCTAGAAATGTTCAAAGCGCAGGGCTGCCACATGTGGCTATTTTTTAATTCTATTTCGCACCACTTTTTCAAGACAAAAATCTTTTACATACGCTTTGACAATATTTGCAAGAGAAATATACTACAAAATGTATTTTTTTTTTTTAATAGTGGTGGGGACAGAATATAAAAATAGTCGCCTGTAGCAGCCCTGACAAAGTGATGGGACCTAGTATTTATTTTTTATATGCAAGGGGTTTTCTCACACTAAAAAGAAAAAAGACTTTTTTAGTGGCAGAAAATGCTGAAAATTAATTACGTTTAAAATATCATAATTGGGTAAATTTTTGTTTTAGAAGAACGAATTTTTTGCTTTTTTATTTCCAGGCTATGTACATTTTTTCTAAAGTTAATAGATTTTTTCCCTTTTTTTTATAATGGAAAACGTTTCAAATACGATGATTAAACGAAGTGGTTACAAATTCTGCAATTGAAGTATTAAATCGAAATTGTCTGTGCGGTGCCAGATACCTTGGAAATTACAAGGTGTGTAAGCAGCTTTCTTGTTAGAGGGAAAGTTGTTCTTAAACGTCGTTTATAGTACCCAGCGACCGTATAAAAATTTAAATTTCTTAACGTTAAAAAAATTACTATTTTGAATAAGTGACGTTTCCACAATGAAGATCATGACGATGACGATGAAGATCAACATTTGAAAACTATTTGCATAATTGGAATTATACCTTTGAAACTAACAGTGTAGGAATTACCTATTGGTCAACGATCAGGCGGAACATGATGTATATTTTTCTATATGAATCAGGAATGTCAAAATCCTGGTTGGGATTATTACCCCCTTTACCATCCCCATAAAACCGCCAATGGTGTGTGCGTAACCCAAGACTTTATTTCTTAAATTATCTGTGATGCCTTTAAGAATATCGAATTGTTAATAACATCATTAATAGACATGATATGAGAAGCATTTTTTTAACCGTACTAAGATAATCGTTTTTAATTTTCTAACTTAACGCGCACCCTTCCAATACCACCACCACCACAAACAAACAAAAAAAAAATGTCAGTGAAAATTGTGAGTGCTGCGCTGCTGTTCTTTACCAAGCTATTGAATATCTTTGTTGGAAAGAATCCAGCTTGTATATTTATCGTTTCTGAAGTTCTCTTAGTTTCATATCCTCTTTTAATTTTTCTTTCCTTTACAGCTCAAGTAGTTGATATTCTAATTGGAAAGAGAATTTACTACTGAATAAGAATTTAAGGGGTCTCAGGACTCTTAACATTGGAAAAAATGAAAAAAAAAGACCATTTTCAACATTTAATATCTTAAAATGTATTTGATTTTAAGACACAATTTTAATTGGAATAAAATATATAAGTGTGTTCTTTCATTTCATGAATTAAAAAAATTATAAGATGCAGAATTAACATTTACAGGGGGCTCCAAACTGTTAGACATTTTTCGAGCAAAAAGTTGGCATAACAGCTTACGCGCACGATTACAAAATAAGTGTTGCAACTAGAATGAAAATTTTGGTACCTACTTATACTTCAGATTGTAATAATTACCCTGAACCTAAATAAATTTGTATTTAAAGCTTTTTTATATTTTTAATCCAAAGTTGTAATTAGCTAATGCAAAATTAAGAAAATTTCAACAGTATAATCACCTAAAAAAATATTTTTTTGAACAATAAAAATGAAATTTTAGGTTCAGTTTATACAGACTAACATGAAACATATGTTTTGAAAATTTCATGAAAAAATATTCAGAAGTTTTTGAGATATCGTGCGCGTTATGGTCAAAAACGTCATCTGGAGAAAAATGGCTTCAAAGTTTCCAAAACGACGCTTCAGCTATCGAACGTGTGTAAATGTAAAAGCCATAACTGCAGTTCTAATAGGAATTTCGAGGAAACAATTATATCAAAATGTTCAGAAAAGATAGGTGTTTAACATCTAAAAAAAAATTAAAATTTCGAAAATTTTAAAGCTTTAAGAGTCCTGAGACCCCTTAACAATGACTTAGATTTTACCAAGTGTTAAACTTGTTTAAATATATGGGAAAACTGGAAGAAAATGAAATTTAGTTTTATAAACTGATAAAACAAATAACGATAATAATAAAACTTTTCGTCAAATTAAAAAAAAACTGCTTAACACCAGGTTTGTACACTGTTTGAAATTTCCAATGAGTCTCGCACCAATTTTTCTAATTAGAAAATTTCTATTTAATATTTCAGTCGCAACATTTGCAGTCACTACGTCTAATTGTAGAATTTGCAATAACTTCCTGCATTTAAATAAGACAAAAAATTGTGGTACATCTGTACGCACCCGATATTTAATAATATGTTGTAAAGAAAAACATTTGAAAGTAATTTCCTTTGTTCGTTTTCTTATATTTTTGTGTGTAAAGGAAACTTTTGATAAACCTGATTGCTGGCAAGGGTGGCGAGTGGTCAGGGAAAAAACACAGTCAAAAAAGGTGTTAAATACCCGTATTTTGTTAAAGAGAAATTCGCCTTCTTTAATCCCTTTGTATTATTGGAAGTATTTTCTAGAAGAAAATCCTGGTAGTTTCCACTTTTTTTGACTGTGTTTTTCCCTTACCACTCGCCACCCTGCTGGCGTATAAAAACGTTTTTACTCCATGTCCGCAATAACGAAATGCTACTTAACCCCTTAAGGGGCTGTGGGATATATTATATCCCACCTAATTTTAATCCAGGTTCGCACCAGAAAATTTTAATTAAATTTTACTTTTATAGCTTTGGTGGAAAAATGTTGAAAAATTGCTTTGCATTATTTTGAAATAAACTTTTTCGAATTTCCCGCTGAGAATTCAACATTACAGAAACACAATTGCTTGCCCCTCAAAGGGCCGTTTGAGGGGAAAGTAATTGCGTTACTGTAATGTCGAATTCACAGCGTAATATTTAAAAATTTTTATTGCAAAATAAAGGAAAGCAATTTTACGACTTTTTCCCACCACAGTTAGAAAAGTAAAATTTAATAAAATTTTTCTGTTGCAAATCTTCATTAATCGTATATCATATCCCACCGCCCCTCAAGGGGTTAATTAGAAAAGTTTTTATTTTCTTTCTTTTTTTTTTAATTTGGTATTTAACAAGCGAGTTATTATTCATGTACGTACTTGGATTTTTTATAAAGTGTAACAACAAAGTTTTATAATAATAGTTAATAATTTTGTTAATAAAATTAATAATGTCAACGTGCAGCTTAAACATGTGTAAAAATTCAAATAAAAAAAAACAGTAGAAAAAGTATAAACATTCAAAAACATCACGTGCAGCACAATCATGTGTAAAAATTCCGATTTTTTTAAATAGTAGATAAAATATAAACATTAAAAAATATCACTTATATAAAAAATTTCTCATTTATTTTTGAAATTTCGAAACGTTGGCCAAAGTCAAAACTTGCTTTTGAAAGCATCCGACTTTAAACTCAAAACGGTACATGTGATCAGATAATATCCAGTTTCAACAAAATGAAAAAAATTCATAAAGATCAATCACATGGCGTTCTTTGTTTAAATATTTATATCCTCTGGCACATGTATTGCTTAGTATTTTGGCAATACTTTGATCTCATGAACGAAACTTTGCAAATGCATTTTTGATCAATTTGATAACCCTTACGGTTATCACTCTCGATTTACATGTAGATAATATTATTTTCTGACTAAATATTTAATTGTCGTCAACACCAGAAAATTTAAAGAGAAATTTATTTTTTATTTTTAATATCAGTATGCGAAAATAACTTTTTAGTTATTTTAATAAATATCTTATCAAAGTTTTATATTATTTCGTTTGTTATAATTCTTCGATTATGATATTTTTAATTTTAATTAAAAAAGTAATTTCTGACTTAACTTTTGGATTTTTAATACAAAATAATTGCTATTCACTAAGACAGTTAAGTAATAAGACTGATTATATGCCTAATAAATAAACCAGCAGTTTTTATTTTTAAAGTACATTTTTTATACTGAAATTAATCTCTGCAAAACCTTTTTTTCTCTTTTTGTGTAAAAAAATAACAACCAATAAAATAATGCCAAATAAAATTCAAGATTTTAACCCCTTCGGTACCGGCGGTTCTTACACAAATTTTAATCGATTGGCACCACTTTTTTAAAATTATTATTTACCTTTATTTAAACAATCTCAAAAACGCTGTATTTAAAGAAAGCTAATATTACTTTTATTTTTTATTGGCGCCAAAACAAATTCTGAATCCAATTTTTGAGGGTGCATATATGCACCCATGATCCTGAATGGGTTAAGCTCTGTTTAATGAAGCGGCATTACCCATTAGCGATTCACATTTTTCTTTTTTTTCTGGAAGTTCCCAGAAAGGAAAAACGGAAGCTCCATCATCGCTCTTCCGTAAATTTGCACAGTATCGACCCGAAGCAGGTTTTCAGAGCACTGGGTCACAAGCACAGTGACGCTAACCTTCAAAATTCATCGGGTTTCGCTGAAATCTGTGTCAGAGAAGTCGTTTCGTGCGAATTTCTTCTCTCTCCATGTTTCTGCTTGGATATTTTGCGTAAATTGGGAAGAAAGGGATTCCTACCCCTTTTCCAAATTATTTCGCATGAAAAATCGTGAATTGCAACTGCGACATACATTTGTTTTGCGTGTGGATGAAAAAGAAATGCAACTTGTTTCGAACCAAATAAAAACACGTTCTTGCATCATGTGGGGAATACAAAATGTTACATTAAATGATTTTTTTTTCCTTAAAGTGGTAACAACCTTCTAAGGATAGGGGAAACTAGGGAGGGTTGACCATACGGGAGGTTTGACCCACCCACCAGTTTTCATATTTAAAAGAATTTCAGAGTTTTATCAATAGGTATCAACCAAAGCTACTGGAATGCTTAAACATCAATCTCTGTTTCTTACTGATAATCGAAATAGTTGTGTAAAAATCAGTTGTGAAGTGTTTTCAACCTAAAAGTTGTGTTTTTTAGAAATATTTTGTAAGCTTTTTTCAGATAAAATATATCATAGAAATTTAAGTAAGTAGATTTTAAGTAATTCAGAAATATCGAGCTTTCACTCCAGGTATAAAAGATTATACAGTAAGTTTGGCTTAACATAACAATGTGCTATTCTTTAGAAAAGTACTATGTGGGGAGGATTGACCCAGTCAGTGTGAGGGAGGGTTGACCAGATGTTCAAGGCTCCCGTAACGCGCTCACGACGGGAAACAAGAATTCCGGTTTTCATTCAAAAAACATCATTGACTAAGGGCGTGGCTTCTATCTTACAAAAAATGCATTTATATAATGTTGTTCATATTTTTTTATATTGTAAGACATTTTATATTAAATTCGTACATTGAAAGATATTTACCGATGCATAAACTTCTGAAATCTATCTAGATAACCAATTTTCAAAAGATTTTCAGAACAGGGAGGAGCTTCTATTGTTTTAAAATTCAGATTTGATAAAAATTGCCCGACGGCAATGTGTTAATTAAGGGGTTTTGGAAAGCTTTTTTTATATACTGTATATAATGTAAGATTAATGGTTATATATAAAAATGAATGTAAATATATTCTTTAAAGCTACAGTAAAATGGGGTGATGGAAAAGAAAAAAAATAAACTGATTAAAGAAAGATGTGAAAAATTGCTATAGTATGCACTGCACGAAAAGAATTAATGAAATATAAATGAGAAAGTTGTAAGGAAATTTTTCCATTTAAATATTACTTACAATAGGTAAATAGAAACAGTGGAAAAGACGAGAAAGTATGAAAGCAACAGGCTTAACCGCTTCAGAGGCAGTGGTTTGTTTATAAACCACTTAATTGTAATTACCAAACGCCACAGTGGCACCAGAATTTTGCTAAAGTCTTTTCCATTTAATATGTATGTGAAATATAGCCTTTTTCATATTTCCAAATAAATTTGTTCGTATATTCCGGTGCCAGTAGTCATTTATTTCAACATTTTAGTACTGAAAGTACTTTGCCCTGAAAGGGTTAAAAGATGTTAATGATAAGTTAAGTACGAGAAACGCCGTTATTTGAAACATTTTCATTTTTCTCATTTCATTTAATTAACTCAAATATTTTTTCTTTTAACTTTGTACTTATAGAGAGATATGAGGGACTTTCCAATTTCAGAAACAGCATCTTTCCGGTATCTTCGTCACGCCGATTGAAAATTGGGTCAAGTTCTGAATACGCGTGCACTAGTCTGCGTTCACACGCGTCCAACCGTGTGACCTTATCGATCACGTGGACCAAATGAAATCGGAATGTAAACAACATCACGTGCTGCAGTATGTGGATTCGTTTCACTTCTGTCTGGAAGAATCTCATTCTTGAGGCAGTTAATGCCTGTTTTTGTATGACATCATAGATTCTGTATAACGGCATTTACAGTGTCTCTTCCTTTCTTTCTTCGATAAGATTTTTGAAGTTTTTCTAGAAGATAAACTTCGTAGAAACATTATTCCGGAACATATATTTATAAAAACAGTAACTGCGTAATTCAGGCTCAATGTTTCGCTTTTTTTTTTTCACGTACCATTGCATAAACACAAGTGGGCGTGTCTTCCTGCATCTCGATCTTTCTAATGTAAACATTTTTCTTCGGTATTAACAGCCAGCAATGCACCTAATTTGACTTTCGGAGTTCTTCTTTTCGAAGTTTTCTTCTTTTTCTTCTTCTTCTTCTTTAGAGGCATTCTCCAGTATGTGAAATTACACAGAAAATATACTAATAATTATCTGTGTTTCACAAAATATTTTTTCGTGGATCGTTTTATAAACTCATAGACCTGTTTTCTTACTTCTCGGTATACATATTTCACTAATTTATGTATTTTACTGTTTTAATTTATGTATTGTACTTAAATTCCTTTGTAATGTGTTGACGGCGAAACATGCAAGCAGATTTAACTATATTTCCACTTGCCTTGAACAACAAAATTTTCTTTCCGCTTGAAAATTAAAATCCAAAATATTTTAACCCTGGTTCGATAGTCATTTTTGTTAGCTTTTGTAGTTAGTTCTTTCTTTCTTTGTTTTCTTTTCGTTTATGCTTCTTTCTTTTTCATGTTATAAATACAGGGTTGCCAGTTTTGGCTAATATTTGTCAATTATTTTCCATAATGTCTACCAGAAATTTTGAAAAATTATTTTTCTTTCTTAAATAACCGATATTCCATACGTTAATTAAATGGCAGTTAATATTCGGAATTTCTAGTAGATATTTTGAATCAACACAGCCTAAAAGTGTGAACCAACTGAACATCCTTAGAAGATCATAGGCTCCCAAAATTTTATTTTTAAATATCTTTTCCATAAGTGCTTTATCCTATTCAAAATTCACTCAGAATGAAGGTTAGTTTATGTTGTAATATATATATATTATAATTATTAATACCTGAATAAAGTAACACAAAACGCTTTCACATAAATTCATTCTGATTATTCTACAACATTGATCGTTAAAAACGTAATTATTTTGTTTGACTGCAGTGGATATTCTGAAAGCTACAAACTAAAGTTGAAAAAAATCTTAATTTTAAATCTTAAATCAAAACGAATATAGTTTAGAAGAATCATGCATCTGTTTGCATCTGTTTCTTGCAATTAAGAGTACTTTTCTCCGCCTCTTGTTATTTGGCCACGCCTATCTTTACTGTGGAATATGAAATAAACCAAAAAAAAAAAATGAAGTAATAAAGTAACAGTGCTTTATTAGGATTATCACAGACAAAAGTAATTCTGGAATTTCTGATGGTTTGAATACATTTTTCGTGTGATTAGATAGGCTAAGAATATTCTATATTCTAAATAAATAAATCAAAGGTATAAAAAGTCCATTTATCTGTCATTTAGACTCAAAGTATACGGATATGTGTCAGACCGTTAGAGTTCACTGATTAGACGAATTAAATAGGAGAATTTAAATAGAATTTTCACTTTAAAATATCTCATGATGTCGAGTCACGTGTATCACGTATTCTTTTAACAGTCGTTTAGACTGGAGTAAACGTGATTCAAGGTTTATTAGTCGTTGTATAAACTTCAGAAATAAGACTGTACAATAAGAAAAGACGATTTTATTTGGCAGCATTATTTCAAATCTGAACGTTCTGTTATTGCTGTATCCTTTTCTGCCGTTCCAGCCATAATATCAATACGCAATCGGTTATATTTTAGACAGACCACTCGGTTGGTTAGGTATTGGAGTTTGAAAACTATGTTCTAACACATTCTTAGGGAGAAATTAGACATCATAATTGTCTTTAAGTTCTGTTGTTGTTCTTTATTATTATCGCTTTGAGTCGAACGTCGCGCATACGTGACGTACAATCTCAATTTTTCATACTAATAATTTTGAATAGTAAAGTTCGCCCTGTTAACACTGCAATTGAATTAATCAAGAGTTTCTGTTTGAAATTGCTAATGCTAAAAATAAATAAATAAATAAAAATGCACGCGTTCGTCCAATAATGTTCAAGCAATGACGCAGAGCAGTTTTTAAGTTTGGAATTAAATGTAACAATTTAATATCTCTCTTAACACCATAACTATATTAACGTTTAGGTATTTAAATTCCAATAGGATTTTGCCTGAATGTTGATTATAATCCTGTTCATTTTATTTCATTCTATTATTTCATTTTTCACACGAAATCCATGTTAACTTTTAAAAGAATTCGATTGAAATGCTTTTGCTTACTTCATGTACATAAATTTGGACGATTGATTTTTCCAAATTTCTCCTTAATTTCTCCACACTATTTTTAGATTGAGAAAGTGCGTTGGTTTGAAAATTGTGCGTTGGTTTGATAAGTGTATCTTTAAAATCGTTTTACTAAAAATGAAGACGCTTTATTGGCTGCAAAAAAAATTAGACTTTATGTGTCTTAACCCTTTGGGGACGAGCGACCGGTATTCGTGCCGTGTAAGTTGCTCAGAATCGGTGATTATTCTCACCAGTAAAATTGTATTGTAAATCTTGCCTTATTTAATCCGAGCATTTTCCCGATTCAATTATGCAAAAATTTCTGTTTTAAAAATCCGGTGGCTAAAGATTAAAAAGTCTGTAAAAGACGCTCGTCCAGAAGGGGTTAATGATTTTAATATTTTTTGATCTTCTTCGTTTTATTTATTTGAATAAATAGAGCCATTTCATTGTTCTTACTAAAATTTAATCCCTTACCTGTGTCGCCCGAACTCAGTTCGGACACCTCAAATTTGCACTATTTGTAATTATTCAATTACAATTTTTACATGAAAACAGAATTCTGAATACACGTTTAAATATGAAATTGTTTATTTTATTATTATTCTAATTATACTTGGGAAGGGAAAACTGTTTTGCTGCATCTGACTGATTTTTTATTTAGGCATTCAGAATTCTCACCAGTAAGTTTTACTAGTTATTCTTGCTTTATAGGGTAATAGATATTCCATAAATAAAATTTAAAAAACTAATAATTGTTATTCAAAATTTTCTGGTGTGAATTTAATATTTCTAAATAAAAAATCCGCTAAATGCGGCAACATTAAGGGGTTAACTTGGCAATACAAGTAAAGGGTTTGAAAATTTTCGTTGTTGGCTGGTTAGTGTGGGAGGCAATGCTCATTGTTGATCATACCTGTAATGCAACCAATGTTCCAACCTTTTTTCTTACCTAAGTAAATTGAAGTGAAGAGACCAACTCTCCAACCAGAGATGAAAAAAAGTGAAAAGAGGGGTAGGAGTCAGTGGTGGTTTCTGATATGGGTAGAATGCCGGTAGTGCGTCCGAGTAAATACTGGTTTTGTTTTAATAAATAATATGTTCCTAAATAATAGCAAAAGTGTATATAATTTTTTTGTATAGTTTTTTTTTTTTTTTTTTTTTTTTTTTTTTTGTACATATCAGTTAGTGTTTAATAAACTTCGTATTTAAAATTTCAAGAGAGATCTCTATTGTCTGCTGTCCTGATACTGCAATACCTAATCCATTCTTTTTTGCTCTAGTTATTAATTTTCTTTGTATGTTTAGCGTATTTAATTATATCTTAACTTACATAATAGATAACTTTAAAAAGTTATCATACGAATTGAATATTTCCAACTGAGCGAAAAAATGCCCAGGCCGGGAATCGAACCCAGATCCTTGGCTTACAAGGCCAATGCTTTTCCATTTAAGCTAACTGGGCCGACAACCAACCAGCATATTTCGCTCAGGAGGTCCTTTACCTGCGGTTTATTCTGTTGAGCTGTCTACGTGACAGACCATATGTTCCTACCAATATGGTTATCTGAGCGAAATATGCTGGTTGGTTGTCGGCCCAGTTAGCTTAAATGGAAAAGCATTGGCCTTGTAAGCCAAGGATCTGGGTTCGATTCCCGGCCTGGGCATTTTTTCGCTCAGTTGGAAATATTCAATTCGTATGATAACTTTACCAGTCAGTTTG
This sequence comes from Maratus speciosus, assembly GCA_963932465.1. Classification (NCBI taxonomy): domain Eukaryota; kingdom Metazoa; phylum Arthropoda; class Arachnida; order Araneae; family Salticidae; genus Maratus; species Maratus speciosus. The sequence goes on along the minus strand of OZ010790.1, from coordinate 25,568,223 downwards.
ACTGTGTTAAAATAATAGTTCAACTTTAAAAAGCTTTCGTCTGCCGTAGTTACTTTTGTACTTCCAACTTGTTGCTAGCGTTATGTACTTATTTTTAGAGCTCAGGTGTTCGAAAAGTGAATGGTTTGATGCCAGAATGTTTTAACTCGTTCTCTCTCCTGGGCGTTCCAAAGTCCTTTTTCACCAGGTGTCACAACCTGCAAAAGTCACCGTCATGCAGTACATTCGCTAATTTTAGATAACGGGAATGGTGCAACTTCCATCATACAAGTAAAATGGCGAAGAGGAAAAAGACGCAGCAGGTTTTGTACTTGCATCGTCCTTTTCAGAAGCTCTTTTGCTTCTTTTCTATTTGTCTTGTGTGAAATTAACGCAGTTATAAATGTCACAACTTTAACACTTTCACCGTACCCACCTTTGATTCTTGCCTTGTTATCTTTGATCTCTTGATTTTATTCAATTTAGTTTTTTTTTTCATTAGTACGATAAGTCTTATTATTGTTATTTACACATAGCTGCCAACTTGTACGGATTTTTCTTACCACTAAAATTTAACAGAAATTTTTGACTTATTTAAACGTTAAAATTGCTTGAAATTCGGTGATTCAATTAGCTAAAATTTTCTATTAAATTTTACTGGTATGAAAAATCCGTACAAGTTGGCAGCCATGTTTACATTTGAAGTAACCCTGGGAAAAGCGTCACTGGCAGTTTTGAGAGCAAGATAAGGAATAAGAATACCATTTTAAATTATTTCTATCACCAGAAAATTTTAATTTGTTTATTGGCGATTCAAGCGCTCGAAGACGGCATCTTGAGGAAAAAAGATATAACTTCTAGCTTCAGGAAAATACCATGCAAGCACATTGGATTTCATGTATTTTTAATATGTTCAGGATGATTTTTTTTTCGTACAATTTCAGATTTCATGTGACATTTGCATTCTGTGTTTTTATGACAAAGTATAAACTATCCGAATTTCAATATCTAAAACTTTCAAACGCATTTAGAATAAAGAAGGATTTTAATGGAACTACATTAGTTAAAGGGACAATTTTCCTGTACCGACGGCTGCAATCAGCGTCTCTTATAGGCCGTTTTAAGTCCCAATGCCTGTCCAGTGTTGCCAGTGGTCTACTATTTTTAAATTCAGGTTTCTTGACTAGCACCACTTTTTTCAAATTGTAAAATTCACCTTATTTAATGACGTGTTAATTAAGGCTGATAAAACAAGGGGAATTTCACCATTTCAAAAAAGTAGTGTCAATCAATAAATCTGAATTAAAAAAAAAAAAAAAGTAGCTCACTGGCAACACTGTACCTGCCAGGCTACATATCTGGAGTCAAGATGGCAGGGATTTAATTTTGGCTGCACAGTACCAGCTATTCGTTCGGTTTGGCCTTAAGTTCACTTAAGGGGGTACGAAAATATTATTTGAAAAATCGCGCATTTTTACTTATGACTAAAAATTACAGGTAGTTGTTGATTATTCCTAAAGGTAATTGAGGTTAATTCCTGTTCATTACATGTGTATATTTCTTATCTTATATATGTTGTTTAGTGTATTTAGAAATTAAGCTTGAATGTTGTCACCTATGGAAGTAGAGAATATAGTAAGAACTAAGGTTATCGAACCTACTTAGGCCCATAGCCATCAGTAATTTACACTCACAATCGAGAATTGTTCCTTAAAAAAAGATAAAGAAAGAAAAGAAAAGAACTCGTCAAACCTACCGCTGTCATCACTTTAGCAAGTTGAATTTGTCTATCCAAAACGCGACAACGGTAAGGAATTAAATGTACAATTTTGGTCAAGTATTAAGCAGGCATTTTGTGAAAAATTCGAATTATATTCATTTTCAATTAAAATTTCTACTCAACTGAAGTGGCATGATTTTTCATGAAGTCGCAACAGCCAATTAAAATTATTGCAGCTATCTATTCTAAAAACAAATATACCCGGTATTGAAAAATATTCAATAATTCCCCAGACCGCTAAGGCTTTTAGGAATAGTGTACTAACGAATTAACTCTAGAACCGCCGGAAATTTTACTCAAGTTTTATAAAAAAAATTTCCCACCAGAATTTTTATTTAAAACTATTTAACTTATTTAATTAGCCTAGATTTACTTTATGTATATTTAACGTATCTTTAAAATTAAAAAAAAAATCTGGTTCGATTCGACTATTATTAATTTGGTATGGGTCAAAATGACCCCTTATGGCGGTTCTAGTGTTAATGGATTGAATTATTAACCTTTTGTAAATGTGACGACATGCCAAATTTTTAACTAAACTTTCAAAATGTAGTTTATTTTAAACCTCCAATAAATATTTAAGTTATGCAGTCATCTTTTATCAAAATAGTTAATTTATCAACTGCAAGTAAGAAGGGATGTAAAATGCGTATGTGTAGTTCGTATAAAACAATCAGTGCCATCGCTAAGACTTTTTATTGGTGGGGGAGAGAACCTTAAATTGCCAAGTCAAATTTCAGCATTTGCCAACTCGTTTTATAATTTTGCCAACTTACCATAGTTAGAAAATGTAATATAGTTCTTATTTGTTAAAAGTTTAATAATATTCCCAATTAGTTTTGTAATTTTTGCCAAGTCTATCAGAAATAGAAAATATATTATAGTTTTTTATTAAAATTTTAAACAAATTTGCCAACTAAGTTTGTAAATTTGCCAAGTGTAATAACATTCGCAAATGTTTGGGGGGGGAGGCTCCCCCCCTTAGCGAGGCCCCTGAAAACAACTCTTAACCCTACACCGCATCTTAAAAAGTATGGGGGGTTATTAATCTAGGGTTAGTCTTTTACATTTGGGGTGAAATCGAGTCGAAGTTTTTTAAGTAGAAAAATCTCTAAAACGTTTTATGTTAAACTCTGTAATCTACTGTTACTTAGAAATTATGAGCATGAGAAACCGGAAAAGAAAGTTATAGTGAAATATATTACATGTTTGGGGCCTACTATGTGAGAATTTAATTAAAACAGTCGGTTGGTTTATGTCTTTTGATAAAATTTCATAACATTTTCAGCTCCATAATAAATTCCTATTATTTAACATCCATATTTTAGCTCTCTTGAGATTTCCACATCCACTTTTTTTTTTAGAGCTCGGAATAAATTTTCCATTCCTAGCGAACAACACATTTTAATTATTTTTTGTAATGGAAAATTTTCACAAGTCGAAACATTTTTCTTTTTCGTCAATCAAAGTTAGATAATGAAATTATTTGTTTCTAAAAAATATAAAAAATAAGGTAAATGAATGATTATATAATTCAGTTATTTTTCCGGAAAAAACCCATTACAGCGCCAAAACATGCATAATCGAAATACCTGCAGTGATAAAAAGAAAAACACTTAACTGCAACCGTAAGTACATTTAGTTTTATTTAGGGCCGTGTCATTGAAAATTGTTTTTTAATCCGAACCTTGGCGTTTTCACGTGGCATAAGTTGCGACTTTGAAGAAAGACTCACCTGTTTCGCTCCGTCTGCCAACTCTTTTTTTCTTTCTCTCTTTCTTTTTTTGTTCGTTTCCCCCCTTCTTCTTTGTTACGAAAGGATTTCAAAATAACTTCCAAGAGTTACGAAAACCGCGTGATTTTTGTGACTCGTGCACACCGTCACGTTGCCATACCTTACCTTGAAGGCGATCTACCTCCATTCTGTTTCGTGGCCTTCTGCATGAAGTTATCTTTCGGTCCATGGTTGCCCCTTTTGCGTGTATGTCGGCGACCTTGAGTCTTCCAAGATGAAGCCCTGTGACGGTCACATGTCATTCTGCTCACATTTGTGCTTCAACGACATTTCTGAAATTCGTATGAATTTTATATATTTATAACCCTTTGGACTCCGGAGTCTCTTACACAAATTTTATTCGGTCGGCACCACTTTTTTAAAAGAAGTTTCCTTCAAGTACACAATTTAAGAAATGCTGGGATTAAATAAGGCAAATTTTATTTTCCTTTGTTACTGGTGACAAAAACAGATTTTGCAAAGACAGATAATGTCGCCGCAGCGGCGACAACGGAGTGCAAAGTGTTAAAAGTGAAAAATTGCAAGTACCCATTCATTTCAATTTTTTTACGGGGATTCTTTTGCACCATGATGGCTTAACTTGTCAAAGATCCATTAGATAAGCAGTTTATGTAAAGATGTTTACTTCTGCGTCACTTGCGTAAGCGACTGTTTTCACTCTGATCTAGTTTGTCTATGTGTCTTTGAGATTTTATTCAATCTAAGAAAGGATATTTGCAAGTGTCGTACTTGTCCTGAAATTTCACGACCAGGAAATTCTTCAATACCAGTATTTTCTTACAGAAAAATCTGTTCTTAAATAAGGTGAAATTTCGCGCGTTTAACCTCGTCGCGACGAGAGCCCTTTGCTTAATTTTTAATCTTTTGCCACCGGTTTTTCAAAGCAGAAAAATTTCTGTAATTGAGTCGCGAAAATGCTCTGATTAAATAAGGTAAACTTTAGAATAAAAAATAACTGGTGGGAATAATGAAGGGTTCTGAACACCTTAAGTGTCACATATACCGGTCGCTCGTCCCCAAGGGGTTAACCTAATTTTTTTTTCTATAAAAAAAAAAAAATGCTGATATTTGTCCTGAAAAATTTCCTGAAGCGTACAACCCCTGTATTTGCTCTTTTGATGTTTTTTTGGAATTGGATGAAACCTTGAGACGCTTAGACCATTAGTAGAAATTGGATACATTGTATAAGAGTTCTAATTCACATTGGATGCATTAATTAAGTTTAATCAGTTATTGTCTTACCTGGGAGCATGTCTATTGTGATTGATTAAAATTTTATCATGCACTCTATAGATGCGCATTGGGCAGTTATGATAGCAACGACCAAACAGTTTTGTACCAAACATGGATTGTGCAAAGCCTCGTAGATTTCGAAACAATAGAAGAGTTGGGTCACTTTTAGGGTGTGAAACCTTTAGAAAAGTACAGTAAAACTTGAGAACTCGTAATCGATAGAGAAAGGGGGAAATTCCGTTTTAGACAGGTTTTCGTATTTGCAGGTAGAATTGTATAGTGTTCCTTTCGTTGGAATCATGATTTTGTCCATTTCGATTACTCTGTAGGCAGAAATCGCAGATTTTTGCACTTTAATTAAGTAGAAGATTTATAAAAGCGTAAAATTCGGAAGTTATGCAAACACGAGTATACTCGTTACTGGACAATACGTTAAGGAAAGTGAAAAGAAAAAAAAGCAAAGGATAAAACTTCTTATACATTATAAAAGCTTTTTAAAAAATTTTTGAAAAATGACTTGCCGAACTGCTACACTCACTTCAACATTTTAATAAAATTTTGAAAGGAGTAGTTGTTTAAAATTAATTTAAATTCTGAAAGCTTGTAAATATTCATATCATAAATTTGTTTCTTTTGTGACGTTGTTCCAAAATGCGTTTTTATTAAAGTAAAACGGCACGTGGACAACTGATAGTCATTGACACTTCTTGAGGAAGTAGGAAATTTCTTCCTTTCAGCAGGATTAGAAACTTTCAATTAAAGTTAAGTTCGTTTTGTGGGCTGGTTAAATTTAACTTAAACTGACCAAATTGGTTAAATTTTATATGTTCCCTTTTAAATGCACTTTGCCATATTGGCTACTTGCAGTCTTTTGCAAAAAGCTTTTCCTCAGAAGAGACTAAAGCTATTTAAAACTTCTAATTTATCTTTCATTTTCTTTTATTTTTCTCTCTTTCTTTGATTTCCTTGATAATTTTTATCTTTTTTTAGAATTTTTTAAAAACAATAATTATTGAGTTTTTTTATGCTATGTGTTTTTAAAAAGTTGTATAATAGAATTGCATGCGTGACACAGTTGTCAGTTGTTTGGCCTCCCTTCTTAATAAGAAATCCCCCATTCATACCAGAAATTTAACAACAGACATTTCGTAATTGCATAAGGTAAATATTCTTCTTTTGTTAATTCCGGTGTGAATTTGAAATCTCGGAATAAAAGTGGAGGTCAAACTAGCAGCACTGATGTGTGAGGTGTATTAAAATGTAATTATATGACAGTTCAAATTAATTAATTATCTGTATTACTGATCTTTATGGTTGAATGTTTGTTTCGGAAAAAATGACACACACACAAAAAAAAAAAAAAAAAAAAAAAAACAACTAACACTGCTGTTTTCAAATCCCAACAATAGAAGACGTGGCAGATTTCAATTGTAAATGTTCTGGAAAGCTTCCACATTTTTTTTTTCTTAATTATTGATGTTGAAAAATTTTGGTGATAGTTTGTTTCGCGACAAACGTTCAACCCGCAACCCCTGTAATCTTATAGTATCCATCTGTCTTTCAATATAGATATTATATAGAAGGCAGACAGGTATGTAGATACGGAATATTGTGTGTTTCCGATAATAAGAGCGTTCGCTACAAAATGGCAGAGATGAAAACAAACTCGGTATGAATACAAAATGTTAATGTAGTCGATTTGGCGTCAAATATTGCGAGAAGAGAGTGTGTGGCTGCAATCATTTCTCGTTATGCTAATGTGCCAAAAGAGAGAAATGCCAAGAAGCAAACGTGAGAGTCCGATGTGCAGGTGCAAAGTTTGGCGTTTAGTTTTCCATTAGTGTGTTTTTTTTTATTCATCCTTTGATATAGTTGAAGGTCAAAGATTTTACTCAAAGAGGTGGTAAAAATAGATACTAGTGAATGGTGGCTCTTTTCACAATCGTCTTCATACCAGTGGTTCTCAACTGGTGACGGGTATGCCGCGACACACTGGTGCGCCGCAAGAGTCTTTAGGTGTGCCACGAATATGTTCAGTAAAATTATGTCAAGATTCTACGAGCTGACAAAAGTACTTTAAAATGCAACATTCTAAGTTCTGCAGCTTACCATGTAATGAAATTTAGTGTTGAGTCCTGCATCAGGTCGGGTAACTCCATTTTAGCCGAACCCGACCCGACTCCAATCGCAGGTCGGTACGGTTTATGCTAATTTTTTCGTTGGGAGTCTGGTTTGGATCTGTTTTGTGTTACGTTTTGACTCTTTCGGGCCTAGTTCGGATTGACTAGATTTTTTAAAAGAAAGTGCTAAATATTTGTCAAAAAATAAATAAAAAAAAACTATATATGAGTATGAATGAGTGCATATGCATTAATTTTTATGAAAAAGATAAAATTGATATTAGAAATAGATTTGTAGGCTTTTTTTTCCATGATTGTATATGACTTGATTTTCTTTGACTTCGGGTTCAGGTTAAAATGTGTCAGATTTGGGTTACCTTTAAGCCAATTTTCGGTTTCAGGTCGAGTCGAGTTTAACCCGACTCATAACACTAGTTTAATGTCATATAAAACTGTATTTCCTTCCAAATTTGTTTCAGTGTTTAAATATTATTAGTAATGAATGTTAGAGAATTGCAATGAAAAAAACTTATTATAATTTATTGATTTTTCCCTCAATTTCAAATTGAGAAAACAAATTAAAAAAGATTGCAAGAAATATATCAATCTTACTTTTACGAGAAATATACGCTTTTCTGCAGCGAATAATGTTCAAAACGAAAATAAATTTTGGCTAGAGGCTCTTTGGAAGAAGATTTACTAGTACGGCTTCTCAAAAATCCTATTATGTCAAGAAGATGTTAAAAGAAATAATTATTGCATATAATAACAAAATATTTCAATTTGTTTCTTTAGGGCAGAACATTATCTTTGGGAATAAATAACAAGTCGGAAAGTGTACGTCAAACGTAGTAAATGAGATGCGTTCGTTCTATAATTGCTTTTATAAATATTCAGATCTTGGCGTAATAGCTGTTGCATTCATGCAAAAATGCGTGAATACAAAATTCATTACAATTATATACATTAAATTCAGTAATAATAGGACTCCATCTTAAAATATTTTAAAATTATTTTAGTGCATATTTATGAAATTTGTATTACATTAATAGGGTTCGTACGAGTCCACGAATTTCCAGACTAAGAAATACTTCGGTACCAGTATTTTCTTACAGAAAATCGCTGTGAAAAGACGAAATTTCTCACGTTTAAGGGGACCGGGAAAGCCCTATCTCGGCCATGTTGAAATACACCAACTTTATGTACATTTTTCTGAGAAATGGTGAAAGATAGAGGTCTAAATTTTTTAGAGTAATTTGAATAACATGCTTTACGTATTTTAACAGACCATTTTCTTTCTAAGTGAAACTGAAAATTAATTATTTATTGAAAAACATTTTTAAATTAGCATTTTTGGTAAGATTTCACTGCCTAAAATAAATAATTCTCAACAAATCATTAAATCCCTCTGTTAAAGTATACAATATAACATTATAAAATTATTTAAAAAAATTGAGTTCTTAAGTTTAATAGATATTGAAAAAAAGGAACACAAAGATGAAAAATCCAATTAAAGCTGTGAAGCTGTGTTGCCAGTGGGCTACTTCTTTTTTTTGAAATTCTGATTTCTTGATTGGCACCACTTTTTTGAAATCGTAAAATTCTCCTTCTTTAATGACATATTAATTAAGGCGAAAACAAGCGAAATATTACCACTTCAGAAAAGTGGTGCCAATCAAGAAATCTGAATTTAAAAAGAGTAGCCCACTGTTGTGAAGTGCTGTTAGAAAGAATGAAAAATCCAATACTTTATATATATAAGCATGTGCAATACATTGCTGAAAAGATAAAAGTTTAAACTATTTAATGATATAAAAAGGTAAAAATCGACTTTTTGGTTGAGTTTCGCTTTCCCGGTTCCCTTAAACTAGGTTTATTTTTCTATTTTAAAAAAAATACTGATATTTCGCCTGGAAAATAACGGCATCCGTACGAACCCTGATTAAGAACATTTAACATACAATATTTTTTTCCCCTCTTAGTATCTTTTGTTTAACAACCCAGCCCGCAAATATTGCCCCCCACTTTTTATTAGAATATTTATTTGTACACCTATAAGGAATATTTCTGGGTTCAATTAAACAAATAAGTTGGAAAATATTGTTAGACAATATGTAAATGCCGCTCAGTAAAAAATGTAAACAGTATTCCGCTTTTTTTTATAAGAGTAAAAAATTTTCCATTCACTTTCGATAAAAATTAAGCTTTCGGAGAATGAAAAAATAAATATTTGAAAAGTATGTTATAAAAAAATAGTTTTATCTTGTAAAACAAAGCTCTATTATTTAAAGCCTTTAATGCTGTTAAACATACTTCATAATAAATATTAAGATGCGTAAACACGAAGTAAATTGTATCAAATGGAATTGCTTCCTCGTTTTTTCGTAAAGAAAACAAACTTTATTTTTAAATCGTTTAATATGTAGATATTTTTTTTATCAATTTGCAAATAAAATCTAAAAGTATTTTTTGTTGCTCGCGGCTGAACTTATCATGTATATACAGTTGGCCAAAAAAAGAGAGAGAAAAAATCATGCGTCAAGCATAGATTATGAAACGCTTTCCAACACATTCAGAATAATGTAACAAAACTTCACCTTTTAATAAGTTGAAATGTGATATCTAATTGGACCATTTGGAAACGCATAATACATTTGAAAACCCAATTTCAGAAATTCCCATCTAGAGTCGTAAAATGATCCGAATCCTTTAAGCAACCCCGCATATGATATATAGATTTGTATCTTTAAACTACATGCATACAAAAATTTAGTTCAGTTCGGAAATACGAGGGTGAGCCGGAAAATAAGTTTCCCCTGAAAAACTGTGGACAGAGGTGTGTATGAAAGACAAAAATGTAATGAAACATTAAAGATAAGACGTAACTTTATTTTTCTACGTAAGTGCCAAGGGAGTTGAGACATTTGTCATACCTCTTTATAAGCTTCAAAAAGCGCTCCTTGAAAAAATCAGGGCTCTGCGTCATTCTGTTCCCGGTAGATATGGAGAGAAATTGCGTTGTGAATTCGTGGTCAAAGGAGGGAGTGAAAGTGGTTGTCCGCTATGAATGGGTATGTGGAGTATCGGGAGCAGAAATCCATAACCGCCACGTGGGAGTCTATGGGCCTGATGTGATGTCGAAACAAATGGTGCGGAGATGGTGCCGCCAATTCAGTGAGGTGCGTCAGCAAGTTTTGGACAAACCGAGATCTGGACGGACGAGCACGGCCACTACAGACGAAAGCAATGCTTGACTACTTCTTTGTAAGTAATGCTGAAGTCACACAATCCGTTCAACGCTTCTTTTGTATGCACAGCCCTGTTTTTTTCCTGGAGGGCTTTATGAAGCTTATAAAGGGTATAGCAAATGTCTCAACTCACTTGGAACTTAAGTAGACAAATAAAGTTACGTCTTATCGTTAATGTTTCATTACATTTTTTTGTCTGTCATACACAACTCTGTCCACAGTTGCCAGGGGAAACTTATTTTCCGACTCACCCTCGTACATACCACAGTTGAAAATTCCCCTTCAGCAATTTCCGCTAAAAAGGAGAAGGGTACGTGAATTCTTTTGTGTAGCCCTGTATACCAGGTATAGAATTTATATACATACAGTAGCATGCAAAAAAAAAAAAAAAAAAAAAAAAAAAAAGCATGTATGCGAGGTATAGAATTTATACACATAAAGTAGCATGCAAAATAAAAAGTTAAATTTAAAAGCGCATACCGAAATTGAAATCGCACGTCCAGCAATTATTGCTCAAAGGCAGTACTGTAACCGATTTCTTTCGTGTGTCCCTGTAAATCAACGATAAATGCTATGAACGCTCTATTCTATAGTAATCATCTTGTAGTGAAATTCGGTGATTTATATCAATTTCAATGCATTTTAAATAGCGTAATATCATTAAAATACACTGTAAACGATTTTTCCCCATTTACCATAATTTATCGAAATTCTTGAGTGCCTCTTCTATTTACGTTGAAAAAAAACTTTTTTTTTTTTGGGGGGGGGGGGCATCATACTAAAATTCTACCAAACTCTGAACTCCGCTATAAACGAGACAAGAATTAGAATCAGATCACAGTAACGTTATTTAAAATGGAGAATATAAACCTGAAATAATCTAAACTAAGAAATTTTTGTGAGAACCGTCAGGGCAAAAATTTTTTTAAAGCATGTCAGCATAAAAGACGGTATAAAAATGTAACAATTGAAAAATGGTGATTAAGACGTGTAGCAAAGGGAAAACAAGTCGGAAATCGTATTTCAAACGTAGCAGATGAGGTGCGTTCGTACTATAACTAGTTTTATAAATTTTCAGATCTTGGTGCCATAGCTGTAAACAAAAGCTGTCTTATGCAAAAAGGCATGAATACAAAATTTATAACGATTTTCTATATTAAATTCAGTAATACGGAAATAAAAGGACTCCATTTTAAATAGGACGTCATCGCCATGGCAACTTAAAATCATGACCTATCATGGGACATCATTGAATTCATTACGTATGATAGGATTTAATAGAATAAAGAAAACTCTTATTAATATATTTTAAGTTTTGATTCGATTTTCATAAAATTTGAAAGAACTCGACAAAATTCTGCAACGATTCTATATATTAAATTTCAAACCATTCGGTTGGATATTTTTTGCGCTGTTATATGAGGACAGATGGACAGACAGGACAGACAGACGGAGTTACCAGACGACGGCTATAGGTGCTACGTATTTATATAATTATGACCGCACCTAAAAAAGAGTCAATCGGACTCAATCTCGTCACACTGGTCTATCGGATTGGGTTTCCTGACGCAATGCAGGACTGCAATTTTTATACTTGGGCTTGACTACATCGTTAAACATAGTTTATTGTTAATTGCGTATCAGAATGGAAACACGAACCAGGATTTATTAGTTCCTGGCACTACATACATGTTCTCTCGGAGATTAGTTTAACTACTAATCTTTCTCAGAAAACGGATTCACGTATCTTCAATCGTCTACCAACTCTCTGGAAATAGCACAGAGGTTGAAGAACTTTCTCGAACCACACTGACACTTGCGGAGCTTTTTCTCTTCGTTTTCTTATTAATAGATAGATGCAAACAAAAACATTTATGCATTCATTTTAAGTAGGTCGCCTTCTTTGCATTTTAGCTTCTGCGGCCTCACTCCGCTGATGGTTTTCTTTTATTTGCAATCATCCCCCTCCTGCATACACACACGAGTGGTCGACTAAGTTCAGGTGTCTTGCCGTGAAGTTATTTGTGTCAGCTTTGGAAAACTCATTTTTGTAATCTAAATTTCCATCGAATGACTATTTTTTTTTTAATTAAAAAAAAAAGCTCTCTGTAAAGTGCTTCCTTCTTTCATGTAATTATGTATACTCATGCAAATTCCTGCTGTTTTCATTTCAAAGCAGTTTTAAAAAAAAGATTAGGAAGAAGAATGGTGGGGTTTTTTATCCGTCCGTCCTTCAACCCCCCTGACTTTTTAATTTCCCCAAATTTCATTAGGTTTTTCATGACAAAAAAAATATTTTTTTTTTTTTTTGCGAAATGCCATCAAAAAAGGTGATTGGAACGGCTGATTGGCAAGAAAGAAGCCGTTCATTAAAACGGTTGATTAGCAAGAAAGAAGCCGTTCATTAAAACGGTTGATTAGCAAGAAAGAAGCCGTTCATTAAAACGGTTGATTAGCAAGAAAGAAGCCGTTCATCATTTATAAAATCAAAGAAAACGTTTAACCCCTTAACCTACGATGTAACCTACGGTTTGGCAAATCCATAGCTACTACTAAAATTTAATAGAGATTTTCGCTTTGTTTAATCGTAGAATTTCGACGATTAAATTAAACTATATTTACTGTGAAATTTTAGTGGTAAGAAGAATTTACATTTGGTTCGATCATCGTACGCGGGCTATCCCCGTCATTGTAGGTTTAGGGGTTAAAGGTTGCTAAAGATGACCAATTTAATGACTTAAATTTATGGAGGAAGGTGATTCTTAGCGCTGAGGGTAAATTTAATATATCGGACAGTTTTCGAAAACTGTCAACTGTTCAATCAAACTGTTTTGGCCAGTTTAAAGAAAGCCAGATTAGAAGTCCGGGCCATTCTTCATCTAAAAATCTGCCTTCTAATAATCAGACATGGGGAAGGTTCTGTTTTGGTTTGGAGTTGTATGGCCTCAAACGGAGTTTGTCTTCATAGGTGGTATTATGAGTAACATAGTGCATTTATTTAGATATACTCAAACAAAATCTGAAAGAAAATTACAGTAAGTTGAGCTTGGATAGAAATTCCATATTCAATGAAAACAACAAAGCATTATTTACATGCTCCTCTCTAATCCCCAGACATCAATGTCATTGAACATCTGTGTTCGATGACGGAAAAGGTTTTACAAAAACTTAAAATAACGAAGAAAGATCATTTAAAACTTGTTCTGCCAGATGAATGGGAAAAAATATTTCCAAATACAACTAAAATGTTAGTCAAGTCTATGCCAGGACGTTTGGAGGCAATTATAAAGAGAAAAAATATGCTATTGACATTTCCTTATTTTGTAAAAGTAACCAAATTTCTATTAGTGTATTTTCAATTTTTGAGGCAAAAAATCTGCAAATGTTTAGTTAAAATGCTACATCCATTTTTATTTTCAAGTGTTTTTATGTATTATCTTTGCAAATTTATTTATTAGGTGTTATTAGAAAACATTATTGCACTTATTCGCAAATACTTATTTGCTTTTAAAATTAAATTTTCAAGAAACAGTTGAATGTATTCTCAATTTCTGTAGTCACTGTCGGTCTGTTGAAAAATATCGCTCTTTTTCCTGAAGTGAGACTTACTGTATTTTTAACTGAATAAGTGAATAAAATGACACTAGGTTTGTTCTATGGAAAATGTTGTTTGTCTTGCTGGGAGTCATCATTCATATTTTGGAGGAAAATGGAGGAGACAAGAGTTCACAAACGCCCTGTACATATATTTGTTACATATACTGTAACAGGCTTAGAAAATATTTACTGAATTAAAAATTGTGCTTTTGAAAAAAATAGTGAATCTTTTGCAAAACATTTTTCCTTAACATCGGTATCGGCGTCAACTTCTAATAGCGAAAATGGAATTTCGAATAATCTTGTAATGAAAATATCCCCATGAACTAACATCTGATCCGCTTTTTAGGTGCATTCGTAATTGTATAAATACTACCCAACCGAATGGTCTGAAATTTTAAATATATAATTGTTGCAAAATTTTGTCGAATCATTTCAAATTTTATGAAAATCGGATGTATAGTTTAATGACAGGGACAGTCAAAAGTTGACCGTTACATGACGGCCAATGGAAAAAAATTATTTCAAGTGCATTTTAATGATGTTGCAGCCTTTAGAACAGAATGAAATGGATATGCACTTATGGAGTACACTAAAATATACATTCAGTATATAGTATGCGGTGCAAAAAATATTTATAAAACTAGTTATAGTACGAAAGCACTTCATTTGCAACGTTTGACATGCAATTTCCAACTCTTTTTTTAACCATTTGGAAAAATGGTTATTGTTCTCGTCAGGATGGAAAATCAAAAGTATATCTGAAGGTTTTCATTGGTTTAATCCGCAATTTATTCGTTTTCTGATTGGTCTATACAGTAATCTGTATTTCCCTTTAATTTCAACAACGATGGATACTTTCTGTTGCCACTATGACAAAAAAGTAATAAAAACAACAACAAAAAAAATTAATAACTCAAAAACAAATTGAGATACAGCTTTCAAACAAATTGCATTTAAAAGTAGATTTTTTTCTCTATCCGACGGTGTAAAAATCAATAGTGTCGGATGTTTAGAAGTTTAAGAATGAAATTTCATTTAAAATGGGCCGTCAGATTTCTTGGAAATCTGACGATGGAAAAGCCTTTTCCCGAACAGCCAATGAAATGCTTGGATATTTACGTAAGTTTCAGGTGGATAAGACCAATGTCAGACGCTTGTGAATGGATAATACTTAAGCAAAAAAGCAGCAAGAAAGACGCCCGTCTGACATTGGTCTAATACTTAAGTTTCATGAAATCTGACGGGTCGCAGGGGATATTTTTGGCTTGCAATTTTTACGTGTAATAACACTATTAATGTTTAATTCATGGCGTACGTAATGTATGATCAACTCCGTGCGATTTTTTATGTCTTAAATTTTAGTCTTCAAAAAAATCGTTTTCCAAATGGTCGTTGTAATTTGATAAATTGCTTTTTTTTTTTTTAGATTCATTAATTGAGGTGTTTCAAATCAAAGTAGATTAAGCCCATTAAACATTATGCAAAGATATTTGGAGGTAAAAGTAAATGGGCTCCACTGCCTTTCATTCAGAATTGCCGATCTCTACTTTCGTCCTATCCATTCCCATTCTACAGTTGAATTCTACCACTTTCGTCTACCCTGTTGTGGGCAAGGTTGCCCGTTTGGCCTCCATTTTTATTCAGAAAATACGAATCCACACCAGAAATTAAAAATAGTATTTTTTGGTTTTCTTTAATGACGGACATTTCGCGATTACTTAATGTAAAAGTTCTTCTTTCGAAGTCTCCGGTGTGAATTTGAGATTTCGAAATAAAAATGGAAGCCAAATTGGCAAACCTGTGTGGTGCAGAGAGAAAACATCTGCTGTGCGACACAGTGTTGCCAGTGGGCTACTTTTTTAAAATTCAGATTTATTGATTGGCACCACTTTTTTGAAATGGTAAAATTCCTCTCGTTTTAGCCTTAATTACGTCATTAAATAAGGCGTATTTTACAATTTGAAAAAAAAAAAAAAAAAAAGCAATTTAACAAATTACGACCATTTGGAAAACGATTTTTTCAAAGACTAAAATTTAAGACATAAAAAATCGCACCGAGTTGATCCTACATTACGTACGCCATGAACCTGAAACTTACGGATTATCCAAGCATTTCATTGGCTGTTCGGGAAAAGGCTTTTCCATCGTCAGATTTCCAAGAAATCTGACGACACATTTTAAATGAAATTTCATTCTTAAACTTCTAAACATCCGACAATATTACTTTCTACACCGTCGGATAGAGAAAAAAATGTACTTTTAAATGCAATTTGTTTGAAAGCTGTATCTCAATTTGTTTCTGAGTTATTAATTTTTTTTTTGTAGTTTTTATTACTTTTTTGTCATAGTGGCAACAGAAGGTATCCATCGTTGCTAAATGTAAAGGAAAATACAGATGACTGTATAGACCAATCAGAACACGAATAAAATGCGGATTAAACCAATAAAAACCTTCAGATATGCTTTTGGTTTCCTACCCTGACAGAGAAAAGTAACCATTTTTTCCAAATGGTTAAAAAGTGATGCTAATAAAGAAATCTGAATTTAAAAGTAGTAGCCCACTGGTGCGACAACAGAAGTAATATGTATATATTTGTTACTGTACCGAATAAATTTTTGTCTCCGTCCATTGTCTCAAACTCAGTTTAACGGAAAAAAGAGTTTATTTCACTTTCTTTCTGAATAGTTTAGTTGAATAGTTGTAGTTGATTTCAAATGTAGTGAATAATTTTGAAGATACAGCTTTTACATACAACTTAAGAGAAACCAACTTTTCATTTTTTTTTCTTTTTGCTAGAGTTAGTTACCTGAGGTAACCTGGAATCAGTCCATTCTAGAAACAGGAATATCGAAACAGTAAACCCTTTAACTGATTGGTCGAGAAACGTTTACGTTTTCTTTCCGCAGCTTTTGTGGTAAGAAGGCCATCGCCCCTTTACAGACACGTGTTGCACTTCGTTTGAATTTTTAGGTCATTTTCTTGGGGATATCAGCTGCGGTTATTTTTTTTATTAATAGTTTCTTTGATGTGGTTTATTCTTTTGAAGAATTTCACTTAATCGATGTATCCTAGATATATGTTTTTAAGAAACGGGGATGTTGATTTATTTTGAGAATGTGTGGTATGATTAAAATAATTTGTGTTTATGTTGTTATCGAGGGGTCTTATTTTTCAAAATCTGAAAAATCCTGCTTTCAGATAAAAAGTGTTTTAAATAAAGTCGTATCTCTGTTTGTGTTCAAGTTTTTGGAAAATATCACTCTGTGTGGACGTAGTTAAGTTGTGACACGTGGGACATTTGTTCTCTCTTTTACGGTTCACTTGTAAAAAATAATAGTTTTTCGTTCCTCCCTATATAAAATCTTAACCCCTTGAGGGGCGGTGGCATAAAATATATCCCACCTAATTTAAACAAGATTTTCACCAGAAAATTTTAACTAAATTTTATATTCTTAACTTTGGAGGAATATCGCTGAAAAATTACTTTTCGTTATTTAAAAGTAAAAGTTTTCCATTATTCCGGTGAGAATTCAATATTTGGAGACATTTTTGCTTTCCCCTCAAGGGGTTAAGTCTGAATGAATATATTAAAACGTGTGAAAACCGAACCTGCCTCTAATCGAAAGAACTTAATGGTTCCGACGAAAAGAATATCTGCTAAGACGGGAATACGGAAAAAATTCCCTGTCCCTTGCGTTTCAAGTTTTAGCAAGTTTTACTCTATAAACAAATTAAATGATATGAAGAAACGATATGAGAATGTAAGAAACTTTTCAAATGACACCATACAACATCATAGGAAATCCTAATGCATGTTTTAAAACTAGTCCTTCTATTTTAAACATGTACTGCAGAATTTATGCCACCACTGTTGAGCGTGCAGTACGCTTGTTAAGCAGGGTTGTCGGTTTTTTTCCCATCGTGGAAAAAAAAAACCTGCAAAATCCTGTTACGAATAAAATATGGTTTTGTCCAATATTCCGAATCGCAAGTTGTAATTTAAGAGCACAGAATTTTTTTAAAAAAATAAATAAATATCGTAATTCTTTCGAAGCATGAAGCATTTTTTTTTTTTTTTTTTTGAAACAAGCATATATCTATGTAAATAATAGTATATGCATTACTTTTCTCAAAATAATGGTACTATAAGTAATCACATAGAGTATAGTGCATAGTTGCTGCAGTATACCTAGACAATAGACACAGCCACCACTTCATGACTATAGAGTTCGCCGTTTTGAAGTTAATGGGGGTAGACAGGACTTTAGTGTGCACCTTGTTTAAAGTGGGTCGATAAACAATTTGAAGCTTTAAGGTAGGTTGCAAACAAAGTTTAAGAACTGCTATTTTAACCGAAAAATCAAATTTTCCCAACTAACGAATGAAAAAAAATCGGACTCAAAAGGGTCAAACAAGTCTGCAAGATGATTTCGTCGAAAGATACTTTTTTGGCCTCGTTCACACCTGATAGAGGTATCTGCTTGTTTCTATTTGGGACAAACATCGGTTTGAACGCGGACGCTTCCAGAAAAATTGGTGACACTGTCACGCGGTGGTGTGGTGTAACAACGTGCCGGTTCAATAACCGGCGGATGGAAACGTCCTGTAAAAGGGATGCTCGTGAAAAAAAAAAAAAAAAAAAAAAAACGGATGAGCGGGGGCGGAGAACGCTTTTCGTGCAGGTGGAGTTCTCTTTCTCTCTTTTTTTTTTACATATCGTCTTAGGTGAATGAATCGTTGTGAAGAATGTGTGGTTCCGTAATGTGTTTGCATATATGAAGGATGGTGTTTAACTTTTGGTGTCAATTCTTATCTAATACTATTGAAATCTTTCTATACATTTTTGTATTCAGTGATTAAATAAGATAAAATCGGTGATATTCGGAAATAGTTATGCCCAAAAATTAAAAGTTGTATAAAGGAAGTTAAAGTATTGTTTTAAAGAAAATAGACTTCGTTATCATTTTTAATTTGCGACCGCTTAGACAAATTTTGAAACTTCTTTATTTTATTGTAAGTTGTAAACATTCAAAATCCGTTTCTTTCTTTCTTTCTTTTTTTTTACGATTTTACTTTATAAGAAATGTTTTTTCAATAAAAATTACAAAATATTTATTATCGTTAGCTATTTTAGTCTATAAATAAGGCAGTTTATTTTACTTTTTGATTTCTTCTTTTATGTTACTTTGTTTCCCTTGTTATTTAAGGGTGTATTCCGATCAAAACTGCTTATTTTCTGATTCATTTTAAAATTCATTTTTGCTCTCAAACGCATCAAACTTGGAAATTCTCTTATTTAGAAATTATATAATGTGCGGTGCTTCTTAATGTTTTGATAAATACAGAAAATACTGTAAAAAACGCTGTCAAAGTTGGCGTTTTGAACCGAATTTTCCGAAGCGGGCGATCTGGGAATGAAAAAAATGGTCATACTGAGAAAATAATTGTTTAAAAATCAAATTCTAATTAAGTGAGCTGAAAATGAAATCACACGGCATGTTAAACATGTCTTCAGAAATCACCCCGGCAAGTTTCATGTTTTTACTTTTAAAAATGAGTCTGAAAATGTCTCAGAAAATTTCGAGCTGTTGAGGGTGGAAAAATATTTTTTCGAATACACCCTTGATTAGACAATTATAAAAAAAACAAGACATTAGGGACCTAAAAGTTTCCTTGATAATTTTAGAAATCTCCAAATCTGCAGACTTTCGTCTTTTTTAAATGAATCTATAGAAATTTACTCGATACACGATGAGTTATATTTTTACATGGTTTAAAGAAAAATATATCAGCTTGTTCACTCTTTTAAAGATTGTTATACCATCATCGCATGCTCGGGCATATTCAGAGGAGAGGCCGAGGAGGATAACAGCCCTTACCAAAATCTGAGTTTTTACATAATCATGGACACAATTTATTTCATTTCCGTAAACCTATCTGAGGTCGTCCTGCTCTGTGGCCAAAATCCAGGATATTCTATTTAAGGATCGATCTAAAGAGGTTTTTAAGACCAAAACCGAAACCAAATTTCGGTAATCTTCCTATTTTCGGCCGAAAACAAAAATCTTCAAAAACTTTTCAAAAGTAATTAATACATACATAAATATACATAATTATTAATTAATAATATGTGTAATACGTATGGTTAAAGTTGGCTCACTGTGCTTCTGACGAAAGCTTTTTATTTTCATATAAAATAAAATGTAATTAATTCATCGACGACACAAAATGATTTTCTAATTATACGAATTTCATCTAATTAAAAAATGTTTTAGGTGTACATAACTCGATATATCTTTCATAGTGATTTTTGTAAATGATCAAATGTTATACTAGAACTTTCTCAAAGAGTATTCGAAACACTTCTGCGGTTTCAAACTAAGCATTTTCTTTTGCGGTTAAATCTGCAGTTTTTAATGATCACGTGAAAAGCGTCTTCCAAGTTTTGTCATATATGCATTGCTTGCTTTATAATTTGCACTCACGTCTTGAGTCAGTCATGACTCATGACTGATAATTATGAACAGTGAAGTTGATAGCAATAAATAAAGAGTGTCTCATTTGAGCCGATACAGCTCAAATCAATGAGTAATAATAAAAATTGCCGAAGGAAGAACCGAGATTTTTGGAATACGGGATAGCTTCGGTCAGTCCTATTATCGGCAGCATTTTCGCCGAAAACTAATTTTCGGCGAAATTCAGATTTTGGGCCGAAAGCGAAATCGAAACCTAATTTTCGGTCGATCTCTAATTATATTGACTACATCATGATAGTTATGTTTAGAGGGTATGCTACAAATGCTAAGCTTATTTCCCAACTGCGTAATTTATGTCTTTGTTTGTCAAAGATTTGAATATTTTTTGTTTAAATTCTCGAATTTCGACAAACTTGGCACGGTTGCAACGGACAATGACTGTGTCGGCTAACCCCAAAATAAGCAAAAGCGGGATTCGCGTGTCGTGTTCGTCACGTGCAACGAATCCGGGAGAGTGGCGTGAGGCATCCCCGAAGCTAACTAACACAATGACCCACTTGCTAGAGAGATCCGAGAGAGAAAGAGTTCGTTCACAGGCGCTTTTGGAATCCCGGCCGGGGTCGATCAACCCTGACCGTGACACAGGCGCGCAGGTTGATCAACCTGCAGGGCCCGCGAAAAACAACACAAATAAAGCAAAATGGGAACGCACGGGAGGATGCATGTTTGTTTCGATTTCGCGCTCGGCAGGGAAGAGTTTTGATCCGGGAGCGTTTGGAAAGTTGACGTCACTCTTGGTTGCTTCCCGAGAAAGGGGTCGGTTTTGGCCCCAATTGGATGCAGAGAATGTGGGACACATCGCGCAGTCGATTGCCTCGTGATGGTAATTAGAATTTATTTTGAATAGCAATTTCTAATGTTCGTTGCAATCATTATTAAGGTCTCAGTGCGGTTTTTCACCCCCGAAAATTGCTCTTCGAAGAACTTGTTTAAATCTGTTTCTTAGCGATCCAATAAAAGCTCATCTAAAATTCAAACTTTTCTCTGACTCAAGAAATAATTTTCCGCCATACATAATATGAAAAGTTTAAACGAATTCATTTGGTTTAAAAATAGATTAACTGATCTTTTTTTCATAGCGGCGAAAACGATGATGATGATGATTCGGCGATGATTAAAATTAAAGCGATGAAAACCAAGCCATGTTCTTATGTAAAGCCTCACTTAAGAAATAAAATCAAACTGTCAAATGGGAAACTGAAATTTAGTTAAAGAGCATCAGGAAAATTTTATACAAATTTTAAAAATAATATATATGATATGATTTAGAAATAATAATCTATACACTTTAAAATAATAATATATATAATGTGGCAGCATGCTGATCATGCACAGTTTACTAATCAAGATAAGTAAAGTATATAAAATAACTTACTTTGAAAATATCTAATACGTAAATAGGTAAATATTCGCTAGTTTTTTTTTTTTTTTTTTTTTGGGGGGGGGGGGGTATACGTATATTTTTATCTGGTATGATAGGAGTATTCCTTTCAAAATAAAAATAAAAAAAATAAGTAAATATATCAAATAATTCTAAATGAAAAAAACCTTTTTATCTTAATTTTTACGATCCATTATCTTTTAAATGCAATTAAATATCAAATGCAAAGCAAGAAATTACATTTGTTATTTTATCCTTTATTATTATTATTATTATTATTATTTAACCGAATATTTGTAGTATACTGGCTTCAAAATTTTGTTAATCTTAAAAAGTAAATTTACTGTGAAAGTACCATTGCTAAGTACTATGTTGATTTTTTTTTAAGTCTTAAAAACGGCAACAAATGTAATTTTTTATTGAAAAAGGTAATAACCATATCGAAAATCGGTTATTAATTATAAAATATAATTTTTATAACACATGTTAGCAATGTCAGCATGTTGTTTTTCTTTCTTTCAAATAGTTGAATCTAAGGTATGATAAATAGAAGTCCATTTGAAATTTGAATTCTTTATGATATTTATCAGGAGGCTAAATTATCATGCCTTGATAATTTAGACATTAATGCGATCAAATTTTGCTATTTTCTTTTCTTTCTTAAAAAAAAGAATATGTGTATACATATATAGCAATAATATATATATATATATATATATATATATATATATATATATATATATTGATCAGTGGTTAATGCGGCACCACTTTGCTATGGTTTTTCTCTGACAATTTCGTAATATGGAACTTTATCTTTTTAACTATGCCATAAAAAGGTAATTGCATTAGGGAAACCTGTTAGAGCAAAATAATTATTATAATGACTTTTTTTCTCTATTTCTTTATTTCTGTCTTCATTAATTAATCGTAATGTTAGCAATATGTTTTGGGGGATTTGATTTTTCCATACATGTGGTTACATAATTTCTGCATAAAATTTAAGCTACTACAGAATATAAATGATTTTCTGTAATGAACCGCCGCGGCGAGCGGTCTCTTTTCGTCCGCAGCCCTTTATTCTTCCACTTATTCCGACTCTTTTGCGGAAGCAAGGTTCATAGGTTCCCAGTCACGTCCCGAGTAAAAGACACTCTAGCGAAAGCCACGTTGGGAAAAAAAATTAAAAAAT
The DNA here is from genome assembly GCA_963932465.1 of Maratus speciosus. Lineage (NCBI taxonomy): Eukaryota > Metazoa > Arthropoda > Arachnida > Araneae > Salticidae > Maratus > Maratus speciosus. The sequence continues at coordinate 25,545,361 of OZ010790.1, read as the reverse complement.
TGAAATCGGACAAATTTAAAAGGGAAATTACACAAATTAAAGACACCGAAAAGAAGTAAGGGTGGGCTCGGGGCGATGAAGCTACCGAACGATCCCTGCTACTTCGACCTTAGAGTTGAAAATCCTTCCAAAGCATATAATTTACGTATATCTAAGTTCGGATAAATGTACGAAAGATGAAATGAAATACATTTTATGTTAGAAGTTGATTTATTTGTTATTTTTAGGTTGTTAACCCGGGAGAACTCGCTAGCGAGAATGCCCAATTGCTTTTCTTTTACTTTACATTCATATAATATCAACTTTTTTTGGTTGGCTTAGAACTTTTATTCACAAAATAGGTAAAATAGTTGTAAAACATTTTGAAATTTTAATTAAAATGAAAAATGATTTAAATAAGAGTCTTAAAAAAGTACGACCGTGAGAGAAAATCTCATACAGCGAGCTCTCCCGGGTTAAAAATAAGAGGAAAAAATCACGCCTATATATACTGACGTATTCGAGAACGAAATCAAAGGCTTATCCTAAAATAAATCTTTATTAAAAAAATTTTTTTTAATAAAAGTAAATGGAAAAAAAGAAAGAATTTAAAAAATGCGATAAAATTATAGTGTGTTTCTTTTTACTTGTATTGACAAAGTACTTTTTTTTTTCCAGGAATCTTAATTTTGCAACATTACCTAATGATGAAGATGATTTTGGATTTTCAAGGAAAAAAACAGCCAGGGTAAGTCAATATCTCTTTTAACTTTCTACTCATTCATTTATTTCATGCATTCATTTACTTTGTTGAATTTACTGATTTATTTTTCTGAAAGAATTCTTTTTCGTACGTCGCATTGATTTTTATTAAATTAGGGAATTCTACTTGTAAATGTCAGAGAATTTTAGAATTATTCATATTTTAACCGATGACGAAATTTTCGTGTTTTAAAAAGTGTTACCAGAAATCACAATTGTTTGCTTTAATTCAGGTCATTATGTTACATTGCTTTGCTGCTTTTCAAATTAATTTATAATAAAACTTATATCAAGTTACACACGCTTTGAGTTTTTTTTTTTTTTTTTTTCGATAAATTCGTGAAAAAATATTTATTGCAATTTATTTGTGTATATATTTTAGTTTTTGGGAGGCTAGTGTCTTAACACCCGTAACTGGAGACATGAATTTCCTTACGCGATCAGAGACATAGAGTCAAAAAAACTCCAATGTTATTTTTCTTTTTTGTCTTTTGTAAACAGCATTGGAATTTATTTTGGAAACGCAATATACTCTGGAAATCATGTAATGGAAAAAGAACTACTTGACGGTACTGAGGAGATGATTTTATTCCAGGAGAAAAACCACGTGATAATCAGAGCCAAAGAACAACGCGGAGTCATTTTGACTCCCATCTCCAGTTACGGGTTAATTAACTGAACCAAAAAACGTGTCTACCATTTAATCCGTTTTGGGCGATATTAGATTCCACACACTGTTGAAGCACTTCTTTAACCATAGAACATTAGAAGCTAGTAAATAAAATATTAGCACCATTGTAAAAACTGCAGATTTTCCGAAGGACATTGTTTGAGAATTAATATTCAGTTTCTATCTAAATAGTTTATAGTCTTTTTAATAACATCGTAGACTTGTGCGATCCTTGTGCGAACCCTTTATTATTATTCTAAGAATTACTGGTGTTCCAGAGTTTCGATTAACAGTTGACCACCAACAGAGCAACGAGTAGTGATATACTTGAAGAATTCGTTTTTTGCTTGGAGCAATGTATTCCAAGAAAAGAGAATAGGCCGCTCTTCACCCCCCTCAAAATACTTTCACATCTAAACACATTTTGTTTTATAGAAATGTGTACAGATATTTTTAAGCTTGCTTCAAGAAGATATGCATGGCACCCTTTCCTCCCTATTCTTCTAAATAAGAAAACTAAATACGGAGACTTTATCTGTTCTGGTCTGAAGTTTGATTCTGTAGAATGTTTTTACTCAAAAATTATTTGCCTTTGCATATTTTAATTGGGTGTAAATATAGGGTCTGTTGTCATTTATATACTTCCATGACCCCATAGCCATACGATAGAATCAAAGACCTGTACCAATATTCTAATGTTTCGTCATAAAACCCGTGTTTAGATAGCATCGGGTAATAAATACGAAGCCATTCTGTCCTCCTGCATGCATATCCTAAATTTGAATTCCTCGTGAACTCGCCAGCGATGGGGATCAGACAGTTGGTGACGACCAGAATAGATGTTCCAGTTTTTGGACGTCCAAACACCTTTCACATACCTCGGAGAGGAGATGTAATAAAATAGAGTTGGTTATTTCGACCATTCTTTTGTTGTAAACGCGTGTTTCGTCTCTTAAATCGGGGACAACGTTCAGACTAATGGCCACAGAAGAATAATCATGACGTCACAGTGGGCCAATAACCTCTCAAGGCCGCACATTGGCCCTTTAACTGGTGAAGGACCTCTCGATCGACGCCCAGGTATGGAGCATTGTGGTTCTCACTCACGAAAACCGTGTTCAGTCACTCAACTGGGTGGCTGGAGCCACTTATTTTGCGTTCAGTGATCCAAGAATGGTGGGCAGAATGGGATTTTTCTTTATTGTATCTTATTTTGGGGGATTGGGGGGGGGGTTACCTGTAGGTTGCAATAACCTTGAAATGGACATTTGGAGTCTTAGATTTTCAGACTGTAACAATATAATTATGATAAGTCAGATTTCATGAACTTCTCTTATCATCAGCTATTTTGATATCAACTGTATAGAGGCACGACATGGTTTCGTTCATAGTAAGTTCATTTTTAATATTCAGGAATGTTCGTGCCGAAATATCGCTTTTGCGCTCAATTTGCAAAAAGTTGATGGTATTTGCAATGCTAACAATAACTTTTAGATGTGTTTATCCCATGTTTAAAACTACATGCCTGTTGTTCAACCCTGAATTTTTAGTTGAAATCGGCAAAGAAATCGCACTTTTTAAATCATGCTTACGTTTTGTCTAATTTTGAAAAGAAATCTGCGAGTTACATGATTCAATAAAATGTTTTTTTCTTTTTATCATATTCTTTTATTTCTTTACAATTCATAATAATTAAATAAATAGTCACATGAAATCAATTACTTTAACGATATGTCTAATAGTTAAAAAACTGGAACAAAGAAACCCGCACTTTTAATTACAAAGCAATAAATTTGCGACAGCAAAACAGCATACTATAAAACAGAATGCGGGATTCAAGTCTTCTAGTTATTGGCAATGTCAGATTAAATACTGTGTAACTTCAAGAGACATATATATTTGATGCGTACAATACAGCGCAAAAATGACAACCTTGGGAAGTAGTGAATTGGTTTCTCTCTCTCTCTGCCAATTTTGGTCACATAATTACAGGTTCTATTGTCTAGTAAGGTGGCATCTACCGTTAGATGACCAATTTAGCTATCCTTCAGATTAAGCAAATTCTACTATATTTTATCAATAAAGTGACCGCTTCTATTAAGGGTGTTCTCAAATCGAAATGGGCAACTTTCTGACATAAGTTTTAATTTATTTTTGTTCGCAAATGCATGAAACTAGCTGGTGTTGTTGTTCAGAAACTATGTAATGGAGCTTTTTTTTTCCCATTTTTTTGCAAACGCAATAGATTTTTCAGAAAATAGCGTCAAAGTGGGCGTTTTGAACCAAATTTCTGCGCGAAGGGAGAAAGAGACTCAAGAGCGAGCGAAAAACGGGTTTGTCACGTGATCGAATTCGCTTATAACTCGATAGGTAATTGATTGATCAAAAAATGGAAAAAAAACAGTTCCATTCCAAATCGCTTCCATGGCCAGGCTTTCCAATTTTATATCTTTCCGTTAAAAAATGAATTTGTAAATATGTCAAAACGTTTTTCGCATGTTGAGCAGAGCAGTTATGAACACTAGATTAATTTTCACACAACGAGGTTCAGGAGTTCCATTACCTGAGATTTATTCTGTTGAGCTGAACCAGGTTTCAGACCAGATGCTGTAATCTTCAAAGTTAGCTGGGTGAAAAAGTTCGACCAGAATCGTCCGGGATAGCTCAGATGGCAGAGCACTGGCGGCTTCAGCCAGGAGGTCCCGGGTTCGAATCCTGGTCCGGACATTTTTCGCCCAGTTGGAAATTTACATCTAACAGTTATGAACAGCCTTAAATAATCAATTCGGCTAGTCCCGAGAATGATCATATTGGTCAAATTTCTCGACATACTTTGTCCGGTAAAGAGACCTCCTCCGTTAAGTGATAGGTTTGGTTATTTCCAAGTGTGATCTTATTTGGTAGTTCCACTATATTTTGTCCTATAAAGTAACTATCTCCATTAAGTAATTAATTTTATTAGATCTTATTGTAAGCGACGCTGTTTCGTCCAAATATTTTTTTAAAAAACGTGAGTTGTACAGTCTGCTACTATGGAGAAAAAAAAAGTTAGCACAATTGCTTCCAAGATATTTAACACTAGTACCGAAGCGGGTCATCTATGACCAAAGACGTGATTTTTCGCTCATACCCCTATTGTTTTTCAAAGTAAAACTTTGATTTTTTTTTTAACTTTTCCTAAATATTTAGTACTAGCCGCCCTTGGCGACCAGTTTGGTCTCCGTTAGATGTGTGCTAATGCTAAGCATTGTACCATGTTACTTTTATCCAAAATTTAATTTACTTTCTCAATACTTCGCCAAATTAGAAGTTTCTAGTAGAGAAATCAAGAACTCCGTATTTTTATGGGTACTACTTGGTCGACTAAAAATATATCGCCAAACTATAAGATTAAATATCAATAATGGTTGATCGTAAGTGTCATATTCACTTGTTTTTAAGCAAGTTACACGTGTTTACGTCATCAAGTTATTTTTATTTCGACGTTTTATTTGTATTTTTATTAATGTTATACTAATTTATTTGTTCTTTCGCTATCTAAAATAAAAATTATGTCAATTTGTAGAATTTGGCGAGTGGTTTGGCGATTTATATAATTTGGCGAAATGGGTCGATGGTATAACTAAGTAGTACCTTTTTATGCTAGCCAGGCGCAAGTGATAAATCATCAAACATTGTCTTTCCAATCGCATTTTTTCATATTTCATTAAATTCATCTAAAATATAAAAATTTCACTCATTTTATTTAAAATACATAATTTTAATTTGAAATTCGTGACTTTCACTTTTTCTTTCCCTTTTTTAAGGAAAAGAAAAGAAAAATAATAAATAATAAATAATAAATAATACCAAAAACCATGACTTTTAATGTCAATATCAAAGCATTGTTTTAATTTACCACGCGAAAAATAAAAAATGTAAAAAATGGTCACCTGGCATATAAAAAGCGAAGCGGCCAGCCCGGAACTATTGATGACAGTCACATGACTTAGGCTATTATTATAGAGGTAATGCCTTAATACGAATTTAGTTGGAATCCAATTATGTGTGTATCTGCCATAAAAAACAAGAATAACATTGTGGAAATCCATGGGTCATCTATGATCCACGTCGGTAATTCCAAGTATACAAGAAATACGGTAATTCTAATGTTCTTATTAACAGATAGTTAACTAGGATATCCTGTATATTTTCTTAATTGTTCTTCATCTTCAGTGATCTGATAGCGTGCTAAAACTCAAAAAAAGAGTTGAATCAGTAAGCGATCTGTGAACGTTTTCCAATCCCAACTACAAAATTATGTTAATCATGAATTGAGGGATGTCATTGCAAAACAAAATGCAGCTGCTGACCCTCGGCCTACTTTGAGTTCGTGAAGTTAACCATAAGGTAATCAGATCTTTGTGTTATGCACCTGGACATTTCGTACGATTGCGTGGAGGAAGAAAAGGCAGGTAATGCTTATGATAATTAAATACGAAATGTTTCCAAACACCATCTCCTAATCATGATTACAAGCTCTAAATTAAGGATTTACGCATCACTGTAAAAAAAAATGGTAACGTTCCATGTAAAATCCAGGAACGTTTCTCCTTTTCTCGGGTTTTCAGAATAATTTAGCTCTTTCCTGTGAAATTCTGGTTTTCTTATCTGAAACGTTCCTGACACAAAAGTTGGAAACAGCAAAACGCTGCGGCCGCCATTTATTATTTTTTTGCTATAATCCGTTGCTCGCGCGCGAGTGTCGAAAAAGAATTCCTTAAATGAATGTAAAAAAATCAATATGGAATGCAAATAAATCAATAGACGACATAATCCTTTACGTCTCTATTGTCAAGATAATTGAGATGAAAATACAATACCTCTGTGACATCACTAAGAGATTATCTCTCGTACTTGTCTGTGAAATCTTTAACGAGCAGACTGTGTAAAAAAAAATACACCTATTATTTGGATCTGCATTAACCAGGGGACCATCAAATATGATTCTCACCTATTTTGATTAATTTAAAGTATGTTTTAGAGTTCTTATCTCTAATTATTCTTGTGAAAGGATTTCTTCAAATGGGCCTTAGATTTTCAGAAATTAGATGCCGAGTTTTAGCATACGTTTCAAATACCCATTAGTTTGCAGCTCTCAACGTGTCTTTCGTGGTGTGGACGCAAAAAGCTTGCACGCCACCCGTACGGCCCGGGTTCGATGCTACCTCTTGACTTTTTTTTTCTTTTTTAATTAATTTTATATTTTAACACTTTATTACAATTTGATTTAAATTTGACATATATTTGACACTTTGAATTGCTGCAAATTTGAATTTTTTTTTTTATTTTCGGAAAAAATATACAATTACGTTTAGGTTTTTTTTTCATGAAAATTTATATGTATTTTATCTAACTTGAAAACTAACATAATCACTGACGAAAATCCAAAATATTTTATGTCTAGATTTTTTTTCTAATTATTATTTACATTTATATATTTTTATATTTTAAGCAAAGTTCAGAAACAATATATCACATATATATTTACTTTATTGAATTTTAACTGAAAATTTATTTTTTCGTGTAAATTATAAATAATAATTTTGATGTCAATTTCAAAATATTTTTTCATTCTAACAAATAATGATAATAAAGCGAAAATTGTCAACTGGAAATGTAAAAATCGTCTGCGGATCCCGCATGCTGTGAAATGTCAGTAATGTCATAATGAAGGGAACGAACATCCAGAGGGAATTATGTCAGCCAGGTATCGGTCCGGATAGCCTAACAGGTAAGGCATTGGCACGGCACGCCAAGTATCCAGGTTCGATCCCTGGTCTGGACATTTTTCGCTCTTGTGCTACTCAGGCCTTGAATATGTCAGTAATGTTTTGCTGTCAACAGAAATATTCCTGGTATTTCGCAGGAAACTTACTGGCATTTCTGTAGAAAGTTTTTAACATATACAGTAAAGTTCCAGTCATTTTCAAGAAATGTTTCTTGGAAATAATGGGCAACTCAGCTGCCCATTTTTTCCCAGGAACGTTGCGGAATTTTTTTTACAGTGATTTTCACAAAATCTCTAAATACCGAAAAATTGAAGACATTTAATAAAATCATCGATATATATATATATAGTAGAGGGTCTGCACGGGCCGAAATTTCCAGGCCCGTGCCGGCCCGACTTATAGAAAAAAAATTAGGCCCGCCCGGGCCCGATACAAAAATTAAATGTTCGACCCGATCCCGGCCCGACCCGTACAAAAAAAAAAATTGGCCCTGCCCGGAATAACAGCTAAAATTTCGGCCCGAGACCGTTTCCGGAAAAAAATTTAAATCTTGGCCCGAGTGAATTTCTACAAAACAATGATTTTTACGTCGATTTGGTTAAAAATTTGTCTCGTAAGAGGCGTTCTGGCCAAAAATATTTATATTAACATTTTATTCATGTTTATAATCCTCATTTTTACAGAATTGCCGCAGCCTGCGATATTTATTTTTTTTTATGAATCTCTATTTCTTCTATGTAAATGTTTCAGTTATCATTAATATTGTTAATCCATATTCCATGTATTGAAGTGTTAAAATCTGAAAAATGCTATACAGTAAAATCAGCTAAGACGGAATTGCATAGAAAAAAAAAAAATGCGTTATAGGCAAGCTCCCTTCTTAGCAAGTGGTAAATGTATTATATATTACTGGGGGGCTCACACCCCTGCTCGCTAACGCTCGCCAACCGCCATTAATTGCTACGCAATTCATATTGGGATCGCTACGCGATCCCAGATCGCTTCGCTCGCTCGCCACTATTTATGTCAACTCTAGCCAGAATGAGTGCTATCATAAATCATTACAACGTATTAAATTTACAAATATTTTTAATGCATAAAAAAGTAATGGAAAACTTTGTTGAAAATGTAAATAAAAATGTACCTTGGAAACAGAATTAATTTTAAAATCTTAGTGAAAACACAATAAAAAATATTTTTAGTTGCGATCCGAGCAAGCAACATATGAAATTTACAAATCTTTTACTTCATAAAAAAGTAATTGAAAATTTTGTTGAAAATATAAATATGCATTTATCAAAATTTTTGCGCTGTAGCTTGTTGATCATCGTTGAGAAAGCTAAGCGAACAGGAAATTGACGCCGTTTAAATTTAAATGGAATGTTAGGGTCAGATGGGGTCCTTCTCCTTTCATTTTGCCTATAGTATTGAAAATCACGGCTTAAATTAATTTAAAACTATAATAATACGCTATAAAAGATGCTACGTCTCACGTTATCGAACTGTAAACAAAAAATTTTTGCCTGTGTCTAAATACAACTTTGGATCAAAAAGCTGATTCGCTGAATTCCTCACGTCACCGTAAAACGGACCAATAGCAATTGTCATTCATGTATTGCTCAAACGGTTTGCGTTAAAAGAGAGATTCTGTGTGGATTTTGATTCGCTGAGTGGGTTGGGGCATGTGACTATAACTTAACCACTCAGAATCGTTGCTTTGGCTGTTGCCAAATAGCAAGCTACAAACACAGCCCTTTTTTAGCGCTACGTAAGAGAAATATATATATAGATTATATTTTTTTATGTGTTCAATTTTTATGGTGTTTAGAGAAACACTCCATATAGGGATGTTAAACCCTCCACCAGATGGCGTTTAGTCGGAACTATTTTTTTTTCTTGAAAATCAAACCAACATATGTTATTTACACCAATTTTAATTGAATTTGGACTTGCAGACACTTGGCATTTTCTTACAAACATGTGTACCTTAATTATAACTTAACTGTGCTACACATATTATATAGAATATCGATAGGTGAGAAAAAAATAACTTTGTTACCCCTATAGATTGCGGCCCATTTTCTTACCTTTATTTTTTAAACAGCTTATTTTAATTGTGATTTAGTTCCTTTTTTTTTTTCGAAAATAAGCGTAAACAACAAATCGGAACATTTGAATATGCAAACAAATACCAATACTTAGCAAGAATATATATATAGTATATTCTTTTTGTTAACGGTCACAGTTAAAGTTTGACATCTACAGTGTATTATTTATAGTAACCTAAAAATGATTGTTTTAATAATTTTCTTGCTTTTATCGTTAGTTCTTATTCGTTGACAATAATGGAAACGTGCTTTGAGAATAACAAGAGGAAGAATGTTAATGACTCAAGATCGTTATTATGTTTTGCTGTTCCAATAACTAATCATTCTAAAGAGTTGTCATGTTTGTTTTTTACGTCAATTTAAATCTCAAAACACGCTTCTTTGAATCTTTCAAACACACGGTTGTTTTTTATCAATAGGAATTCGTAATATAAATTGTCCCAGTTCGTACGCTCCAGCTCTTAAAAAAATCCGTCTGATTTTATTTATCATTATGCAACAGATTAAACACATTTTATTTTTTTCTTGTACACATTTTTTCTACCTATCTAAAAATACCCTCTAATTAAAACTTCATCTATTTTTAAACTGTAGTTTTACAGAGAATATTGAATCTGTGAATATGTGCATTTACATTTGGACTAACTTGTCTTAGGCTGCATTTACATGGACTAAAATGTCTCATGTTGGATGAGATTTGATCTAATGCTAGCACGATTTTTTTTTAATTGACGCTTACGTAAGATAGGATTGAATAAAACCTAATGCATCTGAACCGCTAATCAAGTTTAGCCATAACGTAAACGTTTCTAGAAGCATGAAATTTTACGCAATGCAGCGCAAGTTTTTCACCGGACCTTATCAATATGATCGATTAATGCGGAGGCTTCTTGTAGGCAGACCAAGCCTCAAAGTCAGGTCCATGAGAAAAGAAGTATGTCCGTCGAAATCACTTCCATAAGTTACGTTGGATAAATAATGCAGGGTGTCTACAAATTAGTTGGGTTGGTTGTATAGGGATTTATGGCGCAAAATCCCATAGGGGACATGCTGCGCCAACCAAATTAGTTGGGCAAAAAAGGTATGATTTATTGAAAGGAAAAAAATTAAAGTACATATTGTTGTAGGATAGAAAAATAGTTCAAGTTTACCATTATCACAAATGTTCGATCTGACTTCCTTTCGTGACTCTGCAAATGTCCCACCGGTAAATCATTTCTTGCCACAGATTTGCTATAGAGTCAAGAGAGAAGAGAAGCTATATATAAAATGAGATAGAGAAGCTATAGAGAGAAGCTATAGAGTCATGCCCGGTCCCTGACATAATTTTTTTTTTCTAAAGTAGCACTTGCTTCTTCCATTCAAATGTACTCATTAATATTGGGGACAGGGCCGTGCGAAGAGAAAACTGCGCCCGGGGCAGCGTGCCAATTTGGCGCCCCCCCCCCCTCAAAATTGATAAAGGACAGAAACAGAAATAAGTTATATTGAATAAATATTTTGCGTTTATTTTAGAACTGTAAAATATTTCATTTTAATTCAGAAATTCCAAACAACTAAATAACAGAAAAGAAAATTGCACTTATTTGTTAATGAAATCATGATGCTTTGCGACAGATTTTTCTTAACCATTCGCACATGTTTTTCTAGACATTTTTAGTTGTTGTTAGTCCTTAAGCTGTAGAAAATGGGTAAAAATCGCTAACAACCAGGTTGGAAACAAGTGGTCCCTTCAACCGATAAGTACTAAATAAACAAAACAAACAAAAAACCTGCAGAACATAACGTAAAAGATAAAAATAAATTATAATTTCACTACATTAATTAAGGAAGATAACTGAGACAATGCTTTAATAAACATAAAATAAAATATAATTATCAGGCAAATAGATTTACTTCCATTTTATTTTTCTTGCTTTTAGGGTAGCAAAATCGTTTATTATTTTATGTGTAAAGATTGCGACACACTGAATTTTATAGAAAGTAAATTCAGGTAACTTAATCTATCGCTCATAGTAAATCTTAAGTAGTTTTTTACTATTTTATTGTTACTGGAATACTTATAAATTATGTACGCTGTCTCCACGTTTTTGCAATTCCTTGTTTTTCCTAAGTTAAAATTATGGAGCAACTAAAGGATTTCTAAATGATCCATTTTATAAAAGTTTTTATCTAATGGTTTCGCATTTAAAACCTCGCTTAACAATTCAAGTCAATAATAAGGGGCGAGGCCCAGATATTAAAAGATTTTCGGTAACTGATTTTAGATTCGCACCAGCCAGAAACTCAAATTCTTGTTATACATTTCTCAGTTTCGTAAAACTCCAGTTCAGTTGCACGGTTATAGTGTCTCTTTGTAACACAAAATCCTTTACTTTCATATAAATTTCCACTTTCATCAGGAGCTTCGTAGTCAAACTGTTCTGCGAATTTTACGTTTTCTGTTTTGCTCAAATAAGGACTCTACATTTACGGACATAACCAAATCTTCGCTTTCTTGTTCAAAAATTCCCTCTCTTATTGTCTGAAATGTGTCTTTTAGTGTTTCAATCAGTTTGCTGGCGATCAAAACATTGACAGTTTTTTTTCCTTCTTTTTTTCGTGATTAACTTTTTCTTTTTCATTTAAAATGCTGTGTCAAACTACTAGGCCGTAAATAAAGGAGAATTTCTTTATTTGCTTTATTAAGCGTTTTGCTCCTGCGTAAGTTTACTCATTTTACTTCATTTTTATAAGGTCTTCCAGAGCTTTTAAAATCTGTGGCAATTGTTTGTAAACTGCAGATACAGTTTTATTTTCTCATGACCATAGAATATCGCAATGTTTCTTTAAATAAACTGATAAGTGGGACATAAGTATATCCCATCTTTCAGTAGAAGAGAAGAAGAAAACAAACACATTTTATGCAGTTCTGGACATTTTTGGACATACACCAGCAGCATGAACTCAAAGTTTAGAGAATGTGCAGAGCATGGTAAAGAATGGACGAATTTATTTACTTCGACGATTCGAGCTTACACAACATTATATTGGGAAGCCATATTTGCACCATATCACAACACTGAGCTCTGAAGGGTTGATATTGGTATTGTTTATGATGGCCGATTATATACAAGTTGGATATAGAAGACCGGAGTGGGATGGGGGTGTCCTCTGTAGAGTCTTTCTAAGGGAACCTAACCCGTATTTACGTAAGGTTCGAAGAAAACTACGAACGATTTCGAACGATTAGGCTGACGTGCGCGATTGTATCGAACTCAACACCTCCCGTCTACCATCTTAGAAAACAGGACCTCTCGTGCAGCTGTGAATGTCGAGATTGCCGGACATTAGCTTATCTTAAATTTCTTGCGCTAATTTTTTCCCCTTTTTGCTTGATGTAGTCAAGAAACCTTTCCACGATTGAAAACTTTCTATTTTCGGTATCGTATAATTTGCGTCATTTGTTCTTTGTGAGGTGTACTGGATTCTAAACTGTACTGTGTTTAAAATTCAATAACTTGCAAATGGTGACAATTATTAAAAGAAATTCTTGCAGGAGAGTTATGTAAAATATCAGAAGTATTTTTACTGCGGTTCTTGGTTTTAGTTCCAAATAGCAGAGATAGGTGGCAACCAATGAGCGCTCAATGGAGGTCTAAACTGAAATCTCCTAGAATCATGCCAAGGAAAGAGGTTAAATATGTAGAGTAGGCCCCTAAAAATAAGATTGTATTGGAGAATGAGACCCACTCTACATATTTAACCTCCTCTTTTCGCATCGGTGTTGGGCGATTTCGGTTTTGGCCTTGACTGAGCATCTATGGCACTAGATGTTGTCTTTATAGTGCTTGTGTGGTTATACATTGCTGGCATAATTGTCAATTCAGTATAAACTTGATTGATTTTCACGAATATGTTTTAATAAAGTATACTGCTGTAATCTGAATTGACTATAAACCTGTTTAATTCTTCAACAAATCATCGATATTTATATTGTAATGTGAAATTGTAAAACTGCTGTATAATAATTGAAAAAGTCATTTGTAACGCGAGCAGCTAGTGGATTTGGTCTGCCCCTCGTGTTTGTACTATCACTCTAAAACGTAAGCCGAGTCCCCGAGGTGGTCATCCCTGCGTGCAGCGTCATCTATAGTTGCTATTTGGAACTAAAGCCGGGAATCGAGGTAAAAAAAAATACTGATATTTTATATTACCTTCCCGCATTTTTTTTAAATAGCGATCACCATTTACAGGTTATTTAATTTTAAAAACAGTCAGTCCATTTTAGGACGCTCGGTATATGGAGTGCGATCGAACGAAATTGAAAAATACCTTGCTCTGTGAATTTCTTCTAGAATTGTTTTTCTTACTTCTTTGGCAAGAAGGTTCATAATTTTATCCTGAATATATTAGGCCATTTATCTTTTTCACTTTTAATAATTTTCATTTTTGCTCTTTTCAAATTTGCTGTCAATTACATGATTTAATTTTAAACGTCTCTCAAGTTTCTTTTAGCGAATGCATGCATTCCTGTGTTCTACAGTATTTTCATGCTCAAGAATTTTAGGATTTAATTTCTTCCACTTGAAAACCCCACAATCTGGATTGGGTAACTTTGGAGGGCGATCATGATAACTGGTGAATAATAAACAGAGAAAACAAAATACAGGGTGTCCACACTTAACGGTGTCCAATGGCTAATTCCTAAACCATAAGTCATAGACATATAGTTTCAATTACAAAAATGTTTTAAATGAGGTAAAGAAATATTTTAAAAGCGATTTAGGTCAACAAAAACATTTTTTTTTAAAAAATAAGAAATTTAAATTTTTATACTCCGGGTCCTATAAGTTACATTTAGTAAAATTTTTCTGTTACACTGACAAGTAAGACAAAAAATAAGCCTCGTTATTCTACGATTAAAATTGACCGAGTAATAGCTGTTTAAAGTTGGAGCATATTTTTTGCTGCAAATTAGGGGTCATTCACAAATTTAGTAGAAATATAATTTCCTCAGATATATTAAAAAAATTGTTGAGAATAAAATTAACACTGCAATATTTTGTATTTTTTTAAACTTTGACAATTTACGATTTGCGAAAAATCCTGACTTGGTGGTTAAAAATTAAGTTAATTTTCGAATTCAGTCCTAAAAAAAACATAAAGTTTAAAAAACACAACCATCGTAGCCTTGTGTTATCTAATCTAAAACTTTTTCTTAAACTTCTTGACGGTAATCTATCCAAAATTTTTGTGTTATCCTGTAAAATCTTGTAAAGTATAAGGGGTAACCACCGAAATTCATAATAATATTAGATTGTCATCGGATTTATGTCAGTATGTAAAATTTAATCTCGATCGGATATTTGAAAGTGAGTTAAAGTTCGAGTACAAATTTTGAACTGTAAAAACATACATACAATCGTTGAAGTTAAATAAAAACTTATAAAAATAACATAATTTTTTTGTTAAAAGGAATCATGAAAAGAAACTGTCTCACATCTTTAGAAAATAAAACATACATTAAAATGCAATTATTTTAGCCAATCTGAAACTTAATTAACGTTAACTCAATCGTAATACTTGTAAGATTTTTTTTCAAACCGCAGATACACATGAAATAAGTTCTTCGAATACTTTAAGCACTTGGTATATGACCTCTCAAACCATGGCCTAGCTGATTTGCGTTCAGATGCGGGAAAGTGGTATAAGTCATGCATTTTAAAAATTTCATAAATGGGTCAATTTTAGTGTTATATTACGGGACTTTTTTTGTCTCACTTGTCAGTGTAATAGGAAAATTTCACTAAATATAACTTATAGGACCGGGGGACCGTATAAAAATTTCAATTTCGTTATTTAAAAAAAAAATGTTTTTATATTCCCAAATCGCTTTTAAAATGTTTCTTTAGCTCATTTAAAACATTTTTGCAATTGGAACTATATGTCTATGACTAACGGTTTAGGAATTAGCCATTGGACACCGTTGAGAGTGGACACCCTGTATAGCGATTCCCTTAATTACTAAACTAAACTAAACTCTTTGGCTATACAATCCATGAAGGATCTGGGCCGACAGTGCCCATCTCTGTTTTCTTGACCCTGGGCCCCGAGGTGCTATACAGCATGCGTCCCGGCCAGGTGGTCAGCCTAACGCGAGACCCTCGGTGTTTAGTTCCCAAGCAAGCTTGGTACTCATTTTATCGACCCCAAAAGGATGAAGGGCTGAGTGAACCTTGCCCAGTCGGGAGTCGAACTCTCGACCTGCGGTGCGGCAGTCAGATGCCCTGACCACTACACCACTGGGCTTCGATTCCCTTAATTGAGTTATCCAATAAGCCACAATCACGGTTAATAATTTCTCCACTAGGTATAATTTTCTTGAACGTTAATTCGGAAAACTGTCGTCCTTCTGCAACCGCAGATTTCATGTAATCAGCATTTCCATCCTGTGCTAGACCTTTTTTTAACAGCAAAGTAATGACCGAATGATCCTATAGTCGTGCAATAAGAATAATTTAGCAATTCATATTCACTGAGTGTGGGAGGTGGCAGAAACTTTCGTATACAGAGTACGAAAGTTTAAGAAACACTGCAATAAGATATCACAAAAGCATACTATATAAATTTAAAAAATCAAAAAATCCGACTGCGTAAAAAGCGAACTAATTAATTATTTCTCATCAATAATCATTTTTATATTACTTACCTATATTTTTATTTACTTGTATTGATGACGTTTAAGTTGTGTTTAATTTTTAGTTCCTATCTATAAACACTGTTTTGATCAGGCCTGATGTCTATGAAGGTTAGAGTTACAGTAAAGCTAGAGATCCTACCTACACAACTAACAGGCTGCGTAATATTTAAACGGTGCTTCTGACTGTAAAATAGTCAATGAAACATCGTCTTCATTTAGAAAGACCTATCCAATGATAGGTCACTCAATTGCGTAAAAATTTCTTTCGTCTCTACCGCCATTTTGTATTTTACGGCCGCTATTTTGAATTTATTAAAACAAATCTTAGCTTATAACCACCGGACGGTTAAGACGAATCGATAGAGACCTCATTCATTAAAATCCATCCAGCCGTTGGGATGTTTCGAGGGTATAAAGAAATCCACATATCCAGATACGCGTGAAACACATAACCCTTCTTGGCAGTCGGGTAAAAATCATCAAGTCTAAAAAGCTCAATGAAAAGTAAATGTGAACGCTGCAATAACTTTAAAATGAAAAATGTACATACTTTCATTGGGAAAAGAAAATCCCGATATGTAAATATATACATTTTGTTTTACAAAAAAATAGAATATTGAAGAGTAAAAAAAAAAAAAATTCTAAAAAAAAAAAAAAAAAAAAAATAGTAGTACAAATTTGGCGCCCCCTAAATTTCCGCGCCCGGGGCGACCGCCCCCTTCGCCCCCCCCTTTCGCACGGTGCTGATTGGGGAAGGGGATGCTTTCTATAGAGGTTGGGGGTCCCTTACCCCTTCCTTTGCCGACTCATTAAAAATAAACTAAAAATAAATTGAAACAGAGCCTTACAGTTTTACGTAATAAGATACTTGAAATCCGTAGTGCCTTTAAAATTGCGAAAAACTGCGCAACATATAGTGGAAGACACGATTCGTCTGTTAAGACATTTATTGCATGTGTCATATATAACAATACATTACTGCAGAGCATTACATATTCTGCAACGAGAAACTAGATGGAAATTTATGTAATCGAGTTATGCACGTTGAAGGTGACTCGAGACGTGTTTCATAAATCACGTTACGCGATTATGACATGAGCTGCAATTTCCAGATGATCCCGTACATCATTCGTGTTGCAATTTCATCGGAGCTCGATAAATGCCCCTGAAAAGAAGAAACGTTCTATAATGATGAGCGCTAGAATTACAGACGGCCAATTACACACTATTAGAGGTTTGTGGGCGTTTTCTGTCTGCTAATAAGACAATGCCGCTGGAGTCGTATGACCACACTAACGTAACAACTCTTCACGTTGTGATGTGATTGCCGCACCGGTCAGTTTTAGTTGGTTAATGAAAAAAATGGCAGATTTTTCGCGTTTCCCGGAATCCGTGCACGTTGGCGAAGAGGTGAGTTATGACCTTCCTCCACGTGCACACACTATAAAACTAGTTTAATTCATTTTTATTCTATTTTTTATTTTTAGCATTTTTTCCCTGATGTCTTATACTTTGTAATTGTTTCGCGTGATGTAGATGTTGTTCGTCGTGCACAATCAATGTGACTCTTAACCCCTTGAGGGGCGGTGGGATATATTTTATCCCACCTACGATTAAGGAAGATTTGCACCGGAAAACTTTTATTAAATTTTACTTTTCTAACTTTGGTGGAAAAAAGTCCTAAAATTGTTTTTCCTTATTTTGCAATAAATCTTTTTGCACATTCCGGTGTGAATTCGACATTACAGAAACGCAATTACTTGCCCCTCAAGGCGTTAATGCTGTATTTAATTTAAAAGAAAGTAAAATCTCTGTAATTGTTCATATATACCTGTAATTGTCAAAGAGCTAATTAACAGTGCTTAAAATTAAAATTACCGTATATTTCAGTGTAAAAAGTGACCGGCAGAGGTTGCAGGTTTCAAAATATAAAGAATCGTTTTCGGAATCGCGGGTATCTCGAAACATTTGTCGTTTTTAGGTGCTTTCGTAATTATATAAATACGTAGCACCTATAGTCGTCGTCTGTTGCGCCTGTCTGTCCACGTAACAGCACAAAAACTACCAACCGCTGAAATTTAATCGTTGCAGAATTGTGTCGAATCATTTCAATTTTATGAAAATCGAATAAAAAATTAAAAAGATATTAATAAACGCTTTCTTCATTCTGTTAAATCCTATCATACGCAATTAATTCAATCATATCCCGTGATAGGTAGTGATTCTAGGTTGCCATGGTGATGACGTCTTATTTAAGATGGAGTCTTATTACTATTTCCGTATTACTGAATTTAATATATAGAATCGCCATAAATTTGGCATTCATGCATTTTTGCATAAGAGTGAGACAGCTATTGCATCAAGATCTGAATAATTATAAAACTAGTTGTAGTACTGATGATGTGATCAGTACTACAGATTTGCCACATTTTACGTACAATTTCCGACTTGGTTTTTTTTTTTTTTTTTTTTTTTTTACAGTGTTCAACGCCTCTTGCGCCTGTGTCTGTTACCAATTCCTGGGTACGGCGCTGATGGAAAACTTGTCAGTTATTTTGAAAAAATTATTTATGATTTCAAATATTTAACTTGTTTCACAATAAAATTTTTGACGAAATCCCGTTTATTTTGCTCATAAATGCCTTTTTCCAGCACTAAGAGAAAGAACTGCTCGGAAAGAAAAAAAAAATAACTTTTCTGTAAAATAAATTAACAGAAACGCCCAAAAATATACATACATGATTATCAGTGTTTTTATCTATTTAAGGGGGCCCGGTACACAAAAATCTTCAAATTTTCTAAAAACATTACATTTTATTACATTAAAAAATTCTCTGTTTTCAGGTGCGTTCGTAATTATATAAATACGTAGCACCTATAGTCGTCGTTCAGTCCGTCCGTCCGTCTGTCCGTCCGCATATAACAGAGCAAAAACTACCCAACCGAATGGTCTGAAATTTTAAATATATGATTGTTGCAAAATTTTGTCGAGCCATTTCAAATTTTATGAAAATCGGATGTATAGTTTAATTACAGGGACAATCAAAAGTTTTTCTTTACATTACGGCCAATGGGGAAAATTATTGCAAGTGCATTTTAATGATGTTACAGCCCCCCGAATGGTCTGAAATTTTAAATATATAATTGTTGCACAATTTTGTCGAGCCATGTGAAATTTTATGAAAATCGGATGTATAGTTTAATTACAGGCACAGTCAAAAGTTTTCCGTTACATTACGGCCAATATGAAAAAATTATTGCAAATGCATTTTAATGATGTTTTAGCCTTCCGAATGGTCTGAAATTTTAAATATATAATTGTTGCAAAATTTTGTCGAGCCATTTCAAATTTTATGAAAATCGGATGTATAGTTTAATTACAGGGACAGTTAAATGTGTTCTGTTACATTACGGGGAATGGGGAAAAATTACTGCAAGTACATTTTAATGATGTTACAGACTATGCACTTATGAAGTGAAAAAAAATATACATTCAGTACAATAAGGGGTGCAAAAAATAATTATAAAACCAGTTATAGTACGAACGCACCTCATTTGCCACGTTTGACGAGCAATTCACAACTTGTTTTTTCTGCTTAAAATGACGTTTAAATCACGTTTTTATCTCAATTGGAACATGAAATAAAATTTTCTTCTTTTTGGTTTGTTTTCAAAATCTAGCTTTCAATCAATTTTTTTCATGAAAACTTCTTCTTCTAAAAATGCCTTTTTCTTCATGATGGTTTTTTTCACCATTTCTCGTATTTAAACTGTTATTAGTCAAGAACCGTTAAAAATAAATTGTTCAAACTTGGAACATTTCCTTTTTAATTGATTTAATTTAATTTTGATTCAGCAAATTTGAAAAAAAAATATTTACTTTTGAAAATATGATTTTTTTAAGTTACGCCATTTTTTTTTATTTAAATATTTTAAATTTTTATTTAAATTAATATTTTTAAAAATGCTGAATCAAAATTAAAACTTACATATTTCTGTTTATTTAAATGAAAAAAATATTAAATTCTACAAATAATCTTTCGAGTTAGAGCGATTTTAAATTACACAAGTTTTTAATAAAATTTAAAATTAATTTTTTTTAAATATGAGAAGTTTTATCATATGATTTTGTTTACAAAAAATATGGTTAACCATCACAAACAATTTCAAAATTTTAACTCAATAAATAAAAATTATTTTAAAATGTGTCACGGACCTCCATAACAGAATTCCTATCAATAAATAAATTTAATTACATTATTAATAATATTTATTTAATAATACAGTATTTGGATATGACAATAAAAGGATTAGAAATCGCGATGATAGATGTACAGTCGTGGAAAAAAAAAGTAAACACCCACTACTAACTCCTCAACAAATTATCGTAGAAGAAAGTTACTGGTACCGAACGATTAGAAATAAAGTCTTCTTTTAAATGATGTATATAAAATTGGCTTAGGGGGCTATCTACATATTAAAACAAATCCAAACTTTTTTTTTCTTTCAATGGCAATACCCAATTTTAACAAGATATTTCAAAACTTCGGTTCAAACTATGCCTAGACACCAAATTTCAAGTCATTTGAATGATAAGTTTTTGAATTATAAGCTTTTAAAATTTAGTGCTTCTTATGTTAAATTACATTTTCATATTTATTTATATCTCCTGAAATTATGCTCCTAATGTGCTAATATTTTGTGTAGCAATAATACTAATATACCCAAACATAAATACGCTGAATTTGTAATTTTTTATAATTTTATGATATATATGAATCATAAAATAAATATTCGAAAAAATTATGAATTGCAACCTACAATTTTTTTTTTTTTTTTTTTTTTTTTTTTTTTTTTTTTGATGGATTTAGATTTATTAAGTCCTGCTTTATGGAAATCCAAAATTTCACATTTTCCTTCCAAGTAGTTTCCAAATTATGCCTAAAAAACGGCAAAATGATGGTTTAAGAGGCCGTCTATGATAGAAGTGACTAGATATTTTGAAATGTCTTCTGCTCTCCTGTAATCTAGCAGGCTTGAGTGGCGCTTAAGGTGCCTTGATCAAGAAGGGGGATCCCTCGGTTAGCAATCGAGTACCGCATTTCAATTTGGATTAAATTCCCTTAAAATACTCCCGTTTTAAAATAATTAATTTCTCGGAAACTTATGGTTGGAATTGCATAAATATTTGTTTTTGGGCTAATTGAAGGGCGTAGAGTTCATTTATGCTGTCAAAATTGTGTATTGCCATTGAAAAAAAAAATGAAGTTTGAGTTCGTTTTAATATGTAGATGGCCCCTAAGCAAATTAATACATCATTTAAAAGTAGATTTTATTTCATATTGTTCGGTATCAGTAACTTTCTTCTACGATAATTTGTTGGGGAGTTAGTAGGGGGTGTTTACTTTTTTTTTTCCACGACTGTACTTTTTTTTAATTTCTTGCAATCCCATACATGTACCCTTCACCTGACAAAAAGTTTTTAAATTGTTGTTGTTTTTTTCGAAACTAGTTGCTTATTTCAATTCAAGCATAATGACAATTATTATTTCTATACACTTTCAAGAATAGTAAATGAACTATTAATAATAATTACTATAAGTACAATAATAATGTTGATAATAATAAATAAATCAGTTATCTTTCATTGATAGTATAATATATTTCATTATAGAATATTAAATTCTTTATTTTCCCTTATGCCTTTTTTCCAGCATTATATGAAAAATCACAATATATATATATATATATATATATTTTTTTTTTAAGCCCCCGGTACGATATGCTATTTCTTTCTCCCAGCTTATTTTGTGTAGTCCAAAAAAGTAACGTTACCTTACAGAAGCCAGCCGTAAAACAAAGCAGTACGATTAAATACTCTATAGCAATTTTTTAAACTTCTAAGCATCGCACATTTTCGATTTTTATACCGTCGTATTGGAAAAAAAAGTGCTTTTGAATGCAATTTGTTTGAAAACTGCATTTCCATTTATTTTTGAAAAATTAATTTTTTTGTACTTTTTAGAACCATTTGCTTAATATTGGCAACGGAAGTACTGCATTTCTGTAGAAAATAAAGGAAAAATAGTTCTAAAATAGTAATTATATATTTTTGTTGCCATTTTCTCATAACAACCGAAAGAAAATGTAATTAAAATACATGTTATTTTGAAAAAAATATAAACGAATGATTTCTGTTAAAACAATGGAACTCCGTTTTTTTGTCGATTTTCTTGAATGACGGCATCTTTTTGCTGCATTTGCGCAGTATTTCGCGATAGTGATGTGCTATGCATGTTTTACTGTAGATGTTTAAGAGTAGATCGTAAATGTGAAATACTTAAGCGGTTGCGAATGACGTCATTTTACATAAAATAAAACGTGTGCTTTAAGTCTTAAAATTGAAATATGTTTTGTACTGCAGTAGAGTCCCGCTTAACCGAGTTATTTTCTTCTGATGGACTGGTGGCTTCTATTATTATGAAACAGCCATTATAAATGAAGTGTTAGGTGAAGATGAAAGAACCGCCGTAAAAAGTTAGAACTCTGATTTTCTGGTCAGAATGGGGAAAAAAATGGCTATAATTTTTTTGAACCCCCTATTCTGACCAGAAAATCAGAGTTCTAACTTTGTACGGCTGCTCTTTCATCTTCACCTAACGCTTCATTTATAATGGCTGTTTCATTATAATAGAAGCCACCAGTCCATCAGAAGAAAATGAAGTAATGGAAATGCCGGGGGCGATACTAAATTCTGAAAAAGCAGAATTCCTGTTCTCTTGTTTGTTTTTTTCGGTCTAATGGAAGTACAAAATTGAAAATATTTATAGCGATACTATTTAAAAAACGAATTTATTTCTTAAATTTAAATTTTGGTACATTTTTGATATTTTATCAATTAGTAAAATAGGTATTAAATAAACAAATCAATTTACATTATTATTTAGTAATTCCAGCATTATAGTAATGGAGTGAGTGGAAGCATGCAAAAGATATGTTTTTTCTACGTTTGCGGCGATAACGTACGCTTTGCATGATGAAGCGAGCCATAAAGTTGATGCTTTCGAAACTAAACGCTTTTGATATATTGAACATATGTTTTTACAATGTAACATTTTAGTTTAATTATTATTTTTTTGTATTAAAAACGGGGTTTTTTTTATTGTTTTTGTTTCTTTTTTTACCATTTTAATATGATAGACGGTGGCTATAAAATGATGACGATGATAATAATAATAATGTCGTTCACGAGTAATATAAAGCTTTTTATAATAATAAAATAATAAAAATTAATGAAGCATTGTGACATTTTACTAATAAACTAAGTTCTTTGTCTTAATAACAATAATAATAATAACAGTAATAGCCATGATGATGATGATGATATAGCCCGGATTAAGATGATGATAATAAAATATCATGATAATATTTCATTGCTGAGCAAAGGCATTTCGCGTAAACCGACGGTTACTTACTTTGCGTGTAAATATCTTTTTCTAACAATAAGATTACGACTGTAAGAAAAATTAGCTTTTTTCCAGGGAGGGATGAATTTTCGTGAAAGATTAATACTAAAATCATCTTATTACTTTTGTAACGAAAATAAAATACTTTTTAACAAGCATGTAAAATTTTATTGGTATTTCATAATATTAATGATTATTGTTTTATTATTATTATTATTTTACATAATTTATTGTTCTGTTTCTCTATCATCCACATAACTTACTTAGAATTGTGGTTACTATGGTTAGTTCTAATTATTATTGCTGTAATTTTTAAATCTAAAATAACGTTTCGTTCGAATTTTCGAACATTGTTGTGCTAATATTTTCCCAAATGATTCTATCTTTATTGTCTTACTATATAACAATAGATTGTCGAAAATACTACTTCCGAAATTCCAGTACATGTGCACTTGTTTATAGATTGTTACGTTGCATAAGAGCAATACGGAAATTTACTGTTAATGCTTTTGGTATAGTTACCAAAATTAGAGTTTATATGTAGGTGGCGAACAAAAAAACTTGTTTTGCAGATCGTCTGCGGTATCTCACAGACCACTATTTTGTCTCAAAATCTTTGGCAACGATTAAAAACCCAAGAGGAAAAATAAGGGTGAAAAAAAAAAAGGTTTTATTTTTGTTTCCACAGCATCCTTCCGATAATAAACGAATCACGTGACCTTTTTTTATGGTTAGCGCTTTTCCCTGCATTCCCCGGGTAGCATCACGTGCTGTTTACAGACTTCGATCTGGCTGAAAATATGCCAAGCAACTGTGGGGTATGAATCAATAAAGAGAACTTTCTGAAACGAAGAGTTTAGCGCGGTTTCTGCTGCTAGATGTTTTGAAATACTTTAAAAAGTATATCTCCGTCATTTTTTGTTATTTAGTGGATCCCTGGGTCAGAAAAACAACACTTTTCTGTTCTCTAATTCTAAAAGTCTTCTAATCTAAATGTGTCACATTTTGTTGCAACGAATTAAAACTTTTTCTTTGTCTTAATCTAGGCAGCATAACAATTTCTCCATTTGTTAGAAAAAGAGAGAGATATACACAGAATTTACTTTATGTTAAAAAAAAAAAAACACCTACTAGGGAGTGCTTGTGACCTACTATCGCTAGCAAATTAGCCAGTTCATCTTTCTCTAGAGGAAAATCAGTCAGTCCATTGCTATTTGCCTTTGTCCAGATTGTAGAATTTTCTTAAAATATTGCATAAAATTTTCATTTTATAGGTTGTTGCAGATTTATATAACCATAACATCAGTCTGCTTCTTTCCCAAAAGTTTAGCTGTGAAGCACCCATGAATTGAGGATGTGTTCCGCAAAAGAATTCCTTTCGTGATTCTAAACTCCACCCCCTCCTCTTTACTCACATGCGCTAGTGGTCCATCGATATCAAAATCCTACCGATAACACCTAATTGACCTGCAATTGTTAAACCTTTCCTCCTGATTGAAAAGGTCTAAATTCAGCATTGGATAAGGTGATGATGTTTTGAAACATAATCCTCCTTTCTGTCTTCTGTCTCACATTTAAATGTTTAACCTTAGGCTGTCGGGTTTTTTTTTAACACTAGAAAGGCGGTGGGCGGTCATTTTGACCGCTACCAAATGAATATATTTCGATTCAAACAGGAAAATTTTTTATAAAACTAGTTTAAAAGGTAATAAGGAAAAAAACTAGTTAAATAAATAAGTTAATAATTTAAAATAAAAATTCTGGTGCGAAATATTTTTATAAAATTTGAGTAAAATTCCTCGTCTTTCTAGTGTTAAACATGAATGTTTTTTGTACGTCATTTCATAGGCCTCAAAATACAGAAAGTATGGTGGTCGAAATCAAATTTAGACGAAGTATAAACGAGTTTCTAACATCATTGGGAGATATAAAACCCACTGAGAATAGTCAGTGAGACAATAAAAACCCGTCAGAGAGAAACAGTGTCCTTTCTTCATATATTTACTTACCGGGTATTATTGATTATATTCATGTAGAATGGTTCGTGGAGATCAAGAATGGGCGCAAACTAACATAAAATAAATATAAATCTGATCCACTATGTTAGAAAATACAAGCCCATAAGAGAAATTGGTGATAAATAGCTCTTGGAACTAAAAATCTCGTGATTATTTCCGAGTCACTGGAACCTATGAATTTTGTAATCTCTATTTTCACCTTATGTCTTAGTGGAACACACATACTCCACTGATAGTCGAACAGTTAAAAGTAATACCTAATGAACTGACTAAATAAGCGAAATTATCGGTCAGTAAAGTTTTCAATGTTTGGCACAAACACATCACCCTTTTTTCGAAAGTTATTACTTACACAGTTAATTACTGCAGGATTTCATATTTGTTATACTACACCAGACAATGTAGAACAATGTGGGAAGTGTTCTGGATTGCCTAGTTGCGGAACAACTTAACATCCAATGTAAAGGTAGATCGACTAATAATAAGTTAACACTTAACTGCTGTTAGCGGTCTCACAGACCGCGGCGTTTTTCAATTTTCACAGTTTAACTATAGATATTGCCTATATTTTGCCTCGTTTGGAGCCCTATTACTAGAACTACAGACTCTTGAATAGCTGAATTTTAATTATAATAGTATAGTACTTAAAGTTTAGTACAGAAATAGTATTTTGAGAGTTAATATGGCATTTTGTTTATCTGTGAATTAAGCGGTCTGACAGACCGCTCACAGTAGTTATGCAACAATTTTTGTCACAGCAGTTAAGGGTTAAATGGTTTTAAATAAAAATTGAGGTGTTGAGTATTTTTATTAAATTTCAGTAAAATTTCCGGTAGTTCTACTGCTAAAAGGGAAGATGCACAAGGGGGCAGTTGTAAGAGTACGGTAAGCTGAAGTAGTCCTCTCCGGAGCTCGATTTCGTATAAATTTTATGCGTTCACATTCATATAGGGGTTACATAGTCAAACAATTTCTGTTAACACTCCTCACTATATGCTAGTACCTACCACGAGATAATATTAAGTTTCGTTGAATTCCTATTTTTCTCGTGTATACAATATCAACCGCGGTTCTAAATATATATTCTTCTGTATTACTTACGCGATCCGAACTTTAAACGTTGTTATAAGTTAAAGTCTTAATGTTCGTGGACTTTAATCGAGTTTCAAGTCGTTTGTCTGATCATAGTTTTTGGCTTTTAAATAACTATTAAAGTAAGATTTATCAAACTTGGAAAAATTCGTAAAGATGCATTATTGACACATCACATTATCATATGTAGTAGTTATTGAAAATATTTATGTTTCGGTCTTTGTAATCGTAGCTTTCACTATCTTAATTGTAATTACTGTGACATTCAGTTCAGCTGAGTCAAATATTTGTATGAACGCATAGAACGTCTTATTTTGGAAACGTGTCGCAATGATACTCAGGAACGCGGTTGTCTTTAAATCTATGCCAACTGTTTTCGTGGAAGGCGACCAACTTTTTTTTTTTTTTTTTTTTTTCCTCTCTTGAAAATTTTCTGTCCCAGAATCAGTTCTGGAAAACAAAACTCATTTTGCGGCTTCTGATGTTTTTAGAGAGAATTAAGCAGATGATTTTTCGCGTTTAGAGACAAAGAAAATGTGCAATGACGTATCGATTACAACCAGAGTTGCCAGGTGCAGTGTAACAAAAAGAAGCAGGGAGATAAAATACGCCGGACATAAAATATAGTAAGCCCTATAAAAACGGAACCTCTCTAACGAAATGTTGTATTAAAGTAAAGATATTATTGTCCCTACGGCAGGATTACCATACAGTTAAGACGAAAGCCTGTTTAAAACGGAAGTTTTCTCCTGTACCTGTTTCCGTCTTAGCAGGTTTTATTCTACTAAATAAATACAATCATCTTAAATACAGTAAAAGTAATAAAACTGGAATCGCTAGGGACTGAAACAAAAATTCTAATTTAGCAAGTACAAAGGGTGTTCCATAATTAATAACTGAGAGAAAAATCATAAAAAATCAATAAATATATTTACATAAAATAATACATCATTCTTCTTCAAAATTTAAAAATACTCCGTGCTTTTCTAAATGATGAAAAACTAACGATTACTTTAATATGAGCTCAGTTTCTAAAAGTATACAAATCTGTGCATTAGTTTTGTTATCCATCAATTATCTCTCTATTCTAAATAAATAAATAATGCTGTTTCCACCGTAAATGATTTTTTTTGTAGCCGGAGATCTTTCTAGACTAATATTAAGAAAACTATTGCGTATACAAATATGAAAATTAATCTTTATACTTATCTTTTATAGAGAAATATAGATAAACACGCTGAAGAAAACAGTTTATTCGAAGAATTATTTTAAGAGATATTTAATGGCCAAAATTGTTCGGTTAAAAAAGTTTTATAGCAGCAAAAACTATGCATAGCACTTTAACAATCTTTTCCAGGTACATAATAGACCGGGAGCCGGCAGCACAGACAATCACCTCATCGAGTTCAAGGATGAAATTCTGGGATTAGTTAAATCTTGATTCGCATATTAAAACGCAATCGGTCTGCCAAGTCATATCTTTGTGGAAAATCCCTGCAAATCCCTTTCTAGTGGTTGACTGGTAAGTTTAGCACTGGGTTTTTCTGCTCCCAATCATCTATGTTTTCATAACTTTGGGTGCAGGAAAACACAATGATAAACCTGCCATTCAACCACTAAAATCGGGTCTGCAGGTGGTTTCCACCAAAATATGACTAGGCAGACCTTGCATTTTAATATGCAAACGAGTTCTATCTAATCCTGGAATTTGAGCTGTAAACTTGATGAGGTATTTTTTAAGCGATTTTTACGTTTCTGATACCCTTGAGTGAAAATAGGTTCGATGTGTGTGAGTTGCATTGCAATAAATTATCCCTATCAAATTACGGAACTATGGACAGCTCTTTTTATTTTTATTTATTTATTTTTTTTACAAAATATTGAAGACTTCTGTTTCAGAGGTTTACTAAAAAGTAGGGTACTTACGCACGCGCACAATAAAGGCGTCCAAAACGAAATTGTACCAACCTGTTACTATTTCTTTCCCTTTCCCTCTTCTTTTCCCGCAAAAAAAGAAAAACGAAAGAACGAAAGAAAAAGAACACTGTTTTACGAACACTAGATCAAAGAAAAGAAAAAAAAACTGAGCTCATTAGCACATTTTCTGTTGTGTTAAATATGTGGCTTACAAAAACAACGGATATTATTTCAAAGTATCTCACTTTTTTCAAAAGAAAACCTGTTGTTATTTTAAAAAATATTTTCGTTTTGTCAGCCCTCTTCGAACATTCCGTTCCATGTGCCATTTCTTCCGTGTTCTATATTTAACTTTCGTTGAGAGGAGCTTACTCGCTGTGAAAGTGAAAACGAGAACTTTTTTTTGTATTACTTTTCTTTCTTCCAAAGTGAACAGGAAATCAGTTTGAGCTAGAGGTATTTTGAATAATACCGCTTAAAGAGAAATCCTTTATAATTTTCCATAAGTGCTTGCAATTGAGATATTGGCCACTTTTTTCTATTTACTTTCTTTTATTTTTTTAGCTGCAATTTTGAAAATTTTGTATGATAAATGCATTTTTAATGTATATCTACCAATGAGAATGCTCCATATTATAGTCAAGTAATCGTTTTCTATAAAAGAAATGGAGTGACTATGCAGCGAAAGCTACAGATTTTTAACTGTGTACATTTTATTAAACCTGAAATATCCAGTGGCTTAGTATACTTGTATTGGGTTATTTTTGAGTCACTAATAAATATATACTTTATGAAACATATAAAAAAAAAATTAAAATATTTCATGTATATCTTACATGAAATATGAAATAGTCATGAGTCATGACCAGCGAATTTCTATGAAAACAACAGAAGACAGAAGCTCCGCCTACTTTGAATATTATGATTTTAATGTTTTCCAGGTTTTCGCATCAATAGAAATGTCCCACTATATGGATTTAATATTAAATGTGCTACAAGTTTATTAAAATGTTTAAAAAATATGTATTATATGTCAAGTAAAATATGATATAAATACATGTATTAAAAATAAGTACACCATATGATATAAATACATACAATTAAAAATAAATATAATACATGATATAAATACATACATAAGAATATACAAGTCTGATAAAATATTATACAAATACAAATATTTTTTATCAAAAGCTTATAAGGGACAATATCACAAAATACGAAAATTGCAGTCCGCACAATAAAATGTCTATTAAATGTTAGATAATGCAATTTTCTTTTTTACATTATAATAAAAAATATTCTTAGAAGTATTTTCAAGAGGTATTTTATTCATAATAACACAAAAATAAAGCAATTAAAAGACTTAAACTTTCAGATTGTTATTTTCCTTGCATGTCACACTGTGATATATGCAAAGAAAGGGCTTTTTTCTGCTATACTGTACAAATATATTTTTCTAGTTTTTTAAATTTCTTATTATTAATTATACCTTATATAACAGATATATGAGGAAGGTAACATGTTCTGTATTTTACGAATAATTTTCCATAATTAAAATATGATTGTCACTGAAAATGGATGTCATTTTCATGGCCTGCTCATTTGAGTTCTTTATGAGGTATAAAGATGGCGCGCTGCAGAGTAATTCTTCTTGTTCTTGACATAGTTCAAGTCAGAAGTTGTAAAATCGGTGCTACCTGCAAGATCTTTTAGATATTTCTTTGAAAATAATGTGTTTATAGGCTTTGTAAAAGTTGAGTAGACTTTTTATTATGTCATTTTCTTGCCTTCAATAATTTACAAATAAAAATTAACATTACACTGAATTTTAGGTACTATAGAGGAAACATGTTACTTTAAACGAAATTAAAATGTTAGATCTGAAAATTAAAAAAAAAAAAAAACAGAATGTGAAAAATGTTTTAGAATGAAGTTGTCATTATCCTGGCATACATATGCCAAGAAAATGATATATTATTATAATTACATAAAAATGAACTTAAGCTCTTCAAACTTTAAAGATTTTACGCGTAAATTCCTTTATTCATCTGCTCAAAAAACATTTTTAAAAGAATCAAAAGCTTTGAAACGATTTAAATTTTCAAAAATTTTTGTTTTCAAAATCTTACATTTCGTGATATTCACCCATAAACGTTTCATGGAAGAAAAATTTCATAGACCAGGGTTCGCACGCTATTAAACCACGCCCCATTTTCTAAGGACTCTGCCACCAGTAATCGCATAAAACTATCTTCTAGCGTCTAGCCAATGAATCGTGAAGAAAATGATCTTTATAATAATACTGGTGGTAGAGTCCGTACAAAATGGGGCGTGGCTTAATAGCGTGCGAACCCTGATAGATGGAACTAAGGATTCAGAGCATGCCTTTATCGAGAACATTATCGTGAGTACTAGACATCAGCCTCGGTGACAGCAACACAGTAATGTTGTAGTAGAAAAAAAAAAAACAATGCTTGTCTTCGATTTCGAATTGTAACGATAGACTTAAGAACTAGGCCCTAAGAAAAACTCGGCTAGTAAGGAAAGGGCAGCTGACGTCACTGTTGGTCGAATTACTGTTGGTTTGCTCGAAAAACCTGTTTATTCATTATTACTCCTACTATACACACGAATTCCGAGAATTTGATTGGTCGTTAACAGATTGATTTAACAGATCTATGATATGATTGGCCTACGTCGCCAAGTGTGATTCCTGCAATGATCGCTATAATAAAATTGTAGTGGTAGATTGGTTGACGGAAGTGTTTGTTTGTAAACATGCCCTTTCCTTATTGCTTGCGTTTACGAGCCCCAAGTGGCCTTGTCACTAACCTTAAAGTCATCGTTTATCGAGAGTACCTCATATATTTTCAGTCATAACTGACGTAATTGTAGGAACTTTTTATGCGTTTTTTTTTTTTTTTATGTGCAAAAAATATTGCTTATTCATATGTTTGTTTCGCGAACGATCAATTTTTTTTAAGATTTAAGAGTGATATGCCGTGACCAACGACACACGAGACCAGTTCATGACTTTTAAAAACGTCACACGGAGTGGATCCTCTTTACACGGCGATTGGCACAAAACGATGGGCGCGTCGCTTTGTTCCAATCACCGTGTAAAGATTATCCACTCCGTGTGACGTTTTAAACGTCATGAACTGGTCTTGCATGCTTTAGTCGCGGATAAGCCCCTTTACATTATTTGACTGAATCAGTAACTGCGATACTTTTTTTAAACTGAGATTATTTTATCGATTGTAACAGAAATTATTAAAAAATAAAAACTCTTATAATATTTCAGTGAATTATAAAAAGGGAAATTTCATAAATAATGAAAATCTTTATGTACGACCTTTTCTTTTCATACAATATTTAAAATCGCTCCTAATTCCAATTGCTCTACTTATACACCTCTTTGTTTCTGCATGTACTGCGCCTGAAATTTATTTCTCCCAACTTAATAACTTTAACGCTTTCGCTCTCACGCACCCAGCAGACCGATCGAGTCTTGAAAATTCATCTCGTAGGGGTGGGGGGTGGGGGGGGGGGGCGAGCTTCCAGGGGCAGCCACGATCACGTGCTGCTTTCAACTGCCATGCCAAGGTCATGCGGTACGGTGGCGGAGTCACGTGCCAGCAGGCAGCTCTAATCGAATTCCTCTGCAATGTGGAGAAAGGAGTAGAAATCCTTGCGCAGACGACATTCGTTTCGCTTCGGATATGATATTGTTTTGGGTTTGAGACATGAATGAGAGGAGACTTTCAGAATTTTTTTCATTATCATTGTTTTACTTTATTACTTTTCTGTTTTTTGAAAGCGAACTAAAGATATATAGAGCAAAATATTCAGGTTTGTGAATTACAGAAATTTGGCTTGCGTAAGTATACTTAATACTTCAAGCAGATGTCTTTCTTCGACAATTTTCAAAATTGCGGAAGATATATACACTGAAACTTTTTGAGTCTCCTCTATTGGCCGCACTAATCACAAAAAAATCATTGATATGGACATCTCTTTCGTCTGATAGGCTGTTAAAATTTTATCTTACCAAAATTTATGCCTTGTCCATACTGCTGTAATCGACTAAAACCTCCAAATGGATTCGTTGATTCCGGGTTTCCAAGCTTAAAAAATTTGGTTTGGGTTAAACGGGTTAGCCCAAACTAAACTTCTAAACATCCTACAATATAACTTTTTACACCGTCATATAGAAAAAAAAATGTACTTTTAAATGCAATTTGTTTGAAAGCTGTGTCTCAATTTGTTTCTGAGTTATTATTATTATTATTTTTTTTTTTTTTTGTAGTTATTACTTTTTTGTCATAATGCAACAGAAGTATCCATCTCTGTTGAAAGTAAAGGGAAAATACAGATTACTGTATAGACCAATCAGAAAACGAATAAAATGCGGATTCAACTAATGAAACACTTCAGATATGTTTTTGATTTCCTACCCTGACAGAGGACAATAACCATTTTTCCAAATGGTTAAAAATAATAATAATAATAGTATTTTTATTAATTAAGCTACTTAATTTAGAATTGACGGAGCTAAGAATTTTCTTCTAGTATTTAAAATCCAAGGTGCGAAAATATTGTTTATGGATTACACATACACATACGACTGACCATCATTTCTATTTGAATAATGTTACAACGATTTGAATGGGACCCCGTAATTTATCTTTGCCCAGGGCCCCAATGAGTCATAATCGGGGCCTGCAATCAGATATCTAAATTTTTGTCTTAGGATAGAGGACATAAACTCTGCTCTGTAAGTTAGGTTTATTATAATACAGACTGGCTCGTCAAGCATTTTGTTTTCCACTTAGACCAATCAACGATTGTTGTCCACGCGTCTAGAAGTGTCGTGGCCAATCGTTCTTCTCTTACCGGTAATTAAATAGCGGCGTGCACTGTTAAAAATATCGTGACAAATTACCTCTGTTTTTAAAGGTTATCTATTTCCCGACCAATGAGAACGCTTTATAAGTGTTTATGTAGCATTTTCATTGGTCAGAAAATAGAGAGCCTTTAAAAAAAGAGGTAATTTTTCACGATATTTTTAACAGTGTGAGTCAGCCCAAATTGTAGGAGTCTACTTGTAGGATTAAGTACAGCGTCTAGAATATACAGTGTGGAAATCGGCTAGTAATCGGCTCCCAGTAATACTTAAAAATGTGCTAAAATATTGCATCCCTTAAATGTCAAACGATGCTGGAATGCAATGAATCGATCACAGCGACATCTGCAGGATATTTTCTAAAACTCCAAGATGATTTGGTCTAGACGCTGTAATAATATGATGGTTACTTTGAAATTTGAAAATATATCGCAGATGTCGCTGCGATCGGCTCCCTGGATTTCAGCATCGTTGCACATTTAAGGGATACAACTTTTTAGCGCTGTTTGGAAAGCAGATTTCAACACTATGTATTCTAGACGCTAATGACGTTGGCTACACTGTTAAAAATATCGTGAAAAATTACCTCTGTTTTTAAAGGCTATCTATTTTCTGACCAATGAGAACGCTACATAAACACGTAGGAAGCGTGCTCATTGGTCAAAAAATAGATAGCTTTATAAACAGAGGTAATTTTTCACGATATTTTTAACAGTGTACCTAAATCCTTATAGTACAGCGTCTAGAATATATAGTGTGGAAATCTGCTATCCAAACAGCGCTAAAAAGTTGTATACCTTAAATGTGCGATGATGCTGAAATCCAGTGAGACGATCGCAGCGACATCTGCGGTATATTTTCAAATTTCAAAGTAAATATCGTATTATTACAGCGTCTAGACCAAATCGTCTTGGGGTTTTAGAAAATACCCTGCAGATATCGCTGTGATCGATTCATTTAATTTGAGCATCGTTTGATATTAAAGGGATTCAATATTGTAGCACCTTTTTTAAGCATTGCTGGGATAGCCGATTTCCACACTATATATATTCTAGACGCTGTACTTATACTATAGCGCCTAGAATATATATAGTGTGGAAATCGGCTATCCCTTTAACACTTAAAAAAGCGTTAAAATATTGTATCCCTTAAATGTGCAACGATGCTGCTGAAATATAAAGATCGCAGCGACATCTGCTGGATATTTTCTACAACTGTAAGATTTTGCTAGTCTATACAATGTAATACGAAAATCCTGCAGATGTCGCTGCGATCGACACTTGGGATTTTAGCAGTATCGTCGCACATTTAAGGGATACAAATTTTTAGCATTGTTTGGATAGCATACTTCCACACTAGGTATTCTAGACGCTGTACTTATAGTCTCCTAGCACAGAGTAGGGTGCCTGTATAATACATAGATTAACATCCAAGATCGGACATTCCCATAGAGCGTAATAATAATGCGATTGCGATCGTAGCGCCCTTAGTGACAATGGGGAAGAAACTCCCCATCCATGCCTCAAAGCAGAATATGCTTAAAAGTGCGACGTACGTTGCAGAACAACGAACTTCTCTGCAGAACATTTCAAATTATCATTTTCAAGAAAATTCACCGTTCAATCGAAGGAAAAATCGCGCAATTCATCACTCAATGGTCGGAAAAAAAAAATCTTTAATCGTCCATTTAAAAATGCAAAATTCATCAATTGGTCGCGAGAAAACTTGCACAATTCGTCAGTTAATCCTGAAGAACAAATCGTGAAATTCTTTAGCCTGTTGTGGAAAAACATACAAAATTCGATGAGCAGTCGTAGAAAAAAAAAATCCCCGATTTTCGCCAATTGGTCGCAGGTAAAAAGCCCCACGATTATCTCTTCTAATAAGTCGCAAGAAAATAAACTCATAATTGGCTTACGGTACAAGGAAAAAAATCGAGAAATTCGTCAGTGGATCGTCGGACCAAACAGCAAAAAGATTAATGGTTTTATCTAATCAGTCGCAAGAAAAAGCCTCAAAATTTGCCTATGGTACAAGGAAAAAATCGCGAAATTCGTCAGTGGATTATTGGAAGGCATTCCCGCAGAACATTCTTGACCAGCTGAAGTTTGTTGCAGAACATTGCAAAGTATTCTGCTTTGGGGCATCCATGTAGTATGCTTATTATTGAGTATCTACCTTATTGTGTTCTTTCTTATTTTAATGTTGCATGTTTACGTTTTCGATAGAATCTTACACCGATACATGAACATAGAATAGACATTCTATTTTATATATCTAATATCTATTCTATGTTCATGCACGGATATATATATATATATATATATTTTTTTTACATGATTAGTGAACGGTTTTAGGTGCAACGAATACTAGGTAAAAATTTCGTCTTGAATGCTTTATATCAAAAGCAATGGTGTAACATAAAAATATATGAAATGTTGAACTCTACAAGTCCCAGAAAATTTCATAATTATTCCCCTTTGGCAGGAAAATTTTTATAGCCCGTGTTTTATAAATTTATGAAGTTTAACGTATACAATCGTTACAATAATCTTTTAAAATTTATGCATTTTCACTTCCTTACAGATAAAATAAAAATATTGTTTTTAATGTAAATAACGTACAATCAATTCAATAATGTTTATAATATTAACATATAAGAAATAATAATAATAATATTACAGATAGGGAAAAATTCCTTTCGGCAAATTTTTAGAACTGTATAAATCTAAAAGTTAAAAATAAATAGAGATACTGACATTACACTCAATAAAATTTTATTCGATATGAATAAATTGACACAATACCTGAATTTGATTTTTTACAATTTAATCTTATAAACTTACATATTTGTATTCTTAACAGAATTTTCTGGCGGCTTTCTTTTATATTATTAGTCTAATTATCATTTTGTAAGTTTAAAATGAACAATACAAGTACGGTAAAAAAAAAAAAAAAAGCAGCTAAATAAATAAAGCAAGCATGAATAGAATATCGTCTGACACCTGCTTCGTTTTAGGAACGATTAGATATTCAAACCATAGAGGATAAACATACTTCTTCAACATAGGTAAATTTCGGAGGTTTGTTAGTTCTTCCCCCTTGCCGATAGTGACGCTAGTACTGTTGCCATTACAGATTTTGCCGTAAATGTCCCATCTTTGTCCTTAATCTATGGTATAATAGTGGCACAGAGGGCATGCTTAGATTGACTTTTTGTCCAAATTATGGCAAATTTACATTCCAGAACTTGGAGATACTTGCCTGGACAAGCACGATTAGACAAATAAGACAAGTTAGCCAACATTAACTTGGCAAAAATGGCGAACTCGTGAAAATACTTGGTGATTCATTTTGTCCAAAATCGTCTCCGCGAATCAAATTTTATTTCTCATATGTCGCCCTTCTGTAATACATTTGCTAAATATTGCCTTTTATTATACTTGAATTCTTATTACAGTAAAACCTATGGAAATGGAATGTGTCTATAACAGAAACCAGCCTTTAAAGGAAAAATTCAAAGTCTCTGACTAAAGAATACCATACCATTCTACCTGCTAAAACTGGAAAAAATTTCCGGTGTCTTGACATTCCGTCTTAATAGAATTTATTGCATTCATTTTTGTCTAAAATGCGGCAGTTTCCTGCTGTTTCGTCACATGTATTATTTAAACAGTGCTATTTCGTCAGGGCCAAAAGAAACAAAACACACTTTTTCTTGAAGGACGTTTCTTCAGGCGAGTCCGTCAGCCGATCTCGTTGTCATCAGATGTACACACCCAAACAAGGTCGCCTTTAGGTCGTACAAGTGACGTAATTTTCGAGGACGAAAAAAAATATCGGCTCATTTGGTTTAGTTAATAGACATGCATCCATTAAAATTGACAGCATCTTTGAGGCTAAAATATCGTATAAACAAATTATGTCACGTTTTGGAGACTCAACTACTTAAGTCCTTGAAATTAAAGCTGCTTCTAAAATATTGTTTTTTAACTGGGAAACATGTTTTCGGGTGAAGTTTGCGTAACAACACAGTAATAACTGTCATCCACCCATGCATAAGAATTAACATATTATACAGATGTTGTTGTAGGTGTTTCTAACTGTCGTCTATATTTATTTATTTTCCATTTTGTGCTGGCAAAAGAATTTTATTTCGAAGTCGAAAAAAACCTAAATTTTATTATTTGCAGTGTATTTTTACGTTGGTTTTTACACGTCTCGTTCATTATCCCAGAAAAGTTTTTGGATTAATTATTGGTTAATTTATTTTTTTTTTTTTACTTTTTGGTAATAGAATTAATACTTGAATTCACTGCTTTGCTATGCTAGTGGTATGATTGCACTTTATTCTATTATTTATTATTTATTTTTGTTAAACAGAAACCTTACTTTTCCCCTTCTGTCTAAAGACTGACCAACATAATACATTTTAATAGCAATTGCGTCCGAGAGTTTCTTTTCAGTGTAATAATTTGATTAAAAGATCAGAAATCGGAAAGAAAAAATGTTATCTTTTTTAACAGTTGGAATCGCATGGAAATATTTCAAGGGGAAAACAGAAAACTAGAAGGAACAGAATTACGGAAGTTCGTTTAAAAAGAATAAAAAACCTCGCCGGAGAGAAAGAGAAAAGGAGACTATGGCCACGTGTTCCGCTCATCCAAGGTCTTGGAAAGTCGCCAAGCCTTGGCGAGGCGGCGTGTTTCGTCATTGAGATGCACGTGGGACACGTGAGCCTCGCCTAGCATCTCTCTCCATCACGTGCAAAAAAATAAATAAAAGAAAAACAGAGGCGGGCGACTTTGGCTCTATAGATCGCTGGTTGTGGCGCAAGAGATTACATTACTGTTACCCAGTGTAATTTGTTCCCCAATCTTTCGTAAGAAGAGAACTGTTATTTGATCCAGCATTTCTGCAGACTTGTAACGGAACTTTATTTAGTCACCAATACTAAAGGAATTAATAAGACATTTTGGTATTTAATGACGGTAACTATTGTTATTATAATAAAAGAAATTTCGAAATATGATTACCTAGCACTTGGTGTATATATTATTATTGAAATATCTTTGGAATATAGCAAGTGAAAAGCCTAGTACAGGGGTAATTAAAGTTTTTTATACCACGAATCCATTTTTTCCATAAAGAGAGAGAGTGAGAAATAACAGACTCTATATGAATTGATACACTTTATGAAATAATAAGCTGATTTTTTATTTTTTTTTTAACACAAACCCATGGACCTAGACCCCGATTTATGACTCTCTAGCCTAGATGAATTCATACATTGAAAGGTTTTAGGATTTACATTTAAAACACTCTCAATTTTCCAAGGATTGAAGTTATTAAAATTCCGATTAAGTTATAAAAAAATTTCGATTTTTTTCTTCAACAGGGCTGCCACAGGCGACTATTTTTTTTTGTTCCACTTCGCACCACTTTCGCTCTTTTACATACACTTTGATAACATTTGCAAGAGAAATATGTTACAAAATTTACTTTTTAAAAATAATGGTGTGAATTGAATATAGAAATAGTCGACAGTGGCAACCTTTGTCTTCAATGATCACACTGCACATATTGCTGAAGTGCCGACCCCCTTTTTTAAAAGTTTTGGTTCAGCTCTGAAGCCACATAGATAGCCGAATAAAGCCGGAGGGGGGGGGGGGGGAATTAAACCTGGGTTTTCCTGAATGAATAACTTATAGATTAAGTAGAAATTATGAATGAATACACTTGTATGAATAAATGAAACATGAAATTATTCAAAGAAATGAGAAGTTTAAAATTAAGTTTGTTTTAAGTGGTGGATTTGGTTTATGCTTACATAATAATAGTTTTCACACGGGCATATCTTATATACCAAGGAAATCTTTATATTTTTCACAGGATGATTTTTTTGTTCCATTTAGTTTTGAAGTATTAGTTGTAATTTACAAAAAAGAAAAAGTTTTAACTCGGGCGCAATGAAGCAATATACTAGTCTCCCTGTAAATCTTGTTACACACAAAACATTTTAATTTTAGCCCATTTTTTCTAGTTTAAACAGAAAACGTCCTAAAAAGAACTAGTTATTTTTAAAAATATATAGCAAATTTTCAAAACGTTTTAGCTAAGGATACAACGATATTCGATATCTTTCTATCCTCAGTATACCTGATCATTTGCGTCAATTATTGTGCAATATTATTAATGAGTAATGAACCATAGATTATTTTTTTTTTGAACAAAAGTAATTAAAATCGGTTATCTATATATTTAAAGTAATAATTTGTTATAACTTAATTGAAACATCTATTCGCCTTGTCATCAGTCATAACGACAAAACTAGTTCAATAATTTCCATTTCGTTATTTTTAAATTTCAAAAAGAAGTTTATGGTCCACCTACATATTTACACATAAATGATAAGCGTGATTTTTTTCCATCTTTTAAATATCGCTTGCCTAAGTTAATTTTTCGAACTCTTTTATTTCCGAAGATAGCAATTTTTCGAAATCTTTTATTTCCCAAGATAACGATTGGCGATTTTGTGTTGGCGCGCCCTTTTCCGAGTACGCAAATTTGCAACCCTGCCGCAGAAAGTGCAGCCGAACTCGGTCCCGCGATTTCTTCCCTTTGCTGCTAGCATAACATGTTGGACGTGATTCATAGAATCTCGGGCTGATTCGTTCAACCTTGTACGTCGTTCTCGGGATGCTGAGGTGAAACTCATCCCACCTAGAATCGTGTTTCTCTGCATTTTCTCACCTTCAAAGTAAGTAAAATAAACGTGGTTGTTTGTTGCGCACCGCCGAAAAAATATTCTGGTAAACAAACCATTTCCATTTGCGAAAAATTAAAGGAAGAAAAATGCATAACCACCTGTTGAAAATTTCATATAATTGCGATTAGGATTACACGCGCTTAATAACTTGTGCAAGAGAGAAAAATGAACAGCGAGTGAAAATTAGTTATGCATGTAAATATTTTTATAAAGGTTTCTGAAAATCCCCACTATCTTAAAATGTGTCTTTATAAAAAGAAAAATAAGGCGTTCTACATTCGTTTTTTCTTTTTATAATCAGGTTAATTTCTCATAATTTTTAGTTTTGAATCTATATTTTAAAGCCGGGGGGGGGGGGGATATCTTTTCATGAATAATTAAGATTAACAGCGACAAAAAAAAAAAAAAAAAATTATTCACTGTTTTTAGTTTTTATATATTTTTGATTAACTTATGGATTTCCTTATTTTGTTTGGATACTTAAAAAAAAGAGAGAGCGTCGTAAATTTTAAAATTTATGAGATGTGCTGTAAGATTTTAACAGCGCAATAAAAGAAAGGTTTTCTCAAAATCTCTCATAGATGCAAATCGATTTTTGCAAAATAAGTTATTTTAAAATTATTTTATTTTTCTCCTTTCAGGTTTTCCAGCAAAAATGTAAAAAAAGCGAAAAATTTTACATATAACGAGAAATCTACACGGAACTCCTGTGGTTCATCGTTTAAGAAGCGGCGGTCTAAGTTTTCTCTCTTTAAAAGAAAAAAAAAATGAAATAATTAACAAAATTATGCGTCATAACTTGGTGAAGGAGAAAAAATATCAATTTAAAAACTGCTAAGTTTTGCTATAGTTAAAATCTTGTTAATTTTTCTTTAAGAAAAAAAAGCACCTTTTACGAAAAAAAAAAGCACCTTTCTTTAAGAAAAAAAAAATGGTCATGATTTTTTTCGTCAAGAAAAAAAATTCAGAAAATCAGAGTTCTAACTTTTTACGACTGCTCTTTCATCTTCACCTAACACTTTATTTATAATGGCTGTTTCATAATAATAGAAGCCATCAGTCGATCAAAAGAAAATAACTCCGTTAAAGCGGAAACTCGGTTAAGTAGGACTCGGATAATCGGGACTCTACTGTATATTTCATTTTAAAAATGATCTTTAGAATATTTTTGTTGGTGTTCAGAGGGAAGTCATGACCTCCCCCTTGGATCTGCCATTGTAGATTACGTAGTTCAGTATTACATATTTTAAATTTTAAAATCAAGTCGGCTATTAGAAAGTAAAATTCTCTTTGTAAATATACTTTGCGGAAGAGGGGGGGGGGGGCGCCAAGCGGGGTGTAAAAAAGGCTAGTTTCGGCCCTGCTTGTAACACATGTCCTCTTTAACATATGTCAATTATATAGCAATCTGATTGTATTATATGCGAGTAATAGACGGGTAGACAGACGGACGGCCAAAGAAACCGAATTCATAAACCCTTTTCAAATATATTGGAAAGTGTTAAAAAATAAACATAATCCAGATGATATCCAAGAGGAAAAAATATAAATGACAAATTTGATTAACAGAGATACATAAGTACCACAATAACGCCTAAATTCAGGCAATAACTTCAGAGAAAAGAAAAGGGTAAACTAGAGAACAGGAATTCTGCTTTATCAGAATTTAGTGTCGCCCCCGGCATTTCCATTACTTCATTTTCTTCTGATGGACTGGTGGCTTCTATTATTATGAAACATTATTATAAATGAAGCGTTGGGTGAAGATGAAAGAGCTGCCGCAAAAAGTTAGAATTCTGATTTTCTGGTCAGAATGGGAAGAAAAAAAAAATTCTGGCCATTTGTTCCCCCTATTCTGACCAGAAAATCATAGTTCTAACTTTTTACGGTTTCTCTTTCATCTTCACCTAACACTTCATTTATAATTGCTCTTTCATAATAATAGAAGCCACCAGTCCATCAGTAGAAAATACTCGGTTAAGCGGGACTCTACTGCAATAGAAAACATATTTCAATTTTAAGATTTAAAGCTCACGTTTTATTTTAAATAAAATGACGTCATTCGCATCCGCTTAAGAATTCTACATTTACGATCTGCTCTTAAATATCTACAGTAAAGCATGCATAGCACATCACTATCGCGAAATAATGCACAAATGCAGCAAAAAGATTCCGTCATTCAAGAAAATAAAAAAAAAAAAAAAAAAGGGCTATCTAATCATTCATAGATACATAAAATTAAATATAGTTTATAATAGCTCCATTGTTTTAACACAAATCATTCGTTTATATTTTTTTCAAAATAGCACGTATTTTAATTACATTTTCTTTCGGTTGTTATGAAAAAATGGCAACAAAAATATATAATTACTATTTTAGAACTATTTTTCCTTTACTTTCTACAGAAATGGTCTTCCGTTGCCAGTATTAAGCAAATGGCTCTAAAAACTACAAAAAAAATTAATATTTCAAAAATAAATGGAGATACAGTTTTCAAACAAAATGCATTTAAAAGTTTTTTTTTTTTCTCCCAATACGACGGTATAAAAATCGAAAATGTGCGATGCTTAGAAGTTTAAAAAATTGTTATAGAGTATTTAATCGTACTGCTTTGTTTTACGGCTGGCTTCTGTAAGGTAACGTTATTTTTTGGAATACGCTAAATAAGCTGGGAGAAAGAAATAGCATACCGTACTGGGAGCTAATAATTTATGAATATTACAAGTAATACTTAGAAAAGAATCTGTTAACCCGCAAAAGATAAAAACTGAAAAGCAGAAATATTTGAAGAATTTGTAAAGTTCTAGTACTACAGTAAAAATCACTGAAAGCAGAATACTCCAGTAAGAGAAAAAATTCTCATGCTCCTGACGATCGTACAATTATACCTTTAGTGAGGGAAACACATCGAAAACGGACCCCCCCCCCCCCCCGGTCCCTAGTAAAGTACTGAGACATACGCAAAATGGAAGAAGAACGTTAATCCATATTTTGATACAATTATGGGAAAGTAGTGTACTGTTATAGCTCAAAAACTTTTTACTTTATCGTTTATGTTGAAAAATAAACATTTGTAGATTCATTAATCTGTTCAGATATATAATTTTTAATCATCTGAAAAAATATTCTAGACTTTTTTGAAAAAATCAGGTCAACCCGACCTCCACCCGCAAGAGCCAAACCCCGACACGAACCTGAAACAATCAAAGTCAAACCACAAAAAAGAAAAAAAAATAGTGCCAACCCAGTTTGTGTAA
Organism: Maratus speciosus; assembly: GCA_963932465.1. Classification (NCBI taxonomy): domain Eukaryota; kingdom Metazoa; phylum Arthropoda; class Arachnida; order Araneae; family Salticidae; genus Maratus; species Maratus speciosus. The sequence continues at coordinate 25,501,961 of OZ010790.1, read as the reverse complement.
AATCGGGTTGCCGACCTGATACACGCCTCTATTTTAATTCTTAATTACTAAAAAGTTTTAAAACTAATGAAAAATCAAGGAAACAGTTATTTTAAAGTTGAATTGATATTTTAATTAATACCTATTCAACCGGAAGAAAAAAGAAACACTATTTCTAATTTTTATCAATTGCTTTGGCAAGACTGAAAAAAACAAATTAATGTTATCTTTTATAAACGACCGACATTTTTTTTTTCATTAAAATTAAAGTAAATAAATATAAGTTCTAAAGAAAGAAATTGTTGAAAAGAAAAATATGTTGCTTTGCCCCCAAAAATCTCTTGAAGCACACCATTTTTAAAATAATGAAAAAAGAATTTTTTTAAGCATATTATAAAAATTTATAAAATATAATTATATATAACAATCTACATGTTATATAATCTATATATATTAATGTCATCGCCTCTTGAAAACAGAACCTATCTCTACATTAATCATTATAAAATATTAAACAAGCTTTTAAAATCTTCATCTCAATTTATTATAAAACCTTTCTTTCTATCTATACACTTGATTTTACCTATGCAAAAAACATTTTACGTAACCCAATATTCAGTTTCATAACGTTTCTTCACATGTTTCCCTCATTTCCCCTGTCACTATAGCAACGGATTCTCTCTTCCCTTGAAAGAAAATAAGGAGGGGAAAAAAACCCACAGTATCTTTTTATGCTGGTATTCAGCAACACGGCTGTTGCCAGAAACAAATAAAAAAAAATATGCATCGAAAGCTGAGTTAGAAGAAAAAGGTGCAAAGTTCCGTTGTTTACCGGAGTTAGGTCGAATTTGATTCGTTATCGTTTTTATTGCATCACGGTTGCCTGCCTTTTTTCGTTTGTTTATTTTTTTTTTTCTTTGATATATTTTCTCCAGTTCTTGTGTACTTTTTATCTCATGCAGTTGGACTTCGTTAATTTTTCTTTTTCGTGTCTTGCACTAAAAGTAACGAAAGTACGACTGACCGCATTTTCCCTATCGAATATTCCCTCAGGGATTTTCGTTCATTTTTGCATTTCATCTTGGTCACGTTGTGTCACATGTGCTGTGGTAATTTTTTAGTCAGCTAGCATTGTCGTTTTTAAAAAACTTTTATTTTGCTACATTTTGCATCCTTCTTTATCTTCTCCTTGTTCTTCTTTTTCTCCTTTTGGCTGGATTTCTTGGTGACAAGTGAAATGTCAAGCTGCCAATGCAATAACATTAAAAAAGATAAGATGAAAAGATTTGAATATTGTCCTTTTTTCATCAAATTTCTTCTTTTAATTAAGTGAAGCACATATTAATGATCTTCATTGTTGTCAGTTAAAACTGTTTCAAATCATTTACGTCATGAAAAGTTTATTAACTTTTATTGACGAAACTCTACTAAAAGCTTTCAGTTTAGGAATAATAGTGCTAATTAATGTTTCATGGTGTATGACTCCCTTTTCATTTATGGAAACATTATTCAAACATATTTCTCATTCAAGTTAGGGTTATATGCAGCTTTTTTCAAAGAGTATTGAACACTCCCCAAATTAATCGCAGCTAACGAAAGAGACAGGCTGCAGCATACTACCCACCTCAACTGTCACGTCATTTATACAATCTGGTTTCCCAATTGTCGAACGAGTTTTTTAGACTACCCTGATCACATGACAGTCGAGATGGGAGAAAGTTCACGGCCGGTCTCTTTCATTGGATGCGCTTTACAATATACCTATAAAAGTAATAGTTGGATAAAAATGTTTAATTGCTCATAACTATGAATTTCTTTTTTAAGTTATTACAGTTTGTAAAAAGTGACATCAAACGAACAACTCAACTTTTAATTAACATTTTTAGTTAAACAATTTGCTTTAAAACGCATTAAAAAAACTTGCTGAACTAATTTGTCTTTCTAGAAGTTTGATTGTTGTGCTACTTAAGTTAGTATATAATTATGAACATTGGAATACATCTTGAAAAAAATGCCAAAACATAGTCTTCAGCAACGAAAATAATAATTAAAGAAAAATCACTAAAAGAATTATTTCTAAAATTTCTATATATAAGGGTCCGTCCACAAATGATGTCACACTTGGAGGGTGGGGAGGGGGTCCGTCCACAAATGATGTCATACTTGGAGGGTGGGGAGGGGGTACGTGAAATTGTGACAAAGGGCTGGGAGGGGGTAAGAAGAAGTGTGAATCACACATTTTGGTTAAAACAAAAGCATTACAAATTAGCAGAATAAATTTTGAGTATTTTGTGTTCATAAAGTAAAGATAAGATTTAAAGCCAAATATATTAAATTCCATTGCAAATTCCAAAATACTACTGTATTCTATTTCTTTTTCATATTAATATTTTATTACTATTGAATATTAATTATGTTTGTTTGTTGTAAACCTTAACTTATTTCATACAAAATAAGTACACTAATCATTGTTATTTTTATGCTCATAAATGTCATTAAAACACAGAGTTAAAGTTAGAAAACAAAATTTGAAATATGATCTATAACATAGTGCTTTGTTTCTGAACTGCATGACATGTGACAGGGGGGGGGGAGGAGGGGGTATGGTGAAGTGTGACACTTTGTGACAAAGAGGGGATGGTGGTCAAAAATATTGAAAAAAAGTGTGACATCATTTATGGACATCCCCTAACGCTTTTATTATGTTTTATTAAAATATATTAAAAACTAAAATGCGTATTTAAAGATAAGAATTATATTTTACTATTCATTTTGTGTTTTTTAAATATTATTCTGAATTATTTATAATTAATTATGTTTTATATTAATTATGTTTGTTTGTTGTATAAACCTTAACTTATTTCATACAAAATAAATACACTAATCATTGTTATTTTTATGCTCATAAATATCATTAAAACACAGAGTTAAGGTTAAAAAACAAAATTTGAAATATGATCTATAACACAGTGCTTTGTTTCTGAACTGCACGACATGTGACAAGGGGGAAGGAGGGGGTATGGTGACGTGTGACACTTTGTGACAAAGGGGGGATGGTGGTCAAAAATATTGAAAAAAAAGTGTGACATCATTTATGGACAGCCCCCTAACACTTTTATTATGTTTTATTAAAATATATTAAAAATTAAAATGCGTATTTAAAGATAAGAATTATATTTTACTATTCACATTGTGTTTTTTAAAAATTATTATTCGGAATTATTTATAATTAATTATGTCTTTTTTTTAATCGTTTCAGGACCCAATGTCTCACCGAATCATTGAGAAGCGGCGGCGGGATCGGATGAACAACTGTCTCGCAGACCTGAGCCGTCTTGTGCCCACTAATTACCTAAAAAAAGTACGTATTGTTACTGAATTTTTATTTATTTATAACTGTTATATTATAGCTGTTCTAACAGGCAAGTAAAGTTACTATTAATTTTTCACGCGCACCCTGGATAATATTGTTCTTGTTGTTTTTCTGAGTGTCAATCTTTGGGTGCGTTCGTAATTATATAAATACGCAACACCTATAGTCTTCGTCTGGTCCGTCCTTCCGTCTGTCTGTCCGCATATAACAGCGGAAAAACTACCCAACCGAATGTTTTGAAATTTAATATATATAATTTTTGCAGAAATTTGTCGAGTCATTTCAAATTTTATGAAAATCGAATCAAAACGTAAAAAGATATTAATAAAAGTTTCCTTCATTCTATTAAATCCTATCATACGTCATTAATTCAGTGATATCCCATGATAGGTAATGATTCTAAGTTGCCATGGTGATGGCGTCCTTTTTAAGACGGAGATTCATGCATTTTTGCATAAGAATGCCACAGCTATTGCACCGAGATCAGAATATTTATAAAACTAGTTATTGTACGAACGCACCTCATTTTCCACGTTTGACGTACAATTTCCGACTTGTTCTATTCGTAGTATACTTAATCTGTTCTGTTCTTGCGTAATTTTTGATAAAAATTATTGATTTCGCTTTAATGTGTTTTTTTTTTTCCCTTCTCCTTTCTTCAGGGTCGAGGTCGCATTGAGAAAACAGAGATAATCGAGATGGCAATCAAGCATTTAAAACATTTGCAGGCACATCCTTGTAAAGATCCTGGTAAGTTTAAGCTCAAACATTCTAGATTTAAGAACGTTCACAATTTTTTAAAATTTCCTCACTTGGCAGTGCTAATCTGGCATAAACAGAATTCCATTTTCAGTAGTACTTCGTACGCGAAACTTAATAATAAAAGAAATGTGCCCAGTTAAACTGATGGCATTGAGCTCTCAGGCTATTCACACTAATTGTATTATACTCGTATTTCAAAGAATAATGCCCTCGAAAAGTAAATTAAAGCGGGATTAGCCCTCCCCCCTCTCTTTCAAATCTTTAAACTTAACCAATGAGCCTCCAAATCTCATCAGGGAAGCGCCTTATCAGAATAAACCGGTATACCAAATTTGAAGCAAATCGGATAGAAAAACCCATTTGTCGAAATTAAGGGGGAGTATTAGCCCCCCCCCCCCTGTATACTTAACCGATAAACCTCCAAATCTAATCTGGAAAGCGCCTTATCAGAATTAAACAGTATACCAAATTTGAAGCAAATCTGATAATTCTGCATGAAAAACCCATTTAAGGGGAGATTACCCCCCCCCCCTTTATACTTAAACAATGAAGCCACAAAACAAACCAGGGAAGCGCCTTATCAGAATAAACCAAGAAAAAAAATTTTGAAGCAAATCGAATATTGCCATCAAGAGTTATCGCATTACGTACATACATAGTACGTACGTACATACAGAAACTGCGGGCACATTGGCTCTCAAGCTTTGATAGCCTGTGAGCTAATAAAAATGAAGCTGTGAAGGTGGTTCTCAAGAAAAATATTTTCTCCGCTGAATAACGCGAAACTTTTTTTACTCATTTTCTGACTCACTTTTAAAAATAAAAGCATGATACTCGCAGGCATGACTATAGAAGTAATTTGTAACCAAGCAGTTTTTAATTTTCCGATAAATTAATTATTATATATTTTTTTTCAAACTTAATTACTTCTCAATACTACATAATTTTAAAATTTACACCTTTGAATAGGGAGGGTGTATTTTCAAATGTAAATTGTTTGAAAACTGTATTTCAATTTCCTGACTTTGTATGATTTTTAAACCAAATAGCTCGATTACCGAATAATAGTATATACATATTTTTATCAATTATTTCAAATTTTAAGGGAAAACCACAATTTCTACCCACCGTCCTAGAACGGGCATTTCCACTAGTACTGTTTTGAAGCTGCAAATCTTGCCAAATTAATCCTTCATCAGATGAAAGCCATGCGTATTTAGAAGGCAGAGTACACAGGAAAAAAGTAGAACAAGCCGGGAAGTGAGAGAAAGATTCCATTGCGAGGAAAGGTCGGGGGGGGGGGGGGGGAAGGGAGCAGCATAATGAAAATATAATAATAAGATACATATAAAATTCAATATATACTATAAAATAATAAAATAATCTAAAAGAAAAGGAAAAAAACAAATTTTAATAATGAAACTATCAAACGCATATAATGAAAATATTGGAACAAAAATATTTGAAACACCGGATAAAATGCAAGTTGTTTTTAGAAAAATAATATTAAATAAATAAATAATAAAAACACATTTTAATAAGGAAAAAAATATTAAATAAATAAATAATAAATATAGAATTAAAAAATGAAGGGGAGGGATTAAATAAGTGAACGGGAATGAGGTTAAAAAGCGAAAAAAAGAAAGGAGAATTAGAAGAATATCTTCCAAACGTTCGACGTGATCGAAGATTATGAGAGATTATGGCCGAGATCATAAGAGATCTCTGGTGCTTTTGCTTTTTACTACTTTTTGAACTTATTCAAAAACGCTGTTGTTGTTTTTAAGTACATAAAGTTTTGTTTAGATATGTTACCGTTTAAGAAAAGAATGTTATCCTAAAATTTTTTTCGCACATAATAAAAAATACTGATTGGAAAAAAGTAAAAGTTTTGAAAAATAAGTTGAATAATATTTCCCCCTCCCCCATTATATTTACTAAAAAGAGGTAACAAAACGAACAAATGCATATATTGAAAATACTGGAACAAAAATATTTGAAACATCGGATAAAATGTAAATTATAGTTGCATTAAATATATTTTTTTAGCAAAATAATATTAACTATTATTTTATTTTTAATTAAAATGTATTCTAACTCTTCGTGAAATTCGAGGAAGAAAAACAATAAAATAACTGAAAATACACAGTATGACATTTCAAATTTAAATCTGTCTAGTGATAATAATAAAAAAAAAGTCCGCCAAATGTTAATAAAATATATATAATACTATGCTTAATTCAAATTTTTTTTATAAATGTGATCGACAGGGTTTTTTGTTATATAATATAATTGGATTATCACGAAAAGGCGAAATGTAAAAGCGAAATTTTTGCCATTCACTGCTAAGGAAAATATAAGATTAATTCTCTTGTAAACCTAATTTGTAAAAACCTTTCTTTTCTAAATGGATCTTATATATTTTTTTCTTTCTACAGCCAGTTGCGAAGTGGCTAAAACCACGGAACAGGATCACAAGCGTCAGTTCCGCCAAGGTTACCAGGAGTGTATGTCAGAGACGATGAAGTTTATGATGGAAATGGAAGGCTCGTGGGTCGTAGATGGTCTTGGAATTAAACTCGTCAACCACCTACAGAAGCATTATGACAAGCTCAGTGGTGGTAAGTCTTGAATTTCTTTATCTGAAATAGCATGCTTTTCTTCAATAATCACAATGCGACTTATATATGCTGGTCGGCATTTCTAAGGAGTATTACTATTGCATAAATTCAGTTGTTCATAATCGTACAACAGTTTAACGAAACACAAAACAAAGTATAAAGCATTATACAGCCAAGCATATCTCTGCCTGCGTGAACTGCGACAGGCATTTCAGGGGCAAACAATTACGTTTGTGAAATGCTGAATTCCCACCGGAATCTTTGAAAAATTCTATTTCAAAATAAGTAAAAGCAATATTACGGCTTTTTTCCACCAAAGTTAGAAAAGTAAAATTTAATAAAATTTTTCTGGTGTAAAACTTCATTAATCGTAGGTGGTATATAATATATACCGGTGTCCCTCAAGGGGTTAAGAGCTCAATATCACATGACGTCATACCCTTTCTTCTTTTAAATGTTGCTAGTCGCATTATGATAATAATAATAGTAATACAGTTAATGATATATCGTATAAAATGCAAAGAAAAAGTATATTATACAGTAAACGCTACGTATATAAGCAATATTAACTTGTGTATTCGAATATATAACTAAAATGCGTGTAAATGTTGACTATTTTAATAGTTTAAAATGATGTTTTCTATATCTTAAGTAATATAGTTTTAAGCCTCTCAAAGAATAGTTTCTGAATATAATAAAACTGTCATTTAGAAACAAATTATCATTCTCTTTTTCTTTTTTAGGTTTATGTTACACTCAAGCTCTTAACTTAATGGCGACAGAAGAATCTAAAACTAGCGTGCACATGGATGTGGACAATCACTCTAGTTCCTGCTTCCCCGCCGACTCTAACTCTAACGGTGGTATTCACCCACCAGAGCACAACAGTATAGTTCCTTACTATGAAAACAACCAAAATTCGCAAGCACCTCCAGAATTGAAACAAGAAACAACAGAACCAACTACAAACGGTCACCACATAGCTCCAAGCATGGAGAATTCTCCTGCCAAGGTAACCAGCCAGTTGCGAGAAATGCTCCAGAATCCCGGGGTACCAAAAGACACATCTCGATGCAATAACAGCAATGTGAATTCACCATCCTCTCCCCATCACCAACCAGTCACGGTCGTTATTCCACCAACCGTAATCTCTAACGAGACTCTCAAAACAGAAGACACTTGTTACAAATTTAAGAACAATATTAAGCATAGGTTTAACGCAGATCTCAGACACCAGACGTCCTCTCCCACTGACAGTCACTTCTCAGACAGAATGTCTTTGCCGGACGAAGACAAGTTGCACATGTCTGAAACTTCGCCCCTTCGGCCATGCCTTCCAATTGGGAGTGTCGAAGATAGGCTTAAACACAATGGAGGACCTCCAGTGCTTTGTAGCTCAAATTCACATGCTTTCTCACCCTACCAACCTCCTCCCCACGCTGTATCTGAACTTACTGTAAAAATTCCTGAAAGAACTGCTCCGTCCGAAAACGGCATTTTGTCGTCATCGTACGGAACACAGCACTGGGACTCTCACGCTGAAACAGCCAGCAGTTGTGGTTCCAACCCGAGCCCTCCACCGAACACGGCTCGTTCGAGTGGTAGCAGTTCCGGTTACAGCACAAACGGAGAGAACAACTCCGGACCCATTAAGATAAAAGCTCTTTCACCTGCCTTATCGCCATACTCTCGCACTCCTGACAGATTATCCAACAGGTCTCCCAGTCCTGTACATCTGGGAACAAACAATCCTGAGGGCGTGCCCATCTTTGCCCTACACCCCAGTAAGACTTTCTACATTCCCCTTACGATTGAACCATCTTTACTGTTACCCTATATGATGAGTGCGGATGATCTACCTCCAGTTCTTAGTCCTGTCAGCATATGTGTCAATTTTTCTGGTCGCGCCGTGAAAATTGAAAAGCTGAACAATGGTTCCGCACTTCATACATACAGACCCCAATCAAACTTTATTATGGACAGATTCCATGACAGGTACATCAGTACCTTTTCAGAAAAGCCTATGTTTTATCAGTGCCCAATCAGTCCAGCAAAGAATGGATGTGTATAGCAAGCTTTCACAAAAAAATGCTCAATATTACTTGAGCACAGGACTTGTTTTCGCTAAACATTCATTCCGTGTGCGGAAGTGAAGAACTTTTTGCAACATCGTGTATTTTACTTTGGCTATAAAACACACGGTGATGTAAAACCTATCTGGTCATATATTTCACAGGGAAAAGCAAAGACGGAAATCCCAAGTGTTTGTACAAAATATATATAAGTATATTAATACTGTATTTGGGTGAATACCACGTCTTAGCTTCTTCACGACGAGCATCACATGTACGTATAGTGTACGAGTCTTAATTTTTATCACCACTATTTCCGAATAGTAATTTTCTCCTTATTTAACCACAGGTTTCTATAATTAAATAAGGTAAATTTACAATTCGAACACAGTAGTGCTCAAAAGTTAAAAATTGTATTCAACATGCTCGTTGCGAAGGGATTAATAATCAAATAAGAAATTAATTTAAAAGTCTTGGTGATCCTTTGAGTAAAACTTGTTTGTAAATTCAATCGTGTTTATAAATTAAATGAAAATGAAATTCTAAATTTTGAGATTTAGATTAAGGCATGGTAATTATTCTTTAAGTATGTACACACCCAAACTGTATTACTTGTTAACAATCTGCATTATAAATTTATATATATATATCATCATCTATTGCAAAATGTATGTTGACATTAAATGTATACTTATTAAGTACTTAAGGCTGTTCTTAAATCCAAATAGTCAACTTTCTGACATAAGTTTTAATTCATTTTTGTTCGGAAACGCCAGAAACTAGAAGGTGTTGTTATTCAGAAACTATGTCTACGAACTGTTTTTTCCGTTTTCTTGTAAACGCCATAGATCTTTCAGAAAATACTCTCAAAGTTGGTATTTTAAACTGAACTTCCGAACGAAAGAAGAAAATCCAGTCAGTAAGGGGAGAAAAATGCCATGTCACGAGATCAAAATCGCTTCTAACTCAATAGGTAATGGATTGATCAAAAAATGGAAAACACAGTTCGATTCCAAATCGCTTCGATGGTCAGGCTTTCCAATTTTATATCTTTCCGTTAAAAAAATGAATTTGTAAATGTGTCAAAACGTTTTGCGCTTGTTGAGCAGAGCAGTTGAGAACAGCCTTAACATACATTACCAATCAAAAGTATTAATATTTTTTTTTCGTTTATGTAAAATTAAAATATTATATGAACCTTGGGATTAAACGCCGATGAAAGAATCATCTTGTGTGTGATGTGGACGCCAAAGGAACGATCAAAACGCCATGTTTGGAACAAATGGTGTTTTATTTAAATGTGATATGAACTAAAATAAAGATGCGCTGCCTTGAAAAGTACGTTATGCTAAAACAGAAGCACTGTTACTATAGTATGTATGAAAAACTTTGGTAAAAGTACAACAATATGTTATTTAAAAAATTCAGCTTTTTTTTCCCCACAAAAAGAATACGGAATTTTTCGAAAAATTTCAATTTCCAAGATTATGTTAATGCACATATTATATTAATAAGCCAATTGCTCTTTGAAAATAATATCTATGTGAAAAAGGAGAAAGTTTAAGGGAAAAGAACTTGCTTTTTAATGTCTGTTTATTAAAGTTCTTAAGTGAATTAGAAGTTTTTTAACAATTTCTTTTGTTATCTTTTAGCTATTTTATTTTTTAGCACAGTTTTTGTTATGATAGAAAGAAGGGTTTATGCGATAAGATTAACTACTTAACAGTATTAAATAAAAGAAAAATCTCCAATATCCTCTTTTAATATTTATTCAATTGGTATTTAATCTATATTTTGAAAAAAGAAAAAGGATATTTTGGTTTATTGACTTCATTTTTTAAAATATGAAATGATTAGCATATTTAAAAATATCTATAACAACTTATTCTAGCATTGAATCTTTATGAAATGAATATTTAACTTTACAGAAAACATAAAATATCTAGAATGTTGTTCTATTAGATTTAATTCCTATCATCAAAGAAATAGAAAAGCAGAGGATATCTTTGATTTAATAACAAGCGAGGAGTCGGTGCATATTTTTCTCCTTCCTTTGCTTTTAAATAAAAAGCGGTATTGAGGGTAAAATTTAAGAACAATTGAATTTAATTAACCCATAAAACAGTAATTTCAATTAGAATATACTTAGCAACACTAAAAAATAATAATAATTTAAAATAGAGTTTTGTTTTCTTCTTTTTATGGAAAAATGACACAAATTCTCTCGAGTTCATAAATAAAATAATATCCGCTATTTATTTTGAAAGGGGAAAAACGGTACTTTTCCTGTATAGGGCATTGGCGAGATAGAGAAAATAGCGTTGGCGAAAAAAGGAAATTTTGCAATATATTTTCTGGTTATTTGTTCACTGTTTCACATACTCAAGCAATTTTTTTCAATATTTATACAATTTATTTAGAATAAAGAAGCCATTTACCTATTTATATATAAAAACAAAAATAAATTGTATATAGAAAAAAATTATAATACAGTACAGCCCCGATTATCCGCGGAATTGGGTGGCAAGGGTACCGCGGATAATAAAATTCGCGGATAACCCGAAAAAGACTGAAAATGGAGTGCAAACACGAAAAAAAAGAAAATTCAACATAAAAACTATGTTTTAGTGTACAAAAAACATAATAAAACGTTTAAAATACATACATATGCATAGTACAGCAGAAACCTTTGCTTTACGTCGAAATCACTAAAACAAAGAACAGCAGTGTTGATTTCAGGGGGTGGCCCGGGGGGGACATTCCCCCCCGGAGCAATGAGATGTCCCCCCCGGAAGATTTGAGATTTTGTGTTTTCAATGGTCAAAAAGTGCAATTTCCCCCCCGGAACTCAATAATGTCCCCCCCCGGAGCCACAGAAATCCCTCCCAGAGAAAAGAGTCTGAATTCAACACTGAAGAACAGTAAACAAGAAACAATGCCATACATACTGTACAAAAAGAGTTCAGTTACACCTTTAAAAAAAAAAAAAAATCAGTCACATGTTTTTGCTTCTTGCTTTGGAAACAACTTTCCTTTATTCTAAATTGTAAACTATTGTTTTCCTTTTAGTGTGGAATAATTTTTATCTCAAAAATGAAACTATTCGTGATATACTCTCCTGGAATTCATCATAATAGGCTTATTTAATTGTTAAATACTTTAATTGCTGTGTTTACGTTTGGTCAATAAAATCAAGAAAAGACATCAAGACTTTATATCTGATATTTTAAACATGGCAACCGAATCTGGAAATATTCTTCTATTTATTTCGAATACATGAATTTTACTGTTTATATTTATTAGTAGGGCTTATTGCATTTTCCTTGTTGTTGGCTTGAAAAAAAATTAATTTTTTAAAATAAAATTTAATAAGGATTTAAAAAGGATTATAATATAAGGGGGATTAAAAAAGATATATATATTTCGCTTCGCGGATAAGCCGCACCGCGGATAATCGGGGCTTTACTGTATATACGTAAATTCATATATGAACAAGCATAAAAGTTCATTGGGTTTGCTTTCATAGCTGTTTATATCATTTGACAACAAATTTCACTTTCTGAACTCTGAATAGCGCCAATCTTTTTTAAAAAGCGCCAAGGCGTCGGTCGATACTGGAAAAGTACCGAAAAAACTAAAATTGAAAGTTGGCAAACTTTGTGATATTAAGGATCTTTTTTGCTGAAAGCTGATTTTTTTACTTATAAGCAAGGAAAAGTAACTACGAAAGTTGTGCAGTGCATTTTCATTGAGTAAAGTGCCTCGTCCCATGCTTCTTCAAAGTTACTTGCTGTTTTTCAGTAGAAATGTAATTATAAAAGCTGTATATGTTGCGTTAAATGTTTGTTTCTTATGGATATATTATATGGCACAATGTGTGCTTCTGTATTAATAATGTAAAAAGAAAATTGTACAAAGCTGTCTTGTTAAAAAATATATATATGAATAAAATTATTATCAGTGCCATACTTTTTAGTTTTTATTTATTCATCGTAGTTCATTTGCCCTTTTTTTTGTACGAATTATAATTAGAATTATACCTGCGGTGTCATTCACACAAAATATTTTTAACAGTTTGTATCGGAGGAAGTAATGAAATAGTAAAAATATTACTCAAATTAAAAGATCTACGCATTTTGCGTAGCATTCTTTTTTCTTTTAAACAGTCTTAATCTTAATCCGATTAATTAATATAGTTACTACAGAAGCTAACTAACCTATATACACAATATGGCCATTAATGACCGAACACTTTCTATTTTAGACATTTTGTCGAATATTTAGAAATATACTTGTCAGATTCTTCTGGAATTTCAGGATTAAAAAGAACAGGTTTGACCTCATATTTATTAGCGTCGATTTGATAAGGAGGACAATTAGGGGGGGAAACAAAAGATTAAAGAAAAAAAATAATACTTGGAATTACCCTGTAAAATAAAATGCACGAAATGATCTATCGCTAAAGAATATAAATAGGCAGACAATGTACAGTATGTGCCTATTTATATTCTGTAGCGATAGGCCATTTCGTACATTTTACTTTACAGGGTGATCCCAAGAATTATTTTTTTTCTTTGATTTTTTGTTGGCCCCCCAATTGTCCTCCTTATCAAATCGACGTTAATAAATATGAGGTCAAACCTGTTCTTTTTAATCCTGAAATTTCAGATAAGGAGAATCTGACAAGTGTATTTCTAAATATTCGACAAAATGTCTAAAATTGAAAGAGCTCCGGTCATTAATGGCCATATAGTGTGTATATATATATAGGATGCTTATTAACTGATATTTAAACTATTTTGATTTCAAAAATTAAATATATATTATACTAGTAGTACTAAAATATTGAAAAGTTATTCACAGTTTACAATTATTTAATAAAAAGCTTGATTAACTACAGAAATAAAACATTTAAAATAAACTGATATTTATAAAGCCAGGTGAGGCGAGGCATCCATACACACATATATACATACTATATTATGTGACGAGCTCAGATGATAAAGGCGGTATGTGACAAGAAAAATTGAATTAATCATATTATGAAGTAGTGATGGGCGATTTCGATTTTTTTAATCGATTTAATCGATACTATGGCCAACTCGATTTAATCGATACTATGAATTTTTTAATCGATGTCTCTAAGACAAAATAAGGTAATTTCATTTTCCTTCAAAAATTGAAGATAAAGTAGTTGGATGTGCCAATCCCAAAACTTTCATCTGCCTCATAAATGTTAAAACTTCAAAATTCGCTATCGTAGTGTCAAATTTAAATGATAACCTATGCGCATCATGAGGTTTCAAAAAGGACAGGTTCGTTGAAGTACGTGCATATTAAAAGAAAATATAAGCATTGCATTTTCCGAACAAATCATTGAATTTCGGCCCACACCCTCTTAGGCTAATGTCAGACGAACGTCTTTTTGCACGCTTTTTTCGCTCTTACGCCATCCCTACACCTTCGCTAGCATGTGTAGGGACGGTGTAAGAGCGGAAAAAAGCGTGCAAAAAGACGTTCGTCTGATATTAGCCTAGATGTCCGCAACGGAAAATCCCAATTCAAAGAGCATGAAAGCGACAGCTGTTGGGCAATATACACCCAAGCCTAATAAGGATCTATTTATCTGAAAGTGTAAGAGAATATGAAGTTTGATTAAATTCCGTGCATTAGTTTTGAGATATTGATATCACAAATATCATGCAAAAAAACAATATAGCAGCGCAGTCTGTTACATGATTAACATGAAAAACTCAGGAACAACTTATGTCAATGATACATAATATTAAGTTTGATGAAATTCCGGTCATTACTTCTTGAGATATTATCGCTAATATCGTGTAAATTCTGAAAAACAGTGTTAAATTCAGGGGCTGGTACGGGTGGACACCCCCCCCCCCCCGCAGGAACATTGAAATGTCCCTCATGAAGATTTGAGATTTTATGCTTAATGGACAAATGTCCAATCCCCCCCCCCCCCCCGAAACTCTAGAATGTTCCTTTCCAGAACCATAGGAATCCCTACAGGAGAAAAATGTCTGAATTCAACACTGCTAAAAAAAGCAGCATGGCAGCACAACCTGTTATATCATTTACACGAAAACCCAATCATGAACAACTTATGACAGAATATTAAGTTTGATAAAATTCCATTCATTAGTTCTTGAGATATGATCCCTAAAATCGTTTAAATCCAGAAAAACGTGTTGAATTCCGGGGGTAGCCCGGAGGGACATGCCCCCCCCCCCCCCCCCCCCGCAACATTCAAATGTCCCCCCGTAAGGTTTGAGATTTTATGCTTAATGTACAAAAGTCCAATCCCCTTCCCCTCTGCACTGTCCCTCTCTGGATCCGGAGAAAATTGTCTGAATTCAACACTGCTGATAAAATCTGCATAACAACGCCCCCTGTTGGGGGATTTACACCGAAATCTAATTTGCAACAATTTATGCCAACGTCTAACTGAATGTGAAGTTTGATGAAAATCCGTGCATTAGTTCTTGAGATAGAGCTATTGCGAAAATCGGGGAAAATGCAGCATAGCAGCGCCACCTGCTGGTAGATTTACATCAAAAAGTAATCAGCACCAATTTATGTGAAAGTCTAATTGAATCTAAAGTTTCAACAGATTCCATGCATTAGTTCTTGAAATAGACCGCCCACAATTTTTTTGTCAGAGACAAACAAATAGACAGTCAGACAATGTATAAAAATAGTCAAATCGTATTCCAGACAAGATCTTCTAAAACTATAAATCCTTCGAAAACCGGAAGTCGAAATTTTTCACGAATCCAACGCTTTCTTTTTCTAAAGACAAAAGAAAGCAAGAAAAAATTAACGCATCGATTCTGCCCGTAAATTAAGATCAGAAATGGCGAATCGATTCTGTTTAGATTCGATGCCGATGTCGATCTTTAGATGCGGGCAGAATCGCTATTTTTTGATTTACTTCAATTCTTTAGATTCGGGCCAATCGATTCAGTTCAGATTCGATGCCGATTTTTAGATGCGGGTGAAATTGTTATTTTTTGATTTACTTCAATTCAAATCGCATCGCGCATGATCTACGATTCGGGTTGAATAGATTCCTCCAATTTTACTGTTTTAGTGGCAGAATTGCTGTAAAATTTTGTATAAGAGCCTTTTTTTTTCTTTCTAGGTTCAGTGTTGAATGGCGGGTTGATTTCTTGACTGCTCCGGTCGGGATGGAGGGGGGGGGGGGAGATTTTAGAGTTCCGTAATGGGGAATGCACATTTGTCCATTAAAAAGCAGAAAATCTCAAAACTTTCAGGAGGGACATTCCAATGTTCCCCCTGGTCACCCCCTGAATCCAATACTAGGTTAAATCGTTATACTTTTGTTTAGAAGCCTAGTTATTTGGGTTACTAGTTTATTATGTTGTATTTTTCAAGTTCGCCCCTTCTGATCCTTTCCGCCCCCCCCCCCCCCTTCTTCGCCAATCTTAATTTACAGGGCCGTTCAAAATATGCATGCTATTTTAAAAAGGCCCAATTCTCGTTCTATTTTATTATAAATCCACATTTTGAAACCTTGACCAAAGATACATTTGAGGTCACCCCTCCCACCGTTTGAGACTTACCTGTCCCCGGGGGGCATATTTATTGTTTCTTCCAAACCATCTCGTATAACATATTGTTGGAAAGCTTTTAATGTCCTCTTTTATTTTCTGTCCCTCCCCCCCCCCCCCTATTAGTTACACGCTCTGTGCACTTTTTAGCTCACAGGCTATCAAAGCCTGAGATCTAATGTGCCCGTCGGTTTTGTATGTATGTACGTACGTACGTAACGCGATAACTCTTGATAGAAATATCCGTTTGCTTCAATTTTTTTTCTATGTTCATTCTGCTAAGGCGCTTCCCTGATTAGTTTTGGGGGTTCATTGGTTAAGTATAAAGGGGAAACGGGGGCTAATCCCCCCTTAGCTTAGATAAATGGGTTTTTCATGCAGGATTATCATATTTTCTTCAAATTTTGGTATGCCGATTAATTTTGATAACGAGTTTCTCTGATTATATTTGAAGGTTCATTGTTATAGTCTAAAGGGGGGGAGGGGGGACGAAGGGTAATACCCTCCCTAATTTAGATAGATGGATTTTGCTATCTCATTTACTTCAAATTTGGTATACCAGTTTATTCTGATAAAGCGCTTTCCTAATTAGATTTGGAAGTTCATTGGTTAAATATAAAGGGGGAAACAGGGGGCTAATACCCCCTTAATTTAGATAAATGGGTTTATCTATCCGATTTGCTTCAAATTTGGTATACAGATTTATTTCGATAAGGCGCTTCCCTGATGACATTTGGAGGGTCATTGGTTAAGTATAAAGAGGGGAACGGGGAGGAGCAATCCCCACCCCCTAGTTTATTTTTCGAGGGGCATTATTCTTTGAAATAAGAGCATAATATACAGTTAGTGTGAATAGCCTGTGAGCTCAATGCCATCAGTTTAACTGGACACTTTTCTTTTTAGCTCACAGGCTATCAAAGCCTGAGAGCTAATGTGCCCGCAGTTTCTGTATGTATGTATGTACGTACATACGTAACGCGATAACTCTCGATAGAAATATCCGATTTGCTTCAAATTTTTTTTCTAGGTTCATTCTCATAAGGCGCTTTCCTGATTAGTTTTGGGGGTTCATTGGTTAAGCATAAAGGACGGGGTACGGGGGCTATCCCCCTTCCACACACACACACACACTTAGATAAATGGGTTTTTCATGCAGAATTATCAAATTTGCTTCAATTTTGCTATACCGGTTAATTCTGATAAGACGCTTCCCTGATTAAATTTGGAGGTTCATTGTTTAAGTATAAAGGGAGGAACAGGGACTAACTCCCCTTAATTTAGATAGATGGGTTTTTCTATCTGACTTGCTTCAAATTTGGTAACCAGTTTATTCTGATAAAGCGCTTCCCTGATGAGATTTGGAGGCTTATTGTTTAAGTATAGAGATGTGACCGGGGGGGGGGGGGGGATTCCCCCTTAATTTATTTTTCGAAAGGCATTCTTTGAAGTAAGAGTATAAAATATAATTAGTATGAATAGACTGTGAGCTCAATGCCATCAGTATAACTCGATACTTTTCTTTTTTATTTATTGTTGTTTCAGTGAGTGCACTCTGCATGTCAGCGAATGAGTCAATAACTGTTTACAGTTTTTAGATTACTGCTGGGAGAAAAAAAAATTTAAAAAAAAAACATATAAACAAGGAATATATTTTTATTTACTTGTTAACCAGAGAAAAGTATGTTATTTCATTGTTAATGGCTCTAGAATGAGAACATTTTTTGTTTTTTCCTTAACAGCTGAAAATTTGGTAAACATTAAAAAGAAAGATATTTATAAACTGTGCTGGGCAACATATAACTATGATATGTTCCCGCACCATGTTGGTTAAATCAAAGTAAAATTGCGTAATTTGTTATTTCTGTTTGTATAAATATTTTTTATAAAATATAATTATGAGTGTAAAATTATAATGTTTATATATTTAAGTAAAATAAGAGTGTAAGTTCATACAAAAATTATTAAGTTGATTTTAAATAGTAAATATATATTTTTTAAAAATTGTTGTATTGTAAAATGAATGTATAACGTTGAATGGAGTTCGGATCTCAGACAACAACAATAGCCAGACGCCATGGTGTCGTTTTATGACAAGCCAATGGAAAGTGGTGTATAATTAGAAGTCGTAAAATCATAAAAACGTTGGAATCAATTTATGACCTCAATAAAAGTGTTGGGATAAATTTATGGCTTTTCAGACCACCCAAACTTTAAGGCAGATAATAATATTAAAGTATATGTAAGGGGCCATTTGCAGACTGCTAGTTAATAGGCCTATCGAAGTATAATAAAAAATCTTCTCACATCCAATAACAGTGGACTAGACAAAAATAGTTCCACCCACTGCAGGAGCTGGTGTGCAAGAAGAATAAGGTTTAAAAAAGATAGTCTGAAAAAAGATGTAGAGGACGCAGGAGCTCTCCTGAAAGCCCGTGCAATGAGTCCCGTAAGCCCTAGTAAAGCCCAGGCGAGATGGACATATCGGAGCGAGACTAATCGAGCCTAATCAAGCCTAATTGAGGATGTCTTCCTGAGGTACCTATCGGAGTGAGCCTAATCAAGCCAAATTGAGGATGTCTTCCTGATGTACATATCGGAGTGATCCTAATCAAGCCAAATTGAGGATGCGTTCCGGATGACACATTGCCATGATCCTAAGCAACGCAACAACTCGGAATTTGATGAATAAAGGCCACCATCCCGTATATTAAAAGAAGGTACTATTTTAAACATTTTCTTTTACCACTTAAGATCATATGAAAAATCTTAAAAAATACTTTTCTGATATTTTACGGTAGAGAGTAATCTGAGATCCGACAAAACCAATGATTAAATAAGATTAAGGTAATTTAAAAATGAAAGAGAATTATTCTTTTAGCAAAAAGAAACAATTATAATAATTAAAGTATATGAAAATATTGTCTTTTTTTTTAAAAAAACGTTAAATATACATGAAATAATGAGAAGCAAACAAAAGTATTGCTTTCTATTTTTTGAATTAATATTATGTTTTTCTGTATATAGTTGCATTCAATGTAAATAAAATATTTAATCAGTTTTAAAAAGTTTCTGTAATTATTTAATTAATAATATCTAAAGTGTGTCAATTTATTTTTTACAGCTTAAATTTTAGTTTAATTCATAAGTGGAAGAGTTCGTCTAAATAATTCACAACGCAAACTCTTAATTTTCTTCGTAATTATTCAAATATAATAATTACCTTTTGACGCGAATTATAATTTAATATTATTAATGCTTCGCGTTGCTCTTCTACTAGAATTTAGGTAAATACGATCACTTATATTATTTGAATTTATCTAAGGTATATAAAATTATATACCAATTTGCTATGAGGTTGCTTGGATGATTTGGACCAATTAACGATTTTGGATATAAATTTGATAGAAAATAAACAGGTGTAATTATCTGTCCAGCATCCCCCCTTCATAGTAAAATGGTGCTATGACTCAGGAACGATCATCTGAGGTAATTAGATAGTAAAATGGTGCTATGACTCAGGAACGTTCATCTGAGGTCATTAGAAATAATAATAATAATAATAATAATAATAATAAAGGAAAATAAATTTAAGTATTATTTTAATGTCACAATTTTTAAGATATTGTAGGTATTTAAGTTTAATTGATTAAAATTTTATTAAAATTAATTTTATTATTGTAACAATAATGACACACATATAATAATTTTATATAAATAAAATGAATAATATATGTTAGCAAAAAAAAAAAAGGAAATGAAAAAAATAATTCTGGGATTTATAATAGGTAAATTTAGGAATTACAATTTTTTTTTTTTCTCTCTTTTCTCTTTTGGTTGGATCTCAGTTACCATTGAGAAATAATGGCATGCACATCACAGATGACACATTTGTAAAAATAATTTTTTTTTATATACTGTATAAATAATAATAATAAGAAGAATAATAAGTAAAATTTGATAATATGTCTGGTATAAAAATGATTGAAATGTCAATAGATCATGATTTTTGAAATTGTATCACCTTGATACAAAAGAAAATTTATGAGTCGTACTACGAAGTAGTAGTACAATATTTACAAAAAAAAAAAAAAAAAAAAAAAAAAAAGATTGTTTTTTCTGTAGAAAAAGACAGATATTTTTCTGTTAAATGAAATTATGTTGTTTTTTATATATACGTGTATTATAAATATTTTAGGGGTATTTATGTGTGTAAAAGAATAATCTACAAAACAACTTCATCTCCTAAGAAATTTTTTTAAATTTTAGTGTTGTTGTTTTTATGTATTTATGCAATTTAGAATATTTTCATACATATGTTGTAATATAGAGAAAATAGTATGAGATGCAAAATATTCTTTTAAGAGGTATAGGATCTATTTTGAATTGATATTTTGAAAAAGTATACATTGATTACTAATACTTGTTAAAAATGACTCAGACGCTGGATATAGATACACGTATTAAGTTAGTGTCACCATTTGACAATAAAAAGAACAAAAACATTATATTTTTCTTAGAGGAATTTGATAATATTTTGAATTCGACAGATATACAGGAAGAAACTAAATTATTAATTTTAAAGGCTAAAATTACTGGGGACGCAAAACATATTTTAAGTAAACAGATTGAAACATATAACGAGACCAATTATAATTTATTTAAAAATAATTTGGTGGAGTTATTTGGTACAAAACTAAGCTTCCTTAATGCTCAGAGCAATTTCCTAAATTTAAAACAGGCCGCAAGTCAAACGATAGAGGATTTCATTTTGGAGTTTAAAAAGGGTGTAAAATCTTATATCGAAAGTGCAGGCGAAAATGTGGATAATAAGGAAGAGAATTTTATCGAAATCTTAAAAATGTCGAATTTTTTAAATTCAATTAGACAGGATATTGCACTAGATGTGCGTAAAAATGCGCCCAGGTCCTTCAAGGAGGCATGCGAGTTAGCAAAACTTATGGAAAGTGCGTATAATGAATCAAAGTTTGAGGAAATTAACGCAATAAATAAAGAAAACAAAGATCTTTATGAGAACATTATAGAATCAAGTAAGCAAAACAAAGAGCTAATCGAGAAATTAAAAGGGGAGATTGAAAAACTAAAAAAATCAAAAAAAAAAACCCATGCAATTAGAGATGATAGTGTTCCGCGGAATAAGAAACTCTTTAATAAACACAATGATTATCAGGGTCCCCATTTCAATAACAATTTTCATTATAATGATTATGAACGATATTATAATGATTACTACAATTCCTTTAATTACCCGACGCATTATGGGATGTATGATTATTCACAACCTAACTGGAATTCGGGAAATAGGGATTTTGGATATATTTCTGAGAATTATGAGCAAAATGGTTATCAATTTGAAAAGCGCAAAAAGAAAAAAAAAATGGGCAAAGAAAACAGCGAAATCGGATCAAGATTCGGGATTTTCAGAGACGGAAATCGATAAAATAAATAAAACAATCGCAAATATAACAAATGCAGACAAAGATAGTCTGCCAATTATATCACTAAGTATACAGG
This sequence comes from Maratus speciosus, assembly GCA_963932465.1. Taxonomy (NCBI): domain Eukaryota; kingdom Metazoa; phylum Arthropoda; class Arachnida; order Araneae; family Salticidae; genus Maratus; species Maratus speciosus. The sequence continues at coordinate 25,480,033 of OZ010790.1, read as the reverse complement.
GCGTCGAAATACAAGCGTTACTGGATACCGGAGCTGCTGTGTCCCTTTTATCACCTTCTTTATTCAAAAAAATTAAAGATACAAACGTCAAAATCAAATATTTGGGCAATCAGATCCAAATTAAAACTTTAACAAATTCAAAGATTTTTTTTAAACAATGTGTAAAATTAACTTTTCGATTAAAAGGTATATTCACAACAGGCACATTTTATGTCACTAATGATGATTTTGATAGGCAGTACCAAATGTTATTAGGGTACGATTATCTCAAAGAAAATCATATGATTTTGGATTTATGCAATAAAACATTAAAATTTAAAAATCAACAAATTAAATTAAACGTTGCAAGTGAAGTAAATAATTATGAAGTGAATAACATTACGCCATGTAATTCAGGGGAACATTCAAATAAAAGTATGTTTGCCATTACTAAAAATAGAATTTTTCTCCAACCTGAAGAATCGAAAATTGTAAAATTAAAATGCCCAGAGGATATAAATATGTCAGATATAATTATTTTTGACCCCATTCAAGAAAATAGTAAATTTTCATGCGAGACTTCGTTACACGAAGTTCAAAAAAATAATAACATAAATATTATAATAAAGAATAAACTGTTAGAAAAGTTAATTATTCAGAAAGGAACTAAAATGGGGGAAATTATAAAGAACTTTGAGTGCAAGCAAGATGACTCAACTGATAATATAGAGAAAGGGACATTTTATGAAATAAATAATTTAAATATAGAAGATGTAAGAAAATTGCGAGAAGCAGAAATTAAAGAGACGGATTTCGATTTAAGCCATTTATCAGAGGAAGTACAACAAAAATTTCGAAAAATTTTAATGGGCAATGTTCATGCATTTTCAAAAAGTTATCAAACATTGGGGCAATCAGCGTTTGTTGCACCAAGTTTTCAATTGAATCATGAATTCCCGGTACAAGCTAAGCCATATAAATTGCCTCAGGCAGTAAGACAGTATGCGAAAAGGGAAATTGAACAATTGTTACGGGCTAAAATTATAGAGAAGACTGACTCCGAGTATGCTTTTCCAGTTATTTTCGTTAGAAAGAAAAATCCGAGTAATAACCCGAATGCAGAACCCAAGTTTAGAATGGCAACGGACCTAAGACTATTAAACCAAATTTTACAACCTTATACTTATCCGATGCCGGACGTAAAAGACTTATTACAAAAAATAAGCGGTAAAAAATACTATACGGTGCTAGACTTACATAGTGCTTTTTTCCAAATAAATTTAAAACCAGAAGATTGCAAAAAATTAGCGTTTATTACGGAATTTGGAAAACATATGCCACTTCGTTTAGCTTTTGGCACACGAAATTCTAGCGCAATTTTTGCAGAAGTAATCGATAAAATTCTGGGACATTTTGACAAAAGCAAGGTATCATACTACATTGATGATGTGTTGATATCTGCAAACACAATAGCAGAGATGACGAAAACCTTAGAAGAAGTTCTACAGGTATTAATAAATCACAACATGACAATCGAACCTTCAAAAATGCAAATTTGCAAAGCAGAAATAGAATTCCTAGGATTTAGGGTGAATCAAATGGGATATTCTCCATCTCAAAAGAATATTGAAAAAGTAAAAAATTTAGTCAGACCAAAATCGAAAAAGGGGGTCAGATCTTTATTGGGCTTAGCGAATTATTTTCGGACTCTAATACCCAACTATTCAGACAAAGTTAACCCTTTAATAGAGCTGACTAAAGATAAAGTTAAATTCAGGTGGAGTCCAGAAGCAGAAAAAGCTTTCCTGATAATTCAGGAAGAAATTGTACAAAAACCAACACTCAGACCCCCCGATTTTAACAAGGAATTTTTCTTATTCACGGATGGGAGCAAAGTTGCAATTTCAGGTGTTCTAGCTCAAGAAAAGGATGGTCATTTGCTACCTGTTGAATTTTTCGGGAGAAAACTTAGAGAACCGGAAAAAAATTATCCGAGTATTAAATTTGAGTTATTAGCAGTGCATGAAGCAATTATGCATTTTAAATATATGCTTTCAGGTAGAAGATTTACTGTGTTAACTGATTCGAAAGCACTAACTCAGCATTTACATTTACAAGATAAATCGGAAATTATAAACAGATGGGTAGCAGATTTACAAGACTTTAATTTCGACTTCGAATTCGTCGAAGGGATTAACAATCCAGCAGACTATTTGAGCAGGAATTTAGATAATCTTACAACAGACAGAGAACTCCAAAATAATTTGTTTGCAAGTAACATAGCACTTACAGACGAAAATATTAAATCGGAGCAATATGCAGACAAAAAATTAAAAATTATAATAAATAAAATCGAAAAAGACAAAAATAATAGAAGCACGAAGAGATTTGCTTTAAATCAAAATAAATTATTAATTTTGAAACCTGGTTCAGATAAAAAGGAGCTTTTAATTACCCCGGATTCATTAAAAATTGCAGCCATAGAAGAAGCTCATAAAGCGCATTTCGGATTTCAAAAAACTTATGATAATGTGAAAACAAGGCTTTTTTGGCACGGAATGTACAAAGACATTAAACAGTATTGTGCAAATTGTGAATGAGATAGGGAGATATATATTTTAAAAAGGGAAAGAAATTTTAGTTAAATATATTATTAAAAGGAGAATTTTGATTATTAATTGGGGGATAATTAGTATGTGATGATTGGTTAATTACATTCATCACAGCTATTTTAAAAGAAGATTTGCAATATTTGCATTTCCCCCACGCTTATAGGAGACCCTAAAAAGACTGAAAAACCATTTAACTTTTTAAATAAAATTAGGGCCTTCAAAATTTCGCTCATCTGCGCATTTTTAAGAAGAATGACGTTTATAGGAAGTAAGTCCCCATCTGTTTGGTTGAAGGAAATAAGAGTTAGAGTAGAAAGTACATCTTTCCCAGATGAAAAAGAAAATCATTTCTTTCTTTTTTAGGTGCGTTCGTAATTATATAAATACGAAGCACCTATAGTCGTCGTTCAGTCCGTCTGTCCGTCCGCATGTAACAGAGCAAAAACTACCCAACCGAATGGTCTGAAATTTTAAATATATAATTGCTGCAAAATTTTGTCGAGCCATTTTAAATTTTATGAAAATCGGATCTATAGTTTAATTACAGGGACAGTCAAAAGTTTCCCGTTACATTACGACCAATGGGGAAAAAATAGTGCAAGTGCATTTTAATGATGTTACAGCCTTCCGAATGATCTGAAATTTTAAATATGTAATTGTTGCAACATTTGGTCTACTCATTTCCAATTTTATAAAAATCGTATGTATAGTTTAATGACAGGGACAGTCAAAAGTTTTCTATTACATTACGGCCAATAGGAAAAAATTATTTCAAGTGCATTTTAATGATGTTACAGCCCTTTGAACAGCATGAAATTGATATGAACTTATGAAGTGCACTAAAATATACATTCAGTACAATATGCGGAGCAAACAATATTTATAAAACTAGTTATAGTACGAACGCACCTCATTTGCCACGTTTGACGAGCAATTTCCAACTTGTTTTTATCTGACCGAAATCTTTTTTAAAGGTAAATTTAAGTATAATATAAATTATTATCAAAATTAAATCTTAAAAATAATAATTTTAAAAGTTATAAAACCTTATTATTTGACTCAAAGGTCTGTAGTAGCTTACTTCTGGGCCGCTAACTAGGGCCCTCATAAATGTAGGTGAGGGGTGAGAGATAGTTGTTACGGCCCTGTTGATTCGCTACGTTTTGGAATTACTATTTTTCAGCTTATCTGTGAACATCGAAATATCGATTCAAGTATAGATTCTAGAATTTGGGAATCGATTCTTATTGCGATCGATTCTGTTTTATACGATGTCGATTTTAACCGATTCTCAAACTTTCCAGAATCGCCCATCACTATTATGAAGTAAATTTTTTGGTCAGTGGAACTTAAGAAATTTGAGAAGATCGCATAATGTCAGTATACTGAAACAACAGTACATTGCAATAAATTCAATAACACTAGTGTTCTCTTCCTAAGTCATTAAAAAAACTAGTATGTTGTGGCCATCACAAAACTTTCTTCTATATAAGTCACGTCAATTAAATTGTTTAAATAGTACCAATTCATATCACAATATATCTGAATTTGAAGTTTGGTGAAAATTCGTGCATTAGTTCTTGTATAGAGCTATAGCGGAAATTCTGAAAAATGTAGTATAGCAGCGCCACCTGTTGAGCGATTTACACCAAAACATAAACAGCACTAATTGATATCAAGGTATACCTGAATCTGAAGTTTGATGAAAATTCATGCATTAGTTATTGAGATACAGCTGTGGCGGAAATTCTGAAAAATGCAGCATAGCAGCGCCACCTGTTGCGCGATTTACACCAAAACATAAACAGCACTAATTCATATCATGGTATACCTGAATCTGAAGTTTGTTGAAAATCCAAGCATTAGTTCTTGAGATAGAGCTATTGCGGAAATTGCAAAAAATGCCCAATAGCAGCGCCACCTGTTGAGCGATTTACACCAAAATATATAAAATGTCTATTCATGTCAAGGACTAACTGAATCTGAAGTTTCATGAAAATCCGTGCATTAGTTCTTGAGATAGAGCCATTGCGGAAATCGTAAAAAATCCAGCATAGCAGCGCCACCTGTTGAGCGATTTACACCAACACGTAATCAGCATCAAGTCATATCAAGGACTAACTGACTCTGAAGTTTCATGAAAATCCGTGCATTAGTTCTTGAGATAGAGCCATTTCGGAAATCGTAAAAAAGGCAGCATAGCAGCGCCACCTGTTGAGCGATTTGCACCAAAATATATAAAATATCTATTCATGTCAAGGACTAACTGAATCTGAAGTTTCATGAAAATCCGTGCATTAGTTCTTGAGATAGAGCCATTGCGGAAATCGTAAAAAATCCAGCATAGCAGCGCCACCTGTTGAGCGATTTACACCAACACGTAATCAGCATCAAGACATATCAAGGACTAACTGACTCTGAAGTTTCATGAAAATCCGTGCATTAGTTCTTGAGATAGAGCCATTTCGGAAATCGTAAAAAAGGCAGCATAGCAGCGCCACCTGTTGAGCGATTTGCACCAAAATCTCTAAATTGTCTATTCATGTCAAGGACTAACTGAATCTGAAGTTTCATGAAAATCCGTGCATTAGTTCTTGAGATAGAGCCATTGCGGAAATCGTAAAAAAGGCAGCATAGCAGCGCCACCTGTTGAGCGATTTGCACCAAAAACTAATCAGCATCAATTTGTATCAGGGACTAACTGAATATGAATTTTTGTTAAATTCCGTGCATTAGTTCTTGAGATAGAGCGCCCACAAAATTTGTGTCACATACACACAGACAGACAGACAGACAGACAGACAGACTCACAGAGTCACAGACAGACATTTTGTAAAAACATGTTTTTTGGAATCTCTGACCCCTAAAACGTGTAAATCCGTCGAAAACCGGAATTCGAAAATTTCATGAATCCAATACTTTCTTCTTGTAAAGATAGAAGAAAGTAAAAAGACAGAGATCCATAATATAGTTGTTTATTAGCTGATAAGTTGAACTTTTAAGGTGGCTCCCCGCAGAGAATTTTTACCTCTGAACTCTTAGCAAATTACAATCCAAATCATCCGAGAAAAAATTATGTACATTTTTAAAAAGCCAAGGTTTTTTTTAACTCGCCCATGGTGAGTTCAAAAATCGCCAAAAGAAAAAAGTACGTTGCATTCCTGCATTCCTTAATGGGGTTATGTGAATTTTTCAGACTTTCTATAAGGCGTCATTTAGAGCCACGGAAACCCTAAAGACATCAAATCAATTAACTTGCGCCAGATAGAAATTATTAACGCCTTCACGGTCGCTTAATATTTGGAAAAACCATCAAAAAAGTACCTATTTATTTTATTACAGAAATTGGATAATTATAAGGTTTCTAAATAAAATATGCAATTTTTTTTTTTTTTTTTTTTTTTTTTAAGGCGAAAAAAAAAAAGATGTTATAGAACAAATTCATATTTGTAGAAAAGCCATCATGCGAGAATTCTGTGTCTTAATGTTTGTTTTACACCGCACAAATTAATGCGAATAAAACCTTTATTTTTCACATCTTAGATCTTTATTTATTATCATCACACACATTTTTACAAATAATATTTGAAATAATATATATACATTAAATTTTGATTATTAATAATTTTTTGAGTGTTACATATTTCGAAACATGCAATACAAAGCCCAACATTACAGTCAGCGCAAAAGCCAAACCCAAACGGAAATATTCAAAGACTTCACACCGAAATGACAGTTAAATTTTTCTGATTTCAGAAGTTTTTTCCAGCAGTAAATCTCCAGCCCGGAAATATGACGGGAGCGAGAAATAACGAACGACACCTCAGCCCGTGATATTGACGGGAGCGAGAATTAAGGGGTTAATAAACTTAATAACAATAATGACCGAAAATGATTATATTTGAGTGAGTTATGAGATTTTGATTATTCCCAAAGCATATAATATGCACTTATTGATTGCATCAGATGCATGCAATATATTTAGATAGAAATTGAAATCATTATTTACAAATATATGATTATGTCATCATACATATGATTGAATTTGAAGATAATCAATGGTCCTGTACCATCTGTAAGTTGCAATTTGAAAAACACATAATACAAAGATTTTAATTGATAAAAGAGGCATTTGACAATAAATGCAAATAGATATTTGGAGCTTTACAGCTCATTTTCTCACAATGATGATTGTGTCACTTACCACCTTTATCATCTGAGCTCTTCATATCTATATATTTAAAACGCTAAGCGTTTTCTTTCGACAGTCCATGATAAGAAACTACTGCATCAAATTACACCAATCTTTTTTTAAATAAAAGATATTTGGCCACAGATTTGTTATCGTACATTCGTTTGTTGAAATATTTTATTAATTAGCCGTAATTTTAAATTAAAATTCTACAGTTGCGCATGCGCAGCATATAAGTACAAGTCTGCCTTTGGAGTGACGTGCTGCGCATGCGCAAAGATGCTCGCTCAGTTGAAGTATCACATCACAGGTAGAAGTTATTTTAAGTTCGTCTGCTATTCAATCTTGCTGTAAACTAGCTTTCCTTTCTTTCACAAAGTTAATATTATTTGGCTCTTTCAGCATTATTAACAATTCAAAAATTTACTGTGTCGATATTAAGAGTTAGATACGGTTTATTTCGGGAGCGCAATATTGTTTTGGTCATATTATATACAGAAGATAAACACATCAGTAATTTGAGGCCAAAAGTTACATCCGTCTTATGAATTGCCAATAGTTAAACACGAAGATTGGGAAACTAGCATGTTAAGTCATAGCTGCTTCTTTGAAAAGTAAGGTATCAAATATTAAAACGCAAAAGTATTTCTGTAAGATCAAATCTCATATTCGAGGCAATTGCATATGCATCAACTGGTTTTCGAACCTATTCAATTTAGAAGAAACGCCAGTGAGTTCCTGCTAGCGTAGTGGGTTAACGCAACAGTCTAAAGCTCAGAATTTTTGTAGCGGGCGCAGGTTCGATTTCGAACCCAGCCTGGCAAAATGTGTAATATTTTTGTCAATAATTCATTTCTGTAATGACATACTTTATTAGGAAGAGAAGTTTTAGGATTTTAATTTTATTTTTATTATTATCTGAATGCTTTATAGTTAAATAAAATTTAACACTCAATAATATTTTGAAAAAATAATGATTTTATATTTAAATATATTTGCTGACCATTATCAAGAATATGTATGTGTGTGTGTCAGAAAGAAAAGTTTGTCGTTCTTTTCCGTAAAAAATAAAACGGAAAGAAAGAAAAATATTCGTATAAGAGCTGTAAAAGAAATTACCTTGATATTCAGGTTTAATATTTAAAAAATGTATAATAAAATTCAAGTAATAAAAAATGTATATTTAAAATCGTTAGCTGCATCAAGTTTCAAATTTAGGTTTTTAGAGAATGAGACAGATAAAAATAAAATTCATGGCAGCTTTTAATCGTCGTGTTTAAAAAAAAAAAAATAATAATAAATAAAAATAAATATTGTTATTTAAAAAAAGAAGAAAAGAAAAAAAAAAAGAGGTCGTAGTAAGTAAAAATAAATTATCTGCCCGGCATTTTTAGGTAAATTTCTGATAAAAAAACAAGCATACTTAGTTGTAAATTATAAACTTAAAATTCTTTAACTTCATTGAATAGGTTAGACTGGCGGCATCCCCTATCCAGTGGTGGGATTCAGCCGGTTCGCACCGGTTCGGTAGAACCGGTTGTTAATTTCTGTTGAGTTCGGCGAACCGGTTGTTAAAGGAATACTTCAAATGCTAAAATCCCATTTACGTTAATTTACCTTTTTAAAATGTTTATCAACACAACAGCGTTTTCTAATATAACACTGTGGCAGGTTCTAATTTCTTCCATTTAATAAAATGATATTTCATTTGAAAAAAAAAAAAAAAACTATATCAGTTCTGTAAGGAGCAAATTTTCTGTCTATTCTAAAAAAAGTAACTACCGCTGTCACCGCTGTCACCGCCGCCGCCGCCGCCGGTTTTGAATTTTTTGTGACTGGAGGTCTTTCTTCGTTAATATTAAGAAAAATAATGCCTACAAAAATATGAAAATCGGTGGTTTTATACAGAAATGTTTGATAAACACGCTGAAGCAGACAGTTTTCAAATAGAAGAATTATTTTAAGAGATATTTAATGCTAAAGTTGGACAAAATCGTTCCTCTAAAAAAGTTTTATAGCAGCAAAAACTATACATGGCAGTGTAATCATTTTTAGATCATTTTATGCGTTAGAATTTGCCGGAGTGCAGATTGCATTAATTTTTTTTTTTTGACTCATTTTTTGAGGTTTTATTTCTATTTTAAATTCAGATTTTCAGCATTTCTAGAGATATTTTTTACAGATTATAGAAAGTGATATTAATTTAAACTGTTGCCAATTGTATAAACAGCGGAAGCAATAATGTTTGCTTCAAAAAAAAAATATTTATACGTGTAAATAAATTAAAAATTTATTTACACGTGACCAGTGTTGATTTCAGGGGGTGGCCCGGGGGGGGACATTCCCCCCCGGAGCACTGAGATGTCCCCCCCCAGAAGATTTGAGATATTGTCTTTTCAATGGTCAAAAAGTGCAATTTCCCCCCCGGAACTTTCTAATGTCCCCCCCGGAGCCACAGAAATCCCTCCCGGAGAAAAGTGTCTGAATTCAACACTGCACGTGACTATTATAAACAAACAACAAAAAAAAAACATTTGGAATTAGGATTAAATAATTATGTACAAAAAGCAGGAACTTATTAAAAATTACGTCATAAAAACTATAATTACACGTGAATTTTAAGAGAGAAAGGAATTTGTAAAATAATAAATTTATTAACATGCGTTAGAAGTCTTAAATAGGAGAAATTACGTCATATTTACGTCACATTACAGTTATTACATAAAATGAACACAAAATAATATTGCAAAACGGTTTAAATTTAAAAATTGCGCTAGACATTTATTTGATATTTTGAGAGGATACTTTTCAACTATTTTTGTTAGGAAAGCGCAAATAATATTTCATTTCTAATAAAAGCATTTTCACGTGAATATTTAAAAGAGAAAGAATAGCTTGGTAAAAATTACGTCAGATTAAAAACGATTAATTTAAAATGTCTCATTTAAGAGAACTTTCTTTTCGCTTTGTTAAAAACTACCAGGAGACAAAGACTCTGTTTACTTAATTCCTTTTATATTAGCTTATTTTGAAATGTTGTTACACGTGTCTACGTCATCAAGTTATTTTTATTTCGACGTTTTATTTGTATTTTTATTAATGTTGTACTAATTTATTTGTTCTTTCGTTATTTAAAATAAAAATTATGTCTATTTGTATAATTTGGCGAGTGATTTGGCGATTTATATAATTTGGCGAAATTGGTCGACGGGATAATCAAGTAGTACCGCAGCGGATTTTGCGTTAAAATTCCCCAATCAAAGAGAAATGAATAGAAATTCGTTTATAGGGAGATTGCCACTGTTTTTTAAATTATAATTCAATCTTTCGAAATCTTTTTTAAAGCCGATCAAATTAGCGTGCATTTAGAGTCTGCGGTGTCTGGACGGAGATGGCGAGCGTAGCTCGTAGAGGGCCGAGCCCCCCAGTACTTTAAAAAAAATTATGCATGAAATCTTGAAGATTTGAAGAATTTTGGTATAGATATCAGCAGCCTAGGATAATCCTAGTAATATGGCATGCTTATTGAACAGTACAATAACTATTTATATTCAAATAAAATTCTGCTTACCTTTGGCTGCTTCTTTTGAAAATATCCTGAATATTCACTGTTATCGCTGATTAAAAGCTAATAACTAAATCGTTAGATTTACTGGTATACTTCCAACTGCGATTTTTTTTATATATTGTTCTTCATATTTTAGAAGTCATTTAAATAAAAAAAAATTCCTCGGGATCTTATGTTTGGAATTAGAATAACTATTTTCGACAATAAAAAAAATCTTCCCATGGGCATTAATATTTATTAATTACATGGATTTGCTAGTGGTTTTACCAAAACATGTACACTATTGAAAATAAACAAGGTGGGTTTAGAATGTTTACTCTTGTTTGTGTTAAAGCTTTAACAACCATCTGCTGCAGACCGAGTGAACACGGCATTTTAAAAAAAAAGTTTTGTTGAGATTAGAGGAAGTCTTTTAGTGTAGTGTCGTAATTAAATAGAAGAAACATGTATAGTGATGAAGTTTCTAAATTTGCAAATATAGAAGAATGAATTTCAGAAGCTTCAATTCATAGCGAAAATAAAAAGTTTTGTAGGGGTACCGAACCCATGAAATTCAGAGAAAGAAAAAGTCTGGCGCTCTGCCAACTGTACCATTCGGCTTCTCAAAAATGTGTGTTATTTATCCGACTATGTACTAAAGGGTTAAAATTGAGTGACTTTGGGACTTGTTTCTTAAGATTCCCCTGCATAATGAGTTTGACATTGTCATATGTTTATCTATTGACTATACTCTATCAATGCACAAATGCGCAAAAGATTGAAAACTTACGATAAAATTTATTAAAATGTTTGAAATGCTTCGGAAGAAAAAAGCACATACAACAGAAAGACGATGAAGATCAGAAATTTAAAAAAAATATCAAATTTGTAGAACATCATAAATGTTTTAGTGAACTCGAGAACATCTTTTTAAAAACAGCGTTAAGAATTAAAAAAAAAAAATGATAGGATACTGAATTCTGAACATTTGAATGGAAGTCAATTTGAATATAAGACTGAACTACAGTTTTTTCTCCGTCACATTATTGGGATATTGGAGGAGCAACACTTCCAAGGAAAGCAGCTGAAGAATTATTATTTATATTTAATGACACTTATAATTAATATTAATGATTATCGAGAGTTTTTGTATTATATTTTAAATATTTTTCTAAAGCTATGGAGTTTTTTAAAGTATTCAAAAGGTTAAAAATATTGTCAGAACAATTGCTGCAAGTTTATCCGAAACAGAAAAGGGGTTTTCAAAGATAAACATAAATATGGCCAGAGAAGAGAAGTCGACTATTCCAAATGTATCAAAAATAATCACGATTAGCCTAATTGCCCTAAAAACTTCTAAAAGAATGGATTCCTACTTTTATAGTGAATGTAAGTTCAGAAAGAAGCACGGAAACGATAATGTTCGAGGAAAGACAACGCAAATTGAAAGTGAGGACGCTTAACAAGAAGCTATATGTAAATATTTCAAATAACACAAGTTATTTAATATTTTAAAACTCTATTCTATATAATTATATAGTTTTTTCTACATCCTTTATTGTTTTATTTAAGTATTAACTATAAGCAATAATATACTACCTTTTTGAATAACTTTTTAAACTTTTCAACATCATAAAAATAAAGTTATTTTCAGCACAGGATACCCAAAATAATTAGAATTCATTTTTGCTAGTTTCAATACGAAAATGTATAATGTGCTGATGCATTTCATCGGCAACTGTTATTCATGGGAAGTTATTGTATAAAAGGTTTTTAAAAGATGTTGCATGTTTGTAAACTGGGCTAAATTTTATTATTGATACAAAATTTGCTGGTATATATTTTTTGCGTGCGCATTATTGCTTCTGTAAAAATAATTTTAGAGTCATTTGGGACTAATTATAGAAGAATATACTATTGTCGAGTATCTCGATTATGTTGTAATAAATGTGCGCCACCCTGTTTGCGCTGCCTGGCAGCCCCTTTTTCCCCTCGTGGACTTATTGTCCCTATACCTCACGGTAGGCTGTCCACGAGTGGGCGATTTCGGTGAAATTTGCGACTTTGGTGACAAAACCAAACATTAAACACACATTCAAAAAATCAAGAAATGAAGCACCTGCCAACTAAGAGGCGATTTATCGAGATTAACTTTAAATTACAAGCAATTATAACCAAAGCAAGGATGTAAATAGGAATGCTTGACATTCAGTGAGTTAGTATTCTCACGAGAATATATTTCGCCAATATCTCGAGCTCTTCCTACTGTAGCGGCATCCTTCTTAACTCTTTTTTCATGTATATCAGTAATATTAGTTGCACTCTGTTTCTTTTTGATTTCGATGGCATTACACTACTTGGAATGGGTGAAAGCTTTTCCAAAACATTGTATTAGAAAATTTATTTTAGTTAACAAAATTAATTTAGTAGCAAATTAATTGTTCATAAATTAAAAAATATATATAAATATTTGATTGAATTATTAACAAATATATTATTAATTTATTAACAAAAATAATTACATAAAATTAATTTAATAACAACTGTATTATTAAGTTTATTAATAAAATTTTTATCTGAAAAAGTATTTTTTTTGCAAATTAATTTGTTGCCAAATTTAGTTTTGATAATTATGTGTTTTTCCGAAATTATTTCGAAATTGATGCATTCATATGCTTTACACGTAATTTGCAATTCATATAAATTTATCAATAAGCTGCGTAATCTCTCCTTGCACTTAAATGGAAATAGGAAATGGATAGGAAATGCGCCATCTCTCCTAAGTAGCAGATGCGCAAACTCTCCTATTTTGTTAGGAGAGATTGCGCGGCCTTTTATTTAAATATGGCCACTTCTAAAATGAATTGTTGGTGTTCGCATACTTAGTCCAGTTAGTAGTTTATAAGAAATCGTTTAAGTTCAAAATATTTTGTATTACTAACGTTCTATAAAAATTCTGACGAACAGTTATGAAAATTCAAGCACTTACTTTGGAAAAACAAAACAAAATAGCACTGCTTTATCCAAGACGCTTGGAACAATCAATATACACACTCATGTAGACACTGCACTAATGCTGCTGTACAACTACCTGGAGTCGCTGCGCGCGCACTCTACTCCTTCCCGTCTAATCGCTTTGTGCGCAATCTCTCCTACCGCGCGAACTCTCCTCGCTTTACCTTAACTGATTCAAATTTAGATCATTGTCATGGGTTACACCGTAAGCTTAAATTTTTGCTATTCTCGTGTTATCCTTATTTATTATATTATACTATTATTGATAAAGTATCTGATAAAAATTTTAATTAGGGCTTCATGATTGCTTATTATTAAAAATTATTATATAAATTACGTTTTTTTATAGGGAAACATGCTTCAGGATTGTTTTTTTCACTATACGAAGCGATCGAAGTTTTTTAACCATGTTCTTATAATATTAGAAAGTGTTTTATAATCCATGTGTGATGCTTCATCTTTCTTTCATGTTTATCCATCAAAAATCATTTGGGTAGCGAACCGGTTGTTAAATTATTTGAATCCCACCACTGCCTATAACCTTAAAGAAATAGGAATCACTTATGCAATATAGAAATTCGTCATTCAATAATTAATTTAAAAGCAACTAATTAAAAATTCAAGAATTTTTCTAATGAAACATTCAAGTTATTTACCGTTAAATCTTGACAGGCACTATCTAGTATGTATATATATGCACAAAATCACAACAATATTAAAAAAAAAATAGAATGCTGCAAAGTCTTAAATGTTCATTGAAGTTTATAAAAATGCTTAAATTTTACATAAGGTATCCAAGAATATGTTAAAGATGTGATAATAATATAAAACAGTTCACAGGAAAGTTAATAAATATAAATAAACTGTCCATTCATTGTTCTAGTATTTGCACATGATAGAATGTTCAACCGAACCTTCTAATGTAAAATCCACAGAAAACTATGGAGTTCTTTATACTGGTAGGGAAAAAAAAATGGTTGAAATTTTATACTATAACACTCTAATACTAACATATCTTCTAGAATGACATGCCACAGGAGTGAAAAAAAAAACTAGAAAACAGGAATTCTGCTTTTTCAGAATTTAGTGTCGCCCCCCGATGAAAAAAAAAATGTATATATAAAAACAGTAGAGCGCCGATTATCTGAACAATTCGGGACCGACCCTAGTTCGGATAAATGGACAGACAATTTAAGGGATGTTCATGACTATACTAATATCTTCACATTTTATCGACGGTTCGGACTGTGCTGGCATGTTTAAAAATTGATTTTTGTATTTTTAATTTTTTTTGTTTACTTTTTTATATCATTTGCTGAACTCTAAAGGTTTTAATTTAAGCAAAAAAGCGTTCGATTGTTGCTTGCTTCAATGAAGACATTCTTTTCAATGCTGCTATGTCTCGAATTCTTCTTAAATATGTTTTTTGAATATAGGATCAACATTCTTCTGTCGTTCGAGGCTGTTTCCAAACATTCACAGGCTTCGTAATGTGATGGACCTGTGTCATTTTCAGAGCATTCGTTTTCATTTTCTTAAATTTATTTTTCATCTTGAATCTCATCCATAATCTCATCATCATTTAACATCTGATATCCAGGGTCAGATACATCACTATTTACCCTCTCGTTAATTTCATGTTCTTCATAGCTTAGGATTCTTCCCATCTCTTTACTGTTTTACACTCCTCATTTTGGTCTCTTCTAAATCTAAAGTGAAAATAATGAAAGAAACAGTATGTTTAGATAATTGGAAGTTCGGTTTAAAAAAAAGAAAGAGAGAGAGAGAAATGGGATGTTCGGATAATTGGAAGTTCGGTTAATTGGAGTTCCGATAATCGGCGCTCTACTGCAGTACAAAGCATATTTCAATTTTAAGACTTACAACACACGCTTTTATTTTATGTAAAATGACGTCATTCGCATCCGCTTAAGAATTCCACATACTCTTAAGACTGTTCTTAACTGATCTGCTCAACAAGCGCTAAACGTTTTGACACATTTATAAATTCATTTTTTAACGGAAAGATATGAAATTGGAAAGCCTGGCCATGGAAACGATTTGGAATTGAACTGTTTTTTTCCATTTTTTGATCAATCAATTACCTATTGAGTTATAAGGAATTTTGATCACGTGACAAACACGTTTTTCGCCCGCTCTTGAGTCTCTTTCTTCCTTCGCCCGGAAATTCGGTTCAAAACGCCCACTTTGACACTCTTTTCTGAAAGATCTATTGCGCTTGCAAAAAAATGGAAAACACAGCTCAATTACATAGTTTCCGAACAACAACATCAGCTAGTTTCATGCATTTTCGAACAAAAATAAATTAAAACTCATGTCAGAAAGTTGCCCTTTTGGATTTGAAAGGTAGGCCCACCCTTAAACATCTACAGTAAAGTATGCATAAGACGTCACTGTCGCGAAATAATATACAAATGCAGCAAAAAAATGCCGTCATTAAAGAAACTCGACATAAAAAAAAAACCCGGCTGTCTAATGATTTATAGGCCTTCATTTGTTTATAACATTAATATAGACACTTAAAATTAAATACAGTTTATAATAGCTCCATGTTTTAGCAGAAATCATTCGTTTATAATGAAGGGAACGAATATTTTTTCCAACTGGATTATATCATATTCAAAGCTGGAGTAGCACAGTTGAGGTTTATTCCAACAGAGCGAAAAATGTCCAACTCATAAGAGTGAATTATGTCACCCAGGTATCGGTCCGGATAGCCTAACAGGTAAGGCATTGGCACGGCACGTCAAGTGTCCAGGTTCGATCCCTGGTCTGGACATTTTTCGCTCTGTTGGAATAAACTTCAACTGTGCTACTCCAGCTTTGAATATGACATTCGTTTATATTTTTTCAAAATAGTATACGTATTTTAATTACATTTTCTTTCGGCTGTTATGAAAAAGTGGCAACAAAAATATATAATTAATATTTTACAACTATTTTTTCTTTACCTTCTACAGAAATGGAGTACTTCCGTTTAGAGATCTGCACGGACCGGGCTCGGGCCGATTTTTATTCACGGCACTCGGGGCGGGCCGGGCTTGGTCTCCACTCTTTTCGAGCCGGGCTCGGGCCATACTTTTTTCTGAAGGCTCGGGCCGGGCATAACTTATTTTTTCTGTACAGAGCCGGAACTGGTTTCATTCCTAGTCTTCGCGGACCAAAATTTTCAGTCCTGCTTTTGAACCAGCCCGTATGAAAATCATTGTCTCAGCGTCGCCTGGTCAGTAAAAGTAGGCCTGGCCCAAAAATTTTTGCAAAAAAATGCATACATATTTAAATTGCCATTATTCTACAGTTAAACATTAACATTTATTCTTTTTGAAGAATAGTAGATTTCTACCCTTATTAAAACCACTTCACCGTTTGCCCCGAGATAAGTCGGGGGTAAAAGCACGGTTTCCCCATATCTGTCGCCAGTGAAGTGGTTAAAATATAGCTAAATTAAAATATAGTAAAACGTGTGAAAAAGAACCTGTCAATAACGGTACCCTGTTTTAAACTGAAAAAACGTGTTGATCCATTCAAAATTAATATACTCGCATCTCGCAAAAATTCCTTTTGCGTTTTATTCCACTAATAGGTCTGTTATAGGTGTGTCTTGCTACAGAAACAGTTTCATGAGTGTAGTTATACGGAAAATCTCCTTATTACGCTATATGTCCATTTGTGACCACAGAAGAGGGGTGGACTGTATTGAGAGGTACAATTACACAACCCTCCAAACCTCATCTTACTTCTTTATTCTTAAGGGTTTTAAGCTTTTATGCACATTTTTATTCCTGCATCCAGAGGAAAGTGCTGCAATTTCATTTTATAGTAAAATTATGCAAAATTTCTTTTGCTTCTCCTGTGAAATTTGTCGAGATGTGTCACTTTTCTTGTGGGTGAGCGATATATATCACATTTATACTTGCTAAGAAGGGAACTTGTCTATAACGCATTTTTTTTTCTTTTCTATACAATTCCGTCTTAGTAGATTTTATTGTATAGCATTTTTCAGATTTTTAACACTTCAATACATGGAATATGGATTAACATTATTAACGGTAACTGAAAAATTTACATACAAGAAATAGAGATTCATTGAAAAAATAAATATCGCATCCTGCGGCACTTCTATAATAATGAAGATTATAAACATGAAAAAAAGTTAAGATAAATATTTTTGGTCAGAACTCCTAGTACGAGACAAATTTTTAACCAAATCGATGTAAAAATCACTGTTTGGTAGAAATTCACTCGGGCCGAGATTTTAACTTTTTTCCGGGCCGGGCCAATATTTTTTTCTTTCTACGGGCTCGGGCCGAACTTTTCATTTTTGTATCAGGCCGGGTCGAAATTTTCTTTCTATGAGTCGGGCCGGGCCTGGGCCTGAATATTTTGGCCCGTGCAGACCTCTACTTCCGTTGCCAATATTAAGCAAATGGCTCCAAAAACTAGAAAAAAATTAATATTTCAAAAATAAATGGAGATGCAGTTTTCGAACAAATTGCATTTAAAAGTACAGTAAACCCTCGATTTAACGGACCTCGGTTCAACGGACTAATTTTTAAAAAAAATTAAAAATTAAACAAAAATTAAAGTAAAACAAGTGGATAAGTGTGATCGCAGATCGCACAGAGGGTTTCGTTTAATATCCCTTTTAAAACACTTTATCCTTAAATTAACAAATCAAAATCGTTAATTTAAAATTATTCCCCTCTCCCTAACCTGAAATTCAACGCCCGTATTTCAAATTTTTATATTTGACAAATGTCAAATATTTATTTATCACTATTATTTACTGGAAGCCTCCATGATAAAACAGCTTCTAAAACGATGAAACACGCTTCGAAAAAAAAAAGTATTACTGCCCCCCTCCCCCTCCCCTACTTGAGAATCAACACGCAACCCTCTTTTAAGCTTTTATATGTAAAAAATCAAGCAATGAACAACGACAAAGTATTTCTTTTTACTATTTTTAAAAAGTGATTTCTCGGTAAAATAAAAAAATATTTATTATAACTGTGGCGACACAATGTCTCGTGATCAAATGAACGAAACCTTAAAAAAAGGGAAAGAACACGAAACGCCGAAAGCGCGCGCTTTGATTCTCACTGCAACGTGGTTTTCGTTCTAAGCATACGCAATGATACTGGCGACCTATGCGGCCATGTGATATACTTTTCGTTCTATGCATGCGCTAGCGTACCCATGATCCATTTCTGCTTCAGTTCACAAGTGTATTTTGCTACTAGTGCTTTTTAAAATGGCTTGTAATATTAAACGGAAACGCGTTAATTTATCTATAAAACAGAAACTTGAGTTGATAGAGAAGTTGGAGAGTGGTATGTCGGTCGCACGTGTTTGCGAACTATACGGAGTTAAAAAACAAACCGTTTCAGACATTCGCAAGAATAAGGAAAAGCTAGTCCATTTTCCCCCTAAATACAGCGTGGGTGATTCAAAAAGCGGTTTCTCAGTGGCGGACAGGAAACATGTAAAAGCGGCTCAAAATCAAAGCCTGGAGGAGGCAGTATACAAATGGTTTGTACAACAGCGGTCAAGTGGCGTCGTCGTCCGTAGTGTTGAGTTGCGGGCAGCCGCAGAAAAATTGGCGAAACATATGGGTTTAGTGACATTTCGTGCAAGTGATGGTTGGCTTTGGCGCTTTCGTAAACGCCATGGTTTCACTAACAGGAAAACATGCGGTGAATCTTTAAGCGCCGACATCGAACAGGTGGAACCTTTTCGAAAAAAGATTAAGTTTGCTAAGTTTGTTAAGTTAACTAGTAAATCTGCAGATCAGGAGCCTCAACGTCAGATCTGCAATTCATTGTTTTTAGACACACTCTAGTAATATTCAATTTCCTTCAAACCGCAATTTAAAGTTTTCAAATTACGTAATTATTTATAAGAATAAAAAATACGAAGTTTTCAGACATTAGAAGCGTTAAATTAAAAACGTTGTTATGGAAGGATATTTTAAATTTTCATGAGCTACTAATTCTGGTATTTTTTTTGTAAATAATAAAGTATTCAGGGGGGCTCCGCCCCCCTGAATACCCCCGTGGTCTCATTAATTTACATATGTAACTTTTTATTGATTGCGCTAATGATTATGGTAAATCTTTTTACACTTCCGAGCCTTATTCTTCAATACTGGTGGGCAGAAAAGGATTTACATTGACGCAATTATATTAAAAGTTTAGGTTTTACGAACGAAAATGTAATTTCCTTTTAAAGATAAAAAAAATTTCATTCATATTTTCTGAAATGAGGCGGCATTAAGAACTAACACTCGTCAAAAAATATTTTTTCAGGCAATCTAGTTAATGTTTGTAAATTGTTATGTTGTTAAGAATGAAAACATTTATTTCCCGATATAATGACGTCCTTTTCGACAGCGATAATTTTGCGGTGCATAATTTTGACATTTACTATTAATTTGCTTTTCAAAAGTTTTTTTTTTCTCATTGAAATTTTCGATTAAAAATTAAATATTTCTGTTAGGTGCGTCCAGACGATAAACCGTGAGATATTAGTAACTTTTTTTTAATAATGAGAATTAATATCATAACACAAGCCCCCTTTATTTCAACCTCAAAGCGTATTTGTTTTATTTTTGATATATGAGATCAAATTCATCTTTCCGTTGCTAGGAAACAGTTAAAAGAAAATTAAGACAATGAAATATGTGATTGAAAAAAAGTAAATTAAAAAAAGAAAATATTTTATATTATTGGAACACGTATATAAAATCCCTCTATAAGATATACACCGAATTTAAAAACATTGACAAATGTATACACAAAATTTCAAACTAATATGAATAATGTATGGTTCTAATTAGGAAATTCCATCATCCATAATTTATCATTTAAATCTTTCAATCATATGAGCCATTTCCTTTCAACAAATAAAAATGGAAAAATCGTCTGAATTGCTATAGGAAAGCATTAAGGCGGAAAATAAAATGTTCTATATATTCCGAACGAATGAACCAAATTTAACCAAAAACTATACAGCTAAATCCGGTGACCTCACCAACATGCATCCTTACTTTCAAGCTAATCGGACGCTTTTTACGGCAGTTATCGCGGGACAGACAGACTAACAAACAAACAGACAGACGGAAACCAAAACTTTTCGGGTCTCCACAGTAAGCCTTCACTGACGTTTCGGCAACTACACATACATTTGTATTAGGCTGCTTTTTGCAGCAACAATATTTCACTACATCTTTTCTTATCGAAATTTACAGAACAACTAACTTAAAAACTAGTAAATCTTCAGATCAAGAGCCTCAACGTCATCTCTGCAACTTATTGTTTTTAGCAAACTTGCGTAATATTAATCTTTCAACAAAATTTAAACTTTTTAAATTACACAAACACTTATAAAAGGAAAAAAAAATATTTCGATGGTTTCAGACATTAGAAGCGTTAAATTAAACACGTTGTTATGTAATGATATTCTGAAATTCTCACGAGCTACTTATTCTAGTAATTTTTATATAATAAAGCGAATTTCTTCAGGGGGGTGCCCCCTGAACCCCCCGTTGTGTAATTTATTTTGCATTTGTAATTTTCTATTGATTGAGTTAATGATTATCCTATATCTTAGATTCCTTTTTACACTGCGATTTATAAGGATAAGCCACAATTTGGTCAAGCATTTTACGTTATCCTAATATCCATACAGCAGTATTTACTTGCCTGCTAACCACAAACACATGTATCAAATGGATAAAGAACTTTTGGAAATGTAAACTGAGACATCTCATTTAGAAATCTAATACCTTTATAATTTTTGTTTCCAAAAAATTTTTTTGATTACCATTCTGCAATATTTATATATAAGATCTAATCTAAATATCTAAAAATGTACTCGATACCATTAACTTACTAAAATCACCCTAAAGTAGGGGGACTTCTAAACCTAACGGTTAATAATTCATCATCGTGACCACTTCCAATTGACTAAATAGATAAACGTGATTTGGCGCCGTTAAGTATTTTTTGTGATAGCCTTTTAACAGTATCCACATTTAATTTAAAATCGTGATGTTACAAACACCGTTGAAATTTGACGCACACCTGTGTTCAGGTCAAATTAAGAAAGGTTAACTAACCTTTTATTTCCCTTAGCCGGGCATTTTGTTTCATTTTTCGTAATAGGGATTACTTTAATAATTTAATTTATTTTACACTCTACAAGCTGTTACACGGGACGTTGTTCACGTAGCATTAAAATAGAGATAAATGCATTAAATAAAACATTTCACTCCCCACCAGACATGGCAAGTCTCAGGCTTTTTGCACAACACTATTATCTTACAGAAAATGTTGTTCTTTTAAATCGCGCAAATGTTTCAATTAAATAAAGTAACATTTTTTGTATTAAAATACTGGTATCCAGAACGCCGGAGGCTTGTCAGCTCTGCTCTTCTTAATAGAAACATATATAGTTAACCAACACTTTATCACATTTTATAGGAGACAATACGGAATTTCTTATTTGTATGGCCTTACATATACCTCACTCATAAAAATGTAAAATTTTGTGCCAATTAATATACACAATTGCGAAAATGAAATCGCAACCAATGAGAAATGGAAGGCCAAATAAAATCGTGTAAATCGAGGAATCTTTCTTCGTAGTGTAGGGAAAATACCACTACAAAAATTATTTTAGGTGGTATTTGGTGTGAAATGTTTATATGTATTCATTCCTGTCCTATTTATCTTTTTTATTATTTGTAATTTGCTTATTCCATTTTCCTTTTGCACGTGAAAATATTACAAATTAAAATTAACTCTTTGGGAGAAATTGTTATTCTTTTTTTTTTTTTTTTTTTTTTTGGCAACAATAAAGTTTATAAAGTTTAATAGAATAATGTCAGTTTATTCTGTATGAAAATAACGAACTTTTTCATTTATAATCAAAATAGTTGAATACATAAATAAAAATATTATTCCATATAGTATATAAATACTATTTTCATTTCTGCGTTTAAATCAATCTATATGCAAATATCTATACAAAGGCATTCATTAATTCATTCCTTTTAACTTTTATTTGACTTAAAAAACCATACATACTTTCACATTTATGATATTTTTAGATGAGATATAGTTGCTACGCAAACGATTAGAAAAAAAAAAAATGAAATATAAGTAAATTCATAAAATAAAATGTTTTATATTATTCGAACACATGTATAAAATTCCATCATAAGTTATACACCTAATTTAAAAGCTCTGACAAACGTTTTGACAAAATTGCAAACTAAAAGGAATAATTTAATACTCTTATTTAAAAATTTCAGCATCCAAAATACCATTTAAATCTATTATTTATATGAGCGATTTTTTTCAACAAATGAAAATTTGCAAATCGTCTGACTTCCCATAGAAAAGCATTATGTCACAAAATAAAATGTTCTATATATTCCGAACGAATGAACTAAATTTAACCCAAAACTATACGGCCCCACCAGTGGCCGAGAGGTTCTGCTCTCGAAGCTGGTAGACGGGAGGTGCTGGGCTCGATCCCAATCGCGCCCGTTGGCCTAATCGTTCGGAGTTTTCGTGGTTTTCTTCGAGCCGTGGATCTTCCATGCGTTAATACGGATTAGGTTCCCTTAGAAAGACCCCCACGGAGGGCACTCCCCCCGGGCCTATATCCCTCGTGTAGATAATTGGCCGTCAAAAATCAACCCAACTCAACCCAAAACTATACAGTTAAATCCGGGGAGCTCACCAATATACATCCTTAATTTCAAGCTAATCGGATGCTTTTTACGGCAGTTATCGCGGGACAGACAGACTAACTAACAAACAAACAAACAAACAGATGGAAACCAAAAAATTTCGGGTCTCCACAGTAAGCCTTCACTGACGTTTCGGCAACTCTTATTTAACTAGTAAATCTGCAGATCAGGAGCCTCAACGTCAGATCTGCAATTCATTGTTTTTAGACACACTCTAGTAATATTCAATTTCCTGCAAACTGCAATTTAAAGTTTTCAAATTACGTAATTATTTATAAGAATAAAAAATACGAAGTTTTCAGACATTAGAAGCGTTAAATTAAAAACGTTGTTATGGAAGGATATTTTGAATTTTCATGAGCTACTAATTCTGGTATTTTTTGTAAATAATACAGTATTCAGGGGGGCTCCGCCCCCCTGAACCCCCCGTGGCTTCATTAATTTACATATGTAACTTTTTATTGATCGCGCTAATGGTTATGGTAAATCTTTTTACACTTCCGAGCTTTATTCTTCAATCCTGGTGGGCAGAAAAGGATTTACATTGACGCAATTATATCAAAAGTTTAGGTTTTACGAACGAAAATGTAATTTCCTTTTATAGATAAAAAAATTTTCATTCATATTTTCTGAAATGAGGCGGCATTAAGAACTAACACTCGTCAAAAAATATTTTTTCAGGCAATCTAGTTAATGTTTGTTTTTAAGAATGAAAATATTTATTTCCCGATACAATGACGTCAGTGTTGAATCCAGACCGTTACCTCCGGGGGGGGGAAATTTTGATCCTTGGGGGGGACACAAGTATTCCAACATGAACTTTTCTCTGATTTCATTAATATACTAAAACCTGCTAAAGCGGAATCGCCGACGATCAGAAAAAGTTTCCGTCTTAACAAGCAGTGTTGAATTCAGACACTTTTCTCCGGGAGGGATTTCTGTGGCTCCGGGGGGGACATTATAGAGTTCCGGGGGGGGGGGGGAAATTGCACTTTTTGACCATCGAAAACACAAAATCTCAAATCTTCCCGGGGGGGGGACATCTCATTGCTCCGGGGGGGACATTCCCCCCCGGGCCACCCCCTGAAATCAACACTGTTAACAAGTATCTCTCCAGTCGGGATTTTGAAAATCTTCTGTTTCCATAGATCATGCTATATATAAGTTTCTATTTTTTAATTTCAAATTGAAAATTTAAAAAACTTTTAAAAATTCTATTTAATTTAAGGTACTCTTGTACTTTTTTGTGCCCAAACCATTATTGAAAATATAAAAAATAAGTGTGGCATTCTTAGGTTACTGTCACTCCTAAATATAACCTATATAAGTTATGGTCATTTGTTTTTCATTTAATCTCATTATATCTTACAGTTTAACTTGTCATACAGGATTTGAATATCCCATTTCATAAAAGTTTTGAATCAACATTGCTACAATTTACCACTGAAATATTTTTATTAATATACAGTTATTCACGAAACAGCACCGAAAAATGGCAATAAATCACAAATTATAAAACTTCGTTACAACAATAACAAAGTTTACTTACTTAATAATACAATAACAAATTTTTATTGTTTGATATTTACTTATTATTTAATAATAACGCTTTCAGACATAGACGCGGACAGTATTAAATGGAATAGGGAGATTTTTCTCCCTTTTTTCGTGGGGGGAGAATATGGTTGGACGACGCCCTACTATGTTAAAACCTTTTACTGTAGATGAAATTTATATATTTTTTTCTCTTAATTTTTTAATTATTTTGTAACGTCCGCAATATTTTCAAACTTATGAAAGATAAAAGTTATGTAACATTTCAAAATTTAAAATTGAACCCCCATTTGTATACTTCTATCTGTGTCTATGTTTAAGTATAACTTCTTAATATTAATAAAAACAAATCTTCCGTAACAATCATGTCCACTAAAGAAATAGAGATTTCACTGTTTTTTTAAATACTTTAATTTTATAAAATATTAATAGCAATTTAAATAAATAATACCATATAATGTGTATAACATTCAGTCACTGTAAAGTAGTAAATAGTAATTATAATATTCTATATGTAAAACCATCAAATCTACCTTAATTATTTGTGTGTGTATAGGAGCATTTAAATTCTGTAATCTTTCATTTTCCATAAAAACAGATTTACAATGTTTGTCTGATTTTGAGTGTTTTTCAAGTTTTCCTGTACTGCCAGTTGCTTTCCTAAAATTTGTGAAGGGCACTGATATGAATACTCCACTTGTTTTTTGGAATACCTCTACATCCTTTTTTAAATGCTTTTCACACAGCTTGCAAAATGCACCACCACGAGTTCGATCAAAATACAGCCATTCATATTTAGTTTCCTACTGTTTTTGATATTTGAATTTGCGTCCAACATTTTTATCTTCCGGTTGAGGTTGTCCACTACACGAAGGTATCGCGGGTGGAACTATCACATTACAGGTTTCACTTTCATTCAAAATTAGTTGAGAATTATTATTTTGATTTTCAACAGATGACTGTACTAAAGGTTCTTCACTACGTCTTCTTTTTTTAATTTGGGTAAAAGAAAACAATTTCGACCGTTTTGACATACTAATTCAATATCAAAAATAATTCCTATCCAACATTCAATTTAAGCTGTGATTTTTATCTGTAACAACAGAAAAGCGCAATAGATTAACCAGACACAGTGTCGTCTAGAACTAACGTCACTTAATTGCTTATTGGTAGTCTTTGAAAATGAAATTTCCCTAGCATTCTACAATAAAATAAGAAAAATAAAATATTTTATGTTAGCGAACAAGTAAATACCGGATGTAATTTATAAAGTTTGCATAGAAATATTTAGACATTTTCAGTAACTAAATCTTTTTTAAACTATCAAGTATGAAAACATATCTGTGCCTTTAATTCATTTGTCCATACCCACTCAAACTCCATTATAATAATGTTTTTGACAGCATAATCAATTTATCATTCAATAAATGAATTTGGTTTTCCCAAGAGAAAATTAGATTTAGATAAAGCAGTTATTTATGTAATACGGGATAAACAAATGGATTATTACTGAAAGGATTAACTTTCAAGATATTTTATGAGTGAACGGAATGATAACAATATTACATATTTTAATTAAGAAACGCACAAATTTAGAATTTCACAATAAGGAAGTAATAATATTTATTTTATGGGCTAGTACTTTGTAACAGAAAAAGTTTTATTTATGATACATGAAATTAATATTATAACCTCAAAAATATTATGAATAATATTTCACTGGATAGGAAAAGCTTATTTAGTTAAATTATTATCGTGATATGATACATTCAATGAATTATTATGTTTATTGTTAAGATTGATTAATGGATATTAAGCAAAAAAATATATTTTATGGTATAATTTAAATACATTTTAGAGAAATTGAGAGTCTAATTAAAAATATCTAAATAGTTTGATAATTGATGCAATTAGAGTAAGTAAGTCAAAAATATGTGATTTGACATCACACCTGTCAATAATGGAATCTTCTCCTAACCAGAAAACTTTTATGGTCCCAATGAAAACAATTGTGGTATATTAAAAGCCGCAAATATAAAATTGAAAGAGGTGGAAGAAAAATTCCATTACAGACACATTTCCGTCTTAGAAAGTATCACGCAGTGCACTGCTTTTACTGGAACCGTATTTTTTTTCGTTTAAGAGAGGATTCCGCATTCCGCTATAGACAGGTTCTGTTTCCCAGACTTTACCGCATTTAATTTTTTCGAAAATGTTAATAAAATAAATTTATACCAGTTATTTTATAATTTTACAAAAGAATAAAAAAAGTGGAATTATTTAACAACAATTTCTTACAGTTTAATCTCGTATATGGCACCAAAATTAAAATTTAAGTTTTACTACCGGTATGCTTTAAATAAATATTATGCAAGTATTAGCGGTATGCTAATTAATAATTATGTAATTTGTTTCTTCTTCTTCATTTTTTTAAAATCTTGTAACTGCTATTGTACACAAAAATATAACACAATTATATATACAATATAATATTATACACAAACAACAAATATTATAACAAAAATATAATACAATATAATATATTGTGCAAAAAGTTAGCTGAAAGGTTAAATATTAATAAACAGAATAAACATTAATTTCGTAATTTTTTATAACATGTTCGATTTTTCGAATAGCTTGTAAGACTTACTTATACAAAGATGTTATATGTCGTAAAAACTGAACCTTTCTATAACGGAATAATACCTTAGAAGGAACATTTCCTTGTAATTGACGACAAAAATGCTATGCAAGTATATCTAGTTTAAGACAGCATTTTTAACGGTACCTTGCGATTCCATCTTAACAGTTTTTTCGGGAGGATTCGAAGGAAAATATCACCACTAGGAAAAATAAGGAGAAAGTCAAAAATTTCCTCCGGGGGGGACATTTTTTAATCCCGGGGGGGACATTCCCCCCCGGGCCACCCCCTGAAATCAACACTGAATGACGTCCTTTTCGACAGCGATAATTTTGCGATGCATAATTTTGACATTTACTATCAATTTGCTTTTCAAAAGTTTTCTTTTTCCTCATTGAAATTTTCGATTAAAAATTAAATATTTCTGTTAGCTGCGTCCAGACGATAAACCGTGAGATATTAGTAACGTTTTTTTTTAATAATAAGAATTAATATCATAACACAAGCCCCTTTTATTTCAACCTTAAAGCGTATTTGTTTTATTTTTGATATATGAGATCAAATTCACCTTTCCGTTGCTAGGAAACAGTTAAAATTAAGACAATGAAATATGTGATTGAAAAAAAGTAAATTAAAAAAAAGAAAGTATTTTATATTATTAGAACACATATATAAAATCCCTCCATAAGATATACACCGAATTTAAAAACTCTGACAAATGTATACACAAAATTTCAAACTAATATGAATAATGTATGGTTCTAATTAGGAAATTCCATCATCCATAATTTATCATTTAAATCTTTCAATCATATGAGCCATTTCTTTTCAACAAATAAAAATGGAAAAATCGTCTGAATTGCTATAGGAAAGCATTAAGGCGGAAAATAAAATGTTCTATATATTCCGAACGAATGAACCAAATTTAACCAAAAACCATACAGCTAAATCCGGTGACCTCACCAACATGCCTCCTTAATTTCAAGCTAATCGGATGCTTTTTACGACAGTTATCGCGGGACAAACAGACTAACAGACAGAAACCAAAAACTTTTCGGGTCTCCACAGTAAGCCTTCACTGACGTTTCGGCAATTAAAAATTTCCGCATCCAAAATTTACCATTTAAATCTATTATTCATATGAGCGATTTCTTTCAACAAATGAAAATTTGAAAATCATCCGACTTCCCATAGAAAAGCATTATGTCACAAAATAAAATGTTCTACATATTCCGAACGAATGAACCAAATTTAACCCAAAACTATACAGCTAAATCCGGGGAGCTCACCAATATACATCCTTAATTTCAAGCTAATCGGATGCTTTTTACGGCAGTTATCGCGGGACAGACAGACTAACTAACAAACAAACAAACAAACAAACAAACAAACAGATGGAAAACAAAAAATTTCGGGTCTCCACAGTAAGCCTTCACTGACGTTTCGGCAATAAGAATGTTTATTTTAGACCTTTACAGTTCGATGACGTAGAACTCTTGCATCATGCGTGGGCTGATATACGAACATATTTCACTTATTAATGTTATTGTTTATTCTGAATAGCATAATTTTGGAAGATATAAAGATAGAGTTGATTACACGATGATTTATTGCTACTAAATTAGTTTATTTAAGTATCATAATGTTTTTGTGTCTTTGAAAATTATTGAGGTACATTTCACCAGCCCGCACCTATGGAGTTAAGGAAATTCAATCATGTCATTCGTTAGTACTCCGTTAGTACCGGTAAGTACCGAGAGATTTTCGTTTGTACCGCTTCCGTTACGGAGTTATGACCGATTCTTTAGTTGCGACGCGCGGGCTGGGGAAACATAGGATTTCCTATAGGAAAAAAATGAAGGTACTCCGATTTCGCTAAAATTTTGTGTGTCGTTAGTACTACGTTAGTACCGGTAAGTACCGAGAGATTTTCGTTTGTACCGCTTCCGTTACGGAGTTATGGCCAATTCTTTAGTTGCGACGCGCGGGCTGGGGAAACATAGGATTTCCTACAGGAAAAAAATTAAGGTACTCCGATTTCGCTAAAATTTTGTGTGTCGTTAGTACTACGTTAGTACCGGTAAGTACCGAGAGATTTTCGTTTGTACCTCTTCCGTTAAGGAGTTATGGCCGATTCTTTAGTTGCGGCGCGCGGGCTGGAGGATTTCCTATAGGAAAAAAAAAAGGTACTCCGATTTCGCTAAAATTTTGTGTGTCGTTAGTACTACGTTAGTACCGGTAAGTACCGAGAGATTTTCGTTTGTACCGCTTCCGTTAAGGAGTTATGGCCGATTCTTTAGTTGCGGCGCGCGGGCTGGAGAAACATAGGATTTCCTATAGGAAAAAAAAAAGGTACTCCGATTTCGCTAAAATTTTGTGTGTCGTTAGTACTACGTTAGTACCGGTAAGTACCGAGAGATTTTCGTTTGTACCGCTTCCGTTACGGAGTTATGGCCAATTCTTTAGTTGCGACGCGCGGGCTGGGGAAACATAGGATTTCCTATAGGAAAAAAATGAGGGTACTCCGATTTCGCTAAAATTTTGTGTGTCGTTAGTACTACGTTAGTACCGGTAAGTACCGAGAGATTTTCGTTTGTACCGCTTCCGTTAAGGAGTTATGGCCGATTCTTTAGTTGCGGCGCGCGGGCTGGAGAAACATAGGATTTCCTATAGAAAAAAAATGAAGGTACTCCGATTTCGCTAAAATTTTGTGTGTCGTTAGTACTACGTTAGTACCGGTAAATACCGAGAGATTTTCGTTTGTACCGCTTCCGTTACGGAGTTATGGCCAATTCTTTAGTTGCGACGCGCGGGCTGGGGAACCATAGGATTTCTTATAGGAAAAAAATGAAGGTACTCCGATTTCGCTAAAATTTTGTGTGTCGTTAGTACTACGTTAGTACCGGTAAGTACCGAGAGATTTTCGTTTGTACCGCTTCCGTTACGGAAATATGGCCGATTCTTTAGTTGCGACGCGCGGGCTGGGGAAACATAGGATTTCCTATAGGAAAAAAATGAGGGTACTCCGATTTCGCTAAAATTTTGTGTGTCGTTAGTACTACGTTAGTACCGGTAAGTACCGAGAGATTTTCGTTTGTACCGCTTCCGTTAAGGAGTTATGGCCGATTCTTTAGTTGCGGCGCGCGGGCTGGAGAAACATAGGATTTCCTATAGGAAAAAAATGAAGGTACTCCGATTTCGCTAAAATTTTGCGTGTCGTTAGTACTACGTTAGTACCGGTAAGTACCGAGAGATTTTCGTTTGTACCGCTTCCGTTACGGAATTATGGCCGATTCTTTAGTTGCGACGCGCGGGCTGGGGAAACATAGGATTTCCTATAGGAAAAAAATGAAGGTACTCCGATTTCGCTAAAATTTTGTGTGTCGTTAGTACTACGTTAGTACTGGTAAGTACCGAGAGAATTTCGTTTGTACCGCTTCCGTTACGGAGTTATGGCCAATTCTTTAGTTGCGACTCGCGGGCTGGAGAAACATAGGATTTCCTATAGGAAAAAAATGAAGGTACTCCGATTTCGCTAAAATTGTGTGTGTCGTTAGTAATACGTTAGTACCGGTAAGTACCGAGAGATTTTCGTTTGTACTGCATTCAAGTCGGGTCCTGCGCATTCGTTACGGAGTTATGGCCGATTCTTTAGTTGCGGCGCGAACACTGGGGAAACATAGGATTTCCTATAGGAAAAAAATGAAGGTTCTTCGATTTCGCTCAAATTTTGCGTATCGTTATTACTACGTTAGTACCGGTAAGTACCGAGAGAATTTCGTTTGTACCACTTTCATTATGGAGTTATGGCCGATTCTTTAGTTGCAGCTCGCGGGCTGAAGAAACATGGGATTTCCTATAGGGAAAAAATGAAAGTTCTCCGATTTCACTCAAATTATGCGTGTCGTTAGTACTACGTTAGTACTGGTAAGTACCGAGTGGTTTTCGTTTGTACCGCATCCGTTGCGGAGTTTTTTCTGATTCTTTAGTTAAGGTGGGAAGGTTGGGGAAACATGGGATATCCTATAGGAAAATTATGAAGGTTCTCCGATGTTTCTGCTTCGTCAAAATGTAATGGAAACGGTAGAAAGGAACCAAGCTGAAATATGATTTCCTCTCTTGTGCATGCAATCATAAATTAATTTTTATTTGTATTAAATAATCTTGGTGGGTTTAATCGCGCCGATTTATTAATTTGTTTATTATTATTATTATTTTGAATTACCAAAAATATGTGTTACATTTGAAAAATTAGAAAATCTCTTCTAACATAGGGAACATTTAGAAAGAACACTAAATCATTTCAAAGCATACTAAGCATAAATAAAGCTTTGTTCATTTTATTCGTCATATAAAAGAAATATAAAAATTCTGCACGTCTGATCTGTCAAAAACTGTTCTGAAATTAAACATATTTTTTGTGAGCATAATTTTAGGAGTGATTCTTTTGTAAACTGTTAAGTTTCGTGGTGCTGTCAACTGCAAGTTACGTTAACCAAACCCCGTTCAAACTCGGTATTTTTTTAAAACTTTCTATTGTATCGTGTTTTAGAAGATTTACCCGGATATGGATGATTGAATTATATTATCACGGACGGCGACGATTTTCTGTAATGAGTTTGCCATGCTTTTTAGTTTGACTGGGTTATTTTTCAGTTCCCATATGGCTGTTGCGACAGCTGACGGCTGTTTTTGGAAATGATAAGTAAGACGAATTACCCATTTGAAAATCAACTTGTATAAAATAGTTAACTAAAAAATGTCGGTGTCTCTTCGACTTTTATAACAATGCTAAGGACGATATTCTTCGTTTTGGGTTTGAGGTTACGGGAATTCGTCTGCTTGGGAGTAACATTTAGAACCAAGGCATCTAAAAGTACCGTGCTTAGAAAATTTATGCTCATATTTTAGGTTTATACCAAGTTTTAGATATTTTCAGGAACAGGTTACAAGAATTCTTTATTTCTTTTTTTACTGCACCTTCATAATTATTACCCTACTGAAAAGAAGGGTTATGTGTTTCACGCGTATCTGTGTATGTGGATTTCATTATACCGTCGAAACATCACAACGGCTAGATGGATTTCAATGAATGAGGTCTCTATCAATTCGTCTTAACGGCCCGATGGTTATAGGCTAGGTTTTGTTTTTATAAATTCAAAATGGCGGCCGTAAAATACAAAATGGTGAT
The DNA here is from genome assembly GCA_963932465.1 of Maratus speciosus. Classification (NCBI taxonomy): domain Eukaryota; kingdom Metazoa; phylum Arthropoda; class Arachnida; order Araneae; family Salticidae; genus Maratus; species Maratus speciosus. The sequence goes on along the minus strand of OZ010790.1, from coordinate 25,447,524 downwards.
AGAGACTAAAAAAAAAATTTACGCACCCTATTTAGTGGCATATCATTGGATAGGTCTTTCAAAATGAAGACGATGTTTCATTGACTATTTTACAGTCAGAATCTCCATTAAAATATTATACAACCTGGAAGTTGTGCATGTATTGTGGATCTCTAGCTTCACTGCAACTCTAACCATCATAGACATCTATAGACCTCATCAAAACAGTTTTTATAGATAGGAACTAACAATTAAACACAACTTAAAAGTCATCAGTACAAGTAAATAAAGAAAAAATAGGTAAGTAATATAAAAAAAAAATATTTTAAGTCAATTCCTACTTAGGTCAATAAGAGAATTTTTTTCTCCCATTCTTCTTTTCTCTTGAGTGGCGCTTAAAATGCTTGATCAAGAAGAGGGCTCTCTGGGTCTTAATATACGTACCTTGATCAAGAAGAGGGCTCTCTCGATTTTTGAAATTTAATTAATTTAATTAATGAATTAATATTTGAAAAAATCTGGATTAACATCAAGTGTCATCCACTACAGGTTTAAAAAATTTATTTGAGCTTGATTGGATGAATAATAAGTATTTTATTAACGATTGAAAATTTGAACAAGATATACATAGCGAAAGTGTATGCTAATAGTAGGAATTGGAGAGAAAAAAAAAGTAGTTTCACGTTAATGAGAAATAATTAATTAGTTCGCGTTTTACTCAGTCGGGATTTTTTTTAATTTAATTGTTTATTTTCATATTATTTTTTAATTGTAAATTTTAATTAATGACTATATATACGAATTTTCTGAGTATTTTACGTATGCATTTTACGTTTTTATGCTGCATCAAAATATGATGAAATATGTAAGGGGATATGCATATATAACGTTATCATTATAGGGGGAAGGGGGTGTCTGGCACATGATATCGTAAGATATCTGTACGGGGAGGGGGGGGGTTGTGTTTTGATATCGTTATCATTTTTGATCCAACCAAAATTTTATGTTCTTATTTGTAACTTGGTCTTTACATTAAAATAGTATGTTATCTTTCTTAGTATGTTATCTATTTTTCTGAAAATACAAAAGTTATTGTTTAAATGCTTAAATGATTATAAAATTATTCAGTTCCATAATATGGAATACCCCAACGTGTATGCATATATAATGCGCTGTTCAACAAAGTATAATGCGACGTATGTTTCAAATTATACTTGTATTTAACAAGTAAATAAAAGAGAATGTTGTCCGCCTGTTTTGTTGATAAGAAGTTCTATCTGCCTCACCCCGTGAGGGTTCAAGTTCAAAAAGACATTATTACTGTTGAATGCATTATGCTACGAAAAGCTATTATTAAATACTTTTAAACAGTCTGTTCCTATTAAGTGTTATTTGAGATTAAGTTGTTTCATATATAAACTGATATTTTATTGACTTCTCTTCATTTGAATCAGTAAAGTATACGAAAAATAAATGTAACATTTGTATATCACTCCAAACAAAAGAAAAAAATTCCAAAAATCAAAAGAATTTTTATAAATTTTTATTATTTATTATTATGATAACGATATCATTACTGGGGGGGGGGGAGTTCGAGGGATGATAATATGTGATATCGTAAGGGGGGGAGGGGGTCCAAAAATACCAAAAAGTTGATAACGTTATATATGCACAGCCCCTAAAAAAACTTGCTACCCACGTTACTTTTACGCCATGTGATTTCCACACGTCACATGAGTATTGTAAATAAAAAGATCGTTTTTAATGTATCATTTTAATATTTCACCAAATTTCGTAACGTGATTTTACACGACCCAGATTCGACCCATTGTTCTATTCCACTCAGTTTTACGCTAATATTAATACTTTCGAGTTCGGGTAGGTTTCGGATTGGGTTTTGACTCTTTCGTGTCGGATTCGAGCTGATTCTTTTTGGCAAAGAGAACATTATTTACAAAATTCAGAAGAAAAAAAATTTCACATGAAAATATATAAACAGTCGAATCTAGTTAACACGAACACGCTTAACGCGAATTACTTTAAACACGAACTCTTTCCAGTTCCCATCAAGTTGTATAGGCATTTACAGCGATTTTTGTCCGTATAACACGCACTCGCTTAACGCGAAATACTGTTTATCACAAATTGAAAAGGATCGGTCATTGAAACATTTCTTCTCATAGTACGAACGAAGTGAGTTTTCCCAGCTTTTCGATGCAATTTTACTGATTTCTATTTTTTTTTAACTCCTAATTTTCAAAAGAATGTTATTATCGGAAGAGAAATGTCTTTTGTTTTGATAGCCGATGACCAGCGATTGCAAAATTGTCAGGCGATGCCTTCTTCTACCCACTCAACAGATAAAATTCTATAGTAATAACTGCATTGAGAGGTGAAAAAAAGGACCTAACGCTAATTAGAATTGTTTACATAAGCTGATTAAACTGATATATCACTGTCGCGTTGATGAATCAATCCTCTAAAATGAATCGAGATGACTGTTCGGAACTTTGGTGATTTTCTTTGAATGTAACGTAAATACCAGCCAGTTTCCGTTGAAAAGACTTCCACCGAGTTGTATCCCATGTGCTTTTCTATATTCTTGGTGGATCGATCTTAGAAAACAAACTCAATTTCAACAATGCAGTAGATTTTGAAGGTACGCATGCATATTAATTCTTGTAACATGGAATATATAATATTTTAAAATTATGGATAATGCAAACTACTTTTAACATGAACAAGAAAAGTTTCCTCATGAGTGTTCGCGTTAACGATGTTCAACTGTATTTGAATATTAATGAGTATACGTACATATATTAGGACGTAGGTTTCAAAAGTCGCCTTATCCAGAAAATCAAATTTTGGGAAATGGCCAAAAAATTCCAACTGCGTCCATTAGTTTTCATTATAAATCAAGATATTGCAATTCCAAAATTACAAGATAAAACTAATTTTTTTTTTTGCAATTTCTAGTATTTTTTCGGTGCAGGTTTACCAATAGAATAGATTGATAGAGAAAACAGGTTTTTTTTAATATTGGAAAAGGCGAGTTTTGGAACTCACGCCCTCATTCATATATGTGCTCCTTTTTCTGCTTAAAAATTAAAATTGAAACTATCGACATAGTTTTAGACTATTTTTCTATAATTACATTAAAATATTGATTTTTTTTTCATTTTTGGTTCTGTCCGGGTTACTGGGTCGGTGATGTTTTTTGTAGATCGGGTTGAAATAAATTGATGGGGAGTTGAAATGAAATCAATTGAAATTAATAGATCTCCCTTGCCGGGGAGAACATGCTACCCGGCTAAATTTAGAACATGCTAAATTTTTATTTTAAGTTTTTGGCTATGGCAAGCAGGTCCTCCCTGAATTTGGAAAAAGTTCGCCTGTAGGGGACGCTGTAATAACGATTTTTGTGCGATTTTGAATATGTACCATCGAAAAGTGTATGAAGTTAAACATAGAATTGAACCAAATTTCTGTTTTAAGTTTTTGGCTATGGCAAGCAGATCCTCCCTGAATATGGAAAAATTCGCCGTTAGGAGGCACTGTAATAGCGATTTTTGTGCGATTTTGAATATTTGTACTATCCAAAAGTGTATGAAGTTATGCATAGAACTGAACCAAATTTTTATTTTAAGTTTTTGGCTATGGCAAGCAGATCCTCCATGAATTTGGAAAAAAAAATCGCCGGTAGGGAGCGCTGTAACATCGATTTTTGTGCGATTTGGAATACTGTACCATCCAAAAGTGTATGAAGCTATGCATAGAATTGAACCAAATTTTTATTTCAAGTTTTTGGCTATAGCAAGCAGGTCCTCTCTTAATTTGGAAAAAATTCTCCGCTAGGGGGCACTGTAATAGCGATTTTTGTGCGATTTTGAATATTGCGCCATCGAAAGATGCATGAAGTTATGCATAGAATTGAACCAAAAAAATTATTTAAGTTCTTGGCTATGGCAAGCAGGTCCTTTCTTAATTTGGAAAAAATTCGGCTGTAGGGGGCGCTGTAATAACGATTTTTGTGCTATTTTGAATATTGTACCATCGAAAAGTGTATGAAGTTATGCATAGAATTGAGCCAAATTTTTTGTGTTTGTTTTTGGTTATGGAGCGAAGGTCCTCCCTGAATTTGGAAAAATTCCGCCGGAAGGGGGCGCTATAATTGGGATGCCTGTACCATTTTCATTATTGTACCATCGAAATGTGTATGAAGTTATGTATATAATTGAACCAAATTTTTTGTGTATGTTTATGGCTATGACAAGCAAGTCCTCCCTGAACTTCAAAAAAATCCGCCAGAAGGGGGCGCTATAATTGCGATCTCTGTGCCATTTTCATTATTGTACTATCGAAAAGTGTATGAAGTTATGCATAGCATTGAACCAAATTTTTTGTGTACGTTTCTGGCTATGGCAAACGAGTTCTCCCTGAATTTGGAAAAAAATCTGCTGGAAGGGGGCGCTGTAATATTGATGTTTGTGCCATTTTCTTTATAGTACCATCGAAAAGTGTATAAAATTATGCATACAATTGAACCAAATTTTTTGTGCATGTTTTTGGCTTTGGCCAACAGGTCCTACTTGAATTTGGAAATATTGCGCGGTAAAGGGGCTCTGTGATAGCGATTTTTGTATAATTTTCTTGATTTTTCGTACTTCTATTGTCCATCGGCGACTCGTGCAGCGGCGGGAACTCGCTTCCTGCTAAGCCGGCCATCCGCAAACATCTGATAACGACAGAATAAGAAAAACTATTAATTTTAACAAATATCATGATATAGATTAACTGGTTTTTAGCTCGTTTAATCGACTGAAGCAGAAATTTAAGATGAAAATCAAAGTTGATATTGTATTGAACTAATAATATTGAAGTATTAACATGTGTAACTAGTTTTTGAAATATTAAGATGTATAAGATAGAAGAACGTTTTGGGATTGGCACATCCAACTAGTTAAACATGACCTCATTTTCATCATTAAAAGTTTTTCACATGTGATAATTTAATTACTTTAGACACTTTGTGTATGATAATATTTAATATTTAGGCATTTTACATATGACGTAATTGTTAGCATAAAATGGATTTCGTGTGTAATAATTTAACTATTTTAGGCCTTTACTTTTTAAATATTCAATTGTAAATGCAATTTTTCATGACGTTATTTTCCTGATTTCCTACTATGATCATTTAATTATTATTTTGAAGTTTTGTTTCTGTTTTTCATAGTCACGTGGAAATGCATTTTTTTTTTTTTTTGAGGAAATATAATTCTTTGCGCTGTTTTACAAATTGGCATCAATATAAAATAAAAGACTGTTTTCTAAATATGAAAAATATATATGTTAAGATGATAAAAATTGAAAATTGAAAAAAAAAAGCTAGTAAAATTAAAAAAAAAAAAAATAAGCGCATTCTACAGAGCATAAGTTTATGAAGTATATCCCTAGAAAAAAATAATTAAATTTCTATGTTTAGTTTTTGTTCCTATAAAACATTTTTAATGGGAGGATTTTAACCAAATTTAGAATTAAATAGATTTTAAAATAATTCTTTGATTTAAAAATTATCTGCTTCAGCGTGCTTATCAAACATTTTTCTGTAATACTACCTATTTTTATATTTTTGAATGCTTTTTTTTTCCATAATTATTAGCGAAGGAAGACCTCCGGTCACAAAAAATTCATTTACGGGCGGCGGCGACAGCGTCAATAATTTTTAAGAAGTTGTTGTCTCTATGTCTATATTGTCTATGTCTCTTATCGGACTGAAGTTCCAGAAATTTGGTTAAAAATACCAAATATGGCACTATTTTCTCAGAGACTATATTTGCTGTTATCAAAAAATAGAAAACACTGCTTAGTTTCACAGTTTCTGAATAAGAGGACCATTTTTACTGACTCATTTTTAAATTCATGTTTGCTCTCAAACGCATCCACTTGGCAGATTCTCTTATTCAGAAACTATATAATGTGCCGTATTGGTCGATTTTTTGATAGAAGCATAATATATTTTTAAAAAAGTGATGTCAAAGTGAGCATTTTGAACCGAATTTCCCGAAGCGGTAGTGTTGGAAACGAAAAATATAGTCATACTGAAAAAATAACTGTTTATAAATCAAGTTCTAATTAATGGAATAAAAAATAAAGGTCGCTTATAAATCTCTTTAAAATCATGTCAGAAAGTTTCGTGTTTTTTTTCTTTTAAAAATGAATTTGAAAATGTATCAGAAAATTTCTAGTTGTTGAGCGTGGAAAAATATTTTTTTGAATACCGCCTTAACTTGATTCTGATAAAACCAGCTTTATATAAAAAATGAAATTAAAAACTCGTCAAAAGCGACAAGTTAAAATTGTTAAATTGGGTTTTTCTCTAATCATGATTTAGTTTTATTTAGTGAAATTAGTACTTAACTTTGAAATCTACCTGCGCCTGTAGGCCGAGCCGCCAGGGATTTTTTCGCGGTTAAAATTATAATGAAAGGTAGATGTACCTGCATATTAGTTTGATGCACACGTTCATAACGTTTTCTTTCACTTGGCTACACTGCAGTGTAAAGATATTTTGTTATCCTCTGTCATTAGTTATTTGAAGATTGTGTTTTGGTACATTTTACTGGTCTTCCACACCCAGAAAAATACATTATACGGTCACTATCATTTGTACTATGTTGGTATTGGTTACTATTTGAATATATGTACCTCTTCGAATTTTTCGAAATTAAGTTGGGAAGGGGGCAGTAAAAATGGTCCTCTTATTCAGAAACTGTGAAACCAAACAGTGTTTTCTATTTTTGATAACAGCAAATAGTCTCTGAGAAAATATTGCCAAATTTGGTCTGCAGCTACAGTCAGATAAGAAATGTCATAGAGACAACAACTTCTTAAATATTAATGACGCTGTCGCTGACGCCGTAAATGAATTTTTTTGTGACCGGAGGTCTTCCTCCGCTAATAATTATGAAAAAAAATGCATTCAAAAATATAAAAATAGGTTGTATTATAGAAGAATGTTTGATACGCACGCTGAAGCAGACAATTTTTAAATCAATAAATTATTTTAATATCTATTTAATGCTAAATTCAGTTAAAATCGTCCCATTAAAAATGTTTTATAGGAACAAAAACTATACATAGAAATTTAATTATTTTTTCTTGGGATATACTTCACAAACTTATGGTGTGTAGACTGCGTTTTTTTTATTTTTTTATTTAACTAATTATTTTTAGTTTTTTTTTACAATTTTCATTTTCCATCATCTTAACATGTGTTTTTTTCATATGTAGAAAACAGTCTTTTTTTATATATTGATGCCAATTTGTAAAACAGCGCAAAGAATTATATTTCCTCAAAAAGAAAAAAAATGTATTTACACGTGACTATTAAAAACAGAAATGAAACTTTAAAATAATACTTAAATGATCATAGTAGGAAATAAGGAAAATAACGCCATGAAAAATTGCATTTACAATTGAATATTTAAAAAGTAAAGGCCTAAAATAGCAATTACGTCATATGTAAAATGCCTAAATATTAAATATCGTCATGCGCAAAATGTCTAAAGTAATTACATTATTACGTGTGAAAAACTTTTAATGATGAAAATGAGGTCATGTTTAAAAAGCTCAAATAATAATATTGCCAAACACTTTAAAATTGACTAATATATTTATACGTAAAAAAAGAAAAAAATAGTAATTAAATTAAAATTTTTAAATTATTACACGTGATAAATGAAAATTACGTTATATATTAAAACGATTTTCGTATGGGGAATATTCATGACGTCACATTGGAAATGAAATGGTGTAAAGCTAGCGCGGCTAGCAAATTTGTCAACATATTTGATCATTTGATGCAGAATACATTCAGGTAAATGCATAAACAAAATACTTTCAATTTATTTTGAACGAATTACTATTCGATAAATACATATTACAAAATTCTGATATGCTTAATTATTAAAATAAAGAATTTACATTTTCAAAAAACATTCAAATATGCATGATGGTGCATTAAATTAAAGAAAAGAATTCATGCATAAGCTAAATCTGTTCCAGAAAATATCTAAAACTCAATCAAACATAAAATATAAGCGTAAAATTTCAAAACACAGTTCTTTTCAATACCGTGGTTCTGAAAGTTATTCCCAAAGAGAAAGAGATTTTTAAACTCGAACCCAAAGGAACACCAACACAATATCATCGTTACAAAAGTCCGGGAGTCAGCGACATTTTTAACATAACCATTTTTACAAGCTGATTTTTAAATGTGTATTTGATATTACTCATCATTCCAGAAAACAGCCGACAGCTATCACGAAATCGGTGAATGAGGCCATGGTAAGACGTGGTCCCATCTCCCGGTCCCAGGCCCTTGCAGGGCCATTTGTCCCTACTCGGGGCGACTCGGAGGCCAAACCCGAAGGTCGCCGCCAGGAATGGCCCGCCAGGGCCACCCCTCACAAAAACTCCGGTCAGCCGGCGCACTGCCCAACGCACGTCATGCCGGTTATTCCCAAAATAAGATGAAATAGTCCTATACGACAGTCCCCACCAGCCAGACAGAAGAGACAGATGGTTCGTTCTCTTGGTTCCCGACCCAGTACGCCCCGACAGCCCGCGAGAACCGAACACCTACAGAGGAGTCGGGCCCACGGATCTACACGAGGTTTTCCGAGCCGGAGTTACTTTACGGAGGTCTCTCAAGATCAGATGCCATTATTCGGCAGAGACATATATGAGATACAACCTAATGAGGCCATGGTAACCGAAAAATGTCCCATTAGCACGGAAAATCATCGAAACCTGATAACATAATTAGTTTCCGTTCGTGTAACATCATTCAGTTATCCATAATCGGTAATCTTTTTAAAAAAGGGTATATTATCATGTTTTTAGAGTATTTTTAAAACGGGGTATATTACCATGTTTTTAGAGGCTGCAAAGACTGAACAGGGGTTTCGAGCACATAAGGCAAATCCCCCTACTTAAAAAACAGAAACAATGAGGAAAATCCCTCTCAACAACACCAGTGTTTCAGATGGCAAACATAGATACGTTTTTATACAGAGACAGTACCCAGGCAGGGGGGGGGGGGCTATGAAAGCATCGCCTTTTTAAAGGGTGAAAAAAATAATAATTTTTAAAAAAAGCAGAAATATATTTTAATATAAAAGGTAATTTTTAATTGAATTAACTATTGCATAGGTGCAATTTGTGTGATAATTTTGTTTTGAATTTTTTTGGAGTATTTACGGATTCTTTGAAATCCAAATGGGCTACTTACTGACAAAATTTTAATGCATTTTTGTTCGGAAGCGCATGAAATGGACTGGTATTATTCAGAAACTATATAATCGAATGATGTTTTCCATTTTTGTTGGTAAAAGCAGAAGATCTTTCAGGAAATACTGTCAAAGTGAGCGTTTTGAATTCAATTTCCTCACGTGATACTGCGAGATATGAGAAACAGAATCACTTCTAACTTGATAAGTAATTTATTTATCGAAAAATGGAAAACTTATTTCGATTTCAAATCGCTCCAATAGTCAAGTTTGCGATGTTTATGCCTTTACTTTTAAAAACAGTCAGAAAATTTCTCAGAAAATTAGCCTCAAATAAAAGTGTAAAGAGACGTTTAAATATTATCTTAATATCTTCTTAATATTTAATATATCTAATTACTTATCTAATTATGTAATTTAATATATATTCTTAATATTATCTATAACTTATGTAGAAAATTTTTTGATAGGATGAACTATACAGTAAAAAATTTGGATGGGTGGATTTATAAAAACATTCAAACTACATAACTTCTTATTTCAAAAACATATCGAATCTGTTTCAAGATTTTATTACTTCTGAGAAAAGGACCAAAAATTATCTATCGCTAATCTTTATTTAGTTTTTATTGGTGAAAGTAGTATCTTCGAAGTTTAGTTACTTCAAGATCTACCTGCGCCTGTTGGCCGAGCCGGCGGGGATTTTTTTTTTAAATAGAGAGATTTGAATCCCTTTGTAGAAAAGGAAGTACAGCTTATAGCTTTAATATACAATAAATAATTCAAATCGTGAAAAATGTTTGAAATCTTCAGAAATGAACGATTCCAGATATTTAAACTTTTTAGGCATATAAGAAGTTTTTAATTTCATAAAATGTATTTTTTTCATCGGTTCACTATCATCATCACAGTCTAAGTATTAATAGCTTAGACTGAATCATTTATTTATCAGAAAAAAAAAAACTCTAATTATCTATAGAAAAAAAAAATCTTGGATACCTTCGTAACTACAAATAATATGTAAGTTATTCAGAAACATTACAGTTATTCCTTTTTAAAATAATCATCTTTTTTCTTCTCGATAATTTAATAATATCAATATACTTGTCAGGAGATGGAATTTTTACGTGCCTAAAGATTCTCATATAAAGCTTGCTATCTTTTTATTTCCTTAATCTCTAATCTGCATCGTGGAAATTTCAAGCGCTGTATCACTCACGGGTTCTCGTAAAAGTGAGGTCAATGCTGTTGATCACACATTAATCGAAAGTGTTGTAAATGACAGACATAACTCTCTGCACCTCTTAATAATGACAGTTTAGTTTCAATAAATTCAACTGAACATCTAACAGCATGTTTCTTAAGAGAGTCCATTTACTTTCAGAAGGTTTCTCCTTTTCATACCGAATATTGATGAAAGTTAAAGCGTATACCAGCTGATAAACAAAAGTTTTAAATAGAGTTTTTCCGAGATATTTACCAGTAATGAAGCTTTATGAGGCATCAAGGATGCCTTGCCAGATTCTACCCAGCAAAGAGGAAATTGCTGGCCAGCAGCAAGATAGGTGCTGGCAATGATGGAGAAGTGCTGGCTAATGGTCTACCACTGCCTGACCACTGTTGGACAGCTTCGGTCAACTTTGCTGTTGGAAATCATCAGATAAAATTCTGGAGGGCTTCCGTTTTATCTCCTGCGCTGGCCCACCACTACATGGAAGTGCACGAACTTTTGCAGTATTATTGCTGGGAACCCTTACGATAGGTGGCGTTGCGAATATCGAAGACATTGAGTATTTGAACACAAATCTGAAATGAATATCTTAACACAATTTAAGCTGTGAAGCTAATTTTTTTTTAAACTGTAAATAATATAGCACCACTGCCACCAACAAAATAAATAAGTAAATGAATAAATAAATAAATTCTTTATTTCAATGCACTTTTTTCTCCTTAAATCTGGTTTTACTACTTTACAAAGGATTTCGGTTTTCATAATTTACACAGTTCAGAATCAATAATAAAAAAAAAAGCGTATAAAATATACAGGATTTCTATACAATACAATAATTTCTATACCTGTTTAATGATTGGGAAAGTAAATCACAAAAGAAACAAACTTGAAATAGTGTAATGAGAGCTTGAAAACTACGAGCGGTCGTAGCATACGCTGAAAGTACTTGTTCATGTCCGATCACGAAAACCAAACAGCATCGAGCGCGGTTAGTACTTAGGAGGGTGACCACATGGAAGCCGCTGCAAGTTCAAATATTGCAATAGACATTTCTATTATAGACGCTTCTACAGATATTTCTATAGCTCTTGATGAAACTAGCTTATAGAAAGAAAGCCATAATACTTTGTTTATTTATAGAATTCTATAAGAAATTTTTGTAAGGGAAAGTGCTGGGCCAGAAAAGGAATAGCAGTGAGATAGGTGCTAGCACTGCAGGAAAAGTGCCGGATTGAAGTAATGTGATGACATACCAATGCTGGTCTGCTGTTGGCCATCACTGACGGGCCAGCTGAATTCTGGACGGACACTTTTTTACTGGTTTAAGTAATGGCACCATTGCACTTTTCCGCTGATGGCAGTGCTGGCTGCCATCTTCTTTCCAGCTGATGGCCTACTGTTTCTTTCTTTGCTGGGTAATAATAAACATACAGTATTTTAAATAAGGTTTTTAGCAGAAGTGAGATTTGCGTCGGGTAGGGGGGGGGGGCATGTTCTCCCTGACAAGGGAGATCTACTAATTCTACTTGATTTAATTTCAATTCCCCATCAATTTATTTCTACCCGATCTAAAAAAAAAAAAAAAAAAAAAAAAATATCATCGACCCAGTAACTTTGACAGAGCCAGAAACTTAAAAAAAAAAACTCAAATATGGGGATGGGGGTAATAATAAACATACAATAAATTACAACATTACATTACAATAAATATTTTAATGTAATTATAGAAAAGTAGTCTAAAACTGTGTAGATAGTTTCAATTTTAGTTTTTAAGTAGAAAAAGGAACACATACACTCTAAATTAAAATGTCTGAAATTCAGACACTTAAGTGTCTGAAATGGAGTGTTCAATTTTCAGACATTTTAAAATGTCTGAATTTTTTCAGACACTTTTTGCGTCTGAATTTCAGACACTTCAAACGTCTGAATCGCATCCATTTTTTTGTAAGCATCATACGTAGCCATGTTTGACCACGTTGAATCCTGGAAAAATATTTGGCTGTGGTCCTGCCCCTCCCCCCCCCCCCCAATACAGCCTGATTTTTTTGGTGCTCTCAGTTTTGGTATACAATTTTCGTTACGTTGATAATTTAAATCTTTTACGACATTGTACTGATTATAATCAATATCTTGAACTTCAGGAGTAGAACAAGATTAAAAACCAAAAAATATTTATCTAAATATTAGATTTTTTTAAATTTATTTTGTTTTTAACCTTATTTTACTTTAAAAGTTCAAAATATTGATTATAATCAGTACAATTTCGAAACAGATTTAAAATATAAGCTTTACAAATATTGCACATCAAATTTGGGGGCACTACAGTCGTAGGGGGACGGGGCACTTCCCAGTTTGCCCTTCCTTTAATCAAGAAGTACTTTTGCAAAAAACGCAACCCTGCATTATAGTTGTCTAAATTGAGATGTCCGGTATTCGGGAGTATCCGTTGTGGAGGTTAATGGACATTCTCGAATAGCGAACACCTCTATTTAACGAATACTTTTTTAATCAGCAGACATACATATTTGTATATTTTTACCTCAAAAAAGTAGACATCTCCAATTATCGGACAAATTCCGCGGTCCCGAAGTGTTCGCTATTAAGGGCTTTTAAGGTACATAGATAAATATATATATATATTTTATAATCTTGTCCTACTCTAAAAGTTCAAAATATTTATTATACTCGGTTGAATGTGGAAAAAGATTTAAAATATCAGATGTACGAAAATTGCAAAAATCCCCCTCCCCCCCCCCCCCAAAAAATGAAAATATAAAAAAATATATTGCCACATAGACAATTTTACATATACATCACTTGATAATCACAACAGCCATTTAACTATGAATAATGAAAATAAATAAATAAATATTCTACTTTAATAACATTGGGGAAAAAATGACTTTGGTATTTTGTTAAATATATTTGCGTTTTTAAACTTGTCCTACTCTAAAAGTTCAAAACTTTCATTATAATCAGTGCAAGATTTAAGATATCAGCTTTACAAAAATTCATGCAAAATCCCCCCCTCCCCCCCCCCCAAAAAAATGAAAATACTTATTTAAAAATTATGTTTTTAAAAAATTTATATTTCCACATGGGCAAGTTTTTATGTAGATCAGAGGGTACTCACAAAAGCTATTCAACTATCAATAAAAACAAATAAGTACATATTCTATATTAAAAACATGAGGAAAAAATAACTTATGATTTCCAAACTTCTTTCGTCTTAAATATATACAGTAACATCTGTCATTTTTGTATTTTTCGTATAAGTGCATATAAATAAAGTTACCACAATTTTAAATACGAAATCTAGTTAGAGGTTTTTACTTTTTCCCATTATAAATTTCAAATTACTTTTTTATTAAAAATAATAAAAAAATCAGTATTAGAGTTGATTGCAAATCAAATACATATGTATATTTTTACAGGCAGCTTCATATAATAGACCAGTCTCATTTACTTTATTTATCTTTTTTTAATCTGCGGTTTTATGCCAGGAAGTAAAAAAGCATTAGGTCATCTTTCAAAGTTTTTTTTTTTCTTTACTTCCTTGTGGCCGTCATTTACTGCGAGATAAAAATTATCCATTGAAACTAAGAACTGACATTGAATATATAATTCGTAATAAAAAAGAACGTCATAAGTTTAAAAATATATACTTCTAGAATTAGTGGGGTTTTTTGCGAACAGATTCAAAACTAATTAAATTTCATGCAGGATTTTGTTTAGTACAATAAATAAAATCATAAAATACACTAATTTTACTACTATAAAGAAACTTACTTGAGTTGCTGCAAGAGGTAAGAAATATTCCTCGATTTGAAATTTTAAAAACTACCACAACCACAGTGAGGGAGAAAGACTTTCATCAGTTTAAAAGGTAATCCCATAATACATCCGACTAGCCATATTTAAAGAATGAGATGTTTCATCCTAAAAACAGGACCCGCCAGACAAAAGTTTCTTTTTTTTGCCAGCTTCGACAGGACGAAGATGAATAACACAATATTATTGATATAAATTGATACGAGTTAACACTAAGCCCATTGCACACGCTTTGTAGAATTTCCGGGTGTAATCTTCAACCGTCGTCCAGGGGTGCCCAGAGAGGGGTTTGGTGACGCAAAATGCGTCAAAAAATTTATTTTTGGGGGGGAATTTAGAGAAAAAGTACATTTTGGGGGGGGGGGGGGGGATTTTTAAAATCTTAATACTATTTCCTTTTTATTTTTTTTAACTATTAAAAAAGTTTTTGATTTTTTTAATATCACTTTTAACTTCTTTTCAACATTCAATTTCCAGAAATGGTCATGTTTTTTTCATTCTTTAAATTCTAGATAAGGGCAATAAGAACCGATTTTGCATCTTAATATCTTTGAAAGTGCGGGAATAAAAAAAATACTTGGTATACAGGTGGGAAAATGTTTAACACATTCTGAAAGGCAATTAGGACCGCAAGACGTGATAAAAGGAATAGCTTTCCAGAAGCGTCTTAAGTAATTTATTATATTGTTTGACAGGGTCGAATCGTACAGTCCGAGTGCAAAAATAGATTCTTGATGGGTATGATAAGAAATAACAACAAAATAAGCATTTCAGAGGAAGAGACAACGCTAAAATTACTTGACGATTTTCAGAAAACTAGGATTTAAGTACAGTATATTTTAGTGATGTTAGAAGAGTAGTATTGTGTGTCATTAAAACTGTATAAGGTAAACAACCTGTACAGAGAAAAAGACTTCCAGCTAGTGATGGGCGAAAACGAGATGTTTTTATAGATTTTATCGATTGTATGGACATCTCGATATTTTTTGATTGTGCAAAATTTTTCTCAATGACTCCAGTTTGCCAATTGCTTTTATACCATACCCGATTCGATTTTATCAAGAATCGTCTGTGGGAAAGCTGGAATGAATCGGGTTAATAAGGACTAGTTGGCTACGCCCGCTAGTGCGCCCCTTCTTTAATCAGGGCCTCTAATTTATACGTAATCTCGTAATATGAAATCTCAAACTGGGTCCCCGCTGCATACGGCACCGTATAGAAGGCACCGTACTTTCATACAATATGTCACATGAGGGGTCTCGGTTAATTTAGAAAAGTGCCACCCTGGGTGTCAAAGTGAGGAAAGGGGCACGGTAGGTGCTTAATATGAATAAGTGATCGCAGGCTTTCTAATGATGTATCACATGAGGGGTGTCGGCAAAAATTAGGAAAGTGCTCCCTCCGGGGGTCCAACTATCGCAACCCCCGAGGAATTCAGCCCCCCTTTTTGAAATTTCATATATTATAAGTAATATTTTTCGGAAAACTCCTTAAAAAATTCGAATTAAATTGATGAAAACGCAAAAAAGTTCAAAAACTGGGGCCAAATTGGGAAGGGGAAAAGAAAGTCTCATAATATGAAAGAGTGATCCGAGGGCTTTCCAATGATATATCACATGAAGGGTTTAAAAAAGGTTGCAAATCCTCCCCCCCCCCCCCCCGGGTTTGTTCACTCTTTCGGCCCGGAATTCACGCATGCCCCACTTTTAATTTTTTATATTTAATAAATAATATCTACCGGAGGACTCCATCAAAAAAACACATCTAAAATTATATTCATTGTAGAAATCACTACGGTTTTAAAAATTTGTTCATCCCCTCCGCACACCCCCTCTTTAAAATTTTTATATTTAATAAATAGTATTTATCAGACGGTTCGAGGTATGTGACAGCTTGATAGGGCTAAAATAAGAGAAACTTTGAATATTAGGGCTTCATTTCACAGCTCATTGTCATGCCTCTTTCTCTATCTCGTCTCGATAAATCTTCTCACATCTCCTCTCTGCCGAGAACGAGAAATTGAATTCTCGTTCTCGGCAACCTATGAAAAGACACTAATCGAGAACAACATATCGAGAAGCGAAGAAAATTGATTTCTCATTCTCGGCCAACATACGAAATGTTGAAAAGCGCGAGAGGAATAATCGGGAAGTCAAAAGTCGAGATGCCGGTCAAAAATCATCGAGATGAGATTTGCGGAAATGCCAGAGAAAGAGAGAAATGAAGCATTCAGAGTCAACTTACCGCATTTCTGGTTTAAGTCATAGTTTCTCGAAGGAGTGCATTTGCTTATCCGATCTCTTTTTGTTATTAACCGATATGGGTTAGGAAGTATAGTGGTTTATTTATTCAGTTCTGTATAGTCCTAATTTCAATAATTACTGTTGAATTTAGTGTCATTTTGCCCCGAATTTTCAATGTTTCTCTTACTTTAGCTCTGTCAAGCTGTCCCATACCTGGGGCCCTCAGATAAATATTATATATCAAATATAAAATTTCAGAAGAGGAAGGTGAGTGAATTCTGGAAGGCGCGAGAATGGATCGACGGGGGATTAATTTTCAAACTTTTACCGAACCCCTCCTGTGACATATCATCGGAAAGCCCTTTGACCACTCTTTCATATTATGAACCTTTCTCCTCCTGGAGTAAATTTCGGGAGGGGGAAGCAGTAAGGGAGTGAATTTTTTAAATAGTTGCGATTTCTACAAGAAATATAATTTTAAGTGTGTTTTTTTTTATGGAGCCCTTCGGTAAATATTATTTATTAAATATAAAAATTTAAAAGTGAGGGCTGCGTGATTTCCGGGTGTATTCTGGGAAGAAAGAGTGAACCCATGGGTGAGGGGTAAATTTCAAACTTTTTGGACCCGTCATGTGATATCTCATAGGAAAGTTTTCGGACCACTTTTTCATATTATGAATCTTTCTTCCCCCCCCCCCCAATTTGGCTTCCCGGGTGAGGCGCTTTTCGAACTTTTTTGAAATCGTAGCGTTTTTATCATTTTAGATCGGATTTTGTTACGGAACCCTCAGATGAATAATTTATAATATATTAAAATTTCAAAGAGAGGGGGGAGGGTGTATTCCGGGGCGCGCAATAGTTGGAATCCTGGGGCACTTTTCTATCTTTTGCCGTCACTCCCTCATATGATATATCATTGGAAAGCTCTGTGACTTTTCTACTTCATGTACATACCTCCTGCGCCCTTCTCCCATTTGACCCCGCGGGGAGTCACTTTTCTAAATTTAGCCGACACACCTCATGTGATATATCCTTGGAAAGCCTTATGACCACTTATTCATATTATGCATTTATTGCTCCTCCCCTATTTCCCCCCCAGGGGGGTTGTTTAACGCATTCCAGTAGATGGTCTTCTAATAAAGGAGAAATCATAGAACTGATTTCAAATGACGTAAAAACATCAATAAAAAATATTGATATTATTTACCATCCTTTCAGTTCATGTTTTTGTCACTAGGGGTGCTTTTTATTCTTATTTCTTTGGCCAATTTGCTGCTAATTGTCGAAAAATTCTAATTATTGATACTTAAACTCCTTTTACCGTTTCATACCTACTCGCGACTTTTCAACTTTTTGCAAGCAAAGAACGCCGTTACATGACTTTTCCACTATTATGGCTCCATTATAGCCTTCCTTCGGTTTGTTGTTTTTTAAATCCATCTCTTTTCAGTTACCATGTATTTACTAAATACTGCTTTATAAACATATAAAAACAATGATTTTAATAAACGATTGTAGAACATCTCGATTGTAGGTTCTCGAAAGTAATTGATGACTATATCGATTGTGTTTTTTACCGATTACGATTTTTTTTATTGGTCCACGAATTATTTTAGGGGGAAGGGAGAAATTTATAGAAAAATGAAGAATTTTTTGGGAGGGAAAGGAGGATTAATTACTAGGTAATAAGACTGAAAAATTATGGTGTGAAAGAAAAACATACCTATACAGAATACAGGGGCTTACAATAGATATAGGACTATGTTTTAATTGTATAATGTCTGCCATTTTATAAGAATCGGTACTTGTATAAGAGTATATTGTATGTTGTTAAAGCAGTATAAAGCAACACTTGTACTGAAATAAACGCTTCAATCCACAGTTTATTTTAGGATGGGGGTGATTTAGAGAATTTTTTTGGGAGGGTGAGATTAAACTGTATGACTAGATAGTATAAAAAAAATGATTGAGAAATCTTAAGCGTTAAGATTTAATCTTAAACAAGGGCGTATGTACATGCAAATGTATTTGATATGCGTTTGATATAAACGACTCGTCTTTAATATTTTAGTTTTCTTAAAACGATATGCATTTTTTAAATTTAAGATTTATTTTGTAATAATTTAAAAGATTTTTATTTTAAATACTTGTAAGTAAATATTTATTTTCATAAAAAAGTAGCTTTATTTATTAAAACGTATATAGTGAACACGGGCTTGTCAGTCAGGACTTATAAATGTGAAAACAATCAGATTGCTAATAATAAAAAATGTATCTTTTATTATTTATTACGCTGTTAAAACTTTTATTTTTTGTTTGTATGACAGTACGTAAGAATACTATTATTAAATAATTTAATAATAAGAATATATTTTACAATTGATTTTCTGTTTAGGGGGGGGGGGGGACTCAGTGTTAATGTGTGAAGATTTTTTGGGGGGAATTTGCGTCATTGGGTTTGGGGGGGATGGTCACCACTGCCGTCGTCTACTTCTGTTCTGTGTCTATCCCGCCCTTGTATCGACGACAGCTTCTAAGAGACATTTGATGTCGAGCACACACGTCAGATGTATGTATTAAATAAATAAATAATCCAAGTTAATACGAATTAAAATCACAGTACTTCACATTTCGCAAAAAACGAATTAAAATACACGCGTACATAAAAACAAACTTTGTTTGAATTACAACGTATACCACTTCGAACGAAGACATCTAAAACGCATGCGCAACTGGGAGTGCTAGTGCCCCCTGGTGGTTATTGCGTCGGAAGAATCAAAACGTCTTAAATTAAGACACGTTTAAAGCAATGAAGTGTCTTAAAATAAGACGTTTGCGGATATTTTAGACATTATTCTCAGTTCGTTTACACCATGGTCATAGTAAGACGCTTATGTATCTTAAATTAAGACATCTATAGTGTCTTAATTTTCAGATTAAGACACTTAAGTGTCTAAAATTCTTTTTCAGTCACATATGTGTCTAAATTTAAGACGCTTCTATTTGCAGTGTATATGAACGAGGACGTGAGTTTCAAAACTCGCCTTGTCCAATATTTAAAAAAATATTATTTTCTCTATCAATCTATTCTTTTGGTAAACCTGCACTGAAAAAATGCTAGAAATTGCAAAAAAAATTAGTTTTATCTTGTAATTTTGGAATTGTAGTAAACTCTGTTCAAGGCGGAATCAATCGGGACCGAGAAAATTTTCCGTAGTAAACAATATTCCGCTTTAGACAAATTTTACTCGATTCGCAGGCACTTGAAAATCTTTCCGAGTTAGAAAAATTTCTGTCTTGCGCAGAGTCCGCCTTACAGATAGTTTACTGTATCTTGATTTATAATGAAAACCAATGGACGCAGTTGGAAGTTTTTGGCGATTTCTCAAAACTTGATTTTCTGGATAAGGTGAGTTTTGAAACCCACTTCCTCATATATGTACGAATACTCATTAATATTTAAATACAGTTAACGAGAACACGTTCGTGTTAACTGGATTCGAGTGTTTATAGATATTCATGTGAAACTTTTTTTCTGAATTTTGCAAATAATGTTCCCTTTGCCAAAAAGAATCAGCTCGAATCCGACACTAAAGAGTCAAAACCCAATCCGAAACCTACCCGAACTCGAAAGTATTAATATTAGCGTAAAACTGAGCGAAATAGAACAATGGGTCGAGTCGGAGTAGTGTAAAATCAGGTTATGAAATTAGGTGAAATATTAAAACGATACATTAAAAACGATTTTTTAATGGACAATACTCATATGACGTGTGAGTCATGGCGTAAAAGTAACGTGGATAGAAAGTATTTTTTACATATTTCATCATATTTTGGTGCAGAATAAAAACGTAAAATACATAAGTAAAATACTCAGAAAATTCGTATATATAGTCATTAATTAAAATTTACAATTAAAAAATAATATGAAAATAAGTATGAAGGTGCATTAAACTAAGAAAAAAAGAATTCTTGTAACCTGTTCTTAAAAATATATAAAACTCGGTATAAACCTAAAACATAAGCATAAATTTTCTAAGCACGGGGATTTTAGATGCCTTGATTCTAAATGTTATTCCCAAGCAGACGAATTTCCGTAACGTCAAACCCAAAACGAAGAATATTGTCCTTAGCATTGTTATAAAAGTACAACAGGCAACGACATTTTTTACTTAACTATTTTATACAAGTTTATTCTCAAATGGGTAATTCGTCTTACTTTTCATTTCCAAAAACAGCCGTCAGCTGTCGCAACAGTCACATGGGTACTGAAAAATAACCTAGTCAAACTAAAAAGCATGGCAAACTCATAACAGAAAATCGTGGCCGTCCGTGATAATATAATTCAATCTTCCATATCCGGGTAATCCTTCTAAAACACGATACAATAGAATGTTTTTAAAAAATACCGAGTTTGAACGGGGTTTGGCGAACATAACTTGCAGGTGACAGCACCACGAAACTTAACAGTTTACAAAAGAATCACTCCTAAAATTATGCTCACAAAAAATGTTTAATTTCAGAACAGTTTTTGACAGATCAGGTGGTGTAGAATTTTTATATTTGTTTTATATGACGAATGAAATAAACAAAGCTTTATTTATGCTTAGTATGCTTTGAAATGATTTAGTGTTCTCTCTAAATGTTCCCTATGTTAGAAGAATTTTTTCTAATTTTTCAAATGTAACACATATTATTGGTAATTCAAAATAATAATAATAATACACAAATAAATAAATCGGCGCGATTAAACCCACCAGGACTATTTAATGCAAATAAAAATTAATTATCATTCCATGCACAAGAGAGGATACCATATTTCAGCTTGGTTCGTTTCGGCAATTTCCATTACATGGTGAAGAAACAGAAGCATTTGAAAATCACACGGTAGATGCTGTTACTAACGACATGCACAATTTGTGCGAAATCGGAGAACCTTCATAATTTTCCTATAGGATATCCCATGTTTCCCCAGCCCGCGCGTCGCAACTAAAGAATCGGCCATAATTCTGCAAAGGATGCGGTACAAACGAAAATCTCTAGGTACTTACCGGTACTAACGTAGTACTAACGACACACAAAATTTTAGCGAAATCGGAGTACCTTCATTTTTTTCCTATAGGAAATCCTATGTTTCCCCAGCCCGCGCGTCGCAACTAAAGAATCGGTCATAACTCAGTAACGGAAGCGGTACAAACGAAAATCTCTCGGTACTTACCGGTACTAACGGAGTACTAACGACACACAAAATTTTAGCGAAATCGGAGTACCTTCATTTTTTTCCTATAGGAAATCCTATGTTTCCCCAGCCCGCGCGTCGCAACTAAAGAATCGGCCATAACTGCGTAACGGAACCGGTACAAACGAAAACCTCTCGGTACTTACCGGTACTAACGTAGTACTAACGACACACAAAATTTTAGCGAAATCGGAGTACCTTCATTTTTTTCCTATAGGAAATCCTATGTTTCCCCAGCCCGCGCGTCGCAACTAAAGAATCGGCCATAACTCAGTAACGGAAGCGGTACAAACGAAAATCTCTCGGTACTTACCGGTACTAACGGAGTACTAACAACACACAAAATTTTAGCGAAATCGGAGTACCTTCATTTTTTTCCTATAGGAAATCCTATGTTTCCCCAGCCCGCGCGTCGCAGCTAAAGAATCGGCCATAACTGCGTAATGGAACCGGTACAAACGAAAACCTCTCGGTACTTACCGGTACTAACGTAGTACTAACGACACACAAAATTTTAGCGAAATCGGAGTACCTTCATTTTTTTGTTATAGGAAATCCTATGTTTCCCCAGCCCGCGCGTCGCAACTAAAGAATCGGCCATAACTCCGTAACGGAAGCGGTACAAACGAAAGTCTCTCGGTACTTACCGGTACTAACGGAGTACTAACGAATGCCATTATTGAATTTCCTTAACTCCATTGGTGCGGGCTGGTGAAATGTACCTAAATTATTGCTTGTTTAATGTTTCGAAAATAGTTTACTGTCAATATCTGAGAGGGTTATAAATCCATCATTTATATTCTATTTGAACCACTGTATTCTAAAAATAAATTTTGCAGTACATTTTTCTCTTGCACATGTTTTCAGAGTGCAAGTAAAAGTGTTTCTTAAAAAAAAAAAAAAAAAAAAAAAAAAAAAAAAAAAAAAAAAAAAGTGTTGAAAACCGAATAAAATTCGTGTAAGAGATGGTGCTCCTGATGTCACGTGTGAAGTGACATAGGACTGATAAGGGTTAAAACACACACTTGTGATATCGGTAAGAAGGGTAAAAGTTAATTGGCATGCCCTGACTGATAGGTGACAAAAAAGATGAAATCATAAGATACGATAAAGCAGTAAAACAGAAATATGTACAGGGGGTACTGGCGACTGAGAAGCAATAAATGCCGGCATTGTAGCAAAATTAAATGACTAATCATCCACTTCGTGAGTTTAAGAATCTTTGAAAACAGTTGAAGAAATTAACATTGGTTCAGTCCTCACTACGCACTGTGCATTCATGAATCAGCATTGCTGTCAGAAACACCTGATCTTGAAAAAAATTGTAACAGAATCATCATTTGTAGAGTTTTAGGAATAGGAACAGCATTCGAATCAGTTTTTTGGTGACATAACGTTTGATATTTACAGAATCATTTTCCCGGTAAGAATGGGAATCACGAGGAATTAATAGTGAATCGGAATTTCGTTAAAATAAAAAGTACCATACACGTTAATAACTCGAATTCGACTTTTCACAAATTGAGTGAATAAATTCCTTCACGACACTAGTTTTTACTTTCTTCTATTTTTACAAGAAGAAAGTATTGGATTCGTAAAAATTTTCGCAGTACAGTTTTCGACGAATTTACACGTTTTAGGGGTCAGAGATCCCGAAAAACAGTTTTTACAAAATGGCTGTCCGTGAGTCTGTGTGTGACACAAATTTTGCGGTCGCTCTATCTCAAGAACTAATCAACGGAATTTAATAAAACTTTAGATTCAGTTAGTCCCTGATATAAACTGGTGCTGATTACTTTTTGGTGTAAATCGCCCAGCAGGTGGCGATGCTATGCTGCATTATTCATGATTTCCACAATAACTATATCTCAAGAGCTAAAGGACGGATTTTCAGAAAACTTCAGATTCAGTTAGTCCTTGATATAATTTGGTGCTGATAACTTTTTGGTGTAAATCGCCCTATAGGTGGCGCTGCTATGCTGCCTTATTCATGATTATCGTAATAGCTCTATCGCAAGAACTAATGCACGAATTGGCATAAAACTTCAGATTCAGTTAGTCTCTGACATAAATTAGTGCTGTTTAGCTTTTGGAGAAAATTGCCCAACAGGTGGCGCTACTATGCTGCATTTTTCACGATTTCCGCAATAATCGTATCTCAAGAACTAATGCATGAATTTTCATCAAACTTTAAATTCAATTAGTCCCTGATATTAATTGATCCTGTTAAGTTTTGGGTGTAAATTGCCCAGCAAGTGCCACTAGTAGGGAAAGAAGGACAGTTCAGCGCCAGCAGGCGGATTGCGGATTGAGGAGGAGGGAGTAATCCACCTTGTGGATGGAGGAGGAGGGTGGAATCCACCTGGGGGTGGAAAGGGAGACTTATCCTATAGTAGGAGGGGGCTTAATTTTTGAGGGGGCTTAATTTTTGAGAGGGGCTTATTTGTTTTTTCGAATCGACTTAGAGTAGAGATGGAAATATCATACTATAACATAGGTCTTTTCGAGAGGAAGTATGAAGACACTAAATTTTTCGATGGGCTTAATTTTTGAGGAGGGCTTAATTTTTGAGGGGGCTTAATATTTTTTTTCGAATTGATTTAGTATTAGAATGGAAATATCATACTATAACATAGTGAGTTAGATCTTTTCGAAAGGGAGTTTGAAGGGTCTAAATTTTTCAATGGGCTAATTTTTTAGAGGGGCTTATTTTTTACGGGGGGCTTACTTTTTTTTTCTTCGAATCGACATAGAGTAGAAATGGAAATATCATACTATAACATAGAGATGTAGGTATTTTCGAAAGGGAGTTTGAGGAGCCTAAATTTTTTAGAGGGGCTTATTTTTTTTAGGGGGGCTTAATTTTTAAGGGTGATTATTATTAATATTTTTTTTTTCTGAATTGTCTTAGAATTTGAATGAAGATAAAAATGTCTTATGTTTTCTGAAAAAATTTTTTGATGCTGCCCATCTGTATGCGGTAGTGCGAATTTATTATTGAAAATAGTATTTTATTTTTGAAAAGTTTTGAGGAAGGTTTGAACCTGCAAAATAGTCTCTTGGCTCGATGATATGTTGAAGACTTAACTAATCGAGCCAAGAAACTATGTCTATATGTTTAGATTTTAGATGTTTCAAAACAAAAAATTGTATTCCCCCTTCTGTATGCGCAAAGAGAGGTTGGTTTCTTAAGATAACTCATTAATACCTATTTCAACTGCTCACTCTGCGAATTCTTTTAATGTGTATGATTTTTATTTTTAGTTTAACTGATTTTATCGATTTTGTGAATGAGAGTTTGATTATTTTACCAAGCTAAGGTTTCGAACCTGCGAACTCCGATTCAAATTTAATTTTTTGTAACCGATAAGCTATCCACTATCCAGACCGCGTCCCGACAATTACTGAATTACTTTTGAACACTATATATTTTTAAAAATACCTACCTCTTCCTCTTTCTTATACTAGGGAAGTTAATACAATTTATGTTTAAATTGAAGAAATAATTAATTTTTTATATTTCTTTAATAAGCAAGTCATTTTTTTAGATCGATTAGAAGGCTACCAAACGATTTGAATTAAACATTGTTTTTACCAGTATTAATCCTCTTACCTAATTTTAAAATTATACTTTTTCTTGTGAACCATATCATATTCATTTAATCGTCTGAAATACACTTCCTAAACCCTCTTATCAGCGTTACTCACTATCTATCACAAACATCCGATAAGTCTAATCAGCTTTTTTCAACAGAAAATAGCTAATATGTAAATATTGATAACTATTGAAGAGATTATTTCACTTGTTTACAGATTTTAAATGAAAGTTTGAAATATTTGTCAGATTTTCTATTTATCAATTATTATAAATTGAATCAACTCATAGTTTGTTATTGCAATAGATAATTATTTGATGATTCTACACTAGTTCTAATGAATTTTAAAACTACTGCTTCACTTCAACTCATTCTTTTATACAGTTTAATAAATTTAGTTTGAATTAATCCATTGGTTTGTCATATATTTCACTGAAATAATAAAATTAATGTGTAAAACCTTAGAATGACGAATTCAAAAACGTAACGTGATGAATCATATACTTTTTAAACATTACATAAAAACCTTTGGATTGATTCACTTCCTCTGAACTTTCTACACATACTTTTTTATGCCACGTGTTTTTCTGAAATTTTTGCACCAATCATATTACATGATATCGTAATAATTTTTTAACATGCGCCCCCTATGATTATATATAAAATTGAATGAAACGAGACTTTTTCATTAGTGTTTGCTATTATATGAGTGTGTGAAGACGCTTTTATACTTAGGATAATATGGCTAATTTTCAAGATGGACATTCTACTATGTTAAGCGATGATGTATCACGTTTGAATAATCAATCTTTTTCATCAAGATTAAATGATCAAGACATGGGATTAACAGTACAACCTAAAGTAGAACCCGTTTCAGATAATGAAGCGGAATCCTCCTCATCAGAACTGAAGAAACAGAAGCCACCTTTTTTGTGTACTGTTTGCAGCAAATCTTTTTCACGAAAAGGCAATTTAAAACAACATTTGATGATTCATTCAGAAGAAAGACCATTTATATGTGACATCTGCCAAAAAGCATTCTCTAGAAAGGCTATTTTGAATCGTCATAAACTATCCCATTTAGAGATTCCTTCCCAACATAAATGTGATTCGTGCGGTGAAACGTTCCCAAGAAAGTATGACTTATTAAAACACATGAAGATCCACAAGTCCTCCAAAAAGGATAAATGTATTCAGCGTAGTGAAATATTCAATCACAAGTCCGATGTTTTATATCATTTGAAAACTTCACACAGAGTTAGATCCAAAATTGATAATTCATCCTCTTTAAAAGATATGTTTTTTGAGAAGGTTAAGCATTTTAAAAGACAAAATGCGTTAAACATATTTACTAAAACTGTAATCAACTCTAACGAGGAGAATGCTACAGACTTTAACACATTTTTTAATAGTATTCAATCGGACGTTTTAAACCAATTAAACTACCAGATTCAAGTTAAAAGATCGATGAAATGGTATGCAAGTGTTCAAGTTGTTGTATATCGCATAACACAGGAGGGTGACTTAGAGGCTGCCACTCCCTATTTCCTTTCAAAAACTGTACTTGAATGGACGAATCAAAACTTATCTGAGCATGTTGAGGATGCCTTTGCAAAAATTATCAAGTCCTATGAGAAGTCTACCAGACGTGGTTTTAATTGGACATTAGATAAAATATTGAATTTAGAACTATCTACTTTTAAAATATAACATGGTTTGAAATGTTTATACCTTTTTGAAATATGTGTACTCATGTTTTCACTATTGTAACTATTGAAAATGACGAATAAATAATGTGTAAATGAAAAAGCTTTTGTCTTTTTTATTTTTGTTAGAACAATTTGTGATTTTTAATAATTCATGAAGTCGTAACGACTTTACTTAATTTTTTTTTTCAATTTCTTATCAAATGAATAATGAGTTAACCAGTTTTTATTAATTTTGTATTGAAAGTCTGAAATTATACATTGAATCAGTTATTTTTCAATATTTCTAATTTATTATAATTATTTTTAAAGTTTAATATATCTCTTGTCGTTTGTATAAACAACTGTTATTGTTTATTAATAATAATATTATCATTTATTACCATACAATTCTTTAAAAAAGCGTAGAACCATTAACATATCATTCACCACTTTTTTAAAAACTGTTACCTTGTGTTGCCATTGAATTCTTCAAAACAAAAAAGAATAAAACTAAAATCATTATCATTAAATATCATACACCACTTATATAAAAATTGTTACCTTATGTTGCCATACAATTCTTCAAAAAAGAATAAAACTAAAACCATTAACATTAAATATCATACACTGCATATATAAAAATCGTTACCTTGTGTTGCCATACTATTCTTCAAAAAAGGATAAAACCATTGACATAATATATCATTCACCACTTAAATAAACTGTTTATATATATATATTTCTTTAGACTTAAACTAAAATTAATGACATTACTAATTCTTTCAAGTGTTTATCTGTAACCGACACTGATTTTTAACGTATATTAAGAGATGTGCTGTTTCTAAACATTCAGTTTCCAACTGATTTTTGTTCTAACTTCATCTAATGTTACCTTTATTTTTTGAAAATGGGTTCTGTAGTAAATATGTTAAAAAGATCTTCCGACAAAGTGACTTCTTCTTCAAAGTATCAACGTTTAGAAGAACCTAATGATCCCACTTCCGCGAGTGAATTTAATATACCAAGATTGGAAATTCCTAATTTATTAAACACTGACTATGGGACAATATCACGTGATTTATCCACTACTGATTACTCACCGAATGTGAAATCTGAAATCGATATGAATATTTTTATCCCTAACTTTGGTGATGATACTACATCTTTCGAGAATTCATGTCAAGAGTCAATTTCTGTCGAGGACTATTTGAATATATTTTTCAAAGACATGAATTTTGAATCCGCTTTAACCTCGACCCCAGCTAGTAACATAATTTCCCAAGACGAATCCTTTCAAGAACCTACTATTGTCCAAGAGGTTTCTGACTCACAACCAAGCAACCTTTCTAAAGCAAGTGATGAATTACAAAGCGCCACTCCACCTACGAATGTCATTCCACAGTGTAAAACAACCAAATCCAGTCATCCTATTGTATTTCGAGAAGAACTCAGTGACTGTATCTTTTTAATTTTAAAATTGCATAATAGACAATTTCATATTCATATTCGAGAGTTTAAGCGCAGTGGGCTTACTAGTGAAGAAATTCTAACGAAAAATGGAATTATTATGGATGTTAACAGCTGGTTCGAATTTTGCAAGAAAATATTTTCATTTAATTTGAGATATAAAAGTTCCTCATTTGTTTCTAATAACATGATATTAGTGTTAAATTTTAATAATTCTATCGTGCGAATTAAAAATTTAAAGAATTATTCTCACATTGACTTAAACGAGTATCAATTGGTGAAATTAAAAGAAAAAATATATGATTTGAATAAGGAACTTCTTCAGCATATATATGTAAACCCTATACCAAGCTTAATTAGGCAGAAATGTATCATTGGTCATATATCTACAGAAAATGAACTCATGTTGCAGTCTAAACTTATAACGTGTATTGAGAATAATGTATTGACTATACTAAACCGCATTTTTGAATGTGATGGATGTATTTTTAATCAGAAATCTGAAAGCCCCCATTCCTGTTATATATTAAATAATCGACAAAAATTTGAAAAACTAGGAGAGATGTTATTAACACTTATAGATTTAGATTTTGTTATTTCCTCATTTTTAAACGGAGTGGATTGTGTTAGTGAAAACTTTTTATCAAACATTCATGTAGAAACAATTCAAAACGAATTGTTTAAAATAATAAAATAAAATGTATTGCTATCCTTTTTTATTACGTGTGTGTTTATTTTTTCCAAAGTGTATGTTTATTTTATTATGTCTTTTAGAACTTTTAATAGGGTGTTAGACTTAAATTTGCATATGTATAACTAAAAGAAATCAACAATTCTTTAGCAATTAAAAAAAAAACACAAGTTTAAAATATTAAACTAATAATCTTATTACTATAATTTCTACTTTCTACAACAAAAATATATATATATATATATATATATATAAAACTTAATTATATAAAAAAAGTTTTCAATAATAATAATCAGTTTACAAAATTAAAAAAAGTTTTCAATAATAATAATCAGTTTACAAAATTTAAAAAAAATTAAACTCAATTAAAAAATATTTGAAAAGTTAAAAAAAAAGTTTTAAAAATTAAAAAATCTTTATAAAAATAAAAATAAACTAATTAAAAAAATATTAAAAAGTTTACAAAATTAAAAAGTTAAAAAAAACTTTAAAAAAAAACTCGGAAAAAAATTACGTTATCAAAATTTGAAAAAAAATTAAAAAAATTAATAAATTAAGTTTTTAAAAGTGAGTTTACCTATCTGTATATGTATACATGTATGTGACTTTCATTATGTTTTAGTTTAATAATTTATATCTTTTTTTTATCCTGCAAAAGTGTTAAATTAATATACACGTAATAAAAAATATTTCTAAGTAAAATTAAAAAACAAAAAATAACTTATCAAAATATAAAAAAATAAATAAAAAATGTATTCAAAATAAAAAAAAAATATATAAATAAAAATAAAAGTTTTCAAAATTAAAAAAAAAACCTTTGTAAATAAAAAAAAAGTTAAAAAAAAATATAAGTAAAAAAAAAGTTTAAAAAAAATTGTAACTAAAAAATAACTTATCAAAATATAAAAATAAAACAAAAAGTTTTCAAAATTAAAAAAAAAAAAGTTTGTAAATAAAAAAAAAGTTTTCAAAATTAGAAAAAAAGTAAATAAAAAAAAGTTTTCAAAATTACAAAAAAAAAAAAAAAAAAAAAACTTTGTAAATTAAAAAAAAAAATGTATTAAAAAGTTTATAAAATTAAACAGTTTAAAAAAAAAAACTGAAAAAAGTTTTCAAAATTAAGTTATTAAAATTTTTAAAAAAATAAAAAACTTAATAAATTATGTTATCAAAAGTCAGTTTACCTATCTGTATATGTATGTGACTTTCATAATTAAAAAGTTATCAAAAAGTTCAATTAGATGGCAAATGCAAGTATACAATCATTCATATATCAATCAGTCATAGCAATTAATCAATCAATCATATCAATTAATCAATAAGTCAAACCAATCAATCATATTAATCAACCAAACAATAATATCAATCATACCAATTACGTACGCCATGAATTAAACATTAATAGTGTTATTACACGTAAAAATTTCAAGCGACAAAAATCACCTGCGACTCGTACGTATTATCAACCTGAAACTTATGTATTATCCAAGCATTTCATTGGCCGTTCGGGAAAAGGCTTTTCCATCGTCAGATTTCCAAGAAATCTGGCGAAACATTTTAAATGAAATTTCATTCTTAAACTTCTAAACATCCCACATTATTACTTTTTACACCGTCGTATAGAGAAAAAAAATGTACTTTTAAATGCAATTTGTTTGAAAGCTGTATCTCAATTTGTTTCTGAGTTATTAATTTTTTTTTGTAGTTTTTATTACTTTTTTGTCATAGTGGCAACAGAAGGTATCCATCTCTGTTGAAAGTAAAGGGAAATACAGATTACAGTATAGACCAATCAGAAAACGAATAAAATGCAGATTAAACCAATAAAAACCTTCAGATATGCTTTTGATTTTCCATCCTGACGAGAACAATAAACATTTTTCCAAAAATAAAAAAAATTAGCATCACACATAGATTATGAAGCATTTTCCAATATTATAATAAAACTGATAAAAATATTTGACCTTGTGGTATATTGAAATAAATATTGCTGACACTTGTTTTCTTGTAAAAGGACATAATTTACTTAAAACGCATTCGACAGTCGTGAAACTCTGATGAAGATTTCTATCAGAAAATGCATCAAAACAGCATAATACAAAAAGGATAGCACAAAAATAGCAGAAATTGAAGTTTAAGAATTAACTCATGTTCATGATCTAAAGTTGCAAGCAATTAGATACTAAAAACACTAACTGTAGGAACAGCTCGAGATCCCGAGATATTACTAAGTCTCTACTCTCTAATCTCACGGGAATACCACCTCACTGAATATCAAGCATTCCTATTTACATCCTTGTTTTGGTGATAAATGCTTGTAACTTCTTCAAAGTTAATCTCAATAAATAGGTTATTGTGAGTGGTAAATGACTGATTTCTGATTTTTTTTTTTTTTTATTCGTGTTTTATGCTATGCTTTGATATCAAAGTCACAAATTTCACCGCGCTATTCATCAATGTCGTCTTCTATAATTAATACCAAATGACTATAAAATTATTTTTGTAAATAACAATAATGCGCACGTGGAGAAGATTTATTCTTGAAATTTTGTATCAGTGATAAAATTTAGCTCAGTTTAAAAACATGCAACATCTTTTCAAAACCTTTCATACAATAAATGCCCATGGATAACAATTGCCGATGAAATGCATCAGCACACTATGCATTTTCAGATTGAAACCAGAAAAAATAAATTAGAATTATTTGAGATATCCTGTACTGAAAATAACTTTATATGTATTATGTTGAAAAGTATTATAAAGATATGCTAAAAGGTAGTGTATTATTTCAGATAGTTAATAAATAAAACAATAAAATATGTAGAAAAAACGATATTATAGTACAGAAAAGAATTTTAGTATGTTAAGTAGCTTCTATTATTTGAGATATTTACATATAGCTTCTTGATAAACCTCCTAACTTTCAATTTTCTTTGTCTTTACTCAAACATTATCTGATGTGTGCTTCTTTATTTACATACCTTCACTCTAAAAGTAGGAACCCATTCTTTAAGAGATATGCCAGTTAGACTAATCGTCATTATGTTTGATACATTAGAAATAGTTAGCTTACTTATCTTCTCTGACCATATGATGTTTATCTTTGAAAACCCCTTTCCATTTCTGCTGAACTTTCAGTAATTGTTCTGGCAATATTTTCAGACTTGTGAATACTTTCAAAAACTCTATAGTTTTAGAATTTTTTTTTAAAAATAATGGTAAAAAAAATCTCGATAATCGTTAATATTAATGTAAGTGCCATTAAATATAAACAATATAGCTCTTCGCAGCTGTTTTCCATAGAAGAATTATTTCCCCAATATTCCAGTAATATGACGAGGAAAAAAATATAGTTCATTACTACATTCAAATTGACTACAACTTGGTTTTAAATGTTCAGAATTCAGTAGTATATAATTTTTTTTTAATTCGGTACGTTGTTAAAAAACATGTCCCCGAGCTTATTAAAAAATTTATGATCTATTGCAAATTTGACATTTTTTCAATTTTCTGAAGTAATAAAAACTCACCGTTTTCCTTTTGTGCGGGCTTTTTTCTTCGGAAGCCTTTCAAACATTTTAATAAATTTTATCACAAGTTTTCATTCTTTATGATGCTTATACTTCTTCGCAGTGCTTTTGCAAGACAAACAATTTCATTTAAAACATACAAACATCAAGGAAATATCAGCTTTAAAATATGTAGGGAATCAATTCTTATCGCTGACCAAGAGCTAATTCCTAAATTGTTAAATTTAAATTACGTCTAATTTAAAAAATATTTCAACTGTTGGAAATTCGGAATATTCAAATGTTCATCTTCAGGAAAATCGTTTTTACTTTAGAAAAAAGTTACAAAATTTAAATTTGTATGCAGTGTACAAATTTTTGCACGATTTTTCGAGTTATGATATTTGCTAGATCATGGAAAATATTTTTCTAAATGCAACTTATAGGAAAGGTATCTTATAAAAACTTAAAATTTGTTACATTTACGAAAATAACTACTTTGATATAAATGACTTCTAAGATATGAAGAACAAAAAAAAAAAAAAAAAAATGCAGTTATACCACTAAATCTAAAAATTTAGCTATTGATCAGTGATAACAGGGAACATACCGTATATTTTCAAAAGAAGCAGCCAAAACAATGTACCTTTTATTCGAATGTAAGAAGTTATTGTAGTATTGAATAAGCACTATATAAATAGAGTTAGCTTAGGCTGCCGGTTTGGATCCCAAAATTCTTCAAAACTTCATTTTTTAAAAGTTAAATTTTAAATGTTCAAATGCTCCTTACAAGACTGATGAAGAAAAAAAAATATTTTTTGCAAATGAAACATTATTTTATTAAATGAAACAAATCAAAACATGTCATAGCTTTACGTTTAGAAAACGCTGTTGTGCAGATAAACATTTAAAGAAAATAATTAATGTAAATATAAGTTTCATTTAACAGCCAGTTTTTCCGAACTCAATACAAATTAAGTTACAAATTAAGAAAGTAGTTAAAATAGTGTTGAATAAGCGGTATATAACTAGAGTTAACCTAGGCTGCCGATTTGAATCTCTTAATTCTTCATATCCTCATTTTTTAAAAGTTAAATTTCCTCCTTACAGAACTGATGGAGAAAAATATATTTTGCAAATGAAACATTATTTTATTAAATGAAACAAATCAGAACATGTCGCAGTTTTATGTTTTGAAAACGCTGTAGTGCAGATAAACATTTAAAGAAATTAAATTAATGTAAATGCAATTTTCATTTAACAACCGGTTCGCCGAACTTAATACAAATTAAGTTACAATTTAAGTATACAAATTAAACTAGTCGGATGTATCAATCCCAAAACTTTCTTCCATCTCATACATGTTAATACTTGAAAATTCGCTATCACACTGCCAAAATTAAACGGCAATCTATGCCCATCATGAGGATTCTAAAGATATGAAATTCCGTGCATTAGTTCTTGAGATATGGCTATCTCTGAAATCGTGTAAATCCAGCAAAATTCAGCCTAGCAGTGCCATTTATTGGGTGCTTTACACCAAAACCATCAAGCAACCACTTATGTCAAAGTCTAACTGAATCTGAAGTTTGGAGAAAATCCGTTCATTAGTTTTTGAGATAGAGTTATTGCGAAAATCATGAAAATTCCAGCATAGCAGCGCCACCTATTGTACGATTAACACCAAAACCTAATCAGCAACAACTTAAGTTAACATCTAACTAAATCTGAAGTTAGATGAAAATTCGTGCATTAGTTTTAGAGATAGAGCTATTGCGAGATTCATGCAAAATGCAGCACAGCAGCGCCACCTGTTGAACGATTTACACCAACACGTAATCAGCATCAAGTCATATCAAGGACTAACTGAATCTGAAGTTTGATGAAAATCCATGCATTAGGTCTTGCGATAGAGCCATTGCGGAAATTGTAAAAAATCCAGTATAGCAGCGCCACCTGTTGAGCGATTTGCACCAACACGTAATCAGCATCAAGTCATATCAAGGACTAACTGAATCTGAAGTTTCATGAAAATCCATGCATTAGTTATTGAGATAGAGCCATTGCGGAAATCGTAAAAAATGCAGCATAGCAGCGCCACCTGCTCAGCGATTTGCACCAAAAACTAATCAGCATCAATTTGTATCAGGGACTAACTGGATATAAATTTTTATTAAATTCCGTGCATTAGTTCTTGAGATAGAGCGCCCACAAAATTTGTGTCACACACAGACAGACAGACATTTTGTAAAAACATCTTTTTCGGGTTCTCTGACCCCTAAAACGTATAAATCCGTCGAAAACCGGAATTGGAAAATTTTCATGAATCCAATACTTTCTTCTTGTAAAGATAGAAGAAAGCAAAAAGTAATGTTGAATAAATGCAATATAACTAGAGTTAGCCTAGACTGACGATTTGAATCACAAAATTCTTCAATTCCTCAAAATTTCATTGTTTAAATGTTAAATTTGCTCCTTACTGGGCTGATGAAGAAAAATATATTTTGAAAATGAAACATTATTTTATTAAATGAAACAAATCAGAACATGTCACAGTTTCATGTTTAGAAAACGCTGTTGTGCAGATAAACATTGAAAGAAAGTAAATTAATATAAATGCAAGTTTCTTTTAACAACCGGTTCGCCGAACTCAATACAAATTAACAACCGGTTCTACCAAACCGGCTGAATCTCACCACTGCCTAAATCACCATCTACCTCATCCTAAAAAAGCTGGGTCGAACGCTCAAACGGTAATCATCATTAATCTGATTGGATCTGATCCTGGCTGAAGCCCAATCAGACTACATTAATGATGAATACCACTTGAGCGTTCGAGGTTGAGGTAGATGGTGAATACGAGTATCAGATGTCTGCAACCAAAATTCCCAACCCAAAGAGCATAAAAGCGACAACTGCCGCGCTGTATACACCCAAGCCTAATAAGGATCTATTTATGTGAAAGTGTTACAGAATATGAAGTTTGATTAAATTCCGTGCATTAGTTTTTGTGATACGGCTATCGCGAAAATAGTGAAAAATTCAGAATAGCGGCGCTACCTGTAATATGATTTACACGAACACCTAAGATATTTATTTCAAGGTCTAACAGAAGATGAAGTTTGATGAAATTCTATGCAGTAACTCTTGAGATAAGACTACCGCTGAAAATTGCAGCATAGCAGCGCCACCTGTTCGGCGATTTACACGAAAACCTAATCAGCCATAACTTATGACAGTGTCTAACTAAATCTGAGGTTTGATGAAAATCCGTGCTTTAGTTCTGGAGAAAGAGCTATTGTAAAAATCGTGAAAAAAGCAACATAGTAGCAGCATCTGTTGTGCGATTTATACCAAAAACTAATCAGGACGAATTTACATCAAGGTGCGCCACCTATTGGCGATTGACATCAAAATCTAATCAGTAACAACTTATGCCAACATCTATCAGAATCTGAAGTTTTATAAAAATCCGTGCATTATTTCTTGAGATAGAGCTATTGCAGAAATTGTGAAAAACGCAACACAGGTGGGCGATTTATACAAAAACTAATCAGCACCAATTTAAAAGGTATAATTGAATAGAAAGTTTGACGAAAATCCGTGCATTAGTTCTTGAGATAGAGATACTGCGGAAATTGCAAAAAATGCAGCATATCAGCGCCACCTGCCGAGTGATCTACACTAAAAACAAATCAGCACCAACTTATATTAAGGTATAACTAAATCTAACGTTTTATTAAATTCCGTGCATTAGTACTTGAGATAGAGCGTCCACAAAATTTGTGTCAAATACAGACATTTTTTAAAAAAAGTCAAATCGCATTCAGGACCTTCTAAAACGTATAAATCCGGTCGAAAACCGAGTGTCGAATTTTTTCACGAATGCGATACTTTCTTCTTATAAAGATAGAAGAAAGTGAAAAACATTTATTTAAACCTTTGAATTAAAATACTGCGGTCTTAAAGTTTTGAACCTGTTTGAAGTTTTCCCTCACGCTTTTAGGGGGTCCCTAAAATCCCACAAAATAACATTTTATTTTTGAAGCAAAATTTAGAGACCTCGAAATTTCTTCCAATTGGGCACCTTTAAAACTAATGGTGGCCATTGAAAGAATGGGCTGATCTGATTTGGTTGCAAGAAATAGCCTATTTCTCACAAATTTTTTTTTAACCGAACATTTATTCATCCGAACAGCCTATTTCTCTCTCTCTTTTTTTTTTTTTTTTTTTTATTGATGATGAGATTGTGGATGCGATAAGATGAAAAAGAAATTGAAGAAATGAAAACGAATGCTCTGAAAATGACCCAGGTCCTTTGAATGTCTGGAAACAGTTATAAAATGGCTCGAACGGCAGAAGAACTCTGATCCTGTTCAACTAATGTATTTAAGAAGAATTAGAGATATGGCAGCATTGGAAAGAACGTCTTCTTTAAAACAAGCAACAATCGAAAGCTTTTTTGCTTAAATTATAATCTCTGGAGTTCAGAAAAGGATAAAAAGAGAAAAAGAAAATTTTAAATGATAAAGTGAACAAAACAAAACACAGTTTTTAAACACGCTAGCACTAAGTGGTGCTGCCAGTCCAAAGGCTGGATAAAGTGTGAAGTTTTAGTATAGTCAGGAACATCTCTTAAATTGTCTGTCCATTTATCCGAACTAGGGTCGGTCCCTTCGGAGGTGTTCGGATAATCGGCGCTCTACTGTATTGTCATTCCAGGAAGAAAAATAATAATTCCCAATCCCTAATTTTTCAAAATCTGACCAGAATCTTTCATAAGAAATTAATTAGAATATAACAGAAATTAAAATATTAAAAAATGCATTAAAAGTAATTTTTAAAGTTAACAAACTTCATTATTCGGCTTAAATGTCTGTATGACTTTGCTGAGTCCCTCCCAACCAAATGAGGGTTATGTGGGCAACAGTCAATACCTGGCAAAAATAAGCGCTTTTATTTAAAAAACTAGTTGGAAGTGCCAATTCTAAAACTTTCTTCTATCGCATACATCTGAATATTTAAAAAAGTAGTTACAAATGTTAATACTTCAATATTATTAGTTCAGCTCTATACCAATTTTGATTTTCATCTTAAATTTATGCTTCAGTCAATTAATTTGAGTAAAAACGAATTAATCTCCATCACGGTATTTATTAAAATCGATAATTTTTCGTTATTCTGTTGTAAATCAGCTGTTTGCGAATAGTCGGCTTAGCAGGACACGAGTTCCCGTCGCTACACGAGCCGCCGATGAACAATAGGAATACGAAAAATCGAGAAAATTATACAAAAGTCGTTATCACAGCGCCTCTTTTCCGCGGAATATGTGCAAATTTAAGGAGAACCTGTTGACCATAGCCAAAAACATACATAAAAAATTTGGTTCAATTCTATGCATAACTTCATATACTTTTCGATGGTACAATAAAGAAAATGGCTCAAAAATCGCTATTACAGCGACGTCTTCGGCGGAATATTTTTAAATTCAAGAAGAAACTGCGGGCCATAGCCAAAAACATACACAACAAATTTGATTAATTCTATGCATAGCTTTATACACTTTTCGATAGCACAATAATGAAAATGGCACAAAAATCGCTATTATAGCGCTCTCCCTTTTCCATCAGAATAATTTCTAATTCAAGGAGGACCTGCTTGCTATAGCCAAAGCATTAGACAAAAAATTTGGTTCAATTCTATGCATAACTTCATACACTTTTTCATGGTACAATAATGAAAATGGCACAGACGCACAGTGGAGTATTTGACCCGAAATCCTGGTCAAAAATATTTTTCGATGTAAATATAGTCCGATTGGCTTGAAATTCTTACATGTTATTGGGTATCACTATGGCATGTTTGGTATTGTAAATGAAGTCTATAGCCCTTACGGTTCATTTACAGAGACACCCAAAAGAATTCCCTTACATTATGGTCTATGGGGAAAAATCGTTTGCTCTGTATTTTAATGATATCACCCTTTTAAACGTGCTGAAATTTATGAACATCACTAAGGTGTACTAAGGCACTTATTGTAGAATAGGGTGTGCATAGAATATATCGTTCATTTACAGGGACACACAAAAGAATATGGCTGAAGAATAAATTTAACTATTGAAGTCTATGACGAATAATTGCTGGAAGTGCGTTTGTAGTTGTGATAGGCGTTTTAAAATAGAACAATTTTTTTTAATATTACTTGGTGTGGATACATTCTATAGATCATATAAAGGGCTCACTCTCTTCTTGGCTTTTACCGGGACTACCATCAGACCTTACTGGAAGAAAAAGTTGTAGGGTCTCGCTACTGTGTGGCTTGCTCTTTTTAGTTGATAAACGGAGTTATTAGAAAATATGCAGTTGCTTATTTTCATGTACATTATAAAAGGAAAATTTTAATTAAATTTTTTTGGTGCCGTTTGTCAGTTTTAGAATTAAAATTAGGTGTTTTTTTTTAAGGACACCGCCCTCGAAAGGGTTAATTCCCTCCTTTCTCTCCTTATGTTACACACATGAGCCCCAAGAACTAATTAGGGAACCTTTTTCAATAAATAAGTATATACAACTTAAAGGCAATCGGATATTTCTATCAAAAGATATAGAGTTGCATGCGTATGTACGTACCTACATACGTACATACATACAGACAGAATATGTAGGTGCAAAAGCTCTCCGGTAATATCCTGTGAGATAAAAACCTGCAATACGACAGTAAATATATAGTTCTTATCTCTTCAATTCGGTGGCCGCAAAACAGAGCATTTAAATAGTCATCCGAAAAAATTTTTTATAAAAAAAAATGGCAACAATATGCGGAAGATTTTTTTGCAGAAATTGACACTCAAGACTATAACTAATACGATTATAATTCAAACATGGCTGGGCAAAGCGCGGCACATATTTAAAAAAGCTTTCGATATGTATAAATTAGAGCCAAAAACGCTTTAAAATAACCCTTTTACACATTTAATGTTTTTTTTTATTACATTAAAAACGAAACTATTTAAATTAACACATAGTTTAACACTAAGCTCTGACCTTTGTTAAACACGTAAGCCCTGTTTAGTTTCAATTCAACAATTCATTGAGCCACAAAAAAATTATATTTAAGCATAAAAACAAAGCCAAAAAACAACAAAAAACACGTCTTCTCAGAAAGAAATTTCCTCTTCTGCTGAGGCCAGGAGTCCCCGGATATAACTCAGGTTTCTAAAATAGACATCGTTCGATGCACCAATTAGCTATTAAAAAATATGATTTTTACAATTGTTGACGAAATTTTAATTTTTGCATTTTTGGTCAGGTTTTTGAGTCAAATACTCCACTGTGAGACGTCGCTATTATACATAGACGCCAACATTGTAAAGACTGTATCAGGAGTAAGCCAGTTAAATTTCAGGAGTTTTGGACACTCTTCAGTAGTAGAGAAGAAATGAGCGTCCGACCCCAGGAGGAGGAGCGAGGAGCCGGTGGTGGTGGTGACGCTCCTCCTCCCGAGACTGTCTTGTAAGAGGAGGTGTAAATGTGGAGGAGGGAGGGCGCCTCCTCTCGAGAATGTCTTATAAGAGGAGGGGTAAAATGGGGGGTAAAAATTTTTTGAGAATGGGGGGAGGGCGATCAGAATATTTTATGTTATAAGAGAGGGGTTAATTGGAGAGGGGGAGGAATTTTTGAAGGGGAATTTTTCGAGATTGAATTTATTTTTACTCAGCTGTAGTACGAGGTTCGAATGAATAATTAATGAATTAAAAAGATAATTAAATTAATGAATGAGAAAAATTAATTTAGAAATTTTAATGAGGGGACTTAGAATTTTTGAGTTTGAAATTTATTTTTAGCGGAATTTTTGGTGTGTTATTATACGAGGGGGTATTTTTTTACTGTCGGTTAACTAATTAGTAATTAAAAATAGCAATTAAAAATTTAATGAGGAAATATTTAATGAGGGGACTTAGACTTTTTCGAGCAATTTTATTAGTGTAGTACAGTACGAAGTTCGAATGAATAATTAATTAATTAAAAAGGTAATTAAAAATAATTAATGAGAAAAATTAATTTACAAATTTTAATGAGGGGACTTAGACTTTTTCGAGCAATTTTAGTAATTTTTAATTAGTAATTTTAGTAATTTCGAGCAATTATTAGTGTAGTATAATACGAGGTTCGAATGAATTATTAAAAATGGAAATTAATTTAAAATATTAATTTATTAAAAAGTAATTAAAAATAGTTAATGAGAAAAATTAATTTAGACATTTTAATGAAGGGACTTAGAATTTTTGAGCTTGAACTTTATTTTTAGTGGACTATAATATGCAGTTGAATTTTAAGAATAATTAAAAATATTAATTCATAAAAAATAGTAATTAAAAATGATAATTAAAAAATACGAACAAGAAAATAACTGAATGAAGAAAATTTTCGAGAGTTTCATTTAATTTTGTTAATGAATTGAGTGTTTTGAGATAGTTTTATTTGAAAAAAACAGTGGAAATTTTTAAGTCTTTTTAGGAATGCGAATATTTTTGAATAAAATTTGGGGAAGGATTTTATTCTTTTCAGTGACATGTTTTTTAAAGATATTTGGGTCTTTACTAGGGAACCTAACCCGTATTTACGCATGGAAATCTATGGTTCGAAGAAAACCACGAAAACTCCGAACGATTAGGCCGACGGGCACGATTCGGTTCGAACCCAGCACTTCCTGTATACCAGCTTCGAGAGCAGAACCTCTCGGCCACTGGTGGGGTAATAATTTAATGAAGAAACTTTAGAAAATTTTCGAGGGTTTTATTTGATTTTGTTAATGAATTGAGTGTTATGAAATAGTTTTATTTGAAATAGAAATTTTTTGATAAAAAAAAACAGTGGAAATTTTTAAATCTTTGTAGGAATGTGAATGTTTTTTTTAATAAAATTTGGGAAAGGATTTTATTCTTTTAAATGACATGTTTTTTAAAGATATTATTTCGAATTGCAGTCATGTTTTCACAAATATTTCTCGGTTTTATATATATATATATATATATATATATACATATAAATGAATTGAAAGTTTTGTATTAGTCGCTTAGTAATTTCAGACTATCATTAGTTAGGTAAATGAAGTTATACTTTTGTGCCGTGCTTTCTGACTAAACTTTACTTATTGAATGAAAAAAATATATGTAACTAGGAAATTTGATGAATATTTGAAGAAAAAAATTAAATTTTTAGTGATCTTTTAATTTAGTCAATGTACGAAGCAAAAATAAAACTGAAATTATACTGAACAAATATTTCAAATCACACCACAAGTATTGAGAGACTTAATACCATTTCATAATTTTTTAAAAAAGGGATATATATTAGCTGATTTCGTTTTATATAACATCAAATTTTACTGTATGCGTGTATTCCCCATATGGAAAAACCCTTTGGTAGATAAGCGGCTCAACAGTTCGCATGATAAGTACACGACTCACTTTACTTGAGGGTTTCTTTGCTAACGCAGTGAGAAATAGGGATTAGATAATTCTTAGTAGTTAAATATTAATTAAAAGAATGTGCTCATATTTGCTCATTTAGGAACCTTTTAGAAATATTTTGCTAAGAATTTAGAACATATGAAAATATCCAGAATGTCATTAAAAATGTAGGATATTCACACATGTTAATGAAGTACAATTTAATATAAAAAAAATTGTAATTCCCATTTAACTTTTAATCTAGTAAATTTGTGAAGCCACACAAACTTCGAAATTTTTCTTAATAAAAATAAATATTATTTTGAGATAATTTTTTATAAATATTGATACACGAAAGAAATGATTGTGCTTCTAGAGCATGTAACTTTAATCATCAAAATTTAAATAAATATTTAAAACTTTCAAATGAAAATGATAAGCCTTTCGTTTAATATTTTTCAGTTTAATTAATGCGTAATTAAATTTTTCGAAGGATTTTCATAATTAAAACAAATAGAAGAGGAATTCTTTTCAAATTTATTAAGAAACAGGAAAGTTATTATTAACCAATACTTCAAATCACTGCAAACTTTTTTACATGATGAGTCATCACTGAGAACTTAATATTTTTTACACACATAAGTATCATTCTGATCTTACATGTAATCAAGCGGAAGGTTTTTATTTATATGTTATTAATATCGAGGTATATGAATAGTAATGCTAGTTACACTCTTTGAAATTTATATATACATTTCTATACATGTCTTAAAAACCTGACATAGTCATTCTGTACAGTGTTTGTGAGATATAGATTTAGTTTACATTTATGTTATGTAATAGAGATCACGTGATTTTTCCCACCAATCGCAGTTCCTTCTTTATCATTATTCTGAGATAGTATTGTAAGTATCATTTTTTTTTTTAGGAAATGTATAGTGTTAGAGAAGTGAATGACCAGAATTTGAAATATTTCGTCAAAATAATTTACATATTAACTCACTTATACAATTTTTATATATTAACTAACTTGCATCACTTACTACGACCAGGATTTTTGAATATACTAGGATCTGACTGAAGTTTTCAAGACATATTTATCTCACATATTTAAATTTAGATATTTAAACTACTTTTTTAATTCTTGATTAAATTTCAGAAATGCATATGCTTCAACAACAAATATTTTCTAAATGTATAAGAGAAATAAGTATTCACATAAAAATTAAACTTACCTTTTCCGAACACATCTACTTCAAACACTCTCTTGAAAAATGGAGAAGACAAGTTCTTATCTGATTCAAATGACTAACAAGCGGTGAGTTATTCATGGGTTTTTCTCACGTAGATAACCTCACTGATTAGAAGTACATTAAATTTTCGACTATATATTTGTATTATAATTAAAGTTAGGATTGCAATTAACACATATCCTTTAATTGATTTTTATAATAATTAAAATAATAATTCAATTAAGTTAGGATTGCAATTAACACATATCCTTTAATTGATTTTTATAATAATTAAAATAATAATTCAATTAATCTTTAAAAAATAAATTAGTTTTAGTTTTATTCATTCTTAACAAGATATACAAAAATTAACAAAGTCATTTTAAATATAAGTGAACTATTTTTCCCTTTTGCTATACTCGAAATGCGCGAAATAAAATAGAACCTTTCACTACTCTTACCTGGAGAGGACTGAGTGATAACATACCCGCTTATCTACTTAAGCAAGATCACGTGATATCCACGAGCATGCGCTGTGATGACTAGTGACGTGATCGATCGCTGATAAGATTTCCTGATAAGAACTTGTA
This sequence comes from Maratus speciosus, assembly GCA_963932465.1. Classification (NCBI taxonomy): domain Eukaryota; kingdom Metazoa; phylum Arthropoda; class Arachnida; order Araneae; family Salticidae; genus Maratus; species Maratus speciosus. Next base: position 25,403,486 of record OZ010790.1, on the reverse strand, counting down.
TTCATTTCTTCCTCAGCTAGTGTGCGAGTTGGTCGTGTCTAGGTAAGTAGCATTTAAAGTTATTTTTATAATGTGTTTTAATGAGTTTCTTAATATGTAGTGTAGGTAAAAAGGAATACACAGTTTTTTACAATTTCAATTCATTTTTATTAATATAAACTCGACCAAGTAGGATTTAGTAATACATTGTTAGTAGATCTCTTCTTGGGTTTTACAAAGTTTCTTCTGGGTGATACAACTTTCGTTATTTTCTTCATGGATTCATGTGATAAATATTTATTTTTTATAATACTTGAAGGTACTCCAATTTCATGAAGCGCATGAAGAAATTCTGTCGTTTTTTTTCCAGGTTTTTTATTCACGTTAAAAATGAGATGAAATAGTTCCGCTAAATTCGAATCTTGTAAGAAGTTTCCATTATAAGTGACTCTTCCAGTTCGATCCCAGGCCATCTTGCTTGATTTCGATTTCAGTAACCTGAGTAAAGATTCAGCTTGATTCCTCATACGTGCTGGTGTTGAGGCTATCACAAACGTGTCGTAATCATCTTCTTGGTCCATTTCTGAGAGTTCTTCTGACAGTGCAGGTTCGGTCTTGGTAGATTCCGTTGGGACAGGTTCGTTTTAACAGGCTCTGTTTTGTCAGGTTCCGTCTTGAGAGGTTTGGACTTTCTTTTCTCGCCGTCATCATCAAAAGGCCTTGATCTCCAAGGGATATTAAATTCTTGCAAATTCATTTTCCTTTTTAAAAGTTCATAGTACTGTTGAACTTTCTCATGATCGGGAAGTGAACTATTGAGTACATTGGACATTGCCACATCAAATTCAGTCATTTGCTTTTTCGTGGGCACATGCCTAGTCAACTCTTCTTCCGGTATTAGAGCATATTTAGTAGCGAGCTCCATTGATAAGACCCGTTAACACACTCAGGGCCGCAGGAATTAAAATATTTAAAAATCCTCCGTGTTGCACAATCAGTTTCTTTTTTGAAAATAGAGTTCCTTTTTTCGTGCCGATTTTTCGAAGAGGATTTTTATACTTCTTTTGATTTGGTGAGAGAGGTACGTTTCCTTTGAGTACGTTGTGGGTACACTCACAAATGGCTTTCACCGAACGAGAAGGTAATTTTTTCAAAAGTTGCTTGCGTAAGGTTTTAGGACATGTCTTAATGAGCTCTAAATCACGCAGTTGTTTCTCGGTCAACGTCATGATCGCAACTGAATTAAGAAGAAAATGTCTTTCTTTTTAAACCTTTTTTCAAAGTGTACACGTATTGTCTTTGTCCTGGTAACACCAGTGTTCTTAACCGCAGTTCTTCTGGGGTTTCATTTCTTAGATCGACTAATAAATAAGAAAACGGTTTTCTAGTGGCGTCAGTAAACACTTCTTGGAAAAATTTAGTGTTTGTTGGGTATAATTGTCTACCTAAATGACTGATTTGACTCATGTCACGACGATTTTTAAACAGGATCAAATATTGACTGTTTAGGGAAACACCTCTCATTTCTTTCCCTTTATGAAAGAGATTTTGTGTAATAAATATCACACTAACGTTTAAATGGTGACTTGCCTTTGTAAAGAGATAAGTCATACGCTTGTCTGATCCACATTCCACCATGAGATCGTCTAAGATCATTAAAGAACTTGTTCCTATATACTCGGTGTAATTCGAAGGAAAGCCTTCCACAAAGGTAACATTCGGTATTTCATTGTACAATTTTTGGTAGATACCGTAAAACCAAATCACTTTATCAGGAGGAGGGTCAAACATAACGTTTCTTTGCCTTAGCAAATCACGTAGAAACCAACTTTTGCCCACTCTTGTGGGACCTGCAAGGAGCATCGTACAGGGGTGTTGAAAGCGTGGAAACTCCATCGTTAATAAATGTACACAAGTAAAACACACACTTTAAATAATCACAGACGCATGGTTCACAGTTAAATTCATATTTATTAATAAAAATGTGCACGAATGCCAAATCGTTTGGCTACAAAATTATAGACTCGTCGATCGTTCGACAACTCTTCAGTGACAAAATGAGATAAAAAATCCTTTAGGGTTTTACCTTGACATCGAGAATAAAGGTAAAATATACAATACTGCCCGCAGACGGCAGTCACGTGAGTTTGTAATACGAGTGGATTAAACATAACTCGTCAAAAACGTGATACATAGTTCGATAGGGATCCTTTAAAAAAGGAAGGCTTGTTTCCATAGGAGTCGAAGAATTCCATTTCATCAGGCGAAGATAGGTAGAAAGCCACCCAGTGACTTTCAGGTTCTGTAGACTTGTCGACGTTACAGATAAAACAGACAGGATACCGCTCGATTCTTCTTGGTAGCTGATCACTTGGAAAAACACCCAAAAAATAGTTTCGGGTCACGGCTTCATGAGATAAAATGGACTCGATTTGTAATGAATCCATTCAGTTGGGAAAGTCGCAAATCACATGACGTGATTTACTTATTTCGATAATGTTTTCAAATTCCGCATAAATCAATACGGTTGTTGTTTTTTCTAACGCTTCAGCGAATTTGATTTCAATTCGTAAATTTCCTTGATGCTGTAAATTCAGATGAGGTCCGTCACACAAGTCAGGGCTTAAGTCGAAATTATAAAAGGTGTGTCCATCAGCAAATTCTTCACGTGTTAAATAAATGCCGGCATCATGATTAAAACCAGAGAACAGTCGATGATAGGCTCTTATATAGTTGTTTTCGTCGAAATCTAATTCCAAAGGTTTACTGGGCACAGGTTGATCATCCACATAGACACTTAAAAAGTTGACTTTGTGATGATAAAAGTAAAAGGGATTCAAATCGTATTGTCCAGCATAAGCACTGTTGTCTAAAAGTCCAACAATGATACGTTTCGGCATCGCTCCTAAAAACACATTATCTTGCATGAAAGATTTACTTCCAGTGGAGATTGAATACGTCTTGCATAATACTCGATCAATGGGATATTTTGCAGAGTTTTTTTCCAGGGCTTTGGCATGTCCCAATAACACGCCGGGACTCACCTTCACTTTGCGAACAAACACAGAGGCATGATCTAAAATCACTTTATAGTCGTGAAAAGTTTTAAGTGCTTCTTTCTTAGCCATCAAACAAAAGTCTGATTTGCTGCGAGTCATTTTAATTTTCTGATCGACCATATTCAAGAGTAGTCGATTTTGTTGAAAAATATCACAATGTAGGGGACCAATCATGTCCAATGTTTTGCTATTTTTAGTCAGTTCATAGCGTTTTTTCAATCCAGGGTATCCATTGGTGGTGGGGTCTGTTTCAGTCAAATTCGTGTCTTTGTAAAAACATTCACATCTTAATAAAGATTTCTTAGCGTCTTCTCTATAGTTCAGCAGGGTTTCAATATAAGCACGATAAGGATAAGTGTTACTCGAAGAAGAGATGGCTCTTTCATTCAAACTGATATCCACTTGCGAAAACAAAGCTTGTAAAAACAAATTGACAGGAGCCACAGGTTCGCTTGCCGGTAAATCCGTTCCGTCTGACTTAGTGATTTTCACTTTGACGTAGAGGTAGGAAGCCGACAAATCAATATAATCTTCACCATTCCCAGAAAAATTCCACACGTCCTCCATCTCGGATATTAGCAAGGGGATGATATTCAATGAAATATCCTTTTTCAATAGCCGTCTGGGTAGGTGGAATTATAAACAGATCAAATTCGGATTTGGAACAAGCAGCAGAATCTTTATGAATGAGTCCAAACATCTTTAAGAGAAAATATCGTGTACTTTCACTCTCTTGGCTTTGCGAGGAATGACGACATTGTTAGAACGTTTCCTCTTTTTATACTGATGACCCGATCCAATCATGGTCTTCATTTTAGTAGCTGCTTTATCAGTCAAGTTTTGACCGGCTTCTTTTAACCGACGCTTGGCAGCTATTTTAATATCTTCTCCTCGTGATAGATCACTGAGAACGTTCACACCGGAATGAAGCAATTGTTTTCCCACGGCTTTCGCTCCAGACTTGAAAAGGGGTACTGCTGCACGAAACAGCGATCGAAACAGTCCACCGAATCCATATCCTCTTTGTAAAGTAGTTCCTTGATAATAGTTTAAGCCGCTACCCGACTGATGAGTATAATAATCTTCAAAAGATTTCGCACAACACTGGTAGGGAACAAACATCACGAGAGGTATTTTTGACGAAAATGAAGTTTCACGTACGAGCGTCCACGTTCAAATGGCGTTAATTCACCCAAGTGGTTCCTTATAACGATTTCTAATGAGTCGAATGATTTTCGACTGATGGGTAAGTAATGGGGTCGATCAAATTTCACACAAATCACTTCTCCGTCTTTTCCGGTGACATTTACAATTCGTAACAGGGTCGCCAACACATCACCGATAATTTGAGGTTCTACTATGTCCGAATAAATCATCAATACTCTATAATGAGCACATGGATCTGCCACATACGAACTATCGACAGTTTGTTCAATATTATTATCTAAGGAAGCAATCTCGCACGGTTCGAACCCCAGCATTTCAGATAATCCAGCTTCTAAAATCACTTTAGCTTTATCTCGCACGTTGATGGTGACTCTTTTCGTGATGGGATTGTAGGAAATCAAAATTTTTTGTTCCATGTCTTTGATAGCAATAGCTTTCAAAATATCAGGTACCGTCTTCGTCTACCAATGATCCTTCCATCGTTTAAGTCGAATCCAATTAAGTTCGTGTGTTGATTCACATTATACCACGTATGTGTATAAATAAATTCCACGAGACCTACTTCCCATTCTCCTTTCAATTCGATAGGGGCTGGCAATCGTGTAATGAAATGAGAAATTTTATTCTCAGGAAAATAATTCCTGGAACTGTCCGAAGGTAACGTCAGGTAGAAGAACATGTTAGCAAATGATCTTGGATCATTCTTGCATGGACTTATAAGGAAGATAAATCTGAGGAGGGTATCCATTGATTAAATTTGCTGGGATATCCCTTATACTTCACAAAATATTCCAGTTGACTTTTTCTCGTGCGCTTCTTTAAAATTTTTTCAATCGTATAAGTTTCTTTCATTTGTACTTTATGAAGTTCTTGTGGGTAAAAGGTTCCTTGAATGGGTTCATCTAACAAGTCCTTTATTCGATACACGGGAGGGTCTCTCGGTACACACTCCGTCACCACAAACAGTTCTTCCGTCCAATTGGTTTCATACCCTTTTTCAAAGGTCATTTTCTGTTTCGATACACGCACCACATCTCTCGCTTGAAACACACAGGGTTTTCTTTCCACATGTTCCATGTCTCCGTATAGAGTAAACCACACATCGCTTTCATTTTCCTTTGTCACTTCCACTGGGGGTCTCTTGATACTTGAATGATAGGTATGGTTGTAACTTTTTAATAACTAGTCCAATACATCCGTATAACGATAGGTATGATTATGTGTGAAATATTTCCACATTTTCGTTTTAAGAGTGCGGTTAAATCGTTCGACCACCGACGCCTTGGTATTATTATTCGTCGTAAAAAAATCGAACGCCTTCTTGTTTTAAAAACCTTTGAAACAGTCGGTTCTTAAATTCTTTTCCGGCGTCAGATTGAAGGGACTTGGGCTTTCTGGTTGAAAAAATAGAACGAAAGGCTTTCACAATTACTTCTCCTCGTTTCGTTTTTAAGGGAATAGCCCACGCATATTTAGACAGAATGTCTATACACGTCAGGAGGTATCGAAACCCTTGATTGTACTTTTGTAAACTGATGAGATCCACCAGGTCGGCCTGCCATTGTTGATCGATCGAATAAACGACTACTCGGTTTGTCGGGAAATTTCTCCGAGCCGGTTTGTGAAGCGTATAAGAATCGACTCCGCTCAACCATTTCTGAATCGTCTTCTTCGTTACTTTGCCTTTGGCAACACGATACAAAGCATTTACACCACCAAAACTTGCTGCGTGACTTGGAACCGGATAAATCGCCCTCATTACAACATAAAATTTGATTATTTGTCACATTAACTCGAAAACGCATCATCTTCATTCTAGTCTTTCTTGCATGACGTCATCTCATAGACTGAACCCCTACCCGACCTACCTCTTGTTTAAATACTCTTTCGAAGACATTCAATCACGTGGTAACACAAAACAAACATGGTGTGATTATATTTACGAAACCTCACTAAAACTTTCAAAAGAATAATGATCAAACATTTTATCGATTTTTTTTTTTATTCCGGTCATTCACTTATCTAACAAAATACATTAAGTTTCATATCTACTAAATCCTACTTGGTCGAGTTTATATTAATAAAAATGAATTGAAATTGTAAAAAACTGTGTATTCCTTTTTACCTACACTACATATTAAAAAACTCATTAAAACACCTTATAAAAATAACTTTAAATGCTACTTACCTAAACACGACCAACTCACACACTAGCTTGGGAAGAAATGAATACAAGTTCTTATCAGCGATCGATCACGTCACTAGTCAGCAAAGCGCATGCTCGTGGATATCACGTGATCTTGCTTAAGTAGATAAGCGGGGACGTTATCAGTCAGTCCTCTCCAGGTAAGAGTAGTGAAAGGTTCTATTTTATTTCGCGCATTTCGAGTATAGCAAAAGGGAAAAATAGTTCACTTATATTTAAAATGACTTTGTTAATTTTTGTATATCTTGTTAAGAATGAATAAAACTAAAACTAATTTATTTTTTAAAGATTAATTGAATTATTATTTTAATTATTATAAAAATCAATTAAAGGATATGTGTTACTTGCAATCCTAACTTTAATAATATAAATATATAGTCGAAAATTTAATGTACTTCTAATCAGTGAGGTTATCTACGTGAGAAAAACCCATGAATAACTCACCGCTTGTTAGTCATTTGAATCAGATAAGAACTTGTCTTCTCCATTTTTCAAGAGAGTGTTTGAAGTAGATGTGTTCGGAAAAGGTAAGTTTAATTTTTATGTGAATACTTATTTCTCTTATACATTTAGAAAATATTTGTTGTTGAAGCATATGCATTTCTGAAATTTAATGAAGAATTAAAAAAGTACTTTAAATATCTAAATTTAAATATGTGAGATAAATATGTCTTGAAAACATGAGTTAGATCCTAGTGTATTCAAAAGTCATGGTCGTAGTAAGTGATGCAAGTTAGTTAATATATAAAAATTGTATAAGTGAATTAATATGTAAATTATTTTGACGAAATTTTTCAAATTCTGGTCATTCATTTGTCTAACACTATACATTTCCTAAAAAATTATACTTACAATACTATCTCAGAATAATGATAAAGAAGGAACTGCGATTGGTGGGAAAAATCACGTGATCTCTATTACATAACATAAATGTAAACTAAATCTATATCTCACAAACACTGTACAGAATGACTATGTCAGGTTTTTAAGACATGTATAGAAATGTATATATAAATTTCAAAGAGTGTAACTAGCATTACTATTCATATACCTCGATATTAATAACATATAAATTAAAACCTTCCGCTTGATTACATGTAAGATCAGAATGATACTTATGTGTGTAAAAATATTAAGTTCTCAGTGATGACTCATCAGGTAAAAAAGTTTGCAGTGATTTGAAGTATTGGTTAATAATAACTTTCCTGTTTCTTAATAAATTTGAAAAGAATTCCTCTTCTATTTGTTTTAATTATGAAAATCCTTCGAAAAATTTAATTACGCATTAATTAAACTGAAAAATATTAAACGAAAGGCTTATCATTTTCATTTGAAAGTTTTAAATATTTATTTAAATTTTGATGATTAAAGTTACATGCTCTAGAAGCACAATCATTTCTTTCGTGTATCAATATTTATTGGGAGTACAAATTAATTCGGTCCGTTTTTTTTTCGTTAAAAAAACATTTTATTTATTATCAAAATGAAAAAACATGTTATTCAAAGTATTGTCCATCGGCAGCCACAACCTTTGTCCACCTTTCTGGCAATTTTCGGATTCCATCTCTGAAAAATGAGTCCTCTCTGGACGCAAACCATGAATCGAGCCATTCTTGAATTTCTTCGGAAGAAGTGAAGCGGTGTCCAGCCAAATCGTGATGCATCCGTCGGAACAACCAATAATCAGAAGGAGCAATGTCTGGCGAATACGGCGGGTGGGGTAGGACCTCCCATTTCAACGTTTCTAAGTAATTTTTAACGACAACTGCCACATGGGGCCGTTGGTTTCTGGCCGTTTTTCACGCAATGCTCGGCTCAAACGCATTAATTGCAGTCGGTAGCGTTGGCCAGTAACTGTTTCGCAAGGTTTTAGCAGCTCATAGTACACTATCCCAGTCTAATCCCACCAAACGCACAGCATTACCTTCAGACCATGAATATTCGACTTTGGCGTTGATGTTGACGTCGATGGCAATGATTCACCAGGCCGAGCATAGTATTTTCTCTTCTTGGGGTTATCGTAGTGTATCCACTTTTCGTCTCCGGTAACAACTCGATGCAAAAAACCTTTCCTTTGTTGTCGTTCGAGCAGCAGTCCACTGATGAAAAATCGCTTTTCAACGTCGCGCGGTTTCAACTCGTATGGGACCCAATTTCCTTGCTTTTGAACCATTCCCATGTTTTTTAAGCGCACGGAAATTGCTTGCTGAGTGACTCCCAACGATCCTGCAAGCTCTTGTTGCGTTTGGCACGGATCTTGATCGAGCAATTCCTCCAATTCGGCGTCTTCGAACTTTTTCGGCTGGCCCGGGAGCTCCTTGTCTTCGACGCTAAAATCACCATTTTTGAAGCGTCGAAACCACTCTCTACATGAGTTATCAGATGGCGCAGATTCACCATATACTTCCACAAGCGATCGATGCGCTTCAGCGGCACTTTTCTTCCAATTAAAAAAGAAAATCAAAACTTCCCGCAAATGTTGTTTATTTAGCACAAAACTCGACATATTGAATGCTCAGAAAACCAATTTTGTTGTATAAAACTCGAAGCTTCGTTGACTGAATATGGTTGACAAAGGTCAAACCTTTCTAACAATGCCAAAAACATCTATCATTATTCAGTAAACAAATCAGCCAGAGCCATCTATTGAAAACGGACCGAATTAATTTGTACTCCCAATATAAAAAATGATCTCAAAATAATATTTATTTATATTAAGAAAAATTTCGAAGTTTGTATGGCTTCACAAATTTACTAGATTAAAAGTTAAATGGGAATTACAATTTTTTTTTATATTAAATTGTACTTCATTAACATGTGTGAATATCCTACATTTTTAATGACATTCTGGATATTTTCATATGTTCTTAATTCTTAGCAAAATATTTCTAAAAGGTTCCCAAATGAGCAAATATGAGCACATTCATTAATAGTATAGCCGATAAATGTCTAAAACATTTCTTTCAATTCAAAAACGTAACTCAAAAATGGTTAAAAAAAACTGTAATTTCTAAAAATTACCTTTAGAAAACATCTCATTTAAAAGAATAAAGTGCTAAACCAAAATTCTAATTCCCTTTTAATTAATATTTAACTACTAAGAATTATCTAATCCCTATTTCTCACTGCGTTAGCAAAGAAACCCTCAAGTAAAGTGAGTCATGTACTTATCATGCGAACTGTTGAGCCGCTTACCTACCAAAGGGTTTTTCCATATGGGGAATACACGCATACAGTAAAATTTGATGTTATATAAAACGAAATCAGCTAATATATATCCCTTTTTAAAAAAAATATGAAATGGTATTAAGTCTCTCAATACTTGTGGTGTGATTTGAAATATTTGTTCAGTATAATTTCAGTTTTATTTTTGCTTCGTACATTGACTAAATTAAAAGATCACTAAAAATTTAATTTTTTTCTTCAAATATTCATCAAATTTCCAAGTTACATATATTTTTTTCATTCAGTAAGTAAAGTTTAGTCAGAAAGCACGGCACAAAAGTATAACTTCATTTACCTAACTAATGATAGTCTGAAATTACTAAGCGACTAATACAAAACTTTCAATTCATTTATATATATATATATATACTAGCAAACCCCGCGGCTTTGCTCGCGTAATATTTGAAATATGCCAAGTGATATTTATATGTCTAATTTTTATTAAAAGGTACTAACTAAATTTTTATTTTATTAAAAGGTACTTATTACTTTTAGGAATAATTCAAAAATTACTATTTAAAACACAGTTTGATTAAACAACCTTATTACACTGCATTAGGCAGAAGTGAGACTTAAAATAATAAAATGAAATAAAAATAAATAAATGATAATTTAGAAAATATTTTGAAACTTTTATGCTCCATTAATACGCTCATTTCAGTATTCATTTGAAGTTTTTAGAAGTTTTTAGTAACCATCTTCTTACATCTTAAAATTAACCATCATGTCGAATTCCAAGTCCTACCACCTCTCTCAACATAAAGGGCTATGTTGAAACAGGAACTGTCACCATTAATTTGTCAACATCAACTTTGAAATCGGTTTGTTATTTCCTAATATTCCACCGAAACGTAATTTAAAAAGCTTTTAAAGCACTTTTTTCGAACGTTTGTTGTTCCTGTGAACCCCAGGTGGCAGAATCACCGGCATAAAATAGAGCTTGTGTAAGATCAGAGACTGTTACCATTGATTCGCAACTATTACTTTTATAATCGGTTTATATTCCCTGAAATTGCATAGAATCGTAATTTAGAACTTTTTTACAATGCTTTTCGCACCTCCCCTTCGCTTCACCCCTTTTTAATTCGAATTTATTTTCGACGTTCCTTCGAGGGCATTTATATTTTATAAGTAACTACCATGTCATATTTAAAGTTTCTAGCCTTCTAGCCTTTTCAATATCACAGAAATCGCAATTTAGAAAGCTTTTAGCTCCTGCAACCTTCTGGTGGTAGTGGAACAGACATAAAATATAGCTCATGTTTGAGCAGGTTCTATCACCAAAATTTGTCATCATTATTTTTTTTTTATCGGTTTGGTAATTTATAAGTTTGCCTAAAATTTGTAATTTATAACGCTTTTCACTCACTTCATTTTTTAAAATTTGGAATTTTCTTTCGACTGTTCTTAGAAAGCAGTTGCATCTTGTAAGTAAATACCATGCCATACTTCAAAGTGTTAGACCCCTCAGTTGTGCAAAAAACACAAATTACAACATGTTTTGCTTTTGCAAACCGCAGATGGTAGTGACAGCAACATAAAATATAACCTATGTTATAGCAGGGACTGTCACTATTGATTTGCAACCATTACTTTTGAAATAGCTTTGGTATTTCCTGAGATTGAGTAGAAATCGCAATTTAGAACGGTTTTCGCGCATTTTCACCCCTTTTTAAATTTCCAATTTTTTCGAAACTGTTCTTAAAGATCATTTATATCTAATAAATATGTACTTTGCCTAATTTTAAGTTGCTAGCCACTACGGATCACAAAAATCGAAATTTAGAACGCTTTTTTGCTCCTGCAACGTCTTGGTGATAGTGATACCGCCATAAAATAGCGTCTATGTTAGAGCAGGGGCTGTCAGCATCAATTTCCTACCATTACGTTTGAAATCAGATTCATTCTTCCTGAGATATTGCCGACAAATCGGCATTTAGAACGTTTTTAGAATGCTTTCGCGCATTTTGCTCCTGCATCTCCTCTGTGGTAGTGGAAACAGATATAAAATATAGCCTATCTTGGAGCAAGATCTGTCACCATCATTTTTACACTATTATATTTGAAATCGGTTCAGTACTTCCTGAGATTGCATAGAAATTGCAATTTAGAAAGTTTTTTACAACGCTTTTTGCGCATTTTGACCCCCTTTTAAAATTCGTTTTTTTTAGGAAATGTCCTTAGAGATCATTGATATCTTATAACTAACTACCATTCCAAATTTCACGATTCTAGGCCCTTCCGTAACGCAAAAGCCGCAATTTAGAATGTTTTTCTCCTGCACCCCTTTCGGGGTAGTGGCATCGACATAAAACATCGCCTATGTTGGAGCAAGGGTTGTCACCATCATTTTGACGCCATTATTTTATAGATCGGTTTGGTATTTCCTGAGATTGTGTAGAAACCACCATTAGAACGTTTTTTAGAACGATTTTCGCCATTTTCACCCCTTTTAAATTTTGAAATGTTTAAGAACTTTTGTTAGAAATCCTTTATATCTAATAAGTAGCTAATATTTCAAATTTCATATTTCTAGGCCCTTCGGGAACGCAAAAATCGCATTTTTAGAAAGTTTTTTGCTCCTGCATCCCCTTTCGGGTAGTGGCACCGACATGAAACATAGCCTATGTTGGAGCAAGGGTTGTCACCGTCATTTTGACACCATTATTTTTTAAATTGGTTTGGTATTTCCTGAGATTGTGTAGAAACCACCATTTAGAACGTTTTTTAGAACGATTTTCGCGCATTTTCACCCTTTTGAAATTTCGAATTGTTTAGGAACTGTTCTTAGAAATCCTTTATATCTAATAAGTAGCTAATATTTCAAATTTCATATTTCTAGGCCCTTCAGTAACACGTAAATCGCATTTTTAGAACGTTTTTTGCTCCTGCACCCCCTTTGGGGTAGTAACAGCGACATAAAACATAGCCTATCTTGGAGCAAACGTTGACACCAATATTTTTTAAATCGGTTTGGTATTTCTTGTGATTGTGTAGCTACTACCATTTAGAACACTTTTTGTGCATTTTCACCCCTTTTAAATTTCGAATTGTTTAAGAACTGTTCTTAGACATCATTTATATCTTATAAGTAACTAATATTCAAAATTTCATATTTCTAGGCCCTTCAGTAACGCTAAAATCGCATTTTAGAACGTTTTTTGCTCCTACACCCCCTTTGGGGTAGTGGCACCGACATAAAACATAGCCTATCTTGGAGCAAGCGTTGTCACCATCATTTTGACACCAATATTTTTTAAATCGGTTTGGTATTTCCTAAGATTGTGTAGAAACTACAATTTAGAACGTCTTTTAGAACGCTTTTGTGCATTTTCACCCCTATTAAATTTCGAATTTTTTAAGAACTATTGTTAGACATCATTTATATCTTATAAGTAACTATTATTCAAAATTTCATGTTTCTAGGCCCTTCAGTAAAGCTAAAATCGCATTGATAGAACGTTTTTTGCTCCTGCACCCCCTTTTGGGTAGTGGCACCGACATACAATATAGCCTATCTTGGAGCAAGCGTTGTCACCATAATTTTCACAACAATATTTTTTAAATCGGTTTAGTATTTCCTGAGATTGTGTAGAAACTACCATTTAGAACGTTTTTTAGAACGCTTTTTGTGCATTTTCACCCCTTTTAAATTTCGAATTTTTTAAGAACTGTTCTTAGACATCATTTATATCTTATAAGTAACTTATATTTAAAATTTCATGTTTCCAGGCCCTTCAGTAACGCTAAAATTGCATTTTTAAAACGTTTTCTGCTCCTACACCCCCTTTGGGGTAGTGGCACCGACATAAAACGTAGCCTATCTTGGAGCAAGCGTTGTCACCATCATTTTGACACCAATATTTTAGTAAATCGATTTGCTATTTCCTAAGATTGTGTAGAAACTACCATTTAGAACGTTTTTTAGAACGCTTTTTGTGCATTTTCACCCCTTTTAAATTTCGAATTTTTTAAGAACTATTGTTAGACATCATTTATATCTTATAAGTAACTAATATTCAAAATTTCATGTTTCTAGGCCCTTCAGTAACGCTAAAATCGCATTGTTAGAAATTTTTTTGCTCCTACACCCCCTTTGGGGTAGTGGCACGGACATAAAACATAGCCTATCTTGGAGCAAGCGTTGTCACCATCATTTTGACACCAATATTTTTTAAATCGGTTTAGTATTTCCTGAGATTGTGTAGAAACTACCATTTAGAACGTTTTTTAGAACGTTTTTTGTGCATTTTCACCCCTTTTAAATTTCGAATTTTTTAAGAACTGTTCTTAGACATCATTTATATCTTATAAGTAACTTATATTTAAAATTTCATGTTTCCAGGCCCTTCAGTAACGCTAAAATTGCATTTTTAAAACGTTTTCTGCTCCTACACCCCCTTTGGGGTAGTGGCACCGACATAAAACGTAGCCTATCTTGGAGCAAGCGTTGTCACCATCATTTTGACACCAATATTTTAGTAAATCGATTTGCTATTTCCTAAGATTGTGTAGAAACTACCTTTTAGAACGTTTTTTAGAACGCTTTTTGTGCATTTTCACCCCTTTTAAATTTCGAATTTTTTAAGAACTATTCTTAGACATCATTTATATCTTATAAGTAACTAATATTCAAAATTTCATATTTCTAGGCCCTTCAGTAACGCTAAAATCGCATTGTTAGAACGTTTTTTGCTCCTACACCCCCTTTGGGGTAGTGGCACCGACATAAAACATAGCCTATCTTGGAGCAAGCGTTGTCACCATCATTTTGACACCAATATTTTTTAAATCGGTTTAATATTTTCTGAGATTGTGTAGAAACTACCATTTAGAACGTTTTTTAGAACGATTTTTGTGCATTTTCACCCCTTTTAAATTTCGAATTTTTTAAGAACTGTTCTTAAACATCATTTATATCTTATAAGTAACTAATATTCAAAATTTCATGTTTCTAGGCCCTTCAGTAACGCTAAAATCGTATTTTTAGAACGTTTTTTGCTCCTACACCCCCTTTGGGGTAGTGGCACAGACATAAGATATAGCCTATGTTCTAAGTTGGACTAACACCATCATTTTGATACCATTATTTTTGGAATCGGTTGGGTAGTTCCAGAGCTTACCTCCTACAAATAAACAATTTTTTCCTCTTTATAATAGGAGTATAGACTACAAACCCCGCGGCTTTGCTCGCGTAATATTTGAAATATGCCAAGTGATATTTATATGTCTAATTTTTATTAAAAGGTACTAACTAAATTTTTATTTTATTAAAAGGTACTTATTACTTTTAGGAATAATTAAAAAAATTACTATTTAAAACACAGTTTGATTAACATCATTGTTACACTGCATAAGGCAGAAATGACACTTAAATTAATAAAACGAAATAAAACTAAATAAGTAATAATTTAGAAAATATTTTGAAACTTTTATGCTCAATTAATACGCTCATTTCAGTATTCATTTGAAGTTTTTAGAAGTTTTTAGTAACCATCTTCTTACATCTTAAAATTAACCATCATGTCAAATTCCAAGTCCTTCCACCTCTCTACACATACAGGGCTATGTTGAAACAGGAACTGTCACCCTTAATTTGCCAACATTAATTTTGAAATCGGTTTGTTATTTCCTAATATTCCACAAAAACGTAATTTAGAAAGCTTTTAAAGGCCTTTTTTAGTGCGTTTGTTGTTTCTGTAACTCCCAAGTGGTAGAATCATCGGCATAAAATATAGCCTGTGTAGGATCAGAGACTGTTACCATTGATTCGCAACTATTACTTTTATATTTGGTTTATATTCCCTGAAATTGTGTAGAAATCGTAATTTAGGACTTTTTTAGAATGCTTTTCGCACCTCCCCTTTACTTCACCCCTTTTTAATTCGAATTTATTTTCGACAGTCCTTCGAGGGCATTTATATTTTATAAGTAACTATCATGCCATATTTAAAGTTTCTAGCCTTTTCCGTATCACAGAAAAACGAAATTTAGAAAGCTTTTAGCTACAGCAACCCTCTGCTGGTAGTGGCACAGACATAAAATATAGCTTATGTTTGAGCAGGTTCTATCACCAACAATTTGTTATCATTATTTTTTTAATCGGTTTGGTATTTGATAAGATTGCATAAAAATTGTAATTTATAACGCTTTTCGCTCACTTCATCTTTTTAAATTTGAAATTTTCTTTCGACAGTTCATAGAAAGCAGTTGCATCTTGTAAGTAAATAACATGCCATACTTCAAAGTGTTAGACCCTTCAGTTATGCAAAAAACGCAAATTAGAACATGTTTTGCTTTTGCAACCCTCAGATGGTAGTGACAGCAACATAAAATATAACCTATGTTATAGCAGGCACTGTCACCATTGATTTGCAACCATTACTTTTGAAATAGCTTTGGAATTTCTCGAGATTGAGTAGAAATCGCAATTTAGAACGTTTTTAGAAAGCTTTTCGCACATTTTCACCCCTTTTTAAATTTCCAATTTTTTCGAAACTGTTCATAAAGATCATTTATATGTAATAAATATGTACCTTGCCTAATTTTAAGTTGCTAGCCCCTACCGATCACAAAAATCGAAATTTGGAATGCTTTTTTGCTCCTGCAACGTCTAGGTGATAGTGATACCGACTTGAAATAGCATCTATGTTAGAGCAGAGGCTGTCAGCATCGATTTCTTACCATTACTTTTGAAATCAGTTTGATTTTTCCTGAGTTATTGGTGACAAATCGACATTTAGAACGTTTTTTTAACGCTTTTCACTCATTTTGCTCCTGCATCTCCTCTGGGGTAGTGGAAACAGATATAAAATATAGCCTATCTTAGAGCAAGATCTGTCGCCATCATTTTAACACCATTATATTTGAAATCGTTTCAGTATTTAATGAGATTGCATAGAAATTGCAATTTAGAACGTTTTTTACAACGCTTTTTGCGCATTTTCACCCCTTTTAAATTTCGAATTGTTTAAGACCTGTTCTTAGAAATCGTTTATATCTAATAAGTAGCTGATACTTCAAATTTCATATTTCTAGGCCCTTCAGTAACACATAAATTACATTTTTAGAACGTTTTTTGCTCCTGCACCCCCTTAGGGGTAGTGACACCGACATAAAACATAGCCTATCTTGGAGCAAGCGTTGTCACCATCATTTTGACATCAATATTTTTTAAATTGGTTTATATTTCCTTAGATTGTGTAGAAACTACGGTTTAGAACGTTTTTTAGAACGCTTTTAGTGCATTTTCACCCCTTTTAAATTTCGAATTGTTTAAGAACTGTTCTTAGATATCATTTATATCTTATAAGTAACTAATATTCAAAATTTCATATTTCTAGGCCCTTCAGTAACACATAAATCGCATTTTTAGAACGTTTTTTGCTCCTACACCCCCTTTGGGGTAGTGGCACCGACATAAAACATAGCCTATCTTGGAGCAAGCGTTGTCACCGTCATTTTGACACTAATACTTTTTAAATCGGTTTGGTATTTCCTGAGACTGTGTAGAAACTTCCATTTAGAACGTTTTTTAGAACACTTTTTGTGCATTTTTAAACCTTTTAAATTTCGAATTGTTTAAGAACTGTTCTTAGACATCATTTATATGTTATAAGTAACTAATATTCAAAATTTCATATTTCTAAGCCCTTCAGTAACGCTAAAATCGCATTTTTAGAACGTTTTTTGCTCCTACACCCCCTTTGGGGTAGTGGCACCGATATAAGATATAGCCTATGTTCTAAGTTGGACTAACACCATCATTTTGATACCATTACTTTTGGAATCGGTTCGGTAGTTCCAGAGCTTATCTCCGACAAATAAACAATTTTTTCCTCTTTATAATAGGAGTATATATATATATATATATATATATATATATATATATATATAACCGAGAAATATTTGCGAAAACATGACTGCAATTCGAAATAATATCTTTAAAAAACATGTCATTTAAAAGAATAAAATCCTTTCCCAAATTTTATTTAAAAAAACATTCACATTCCTACAAAGATTTAAAAATTTCCACTGTCTTTTTTTATCAAAAAATTTCTGTTTCAAATAAAACTATTTCATAACACTCAATTCATTAACAAAATCAAATAAAACCCTCGAAAAATTTCTAAAGTTTCTTCATTAAATTATTGCCCCACTAGTGGCCGAGAGGTTCTGCTCTCGAAGCTGGTATACAGGAAGTGCTGGGTTCGAACCGAATCGTGCCCGTCGGCTTAATCGTTCGGAGTTTTCGTGGTTTTCTTCGAACCATAGATTTCCATGCGTAAATACGGGTTAGGTTCCCTAGTAAAGACCCAAATATCTTTAAAAAACATGTCACTGAAAAGAATAAAATCCTTCCCCAAATTTTATTCAAAAACATTCGCATTCCTAAAAAGACTTAAAAATTTCCACTGTTTTTTTCAAATAAAACTATCTCAAAACACTCAATTCATTAACAAAATTAAATGAAACTCTCGAAAATTTTCTTCATTCAGTTATTTTCTTGTTTGTATTTTTTAATTATCATTTTTAATTACTATTTTTTATGAATTAATATTTTTAATTATTCTTAAAATTCAACTGCATATTATAGTCCACTAAAAAATAAATTTCAAACTCAAATATTCTAAGTCCCCTCATTAAAATTTCTAAATTAATTTTTCTTATTAATTACTTTTTAATTAATTGATATTTTAAATTAATTTCCCTTTTTAATAATTCATTCGAGCCTCGTGCTGTACTACACTAATAAAATTGCTCGAAAAAGTCTAAGTCCCCTCATTAAATATTTCCTCATTAAATTTTTAATTACTAATTAGTTAACCGACAGTAAAAAAATACTCCCTTGTACTATAACACACCAAAAATTCCGCTAAAAATAAATTTCAAACTCAAAAATTCTAAGTCCCCTCATTAAAATTTCTAAATTAATTTTTCTTATTAATTAATTTAATTACCTTTTTAATTCATTAATTATTCATTTGAACCTCGTGCTACAGCTGAGTAAAAATAAATTCAATCTCGAAAAATTCCCCTTCAAAAATTCCTCCCCCTCTCCAATTAACCCCTCTCTTATAACATAAAATATTCTTATCGCCCTCCCCCCATTCTCAAAAAATTTTTACCCCCATTTTACCCCTCCTCTTATAAGACACTCTCGAGAGGAGGCGCCCTCCCTCCTCCACATTTACACCTCCTCTTACAAGACAGTCTCGGGAGGATGAGCGTCACCACCACCACCGGCTCCTCCTCCTGGGGTCGGACGCTCATTTCTTCTCTAGTAAAATGTTCAGGTTTCAGGAGTCATTTCAGGAGTTGCACAAAGTTTTTTACGAGCTATATTTTTTACAAATATTTTCAGTCCTCTTGCAGCTTTTGCATTTATCAACACAAACATAATTTAAATAAAGGTTACTTAATTTACTTTTACTTTTAATGTATTAATAATTTTTTATAATAAATTTTGGAATTTTTTTTATCTCTACGGAGCAAAAAATCCGTAATTGATGTGAGTGTGAAATGCCGCGACCAATTAACAAAATTCGCGATTTTCCGAAGAGATTGACTGACGGAAATCGCGAATTTTTTGCCGCGACTGACGAACGAAAATCGCGAATTTTTCGCCGCGACTGACTAACGAAAATCGCGAATTTTTCGCCGCGACTGACGAACGAAAATCGCGATGTTTTACAGCGATTAGCAGACGAAAATCGCGATGTTTTGTCGCGACTTGCAGACGAAAATCGCAATATTTTGCCGCGACTTGCAGACGGAAATCGAGTTGTTTTGCCGCGACTTGCAGATGAAAATCGCGATGTTTTACCGCTACTTGAGGACGAAAATCTCGGTGTTTTACAGCGGTTAGCAGAGGAAAATCGCGATGTTTTGTCGCGACTTGCAGACGAAAATCGCAATATTTTGCCGCGACTTGCAGACAGAAATCGCGATGTTTTGTCGCGACTTGCAGATGGAAATCGCGTTGTTTTGTCGCGACTGAACGACGAAAACTGCGATGTTTTGCCGCGATTGACGGACGAAAATCGCAATGTTTTGCCGCGACTGACGAACGAAAATCGCAATTTTTTGCCGAGAACTCACCGACGGAAATCGCGATTTTTTGCCGCCACTGACTCACGAAAACAACGATTTTTTGCCGCGACTTACTGACGAAAACAACGATTTTTTTGCCGCGAGTCATTGACGAAAACAGCGATTTTTTGCCGCGACTCATTGACGAAAACAGCGATTTTTTTGCCGCGAGTCATTGACGAAAACAGCAATTCTTTACCGCGAATGACTAACGGAATTCGAGATTTTTTTTTGCAGCGCAGCGAGTGATTGACGAAATCCGCGATTTTTATCATTGGCCGATTACCGGATATCCCCCCCCCCCCCCCCCAACTGATTAACGCAATTCGCGATATTTTGCCGCGGCTGCGATTTTTATCAACGACCTATGTATGAATTTCACGATTATTTGCAACGACTGATTGACAAAATTTGCAACTTTTTTCAACGATCGGTTGGCGAAATTTGTGATTTTCTGCCGCGAGCGATTGTAGAAATTGGCGGTTTTATCGATTAATAGACGATTTTCGCGATATACTTCAACGACCGATTGACGAAATTCGTTATTTTTTGCCGCGATCGATCGAAGAAATTCGCGATTTTTTTGTCTCAAATTTCCGTATTTTCAACCTTATTACCGTACTTCCGTATTTTATCCTACATTTCCGGAGATATTGGCATCTATGTATTATAGCACCCCTTCCAGCAGAATATTTCCATATTGAAGGAGGAGCTGCTTGCCACAGCCAAAAACATATAAAAAAAATTTGGTTCAATTTTATGCATAACTCCACACACTTTTTGATAGTACAATGCCGACACACGGACAGACAGACATTTTGTATAAACATGTTTTTTGGAATCTCCGACTTCCAAAACGAGTAAATCTGTGGAAAATCGGAAGTCTAAAAAAATTTTGATTATAATACCAATAGAAGAAAGTGAAGTTTTAATCCAAATGTAATAAATTTTATTGTGACAACGACAAGATCAAATTAATTATTGGAGTAGATATTTTCAAATATTTCATCCTCTTCCTTTTCCCGTTCTTCCACAACTTCAAAGAAATAAGTTGGTGCTGCCATCTATTAGATTTACTTTTAAATAATTTTGCCGAGTTCAACGTAATTGCCGAAACGTCAGTGAAGGCTTACTGTGGAGACACGAAAAGTTTTGGTTTCTGTTAGTCTGTCTGTCTGTTCCGCGATAACTACCGTAAAAAGCATCCGATTATCTTAAAATTAAGGATGCATGTTGGTCAAATCCCCGGATTTAGCTGTATAGTTTTTGGTTAAATTTGGTTCATTTGTTCGGAATATATAGAACATTTTATTTTGCGACTTAATGCTTTCCTATAGCAATTCAGACGATTTTTCTATTTTTATTTGTTGAAAAGAAATGGCTCATATGATTGATGGATTTAAATGCTAAATTAAGGATGATGAAATTTCCTAATTAGAAACATACATTATTCATATTAGTTTGAAATTTTGTGTATACATTTGTCAGAGTTTTTAAATTCGGTGTATAACTTTTATGGAGGGATTTTATATATGTGTTTCAATAATATAAAATATTTTTTTTTATATAAATTTTCTTTTTAAGCACATATTTAATTGTTTTCATTATCTTTTAACTGTTACCTAGCAGCGAACTACACCTAAAAATATCGTAAATGTGAAAGTATGTGTAATTGTTTGAAGTTAATCAAAGTCAAAAGGGACGAATTAATGCCTTTGTGCCTTTACATATAGGTGGAATTTACCACAGAAATAAAGAAAGACTATGTTCTATTTATTTTGTTCAAATATTTTTCTTTTAAATTAAAAAGTTCATTATTTTCATAAGGAATAAATCGACATTTTGCTATGAAATTTAACAATCATTTTTTTTTTCTGCCGTTGCCACGAAAATTCAATCCGGAATAAAAATTTATCCTAAACAGTTAATTTTGATTTGAAAGATTTTTATGTGCGAGAGGAAAATGAAATAAAAAATAGACATGAATACGCCTTCATATTATAAATAAAGTGAAAATATGAAAAGAAGTTGAATTTGATCTCATATATCAAAAATAAAACGAATACGCTTTGAGGTTGAAATAAGAGAGGCTTGTGTTATGATATTAACTCTTATTATTAAAAAAAAAAAAATGTTACTAATATCTCATGGTTTATCGTCTGCACACAGCTAACAGAAATGTTAATTCTTAATCGAAAATTCCAATGAGAAAAAATTTTTTTTTTGAAAAGCAAATATATAGTAAATATCAAAATTATGCACCGCAAAATTATCGCTGTCGAAAATGACGTCATTGTATCGGGAAATAAATATTTTCATCCTTAAAAACCAAGCATTAACTAGATTGCCTGGAAAAATGTTTTTTGGCGGGTGTTACTTCTTAATGCCGCCTCATTTCAGAAAATATGAATGAAAATTATTTTATTTTTAAAGGAAATTAGATTTTCATTCATAAAACCTAAACGTTTAATATAATTGCGTCAATGTAAATCATTTTCTGTGTTACCAGTATTGAAAAATAAGGCTCGAAGAAATCTAAGATTTGCGCTAACCATTAGCGCAATCAATAAAAAGTTACGTATGTAAATTAATAAGACCACGGGGTATTCAGGGGGGGGGGGGGGGCGGAGCCCCCCTGAAGAAATCTACTTTATTATTTAAAAAATATACCAGAATTAACAGCTCATGAAAATTTCGAAATATCCTTCCATAGCGTTTTTAATTTAATGCTTCTAATGTCTGAAAACTTCGTATTTTTTATTCTTATAAATAATTACATAATTTGAAAACTTTAAATTGCGGCTTGCAGGAAACTGAATATTACCAAAGTGTGTCTAAAAACAATGACTTGCAGAGCTGACGTTGAGGTTCCTGATCTGCAGATTTACTAGTAAAATAGTAAAGGTTATATTTGCCGAAACGTCAGTGAAGGCTTACTGTGGAGACACGAAAAGTTTTGGTTTCCGTTAGTCTGTCTGTCTGTTCCGCGATAACTGCCGCAAAAAGCATCCGATCGGCTTGAAATTTCCTGGGCATGTTGATGAGCTCCCCGGATTTAGCTGTATAGTTTTGGGTTAAATTTGGTTCATTCGTTCGGAATATACAGAACATTTTATTTTGTGATATAATGCTTTTCTATGGGAAGTCAGACGATTTTCAAATTTTCATTTGTTGAAAGAAATCGCTCATATGAATAATAGATTTAAATGGTAAATTTTGGATGCTGAAATTTTTAAATAAGAGTATTAAATTATTCTTATTAGTTTGCAATTTTGTCAAAACATTTGTCAGAGCTTTTAAATTAGGTGTATAACTTATGATAGAATTTTATACATGTGTTCGAATAATATAAAACATTTTATTTTATGAATTTACTTATATTTCATTTTTTCTTTTAACCGTTGCGTAGCAACAGCATCTCATCTAAAAATATCATAAATGCGAAAGTATGTATGGTTTTTTGAAGTCAAATCAAAGCAAAAGGAATGAATTAATGAATGCCTTTGTATAGATATTTGCATATAGATTTATTTAAACGCAGAAATGAAAATAGTATTTATATACTATATAGAATAATATTTTCACTTATTTATTCAACTATTTGATTATAAATGAAAAAGTTTGTTATTTTCATACAGAATAAACTGACATTATTCTGTTAAATTTTATAAACTTTATTGTTGGGAAAAAAAAAAAAAAAAAAAAAAAAAAAAAAATGAATAATAATTTCTCCCAAAGAGTTAATTTTAATTTGTAAGATTTTCACGTGCAAAAGAAAAATGGAATAAGCAAATAAAAAATTAAAAAAAGGATATATAGGACAGGAATGAATACATATAAACATTTCACACCAAATACCACCTAAAATAGTTTTTGTAGCAGTATTTTCCCAGCACTACGAAGAAAGATTCCTCGATTTACACGATTTTACTTGGCCTTCCTTTTCTCATTCTTTGCGATTTCATTTTCGCAATTGCGTGCATTAATTGGCACAAAATTTTACATTTTTATGACAGATATATGTAAGGCCATACAAATAAGAAATTCCGTATTGTCTCCTATAAAATGTGATAAAGTGTTGGTTAATCATATATGTTTTTATTAAGAGGAGCAGAGCTGCCAAGCCTCCGGCGTTCTGGATACCAGTATTTTAATACAGAAAATGTTACTTTATTTAATTGAAACATTTGCGCGATTTAAAAGAACATTTTCTCTAAGATAATAGTGATGTGCAAAAAGCTTGAGACTTGGCATGTCTGGTGGGGAGTGAAATGTTTTACTTAATGCATTTATCTATATTTTAATGCTACGTGAACAACGTCCGTGTAACAGCTTGTAGAGTGTAAAATAAATTAAATTATTAAAATAATCCTTATTACGAAAAATGAAACAGAAAGTCCGGCTAAGGGAAATGAAATGTTAGTTAACCTTTCGTAATTTGACCTGAACATAGGTTTGCGTCAAATTTCAACGGTATTTGTAACATCACGATTTTAAATTAAATGTAGATACTATTAAAAGAAAATCACAAAAAATACTTAAAGGCGCCAAATCATGTTTATCTATTTAACGATGATGAATTATTAACTGTTAGGTTTAGAAGCCCCCCTACTTTAGGGTGATTTTAGTAAGTTAATGCTATCGAGTACATTTTTTGATATTTAGATTAGATCTTAGATATAAATATTGCAGAATGGTAATCAAAATTATTTTTTTATAAACAAAATTTATAAAGGTATTAGATTTCTAAATTAGATGTTTCAGTTTACATTTCCAAAAGTTCTTTATCCATTAGATACAGGTATTTGTGGTTAGCAGGCAAATAAATACTGCTGTATGGATATTAGGATAACGTAAAATGCTTGACCGAATTATTGCTTATCCTTATAAATCGCAGTGTAAAAAGAAATCTAAGATATAGGGTAATCATTAACTCAATCAGTAGAAAATTACAAATACAAAATAAATTACACAACGGGGGGGGGGGGGGGGGTTCAGGGGGCGCCCCCTGAAGAAATTTGCTTTATTATATAAAAATTACTAGAATAAGTAGCTCGTGAGAATTTCAGAATATCCTTACATAACAACGTGTTTAATTTAACGCTTTTAATGTCTGAAACCATCGAAATATTTTTTTCCTTTTATAAATGTTTGTGTAATTTAAATAGTTTAAATTTTGTTTTTGTAGAAAGATTAATATTACCCAAAGTTTGATAAAAACAATGAGTTGCAGAGATGACGTTGAGGCTCTTGATCTGCAGATTTACTAGTTATTTTACTGTATAATTATTACCATTACAATAATTTTACTTTTCCGTTACCCAGGCACAAATATCGCAAACAGTTGGTTTTTAGTTTTTAATCGCAAGTAGTAGTTTTTATTTTTGCATGTTTAAGTTTTAAAAAATACTTTAATGTTGGAATAAAACACTGGATCAGGGAGGAGGGGGATTATGAGTTAAAACTCTCGCCAAAGCACTTAAATTTATAAAAATGCATAAAAGTCCTTTATGTTAAGATGGATACAACACGATGTGTAAAAAGCAACATAATGTAAAACATAACAGCTGAACCAATTCTGTTTCTTATTATCTTTCTTTAATATCTCTCTGAAGATTAAAAGAGTGGTTCCTTTTATGAAGTCTTGAAACAACTGAATAACAAAATTATTTTGAATGCTTGTGCTTTTCATTACATTGGTATTTACACATTACATTTGTAATGAAAACTAATTTATGAAAATATAAATCAATAAAATTGTTCATTTTATTAATATTAATGATTACGAAAGCCTCCCAGGTAAGTTAGGAAAGCATGTAGTAGGTAAAATGAAACTAAGTGGCTGAGCCACTGAATAAGATGTTTTTCGTTCATGATACCATTTCTTCTTAATATTATTATTTTCTATTTTAATGGAATGGGTGAAAAATATGTGACAGTTTATATGTTAAGAAAAAGAAACAACGTATAAAGGCACAAATAAAATATGTTTAAAAGCATACAGCTGTTTCAAAACCTCTAAGGTTTCCTCATCAGTGCTTAAAATAAAAGTTAAAAATTAAAACTAAAACATTGTGTAAAAAAAAAAAAAAGGGGGGGGGGGGGTTGGACAGAGAGTCAGAAAGGCGTACCTTTCAGCTCTACTGCCAACGGTGAAATGCGACATACAGCTGAACAGCTACGGAGTCGATCTCACGCGCATATTTTTCTGACTCTCTGTCCAACCCCCCTTTTTACACAATGTTTTAGTTTTAATTTAACTTTTATTTTAAGCACTGATGAGGAAACCTTAGAGGTTTTGAAACAGCTGTATGCTTTTAACCATATTTTATTTGTGCCTTTATACATTGTTTCTTTTTCTTAATGTATCGGCACAAAGTACAATCTTTCCCCACTTTTTACAATTTATATGTATTTAATACATGCATTGTAAATGAAAGATATATATATTATAAATTAAATTGGTAGGTTTATTTAAAAAAAAAAATTAAATTAACACTATACACTAGGGAAAAAACTAGTAAATTTGTAACTTTTGCTCGTCTAACAGAGTAGCACCAAAAATCTTTCTTTTTATTTTTTCTTCCTTCTTTTATACAGATTTATATATACGAGGGTTGCTTTTTAAGTTTTTACAAAAAGTAGGAAGAAAAAACTTTTTGGGAACAAACTGTTTTATTGCTTTTCAAAGTATTCGCCTTTAAAATTTATACACTTTTCCATCCGTTCAAACCAATTCTCGAAACAGTTTTTCAACTCTGAAGTTGATCTCTCAGAAACATAGTTTTGGAAGGCATCAACAGCTTCTTGAGGTGATGAAAATCGCTGCCCACGCATTTTTTGTTTGACATAAGGGGATAAGAAAAAGTCGTTAGGAGACAAATCAGGAGAATATGGGCAATGACAATAATTCAATATTTTTTCCCTTCAAATAATCAATTGTTTCACGTGCTGTGTGGGAGCTGGCGTTGTTGTGTTGAAGAATGATGCGGCATTTTTTGTTGTTTTTCCTGATTTTGTTGATGACTTTTGGCAAACAAATTTCTGTATGCCATTTAGCGTTAACAGTTTTTCGATCCTCTAAACCAGCCATACTCAACCTTTTCTTCTCGCGGGCCGCAACACACTTATAAAAGGGTAAAAAAAAAGAGTAATTAAAATAGTAAGATAACATAAGTAGTATGACAAAGCAATATAACAAAGTTGAAATTACCAGTATGTTTAAACGTTTGTCACGGAAGAAATGTTACCATAAATTTTTAACACCACTCTTTCCAAGCAATAAACTTTTAGATTTCTATTGTAAATGTTACAGAAATGTACCACAAAGTTTCTTGTTTCGAAATAGTGGTGTGAAACGTTTTTGTTGCCAGTTTTTTCACGACAAACGTCCAACAATAAAAAGCAGTATTATCTATACAACTAGTATAAAACGTAATAATATAACAATACATAATTTAAAAATTCTAAAGAAAAATAACAGGATATTTTCTCTAATTAATCTATCTTTTACTCAATGCAAAATCTTTATAATTTTTTTAATGTAGAAATATATAGTGCTTAACTTAATTTGCAATAATGTTCGATCAGTGTTGAAGAGTAAGAAATGTGTACACCACTGTGGCACAACTACTACTACATTTAAAAAGAACTTTTGACTAGGCAAACGGTATTTCAAAAGTTTTAACATAATTTTAAATTCTGAATAACGGGACAGATTTTGCCTTTCCATGAAAATAAATAAAACAACATTTATGGCCTTAAATACTTTTTATGCACATGAATTAATTTTTTAAATCTTTTCTCCTTTTTAATGATTATATATATCGGGCCTCACATACAAGTTCTCTGGGCCACATGCAGCCCACGAGCCGCAGGTTGAGTACGGCTGCTCTAAAGCAATGGTCGCGATATGTCAGTACGACCAAAGAAACAAGTAATCCTTTTCTTGGAAGTGCTTCGTGAACGAACAACTTTCGTAGGATTCGGTTCATCTGGAAACACCGAAACAGTGGATTGTTGTTTAGTTTCCGGCTCATACGAATATATCAAAGTTTCGTCATCTGTAACGATGTTGTATATGGATTTTGCAGTTCCAAATTTTAATTTTTTTAGCATTTCCTTACACCAATTTGCATGAGCCTCCTTTTGAGCTTTTGTCAAATTGTGTTGAAGCTACTTTGAACAAATCTTTTTAACAGCTAAATGTTCGTGCAAAATCAAATGTATTGCAGTCTGTGATATGCCAAGGGATGCCTCTATCTCACAATATGTGACATGTCGATCTTCTTCAATCATCTTGCGCACAGCATCGATGTTGTTTGGAATCACTACCGATTTTGGTTGTCCTTCATGAGATTCATCACTGACGGACACATGACCACAATGAAATTCTTCAAACCAATTGTAAACAGTCTTTTTTGATGGTGTTTCATTACCAAAAGTTTCACGAAGTGATACTAAGCCTTCTTGTCAAATGAGGCCTTTCTTAAAATCATAAAAAATAACCCAACGGAAACCTTCACGATTTATTTTCATTTTTTCACTCGCCTGTTTCTTTAGAACACTCACTGTAAACAAAATACGCAGGCGATTTCTAAGATGCCACTGATTCAAAGTTAAAAAAAATGTGAATTTTACGAATATGCTGAAGACAAATTTCAGTAGCACCTTTTATTGGTCATTTGTAAAAACATAAAAGGCAACTCTCGTATATATAAGCCATTCAGTGCACAAATCGGTTAACTCCATCAAATGAAAATGTTCAGTATAAACAGTTAAAGTTATTGTAACTATAAAAATATTGTATCTATATAATATTTTTTCTCGGGATATTTTGATTGAACTCTTTAATTTTCTTTTAATCAAGGGAAACTTTTTATCACTGTATAAATATATAGAAAAATTTCAATGTCCCTTTGTTTTAAAAAAAAAAGGCCACTTAAAATGGAGTTAGTCAGATTGTCTTCTGAACGCCTCACATATATAACTTTATTATTACAGAAAATCGAAGTAAATTTAACACAAATGGGTCATTCCATGTCACGTGAGGGACAGCTTTTCTACATATTTCTGCTGTTTTGACAATGTTATTATATCCTCAGATTAAAACAATCATGCTAATATGAAAATCTAGAGTTTTTGTTATTTTTAATGTATAGTGTTGTACGCAGGACATTTTGTCAGTTTTTCATGGATTGGCCCTGAAACAGGCAGATTACTTAGGTCAAGGATTTAAAATGTGGAGATTTTTATTATTAAAAACAGGCAACTTACTAAGGTCTAGGGTTTAAAATGTGGAGAATTTTAAATTTTTTAAAGGGCCATTCTAGATCATGTGTGGAACAGCTTTTCTATGTATTACTGCTGTTTTAACAATGCTGTTGTTAATTAATAAAACAAATTAAAACAACTATGCTAAAATAAAAATATAGGGATTTTTTTTTTTGTTAATTTTAATGTATCATATTTTAACAACTTATAAGTTAATAAATATAGGTATTTATGTAAGCATCACATGTGGAACATTTTGTCCATTTCTCATGGAATTGCTCAAATCTAGTTTTTTACTTTCTTCTATCTTCAATAGAAGAAAGTATTGTAATCGAAATTTTTTTCGACTTCCGGTTTGACGGATTTGCATGTTTTAGGGGTCAGAGATTCCAAAAAACATGTTTATAGAAAATGTCTGTCTGTCGCCACTGTACCATCAAAAAGTGTATGAAGTTATGTATAGAATTAAACCAAAGTTTTATTATAAGTTTTTGGCTATGGCAAGCAGGTCCTCCCGGAATTTGGAAAAAATTCGCTGGTAGGGGGCGCTGATATAACATTTTTTGTGCGATTTTGAATATTGTACCATCCAAAAATGTATGGAGTTATGCATAGAATTGAACCAAATTTTTAGTTTAAGTTTTTGGATATGACAAGCAGGTCCTCCCTGAATTTGGAAAAAAATCGCCGGTAGGGGGCGCTGTAAATGCGTTTTTTGTGCGATTTTGAATATTGTACCATCGAAAAGTGTATGAAGTTATGCATAGAATTGAACCAAATTTTTATTTTAAGTTTTTGGCTATGGCAAGCAGGTCCTCCCTGAATTTGGAAAAAATTCGCTGGTAGGGGGCGCTGTAACAGCGATTTTGAATATTGTACCGTCCAAAAGTGTATGAAGTTATGCATAGAATTAAACCAAATTTTTATTTTATGTTTTTGGCTATAGCAAGCAGGTCCTCCCTGAATTTGGAAAAAATTCGTCGGTAGGGGGCGCTGTAATAGCGATTTTGAATAATTTACCGTCCAAAAGTGTATGAAGTTATGCATAGAATTAAACCAAATTTTTATTTTAAATTTTTGGATATGGCAAGCAGGTCCTCCATGAATTTGCAAAAAATTCGCCGTTAAAAGGCGCTATAATAGCGATTTTGAATATTGCACCATCGAAAAGTGTATGAAGTTATGCATAGAATTGAACCAAAAAAAAATTTTAAGTTCTTGGCTATGGCAAGGAGGTCCTCCCTTAATTTGTAAAAAAATCGCTTGTAGAGGGCACCGTAATAGCGATTTTTGTACAATTTTTGTGCCATTTTGAATATTGTAACCTCGAAAAGTGTATGAAGTTATGCATAGAATTGAACCAAATTTTATATGTTTATTTTTGGTCATGTCACGAAGGTCCTCCCTGAATTTGTAAAAATTCTGCTGGAAGGGGGCACTATAATTGCGATGTCTGTACCATTTTCATTATTGTACCATCGAAAAGTGTATGAAGTTATCCATGTAATTGAACCAAATTTTTTGTGCATGTTTCTGGCTATGGCAAACAAGTCCTCTCTGAACTTGAAAAAATTCCGAAAGAAGGGGGCGCTATAATTCCGATCTCTGTGCCATTTTCATTATTGCACCATCGAACAGCGTATAAAATTATGCATACAATTGAACCAAAATGTTTGTGCTTGTTTTTGGCTTTGGCCAACAGGTTCTCCTTGAATTTGGAAATATTGCGTGGTAAAGGGGCTCCGTGCTAGCGATTTTTGTATACTTTTCTTGATTTTTCGTAGTTCTATTGTGCATCGGCGGCTCATGCAACGGCAGGAACTCGCTTCCTGCTATGCCGGCTATTCGCAAACAGCTGATAACGACAGAGTAAGGAAAAATTAATAATTTTAACAAATATCATGATATAGATTAACTCGTTTTTAGCCCGTTTAATTGACTTGAGCAGAAATTTAAGATGAAAATCAAAGTTGGAATAGTATTGAACTAATAATATTGAAGTATTAACATGTGTAACTAGGTTTTGAAATATTAAGATGTATAAGATAGAAGAAAGTTTTGGGATTGGCACATCCAACTAGTTTGTTTTTTAAACTTGTCAAATGTGTGCAGTAATTTCACAGATAACATTAAATGAAAGTGTAATTAAAAAAAAAAAATGATACAAAATTTTATTTTACATTATTATAGTATTCGCTAGTTATATTGCGCTTGTCGGGAGGAAAGATAAAGGCACGCTATATCGGAATGTGCGATGTAACCCAGGGCATTGAAAAAAATTAAGAAAAGTGATATTCTATTATTTAATGTATTATAATAAACAGTCCCCAAAATGTTAATTTATATGTAGTCTACAATTTTCTCAATAAATTAACAACATAGAACTACATATACAATCATTTAAAAGATATATTTAAAGTAGAACTTAATTACTTTTCTTTTGGGGAAGATTAGAAAAGAGCACTTTATCAGAAAAGCGATATAACAAGGTTCAATGTGCCATAGCAAAAGGGCTTGTGATTATCTTTGTAGATTTTCACATCTGGAAGCTCTTGGTAAAGCAATGGCACATACAGAAAAGCCGGGGTTACGGCCGAGGGCCCGGTGCTTTTATGAGTGTCCGGTAGCCTCCTTGCGGAGTTGGAGGTGTGATCCTCGAGCTATGGGACTAAATCCTCGAGTACATGGGTTTTACTGTTGCTGCGACCATTGATATCTATATATACCTGTCTTGTCACCGTACGTGTATATCCATTGATAAATCTATCTTTATTTCACTTTCCTTTATTAAAGTACTTTTTATTTACAGTAAGATAGAATGCATTATAAT
Organism: Maratus speciosus; assembly: GCA_963932465.1. Taxonomy (NCBI): domain Eukaryota; kingdom Metazoa; phylum Arthropoda; class Arachnida; order Araneae; family Salticidae; genus Maratus; species Maratus speciosus. Next base: position 25,371,655 of record OZ010790.1, on the reverse strand, counting down.
AAATTAACTTACTTTATTTCCTTTCATTTTCTCTTCTTAAATAACGTTTTCTTTCTTAACTTACGTATCGTTACTTCATTGTTTACTTCTGTCATGTTTCAATAATTCCACGGAGTACTTGATGACGTAATCCTGACAGCTATCACGTTACGATGAACAAATGATGTCGTCATCTTTGCACGTGTTTGAAGCTGTCAGTTGCATTGCGTAATGACCTAGTTTTCGTTTCTCCGGATCGTATAAAGTGCCGGCCAGTAGATTCTTATCTCGCCTTTCGTACCTTGACCTACTAACCTCTGATATGGTGTTTAACGAGCGACAGGAAGGTGGCGGCGTGAGTGATGGAGTTTCGTAATGTCTTGTTTCTTTAAGTGGATTCACGGATGAAGTGTTTTGAATATGACGGCTTTGAATAGTTGTGACCCAGTTATCTATTGTAGATTGTTTGTGAATCAACACCGTTGCTTTTACTACAGTTCATTTTACTGACGTCCGGATCAACTTGTTGACTTATGGAATTGGAGTCTTTGATTACGTGCTGTTCATCTTGAGTTGTTTCGACGATAGAATGTTAGCTTGCTCTGGAACGTCGATTACATATGCTCCTTTTTAAATTGAAAGTATTCTTTCATATTTCTTGTTATGAAGCTCCCTGATATAATTAACAAAGTAAAGCAATATATTTTTCTGTTAAAGTTTATTTCTGTTAAAGTTAGTTTACTTAAATGATTAATCTGTTTTTTATATATATCTTGTTTTTAATAAACATTTCGTGTATTTTAAACTTCTTTTGGTATTTATTTAATTACACAGTCTTGCCTTTATTTTTAATAGATATGCTTTTGACTTTCCAGACTTTGATTTAATTTTACGAATAGGTTTTGGGGTTGTTCAGCTAATAAACGTTTCTTCTGCCTTTTTAACTTAAACTCTGCTTAAACTTATATAGTTATATAATTTAATTACATCAACCATGACTTCCAATGGTGTTTGGGACGCAAAGATAGCAGAGTGTGCTGATGCTGAGTGGTGCTTTTTGGCTGGTAGCACGTGTCATGGCAGCACTACACAAGGCTCATGGCAGTCCCGCTTGACATGCTGAGCATTTGTTCTATTTGGAGCTTATGCTGGCAAGGTGATTTGCTGAAAAGCATGTCTTCATTTATATGGACTGTAAATAATTTAATATTTGTTCTAAATCCATTCCTTGACAAGTTAGAACAATTTTCTGCAGTACAACCGTCCTATTTTAATAATTTTGTAACAAAATAATTATTCAAATGCTCCTCGCCTCATAGGCAACAATGAGCAACGAACAGCAAGTGGGGAAACAAAATGCTTGATGGGTCTTTGATGTTCGCTGCACTTGTTCATTTTAGTTTTACCGCATATACTAGTTAAATTGTACCTTATTGGAGTTCTTGCATGGTTGGTTTTAATTGCATTGAGTTAGAAGTTTTTTCATGCGATGTCAAAGGTCGTTCTATGTTTGGAACTTTTGCATATTTACATATTTATTTTCCCTTTAAATGATGAGCTACTTTTGACTTCCGCTCATGTGTAAGATTCAAGGACTTGTGTAAGCCAAACATAGAAAATAGCTTTCATGCGTCCGGTCATTGAAATCAATGTTCCCTGAGTATGATAGCAAGAACAATTTGAACGATGATAGTTTAGCTCTGTTTTTCTAGAAGATCATGTTATGAAGTCAGTGGAGTGATGTCTGTGTTTCTTCAAGTTACAGGTCTAAATATGAAAGGCTTGGTTCTTCAAATGAATTTTCGTTTCATTAAAAATATCAAAGCAATTGAAGTGAATGTTTAGACGTGAATGTTATGCAGCTTACAGTTCCAAAGTTCCCTTTTAATACGGATATTAATATATATATTACATCGTGGACTTTGGAGGAATGTATGAACTGCATTTACTTCAGCCAGTATGACAGTGAGCTTTGCTGTAAACCCATGAAAACGATACAAAAAAAAAAAAATAAAAATAAATAAATAAAAAAAATAAATAATAAACAGCAAACTTGCTGTGCTCTAAAATGCACGAAACTTGTTAAAGCTGTGGTTGCTAACTCGTGTACAAATTTGTACTATTTTTTACTCAATTTTGAATATAAATTGAATCTTCTGAAAAAAATTAGTCCTCTAAAAGTAGTTTGTATTTACTACTTGTCAAAACAAACAGTTATAGTGCTTGACTTATAACACTTTTCACTGAATATGTCTGACATATGTTTAAAGGATGAATTATCTTTTAAACTTAAGCATGGTTTTTCAAGGTATCCCAACATTGCTGCATTCACGTATTTATAAATCAGTAGCTGGTTTATTCACTTACTCGTTATCAGAAAAGGTTTACATCTGTGTATTTTTCAGCTGTTGCTGTTCCAAAATACTGTAAGTGTTGAAGTGTGTTACTTGTTTTAGATTGAGTAAAATAACTGTAGACGGTTACTTACTTAACAATTTAAACTATCTAGTCAGTACTTCTAAATTGTTGTCTCAACATATAATCATAATTTAATTATTATTCAATTATGAATTGAAGCATATTTTCAAAAATATATATTACTATTTTTATTTTCTCCTTTTTTAGTGTTAAAATATTTTGTTGTTCAAGTTCACAGCAAGTTTGTCTGCTTCAGCACTTCATTAACTCCATAACTCCAATGTTTTGTAACTCATATACAGTTGGAACGAGTGCTTTACAAATTTGATAAAATCTGGTATCCAGCAAAAAATTCTAGTCACCATTAAAAAACATTTACTCCCCTCCCCAACCCCTTCCCCCAGGATTTTACAGGAGGAAATTTTGTTGGTTTTTAACCCAATTAAATAACTTGGTAACCAGTGGCCCTAGTTAGTTGTAACCATAAAGAATATTTAGCAATTTATCACTTGTGGCCAGCTAATGGAAAGTTGCCTTAATTTATAATTAAGTGCTAAAAATTGTTTAAATGTTGTCGGAAACACACCTGTGTACATAATTTTTATTATTTTACCATACCAGAAAGTGAATGAAAAAATATTATGAAATTCCATCTTTACATAGAACACCAAAGTTAATAAAAAGTGTAAAAAAATTTGAAATGATAATGTACCAGAATTTAGGAAAGAGCAATTAAAATGCTGCGCTAAGATTTGAAAATTGAAAATGATCGCTTACTTTACTGAAGCTGCCTTCTAGTCACCACTGCACTCTGCTTTAATATATACTAGATAGTACCCGTCAAGATGTGACGGCAAATAACTTGGATGTTCCATTAGAAAAATTCTTGAATTTTTAATTAGTTGCTTTTAAATGAACTATTGAAATCATGACAAATTTTTATATTGTATAAGTGATTCCTATTTCTTGAAGGCGAGCTAGAGGGTGCTGTCAGTCTAACTTATTGAATGAAGTGAAAGAACTAAGTTTATAATTTACAACCAATTATGTTTGTCTTTAATCAGAAATTAACCAAAAAATACTGACAGAGCATTTATTTTTACTTACTACAGTCTCTCTCTCTCTCTCTTCTTTTTTTAATAACAATATCTATTTTTATTTTTGTTTTTTAACTACACGACCTTTAAAAGCTGCCATGAATTTTATTTATATCAGTCTCATTCTCTAAAAGCCTAATTTTGAAACTTGATGCAACTAACGATTTATAATATATATTTTTATTAACCAAGCTATTGAATGAAGTAACAGAACTTTAAGTTTATAATTTACAACCAATTTTGCTAGCCTTTTATCATAAATTTATCCCAAAATACTGGGCAGAGCATTTATTTTTACTTACTATGGTCTCTCTCTTTTTTGTGAAAAAATAACAATATCTATTTTTATTTTTTTAACTACACAACCTTTAAAAGCTGCCATGAATTTTATTTATATCAGTCTCATTCTCTAAAAGCCTAATTTTGAAACTTAATGCAACTAACGATTTATAATATATTTTTTATTACTTGAATTTTATTATACTTTTTTCTTCATTTTTTAAATATTAAACCATGGATATCAAGATAATTTACTTTATAGTTCTTATATGAATATTTTCCTTTCTTTCTGTTTTATTGTTATCATTATTATTATTTTTTTCTTTTTTTTTGCGAAAAAGAATGGCAAACTTTTCTTACTCACATACCTATATATTTTTGTTAATGGTCAGAAAATATAAACAAAAATTGTAGATCAGCTCCATTTATTTAATTGGTAATTACATGCAAAACATTTTAGGTTAAATATTTTAAATATAAAATTATTATTTTTTCAAAATATTTTTGAGTGTTAAATTTTATTTAATGATAAACCATTCAAATATTAATAATAAAATCAAAATCATATAACTTCTCCTCTTAATAAAATATGTCATTATCGAAATGAATTATCACCAAAAATGGTACAGAAATTATTTTGCCAGGCACTGAGCTCGAACCCGCATCATCTACAAAAGTTCAGAGCTTTAAACTGGTGCTTTAGACCACTCTGCTAACCAGACCTGCTCTACTTTTCCTCTAAATGGAAGATCTAGTAAATTTAACTTCACACATGTGCAAATGTTTGAATTTTTTAGTCTTATCTTACAGAATCAGGTGTATGCTTTAATATATATGATAGTAAGTTTCTAAAAAAACCCTTTTTTTTTTCAATTAGTTTAAGAAATTTGTTTATCCCTGCCAGTTTTTTTCCCTAAAGTTCTTTTCCAGTTCGGAAAAAAATTTCTTCACCTGAAAATTTTATACACTTAATAATGTGAGCCATAATAAAAAAGATGTACCAGTTATCCTCCTAAGCTTTAAGAGATTAATAAATGTAGCATAAAACAATTACAGACAAATATTTCTTAAAGCTTTTATTATACAAAATGTGGAAAAAACACTAAAAATTAATAATTATATAACTTTATGGACATAATCCAAGTAAATTATTTACTTTCAACATAGATTATAAATGAAATATTCTGAAATGCAGTAAACTTTATCGGCAGCAATATCCGGGAGGAAAAAAAAACATTCTCATTACACTAATAATAAAATTAAATAGAAGAGAGAACTCTTAAACCTGCAAATTAAATTATTGAAGAAATTAGAATAATCACACAAGATACAGGGCTGCCACTGGCAACTATTTTTTAATTCTATCTTCCACCATTTTCTCCAAACAAAAATCTACACTACCAAATTTATTTTTACAAAATAGTGGTGTGAATAGGATATAAAAATAGTCGCTAGTGGCAGCCCTGAAGACAACAGAATGCCTTGACAAAAATTTATTAGTGTTATTTTCAATATCTAGGATTCAAAGATCACTTCCAAATTTATCGTAAGTTTTTATAACATAATTAGCATTCAAGCTAATTTTATTTATAAAAATGCTCTAATTTAGATGAAAAGTAAGAAGGCACTTTTCTTTATAGAGGTCTCGGCAATGATATAAACAAAAAAAAAAGTCCCAAATAAAGAAACATAAAAAAATACGGTACTTTTTGGTTAGCCGGGCGCCAGTGTTATATATACACACATATATACATACATACATGTATATATAACGCTGGCACCCGGCTAACCGAAAAGTACCAAAACTACTACTAATGTACTCATTTGTTAAAAATATTGTAGATAATTAATATGCAAAATGTCTTAAAAAAGTTTAAAACATATTTAAATTTTGTATTTATTGGAGATATGTATGCAATATAAATTGCAAAAATTTTCAAATAAGGTAGGAATTAAGATTATGCTGACTAAATAGTCCACCACAAATTTTCAAAAAGTTTCAATTTGTAATTTTTATATGGTTACTGAATCCTATAACCTCTTGTGACCTGAAAGTAAAATAGCACTACAGACACAAATTCACTGTTTTTGCACAAACAAAATGACACCATAGATGACAGAAAGAGACATTTTTCTGAAATTAATACTTTAGGAGATTGGTAATTTAGATTCACCAATATGGTTCTAAAATTACTAACCCTTTTAAAATATCAAATAATCACTTAAATTCATGCAATAACAAATTGAATCGCCTTAAACAATCAACAAATCCTCAAAATTTTTCATTGTAAAAAGTTTAAAGTTAAATAATTATAAAAATTTCTTTCTTTCTTGGCCTCACTGTCTTGAAGGCATTTTGTAAACTCAGATGAAAATAACATTTATTTTATGAGGAAATAATAATCAGTGTTGCCATTTATTGGTTTTATTCCAAAACCATTCAGCTATACAGTAGTAAAGTAAAAACGTAAAAAATAGTTTATTTATTATGAGGATAAGAATACGGATTTACATTTGTGTACCTCAGGTCTGAAGAGGATAAGTTATATTTTAAAAAAAATTCCATGCTCTAACAAGTACAACAGTAAAAAAAAAACATTCTTTTACAACCTAAATATACTGAGTTACAATACTTTTAAAAATTACTTAATTTCAGAGTTAGGCATTAAAAACAGACAATTTTTTAGTTCCATAAAGCTCTGAAATTTCTTAACATTCAATGTATCATAACTTGTGAATTTTGGTTGTAGAAGAATGGAATTTTTACTGTTGTACTTGTCAGAGTGTGAGGTAAATGTTTCTAAATATAATTTATAAGACCCAGGAACCATGTAAAAAAAAAAAAAAAAAAAAAAAAAAAATAATAATCCCCGGACTATTTCATCAACACAATCTTAATTCCTACCTCATTTTAAACAATTTTGCAATTTACATTGCCTACATATCTCCAACAGGTAAAAGATTAAATCACATTTTAATCTTTTTGGGACACCTTGATATTGTATATAATAGGGATGCACCGAATATTCTGTATTCAATCTAGCTACTGAATATTCGGTTAGGTCGAATATCAAACTATTCGGTCTGTCAAATATTTGGCTTGGCCGAATATCAAACTATTTGGCCTGCTGAATATTCAATTTGGCCAAATATTGAAGTATTCGGCAAAACCAAATATTTAAAAATATCTTTTCAAAAAATTTTTAAAAAAATTACACAACTTCTAACTGTCAATTTATAAAGATATTCAGAATAATTAGAAACAGAATCATATTTAAATAAAAGAGAATGCTGCTACATTATTTATTTGCGGTTTGATAAGTGTCACTTAAGAAAATTAACCATTAATGATGACCTTCATAGGAATAAATAATGTACAAATGCAAGTTGCTGAACAATGTCTTGTAAATAATCTGTCTTTTGCTTTTTTGTAAAAAGAGTATTTCTAAAGAAAATGGAAAAAAAAACTTTCAGAGGTGATAATAGACATCAAGACACACAGTTTTTGTCAAAAAACAGTAACACAATCCACTTATTCAGCCAAAAATACAGTATCTCATCTCACTTCAGGTCAAACTTCGATTTTTTTTTTGTTGTTGTTAGTTTAGCTATAATGAAGATATCATAATATATTTTCATCATAGTTACTTTGTTTTCTGTGAAATATATCAAGACAAGAAGTGCCAGAAATTGTGTGTGTGTGTAAAGTTTACTTGTAAAAAGGCCTTGTTTATCAAAATGGAAGTATCTGTGTTAAATATTACATAAAATTGTTTTAAAATTTAACTGTAATATCTTTAAACTTTGAATTCGGCCTAACTGTCACTATTTGGCTAGCCAATTATTCAGTTTACCTGCATGCTGAATATTCGGTCAAAATCACTATTCATTGCATCCCTAGTAGATAACCCTATCAATTCAATTTTTGGAACTGTATACCAGTCAATAAACCATACCAACCACACACCAGTTTTATTTCATTTTTTCCAAAAAAGGGAAGGTTGGCAGCTATGCAGCTGTAATGACAATTTCATGATGCAAGACTTAGATCTGGTAGATATTATGGTCTGCACTTTTTTAGATTACAAAATTAAATTAATTTTGTTAATATGTTTACTCATAATAGTTATGATGAAAATACAGCAAAAGGAATATACTTTAAAACCAGTAAAACACAATTTTAAGGAAATTCATTAAAAAAAAAAAAAAATATGTATATATATATATATATATATATATAACACAGGATATAAACAGGACAAAACAGTCTGTGGAATTATAAAAAAATTGAACTACATGACTTAAAACATGGAATAATAATAATTAAATAAATAACATCAAATATATAAACAAAACTTTTGAACTTTTTCATTCAAAATAAAATTACACAGACTGTTTACTTTTCATTTTTGGAATAGCATTAAGTACACTTTTTTTTTTTTTTTTTTTTTGAGATATTTAATTTATAGTAAAATCAGTAATTGTTAATATTTGTTAAAAGTCAAAGCATATAGCTTAATCTATGACTGTTAGAAATTATTTCGTTTCATGACAGTTAATAGTTTGCAAGTTATTTTATACATACACACAAAAAAATTTCAGTTTACAAAGAATGTGAATACTTCACGCTATAAACTTTTGACCTGTATATAAAAAATTAGAAGGAATATTAGAAGGAATTTTTTTTTTCTTCAGATCCCCCCACCCCCCCTTTTTTTTAAAGGCTGTCAAGATGATTTCATTCCTGAACAAGGTTCATTAAATACTTTGTAAAATTATGAATTTACTTTGGTAATAAATTTATTCAACACATCAGACACTGATTTAAAAAAAAAAAACCCAGACAAATTTTAAAAAGAGAAAGATCTTCTCATTATTTTTATATTAGCGATTTAGAAATTTTTCCAACTGATAAGCAATATGGAAAAATAGTGTAACTATGAACGGAAGGTGATAGATATAATAAAACTGAAGGCGATATACTAGAAATGCAGTATTTAGAAAACACACATTAAAAATTGGAATAAATGCAACAAGAAATATACTTTTTACATTCAATAAATTCCATAACCATGCTAAAAGCAGAATCAATAAATATTTAAAATAAATAAGAAACAGGCAAAAATTACTCTAAAAGTGATATTATTAAAATGAATATAAGCATCTGGACATAATGAATGAGCAAAATTTATTGTGTCCGAAAGCATGGTGTATGCTGAATACAATAGTATAAGATTGAAAATAATTTATTCCTAGAATACAAGGGTGGAATGTCCCAGAGTTAAAATATTTATGGAGTACATCTACCAACAAATCGGGGATAAAGGCATGCATCTCGTATGTGATATCTGTTTAGAAGCCATGTGAGGAATCGTTCAAGACCAAGTCCATAACCACCATGGGGGCAACTGCCATACTTCCTCTACATTAGAAAAATAAACACATCAATAACTTTTAAATTACATTCATAATAACAAAGTCAAATATAAAAACAAGACCAAGTTTTTTAGAAAAAATACCACTATCAGTAAAATTCAAAACAGATGTTTCATTTTCATATTTAGAATGATGCTTTAGACTTAGGTATTTATTTATTTAAGGTAACTGAATTGTATAAAAAACATCAGATAGAGACAAACACTTTTTAGATATATCATTCCTAAATCCCTTATAATCTGTATTTGTAATGAGAATTGTTATTTCATTTTTTTCACTCATTCAAGTTTTCTCTAGCTGTGCAATAACTGCTTTTTATACAGATTTGGAACTTGGGGTTGCTTAGACAATTTTTTCAAGTGAACTGTTTAGTGTGCAGGTTTTCAAAGGATCTTCTTGCTGACCATGTGATGTTTCTAATTAAAGATACAACTAGTACACTGCATTGGGTACCTCAAAGATGAGGCATTCTGTGTCACACCTTACACTGGGTAAGGTATGACACAAAAACTTCACTTGGCAAATAATATTTTGTTTAATCACAAAGGAAGAACTCAAAAATAAGTTAGTAGAAAGCACTATTTTGGCAATTCATTAAATGTTACTCTGACAAATAATCTAGGATTTACTCTAACAGTTATATAATAATTAAAGATGAATATATTGTGCTATTAGAAGAATAAAACTTTGTTAAAATCAACATAAATACAAAATAACACAGGGAGCGTTTCGGGCTGGAAATTTTAACAGCGCATCATCAGCCAAAGAAAACATGTCTCTGAAAATGGGCAAGGTCGTAAACACGTCCTGTGTGTTATTTTGTATTTTTTGGTGATTTTAACAAAGTTTTATTTTTCTAATTGAGATTTAGAGCCAGTTTTTTGGTGCTGTTTCATCTATATTGTGCTATATTTAAATTTAAAATAAAAAGTTTGAAAATAAGAATACTATGATTGATTGAAAATATTAAGATGCAAAATCTCTTAGAATTATTAAAAGGTGTGATTTACAATTTTTTACGAACCATTTCTTCAATGAAGTTGTTCTAAAACGTAACTGTTTGAATATGAGCATTGATGAAGCAATTTTTGAGTATTATTCTATGTGTGCTGACAAATCACAATTAGATATATCCAAATTAGTTTAAAGTTCTGTCCAGATTTGTTTCAAAGACACAGGGCCTTGTTTTTGAGAAATTGAGTTTCTTTTATATTTGTCAAAAAAGTAATAATTTTAAGAATCTGAGCTCAGTGTTATATTCAGTTTTCTAATGTAGACAAATATTATTATTATATATGTTTATTTATCTATTGTTACCTCTAGTATTGTCATGTCTGCTATGAAAAAAAGTGGGATAACCACATCTTAATTGGGACATAAAATATTGTACAATTTTTCCATAGTAATAAATTTATGTGAATTATACAATCCCTAAGGAATGCTACTTTTTGTTATTAACAAAGACTTTTGCCAATCAGTTTTCACAAATAATACACTATCACGGGGTGAGTAGCAGCATTTTACTTCTAAAAATAAGCACCTGTAAGCAAGCACCTTTTCAGAGGAAAAATAAGCACTAACTTATGAATGCATATTCATCATTATCTACACATTCTTGAAAGAAAAATGCAACAAAATCATTTATTTATTTATTTTATTTTTTTTTTTTATTAGAAGTTATTTAAAAAAATGGAAAAGGATACATAAAAGATTGGGATGAGTCATTCAGGATGCATAATATTTTCTTCAAAGTTATTAAAAAAAGGCATACTTTACATTACATACACTGAATCTGCCATTACTAAAAGGAAGAACAACTTTCATAATCAAGGACCAAGTTTCTTTTTAGAAGTGTCAGGGTCCAAGAGACCCAGAACCTCAAAAGCCTAATGACACCACTTACTGACCATATTAAATAAATAAATAAATGAAATCCAGCATAAGCTGTTAATATTATTATTAGTAAATAGTATTATTATCAGCACATTATTAGTAAAGAAATATAAAACAAAATTAAATAACAACAAGCTTGCAAATTTCCTGAAATGTAAAAAAATAAATAAATAAAAATAATTTAATCAGAGCAGCTTATACGGAAGGTCCATATGAGAAAAAAAAAAAAAAAAAAACTTTTAACAAAGTAAATAGAATTTACGATATTTTAATATACTTCTAAATTAACGGAAAATCACAGGCATCAATTTTCCTATAGTACATTTATGAATATCTATAAACTTGTGGAAGACTTAAATTCTTAATCAAAAAATAGCACATGATTTAATGGAAATGAAATTTTAGTAATGTAAATTTTTAACATTAAGTTATAATTTATGCCTATCAGAAAACACTACAGTAAATAATAGTAAAAAATTTTAGCATTAGTTAAAAATAAATAATTTGCTCATAATAATATTTACAAAATTAAAAGATGGGCTAATTTTTATCCAATATGAAATACAAATTAAACATAATTTAAACCATCATTATAGGAGATTTTGCAGTTTTTACCTGCCGATAACAGTATATATCAGAATGAAATATCAGAACATTTAAAAACAAAAAAGATGTCAAAAAAGCAAGAATGCGAAAAAATAAGTGAAAAATAAATGACTTGGTAAGTGAATGGAAATAATTATGAATAAGATTTTATGAGTATTAGCAATTGAAATTTTAATGTTTAATTCTTTTTATTGGCCTCATTTTGCTAATACTAGAATCAAGTTCTTTTAAAAGAGATTGTTTTTCTAACACAGGTTTTAATAAATCATTAGATCTTTGTAACAAATTAAAGTCTTTTATGGTTTCGGCTTTTTCAGAAAGTTCCTTTGCATATCTTTTATTTCCGTTTCTAATAAAGATTTCTTTTCTCTAAGTGAAATATGCTCTGATGATTCAGCTTTTTTATTTTCAACAATTTTTTCTTCTGCTCTTCTAAATATGAGCGATATTGTGAATGAACAGAGGAAACTCATCAACTGTCACCCTCATCTCTTTTGTAATGGGTACGTAATTAACTCCACCAGCATGCTTAATAACATCACAAATTATACGCTGAGCGGGCTGAGCCATATAAGAATTTTCACTTAAATTTTCGACTTTTTGTCGATCGAGATCCAGAAAATCACGAATTTCGTTAGTCAGACATGAAAAAATCGCGCATTTTGTCGATCAGAAGCAGAAAAATCGCAAATATCGTCGATCGGTGCAGAATAATAGGAATTTCGTCGACCAGGTGCGGTAAGATAGCAAATTTCGTCGATCCGGTGCGGAAAAATCGCTAATTTTGTCGATCAGGCGCGAAAAAAATCTCAAATTTCGTTGGTCGGGGACGGAAAAATCACAAATTTCGTTGATCAGGCGCATAAAAAATCTCAAATCTTGTTGATCGGCTTTTCCTGCCCCCCTTCGTTCATAAAGTTCGCTTTTTTTTTTCGGCACCAGCCATTTTCATGCCTATGTTTGTTTTTTAGCACTTTTAATAAAACAAAATTTACTCCCCCAAATAAAGTCCAGGAATATTATCACTCTTTCAAATTAATCCTTGTTATATATATACAAACATAAACTGTTGATACTTGTTGATACCTTGTCAACTGAATGGGATATATTGACTGGGTAGGGGAAGCTAGAGGGGTCACCCCCCACACCTCCCCGAAATAGAATTATTTTCGCGTGACTGATGTGGCCCTCGACAACCCGGACATTTTTTAAAGTGGCCCTTCTCTCAAAAAGGTTGTGCACCCCTACCTTAGAGTAATTTTAAAAAATGTGGATACAGTGAGAAAAAAAGAAGAAATTAACCATAATGTGCTGATTGATGATTGTATTTCACTTAATTCTGAAATTGAGACCTCGGAAACACAATCCGAATTGGATATTTTCGACAGTGGGAAAAATAAAAACAATACAGCAATGAATTGCGATAAAGACAAATATGATGATGATGGAAATGACCATTATGCAGGAATTAACAAAACTTCGTATGATGAAATGCTAAAATCCTTTGAAACAACCGACGCGGATTATAGTTAGAAGAAAATACGCATGAAGGGGTTTTTGGTGTATTGCAAAGATGCAAGACGTATTATGAGAGAAAGCACTTTTTTAAATAAAGAACTCAGGCAAAATTAGCAGAGTTTTTCAGAAATTAAATGTAAGGACTAAGGACGCATATGTTATTGTATGGTTAAAATTATTTGTTATAATAATAATAAATGCGATAATGTCATTAAAATTCGTTAATTTTAACTGAAAACTATTTACTTTAAACAGAAAATACAGTGTATTCCCGGACAATGTTTTGTTTTCCTTACCGATTTCAAAGATTTAAACGCATAGAAAAAATGAATTGATGATGGATATTAGTGGGTAAAATAAATAAAACAAATCGATATAATTAATTACTTTTAGTAAAAATATTTAGTGTTTATGAATTTAAAATCTGTTTTATGTAGTTTAAAGTATTTTAAAAGGTGAATCTCTATTTAACGAATTTTCCATATAACGAACTTTTTTCTGGGATTTAGCGACTCCGTTAAATAGAGGCTCGACTGTATTAATTCCATAACAATATGAAAATTTTATTGTTATCATTAAAAAACTCTTTTAAATTTTAAAATCACAAATATATATATATATATATGCTTACTTGATCTGTATACCAATAATAGTTCTTTGGGTCAATTTCAGCACTTTTGTAAGCACTTATTAACTCATCATATTTCCACATCCTCATGGATCCTCCTACTATTTCACCAACACCAGGCATTAAGACATCAACCTAAAAATATTAATATGTTTGATACATAAGATACTGCTTGTGGCATAATTGTACAGTATTTCACTATGATGATGACATGAACCAAGACTGACTTTCATTTTATTGTCTTACTGTTACCAAAACTATATATTATTTTAAGCTAAAAGTATCTCCTCTCTAAAATTTTTAATTTAGTGTATTTTTATCATAAGTTTTCATGTTTTTATTTTATTATTTTGCTTTAAATTAAAATTCAAACACTTATTTTTGTAGGGTTTTCATTTGAAAAATGTTTATAACTATTAATGACTTTTAGAATATCTTAATTTGTTTCTGTTACTACAATTTAAAAAAAAAAAAATCATAATGGGAAGTATGACTGCAAAATAAGTTTAACAAAATTGATAGAATAAGATAACATTGAATATTATCAGAAAATAATTATAAATATTAATAAAGAACCGTTTTTATGAAAATTTCTTAAAAAAGAATGCACTGGCACATTCAACATAGTTTAGTGGGATATGAAAAAAGGCAGTAGTGGGATAAAACCAAAACAAACAGTGTGAATAATTTTTTTTTTTTTTTTTTTTTTTTTTTTATAGATGAATCTGGTAATCCTAGTTCACACATTTATCTAAAGCTGTTAAAAATTGACTTGCCGAAAATTAATCCAGATTACATAAAACCAAGTAAACATCTTATATATGTTTCGACATCATGTTTAAACATTACTGATGATAAGTCACACTGTTTGGCAACATATTATTTTCATGATCAATGGAGAAGTAAACAACTGCCTAATTTGATTCAATGCACTGAAAAAAGAAAAGAAATAGGGGGGAAAAAAAAACTTACTGATTCTGTTAATCTAGGGTCTTCCGGACATTTACTCATGTAGAACGATTTTATTTCAGCAGGGAATCTGCAGAGCATTATGGGCTGAAAAGTAATAAACAATCTGATGAATATCTCCACATTTATAATCACAAAGATATGCAATATAAGGATTATACTCATACTTCATTTATTTTGTCTGTCATTTTTCTTTCAGGCATCTCAGGAATATCTTCTCCAAATTCATAAAAAGAGCCATCCTCCTTAGTAATGTTATTTTCTTTTAAATATGTAATAGCATCTGCGTAGTTCATTCGGCGAAATGGTTTTTTAGGTACCTTAAATTCCTAAAAAATTATGAATAACATAACATAATTAATTTTCAAATGTAATGCACTAATACTAAATTCACCACTTAAAAAAAAGAAAAAAAAAAAAAAAAAGATTCTGATCGCTATATTAATTACAGAGATGCAAGAATAATATCTTTAAATAATTTTCTTGCCTAATAATTTACTATATTTTCAGTTAAAGCTGAATAAAATAAAAAGTTATTCACAAAATTTCTTTATTTCAGCAGGACTTACAAAACTCCATTATTTACAAAAATAAGGTATATAAGAGAACTAAATAAACATTTTAGAAAATGCATAAAACATTTGAAAAACTAATTTCAGCTGTTACTGTCCACAGCAAATATATATTCGAATTCTTCTGAACAGCTTTGTATTTGATCTGTAGGTTGATATAAATATATATACACAATATAATTGGGGAAATTTAGTTTAGCAAGAAAACGCATAACAGGTTAAAATTTCTCTTTCAGCAATTTATACTGATAGATGGAAACATACTTGTATACTTTTGTACAACCCTGTAGTTAACCTAGTACCCTTATTACACGCCACTATTTAGCTAAGTTTAATTCAAAGTAAAACACTCTTAAAACTACTGAAATCACATTTCCAGAAATTATCATTTATAGACGGCCATGTATCCAATTCTTTGCGTGACCCTGTATATCATTTTATCTATGTTCTACAAACATTTCTTGGTAAACTAAATGCAGTTCAGCGTAAAAATGCATAACTCATTTAAAAACCACCTCTAAGCAATTTGCAATCATACCCAGTAACCATTATGAATTCTTTTGAGTTGTATATTAATTACAGCATTAATACACACCATATACTATGCATAAAAATAGTGAAGCATAGCACATAACACAATGAAAAATGCATTTCCAGCAATCATCGCTACTGTACAGTATTTCGGATACAATATAGTATCTGAAATCATTTGTGTGTCCCTGTAAATGCTATGCACTTCGTAATATACATGAAATAAGTTATAGTAAACCTCAGCGACGTATATCAACTTCATTATACACGAAATAATTCAACATAATTAAAATACTCCGCAAACCATTCCCTCCACCCCTATATGGGTCATTCTCAGATAAAGGGAAATTTTATGTCCTTGATCAAAAGAAGAAAATTTAATGAGTCTAATATGAATGTTTTAATTTTATTTTAAAAAATAGATAAAGAACTACATTGTGCAACAGTTTAAACATGGAAAACATAATAATTTGAATATTAAAAAAAAATAAAAAGTTACAAATGTCATTACCATGGCATGTCCCTAACTTCAAATTTAATAATTCAAAATTATATTTTGAAGTGTTGGAAAGTTTTTGAGCAAAAACAACAACAGTATAATAAAATTTTATCTCTCTACTTATAATGTTATTAGTATTTTAACTTCAAAACATTTTTTTCACTTAATTTTATTTAATTAAACTTTGTCCCTGGAGTTAATGGTCATTACCATGGTGCATAGTGTTTTCTTTCATAGCTCATCACTAGAGGGCACCAAAATATTTTTTTAGGTGCTGTATTGTAGGGTAGCACATGTTCTTACAAGCAGTGGTGTCTAACTTTTTTGAAATAGGTATGTACTGTTTCATTTTGATACTTTTATTTAAAAACTGAGAACAATGTGTTTTTAATGCGTCATTACCATGTTTCATTTTACTAAAATATAATAATAACAATTATTAACTGTATTAATTGAATTATAATGTACTCTAGGACTATTTTGAAAGTAAATAAACTGTAAGGCTTTAATTGCTATAATTTAGCCTAAAATGAGGTTAAACATTAAAAATGTCATTACCATGGTAATCATTACCATGTCTTTTTGAAAACATGGTAATGACCAGCAAGCCATGGAAATGACAAATTTCAAGATTTTTTTTTTTTTTTCTAATATTAGTTCACAAAAAATATCATCAGTAACCTAAATTTGAGTTAATATAAAGATTTTCACTTACTGACTTATTGTTTAAAAAATAATTAAATCTGATTTTACAAAAAAAATCATTTATTTTTTAGAACAAAAATGATTTTCCTTTTACATTATTTATGTTTATATTTATTTCATGAAAGATAATAACAAGTGGGTTAATGATTAAAAGCAAATTTCTTAATTTTTAATGTACTTATATTTTATGAAATTGAATTATAAAGTAATTAGTTTGATTTTCCAATTATTAATTTGGGTTTCTCTTTGTTATATGACCTCAATACTAGTTGATTCAAACCATAAGCGGTCACCATTATGGAATTGTTAATTAAATATTGTGGCAATATAATAAACAGGTGTGAAGTCAATTTCAATTAAAATAATAAAACTTTGTAAAAAATCACCATAAAATAAAAACAATACATAGGACGCGTTTCGAGCTAAAAAATATAACAGCTCGTCATCAGCTACAGTAAACACGTGTCCGTAAGGGGACAAGGTAAAAAAAAAAAACTTATTAGGTTATTGATATTTTTGATCAAGAAGTTACAGTAAACTTTATGGCTCGTGCTGGAAAGAAAAGCGTTCACCATTTTAAATGTCCTATTAAGAAAGATTGCTTGAAGATACCTGTAACTAATATTGTTTCAAAATTTTCACCACCATATCCAATTCTTGCCATTTTGCTTTTGCTTAAAGTGTTGAAATTGATAATACAGTGGAACCCCGCTAATTGGGATCTCCGGATAATCCGGATAGGTCTGGTCGATTTTTTTTTCAAGTTTGAGACGCGATCGGCAAATTTCCATAACATTCATTTATTTCATCCACGTATTCTGAATAAGTCTTTTCTGAAATCTTTAAAAGAATATCTTAAGCATTCTTATTTAAACTCTTTGATGTTATCCTTCAAAGAAACAACAATGTTTTACTTTAAGTTTGGCAATTTTATGGTTCCGGGTGTTACAAAACATTTAAAATCGTGCAACTTACCCATCAAAGCTGTCCTCCTAATTGATAATGCTCCGACACACCTCGAAGAATGTCAACTGACAAAAGGAAACATAACGGTAATGTTTTTACCACATAATGTGACAGCGCTGGTACAGCCAATGGATCAAGGGGTTCTTCAGAACATTAAGAAAGTTTATAAACGACAAATGCTGAATGAACTTTTAGAAGATGATGGAAAACATAGAGTAGTAGAGATTCTCAAATTAATCAATATCAAGAAAGTAATCTATATGATTGCTGAATCTTGTGATCAGGGTGCTGAGAGTACTCTCTGAAAGTCATGGAAGAATTTATGGCCTGCAAATTGTGATTTCTCGAATAATAAGCTTGAAACAGAAGGAGGAATAAGCGAGAATGAAAGAGAAATTACACCTGAAGATTTTGTAAGCATCTTAAAAAAAATTTGATGGCTGCTCAGATGTTAATATCAGCGACATTAGCAATTGGTTGGAAGCCGAAAATAATGAAGGTTATGTCTCATTTATTATAGATAATGAAATAATCGCTTTGTGCACAACTGAAGAAAATGAAAATGACACAGACGAAAACACCATTATCAATGATGATGAACCAAAAGTTATTAGCCATAATGAAGCAACGTCTGATTTAGAACAATTAATGGTTTCTTTTGAATGTCAGGTGGAGGCTACACCCAACAAACTACTTATGCTCAAGTGGATGCGTGACCGTGCGGCCCGCAAAAGGTATAAAAAACTGGCACAGCAGCAGATTACAAACTTTATAATTACAAAGTAAACATTTTTTACTATCTGTCAATATTCAATATGTTTAATAGAAGGTGATTTTCTGTGTATGTTTTATTTTATTTCATTTTTTCTCATTCTCCGGATAATCCATATTTTTGAAAATCCGGATTGAACCTGGTCCCAATTAATCCGTATTATCGGCGTTTTACTGTATGTTACAAAATGAATAATACAAAAACTATGAATTTTTAAAACATTGTAGATTTTCCTAATGTATCATATAATTTAATAAATTACTTAAAATGAAATTTAATGTGTATGATCATTTTACATGTCATTACCATTGTTCTGATTGTCATTACCATGTTCTTACTTGTCATTACCATGTTCACACCTGTCATTACCATGCCACAGTAGAAAACAAATTAATTAATTAAGGACATAAATAAGGCCAACGATTTCTGCTGATATTTTTCTCATAATGTCAGACATGCAAACATCCCATTAGCACAAAAAAATAGAGGATTAAAAACAAAAAAAAATTTTTTTTTTTCAAAGGTAAAATTTCCCTTTATCTGAGAATGACCCATATCATTATGTAACGGAATTCTTTTGTATGGCCCTGTAAATGAATAATAATTATTCTTTGCACCACATATTCTACAGAATGCATATTTTAGTGCACTTGATAAATGCATATCAATTTTATTATGTTTGAAAGCATGTAACATCATTAAAATTCATTTTAAACGATTTTTTTCCCATAAGCCCTGTAAATTAACTAAACGTGGTAGAAACTTCTTTGAAATAGGGAATGTGCTATGGTAAACATTAATAACATCCAAAAATTTCAGGACAATCCGAATATATTTACAGGAGTTATAGTGTGGCCAGACAAACCAAAATCATAAACACTTTCCAATTTTGTTGGAAAGTGTTAAAAAGTAAGAAATAGCTGAAGAAAATGTGCACAACAGCAAATCAGTTGGAAAGGAAAGGAAGGGTAGGGTGGGGGGGGGGGGGGGGTTGAATGTTAAAAATTAGACTTTCAGAGTGAACGGACAAAATAATCTATAATATAAAGCAAAAATATGTCCATGAGTAACGATCACATCATATTGATGGTGGAAACGAGGTGAGAAATTAATTTTCTTTTTAACACATTTTTTTTAAACTTCTGAATATCGTACAATTTTAATTTTTAAACCATTCAATACAAATTACTTTCAAATGCAATTTGTTTAAAAACTGTATTTCAATTTACTGATTTTTTTATGACTTTAAAAATAATTTTCTAGGAAGAATTTTTAAAATCTCATGCATCCTGAGTACAGAAGGTTAACCAATTTGCACTTAAAATCATATAAATAGATCAGCATTTGTTTCCAGCTAATATTCCACAACAAAATTAAAACTTTATCAATAAATGAATATGATAAAACACAAATTTAAAAATATATATAATCAAACTGCACGTTTATATAATGAAACCTTCAGAATAAAAAAGGTTGCTGTAAATAGTAAAATTTTTGTCAATTTCTTTGGCTATTAACCGCCGGCATGTGGCAAATATGAAAGTAATTTTAATAAATTTCCACAATATTATTTGAAAATATAATTGATAATTTTCATGTATAAAATGGTTTATGGTGTTGATTGTGGCCAATTTATTTTTTAAAAATATATTAAATGTAAAAAATCTAATCCAGTTTTCAATTAAAAGTGGTTTTCACCCATGTTCTATATACCGGACAGTATGTTCTACAACCCGGAAAGCACGGGTTGGATCTTCTGGTATAAATAGTAATTATAGTAAAATCCATTAGCTTCATAAATGAGAATGCAGGTTTTCTTTGCAGCATATAACAGAAAAATATATGATCTTCTTGACAGACAATATGGAAAAAAATTAAACCAAATAGCATGGCATTTAGTGAAGTTCTATTTTGTATCGCTTCAAAATAGAACCTTCATTTTACAGATAATTAATGGTTGTTAATTTTAGTGGTGTAGCGAGTAGTACTTTGGCCGAGTAGCCGAGTACCGAGTAGATGGGTAATAAGGAAAAAAATGCTTATGTGCACATAATGTGAGCTTAGGTGTACATATGTGTGTACATATATATATATATAGCTGTGTATAAATATATATAATGTACATATATATATAAATTAACTCATTAAATTTGAAATTTATTTGTGCACCTTTTAAAGACAATTTTTGACAATTCAAAACAGTAGCAAAAAAAAAAAAAAGAGAATTGACACATAAGATGTACAATTATTAACCAATATAAAATTAAAACATTCTTCAACCCTCTAATTTATTCCGATACCTAAAATCTGTCTATCAAAAAAAAAAAAAAAAAAAAAAAAAAAAAAAAAAAAAAAAAAAAAGTTTATTGTTTACTGTAACAATTCATTGAATAATGCAAAACATTTCATATTTATTTTGTAACTGTAATGTTGGCATGATTTCAACATTTTGAATATTTAGAGCTATTTTTTTGAAGAAAAAAGATATATATATATATATATATGAATAAGTTTCTTGTCGATATCATCTATGTATATATTTATCTAAGCGATTATTTTATCTAATTGATTAATTTTTTAATTCAAGTTTTTTCAATGTACAGTATTATTGTTTTTATGTATGCATCTATTAGTACATTATTATTATTTTACTAAGGATGGGTACAAAGAGCATTAAGTATTTTCCAGGCAAGTGTTTTGCTAAGGGGAAAGCTTAATTGGCAGTTACTATCTGTATGTATAATATTACGAGAGTAAAGTAAAGAATTGGACAGTTTTGGTACAAAAGAGGGACTTTTATGACCTCATGTTTTATGGGACAGCTGCAGGATCTTCGTGTGGGGGCCCGCGGTCTCGTGAGAAAGTGGGGTTTGTAATATCGGATGTAGGAGGGTCGGAGGGCCCTGAGCATTCCGGGGACCCACTGACCACTGGCCGACACGAAGGCGGGTCCAAGCAGTGGCGAGTGGTTGGAGATTTTAATTATGCTGAATATGTTAATTCACATCCACCACTCAGGGCCGCACATGCAAATTTTTAACATAGAGAGATTTTCTTTTGTTCTCGGAGAAAAATATAGATGTACGAAAAGAATTCCAGAGTGCGGTGGTTATTATTTTGAAGCCCTTTTGGCTTATCCGCCCATGTTTACTTGCTCTGGCTATGACGAGCAATATAGTATTGTTAACTTTAAAAAAAAAAATAAAAAATGATTTCAGCTTTTTGCTTTTGGCCCAGACCTGGGTGGAATTGTGTATATAAAGCTAAAATTACGGTGCACGAATATGCGTGTTGTGGTTCTACAAACAAAAAAAAAAAAACACTTTTGGATATATATACTGTCAAGTCTACAACTCTAAGAGGATCTTGTGACCCCAATGAGGAAAAAGGTACGATTTTATGTATGTTCTCTGTTGTATTGTGTACTGCGTTAATATCAAATGTTTGAATTGGGAATAGGGTGCCCAGGAGAACTTGTCACCTTCAATTAATATCATAATTAGTGTTTTTACGTAATGAGTTATTATTTTGGATAGTAAAAGTATGAATTATTTAAGTGTAACTTAATATAATTGTTTGTGGTGTAAATAAATGATTTATTATTTCTAATTCCCTTTATTTGTTATTGTTTTTAAAAGTCTTGCTAATTACTTATTTTTATTATTTAGAATTTAGTCTGCTTAATAATATTCTTGGAACAGATATTAAAAAGTATAATCAAAGTTATCTTGTTGGGTTGGTTTGTCTAAAGATGGGGGGGGGGGGGGTTATATTTGGTGGTTTTACTTTAATATAGATTTCCCTTCAAACCAATTTGCCACAGGTTAGTTAATCTTCTAAATTTCACAACGCATTGTCTTTATTATCCGAGATGACCCTTCTGGTATATAACCGTAGGTTATCAATTAGCTAACTAGGCTTTTACGATCACCAAGTCCTCAGAAATAAGAGGCCCCTATGAGATATTTTTCTCTTTTTTGTTAAAATAAGTTCGGAGAAAAGGTGCACCCAACACCTTTGCTAGTTTGTGCTTGGTGATTGTGTAGATAATCTAAGATGGTAATATGTTTTAATAGTGGTCTAGATCTTGCCAGCAGTACCTTATTTTCTTTTGATTAAAAATAAAAGACAGAAAAATACTAAGAGAGGTACAAAAAGCTATACAGGATTTCTTAACAGAAGACTTATGTAAAATTGACACTCCATTTGCATGGTGGGGGGAAAAAAACTTTTCCGATTATGTGCAACCTTGCAAAAAAATTCTTATGTGCACCTTCAACCACTGTTTATTCTGAACGTATATTTTCAGAGGTAGGCCAAATTTATAGTAGTAAAAGAAATGCCCTGTCTACTGATAATGTAGAACGTTTGGCGTTTTTGCACCATAATTTGAAAGATAATAAATTTCATTATTATTTTTTTTTATTACATTTATTGTATTTCCAGTTTCTTTATCCAAAATAGTCTTTTCTGTTTTCCTATATATTTAAAAAGAACTTATTTTTATTTGTATAAATGTGAAACTAAATCTGGAATTATTTTACGAGGGTTTTGTTCTTAACTTTTTCTATATTTTGTAGACATATTGTTAAATACCGAGTTAATAGTTTTATGAATTATTGCATATATTATACATTGATATTCGAATAACTTTTTACAGATCAGTTTTAAATTCATATGCTTAAAAAATGAAATTCTTACAACTACTCGGTATTGGGCGAGTACTCGGCCAAAATTTCACAGAGTACCGAGTATTCGGCAAATTGGCCGAGTACCGAGTATTTACCGAGTACTCGGTACGGCTCTAGTTAATTTCAGAAGACCAAGTCGCCTCCATTGATGATAAAACACCTTTAAATGGAAACTTGCATTTCAATCCATAAAATTAAATCTAGAATGATTACATGAAAATGATGTCAATTTTTAGACTCTTTTAGTCCTGACATCTGCAACGAAGTTTCGTTTCAAATGAAAAAAAAATATATACTCCCACCCTATTTAATATAAATCAGAGAAAATGGTCACTACCACATTTAAAGTAATAAAACACTTAGCTATAATAAAGTATAGCTATAAGTTATAGCTGTAACATATTTACAAATGAAATAGGAAATAAAACCTAGCAACTGTTTATTTAAAATCAGTTTGACATCACATTGAATGTGCGTAATTGATATGACAGCATATTTAATAATTTTTTTTTCCAGATTTTTTTTTTTGAAATTGAAATGATGGTATTATAGTAAATAAAGTGTTTTAGCTCCAAATACATTTAAATGAAGGAACTACATCACTTTAACGCATTCATAATGAAAGTTTTAAAAAATTTATATATGAAAAATGTGTACTGTCTGCTCAGAATGTCAATTTCGCATGCAAAAATAACACTGAGTCAAAGTTTTTATTGGTTTATAAAAACACTGTCAGTATGCAGTTTTTTTTTTTTTTTTTTTTTTGTGGCAACAAGAAAGACAAATCTGCATTACAGAGAGAGAAAAAAAATAAAAAAAGATTTGTATAAAGATAAATTATGGCAGGTGGTTGAAAAGGGTGAAGAATACTTAAAAGTAGACAGTAAGTTTACTCTTGTTTTAAAGATATATGTAATCATATTTTGTGTAAATCAGTCAAAAATTGTACATTTGTACAAAAATATATTTAAACTTTGATTTGCATATACAGATAGATAACATAATTTATTAAAATATGTTTATAATCCATCATTATAAAAATAAAGAATGAAATAACCCTTCTAAGTTATATTTAAATATCAATCCTTTTTCTAATAATTTCAAAGAAGTTATATTTTATGTGCTTAATCTTTAAATATTTGTGTCTTTTACAAAAGACCTTTATGACTACCACTTATCATTCAGAAGAATTTCATATGAAAATCAATCAATTATTGCAGCAATGAACGTTTGAATTTGACAAGTCAACACAAATTGTAGCAGCTCTCATGCAAATAGATAATATTGAAGAAGAAAAAAAGCAATAGAAATTAAGAAATAGAATAAAAGAATTAAGATTGGCTAACCATGCTTATATAAAACAGCAACTTTCAGGTTTTACATTAGACAAGTTTTTAAAGTATGTCCTGAAAAATATTTGGAAAAAGAACTTAATACTATTAGAGACATCGCTGAGGAAAACAATTTTATCACCCTTCATTAACAAAATTATCTATGAATTCAAATTTCGTGAAAGCATTAAGAGGGTAAATCATAAAGAAGTGAAATACAGAAGATTTAAATATATTCCCGGCTTATAAAAAAATTAAGATATGCTTTACTGAAGATTGATATAAATTTGATAGCCTGTCCTCACGAGAAATTGAAAGGGAATACTAATTTGTACTAAAATGGACTTAATCCTGAGAGACAAAATAGCTGGTGTATATACTATCCCTTTTAGAACTGACAAAAATATTTTAATGGAATATATAGGCATGACAAAAAGAAAATTCAGTGAAAGGATCAAAGAACATAAAGTAGGTACAGTACAAAGTCTAAAGTGCAGAATCCTTGGGACTTTACCAAGTCCGAACTTCAGATTTTTCCAAAATTTGGGTCATCAAAAATATTGCTTTTCCAATAAAAACAAAAATAAATTTCACTATTTAATAAGGCAAAATATGACATTTATATAATAAAACTGCATAACAGCTATTAGTACTAAATTAAACAATCATTTTAATAAATAAATCATAACAAAATATAAACAAAAACATTTATTTAAGGAAATATACAATTTAAGAACAAATTCTAACTTAACAATTGAACATTTCAGTTAATGTGCACTGCTTCATTAACTTAGGTTTACCATTAAGAAGCTTTTCTTTTATTCCATTTATATTACATTACATAGATATGAGTTTAAGATTCAGTAATAAAGCTTGTTTGCTCTAAAAAAAGAGAATTTTTAAGACCTTTTTTTTCTTTGTTTGTTTCAACAATTTTGATTTTCCCCTCCTTTCTTGAATACCTACTGCTGCTGGAAAGTCCGAACTTTAGACATTGTACTGTATTAAATTTTGTCGCCCATCTACAGCTTTATCATCTTTAAATTGTAAA
Organism: Maratus speciosus; assembly: GCA_963932465.1. Taxonomy (NCBI): domain Eukaryota; kingdom Metazoa; phylum Arthropoda; class Arachnida; order Araneae; family Salticidae; genus Maratus; species Maratus speciosus. Next base: position 25,345,714 of record OZ010790.1, on the reverse strand, counting down.
CAGCATATTACAATAGATTTTGATCAGGCGAAAACCATTTATCCAATATCAAATTACTATATACATCTATTATCAGAGTCCACAGAAATTCTGTGTAAAGGCAATCAAGAATGTAATGATCCAATATACCTAATATATGGTTAAATATCCAAAATATTAAAAAGATAAACAGAAACATCCAATAGTTTTTTCCCCTACATACGTTCCAAAGTTTTCAAATTCAGTCCAGGGAACTGGGGCAACTACTCCTAACACTCAAGGAATAAAGGATTCCACAACCTCAAGTGAAAAAAGAAGTGTTTGGATGAACAGAACATTAGTAATGAAAATTTTCTTCCTGATGAAGGTTGTGGGTGCAACTGAAAGTACTCTGAGGTTTCAAATAAATGTGTATTTGAAAGTTTTACATCTTTTAACATCTATGTTATTTTAATGTCATGTTTTAAGTAAGCAATCAATCTCTTAAATTCATATTATATTTGATATTGGTTAAAAGAGGGAAAAGGGGGCCAAGATCCATATTTCTTTTATCAATAATGACAGAAAACATGAGAAACCAGACATAGTGGTTAAAAATCAATAAGATATATATTGAGAAAAATAAAGTCATAAGAAAGAGTAATAGGTTTTGAAAAGTAAACTCACTGGATTAAATTCATAAACAAGATGACCTACAGGAGACTTCAATATTCTATCAATAACATCAACTATTATATCTTCAAGGCGGTCCAATAAGTCATTAAAGGTAATAAAAGGGCATTCTGCTTCTATATGAGTATACCTAAAAAATAATTTATCTTTAATGTTAAAGGAATACAGAAAGTTCTTTGAATAAACAAAATAATAGGGTACATTTTTGTTATAAAAGCTTTGAGATAAGAGATTGCATTTGGCAAGAAAAGCAAAATTTTAAAATATAGACCTGCCAACCTTTGAAAATGAGAAATATTAGCACACAAAATTCAAATTGATCTGGAGGTTGGTTGGTTGTTTTTTCATGTTTCACAGCCTTTTTTTGGCATTCGTAAAAGGAATAATATTTCAGTCTTTCAACTCATTATAGCAAATTTCTTCTGAAAATTTTTATATGACTCTTAGAGTTTCTTTGTGTTTTGCGGCGTTCTTTAGCCATTTCTAAAAGGAACCCAGTTTCAATCTTTTAGCCCAATGCAGTAAATTTTGACAAAATTCGAAATTTTTTTCCATGATAATTTCACAATAGTCACAATTTTTTTCCCTACAATCATTTGATGAAATTCACGTTTTTCAATGTGATTCTTTGTAGAAATCTGCACTTTTTACAGAGAACCCTTGACGAAATTCGCAATTTTTACCGCAATCCATTATTGAAATTAGTGTTTTTTACCACAATCCTTTGACAAAATTTTCGGTTTTTTACCGTGATCCTTTGATGGAATTCACATTTTCTTTCCATGATCTTTTGATGAAATTCACGTTTTCTTTTCGCGATCCTTTGACAAAATTTATTTTCTTCTGTGACCGATTGACAAACTTGATTTTTTTTATGTGGTCATTTGTTGAAATTTGCGACTGTCTCACGCAACCGATCGGCAAAATTCGCAGTATCTTTCCGCGACCAATTAACAAAATTCGCTACTCATTTCCGTGACCTTTTGACGAAATTTGCAATATTTGTTATTTGGTCGTTTATCGAAATTCATGATTTTTTTGCACAATCTTTTGATTAAATTCAGGATTTCTTTCTGCACTCTTTTAATGAAATTTGCGATTTTTTTTTTTTTCAGCGACCATTTGAAGATAATCGCAATTTGTTTTTGAGACCTTTGACGAAATTCACGATATTTTTCCATGATTATTTGAAGAAATAGTAATTTTTTTTCTGCAACTGATTCACAAATTGATTTTGAGAAATTCCTTAAAAGAAAAAAAAAAAAAATTGTGTACTTCCAAGAAATTTTTTAAATACTTACGGAAGAATCACAGGTTTGTGAAAGAATTTGTAGGGAGGAAATACTGCACAGCATTTTTTATTATGCAGGACTTTCCTTTTGTTAGCTTTAATTAGTCCTTGAACACTTATATAAAGGATACTTACTTTTATTTCCCTTTTGTTTCTTAAACACTTTATTTCAGCAGCTGTTTCGTTCACTGGTAAATCTTTATTTCCTTTTCGCTATGAATTTCAGACCTGCCAACCTTTGAAAATGGGTCATTCCATGTGAAATCAACCAATTTAAAGAAAAGTTGTTGCACCATAGTCACAGATTTTTTTAAAATTTTTATTACAGACAGATGTAGTAGTGAAACCATCAAATCTAAAATTTTAAGATAATTTGTGCAATATTGACTGAGATATGCCTTTTGAAAATTGATCATTTTTACCAAATGGTGGCCATCTTGGATGCTATCCCTATGCCTATAAATGTCCATAACTTGACAACTAATGACTCAAATTTTATATTTCTGGTACCAATTTAAAGCTATTTGTATAAAGAATGCATATATAATATTAAAACAATAGTAATTTTTTATTTTAATACTGTTTATTACATTCAAACTGAAAATATCACCCTCAAAAAATGACTTACTGTAATGGGCCATAAAAAAAAATGACCCATCATCATTTTTTTTCAAACTTGCTAAAAACATTGCTCCATATGTGTGCTTTAAATAGAAAAAAAATTGGAGAGGTAAAATTTTTCGTTTAAAAAAAATAGCTTTTTACACATAGGATGTCACTTACTAAGCAGTGACTATCTTAAAACATGTAAATATCCCTGATTTAAGAAATAATGGCCAAAACTAAATATTTTTTAATCCCTGAATTAATGTAAAACTATAATGAAATATAATCTCATAAGTTTTTGTAGGACCACTCTCCAATTGCTCCCCCCCCCCCCCAAAAAAAAAAGTCATTGCTAAAAATGTATAATTGAAAAAATTTAACACTGAAGAAAATAAATAAAGAATATAATGTATAATTGTGAAAAACCTTTAAATGCAATATATATAAATGAGATTTTACTGCATGTGTATATGTGGAATCTATTCAAAACGTTTTCCATGCAAGAAATTCAATTTTTATACCTAAATTTCTATTTCTTACTTTAAAAATTGCTCACTTAAAAAGTTTTACATTTGTATGTGACTTTATAGAAAAATTCTGCTGTATGCATGTATTTACATCATTCAAGTTGCATTAAATATTCAGATATAAATATGTCTGTTTATGTATTTTCTATTTCAATAAATTTACATACTAAGAATGACAGAATTCATGAAATGAATGCTAATCTTGCATAATCTATTTTCCTTATTATTTGAATTCAAAACATGATGTAATAATGCATCATCTTCTATCCTGATGTAATATTGCATCATGTTATATGTTTATGCAATTTTATCATAATGTATCCAACAAATCTTTTGTTGAAAATTTTTGAAACCTTTTGTGGGTAAGCTTATTATAAACTGCATTATATATAAAATTTTAAATAAAAAAAATATTTGACATAATTTATGAATTATTGCATCATGTTGTATGCTGATGCAATTTTGGGAAAAGATTGCTGCTGTATCGTCATCTGTTTTCTAATTGGTTGTAATTAAAGTATGATGAAATATTACATCATAATGTACAAAAAAATTTGACTATCCCTTTTAAACATCATTTCTGTTGATGTTTTCAATGTAGTATGCACTGGCATAGAATAGTTATTTTGTGCTTAAGATTCTACAGTGGACATGGAGTGTTTTGTATGCAAGAAACTTGGTGTTTCATTGAGTACTGATCTGATTCCTGTTCTTCAATTGTCTTCACGTGATTTGCAGTTATTAAAAAAAAGATTGCATTATGTAATCCCAGATGAAAAATGCTTTGTCCATGGAAATAGTATATGCAAGGTTCACAAGGATAAAAATCTAAAATGGTATATTTTAAGACGGAGACAGTGTTGTGATCCATTTAATAAACATCCAAATAGCATCAGAGTAAAATCACTAAAAACAATATCATTAGATATGTCTAAAACAAATCCAGATATCCTCATTCCAGGAAAAAAATTGTGTGTTTCCTGTTATTCATCAGTAAATATGAAAAAAATGTCTATTGTTGACAGGATAACCACCTCAGGAACAGAAAGCCCCTCTGATTCAGATTTTAATGAACCCACAGTAGTAATAGAACAATTAAACAAAAGTTGTGAATTGTTAGAGTTATCGCCAATAAAGGTAAATAGGCGTAGCTCAAAGAGAAAACTTAATTACATGCAAAAGAAAGTTTCAAAAATAACTAAGTATGTTGCAACTAAAGCAGCTACAGTATTAGGTGTTGAAACCATAAATAAGCCTCAAAATAGTAAAGACACAACTTGTCCTTGACTGCACATCTATGATGGATAAATTATTGGAGAAGTTTACAAACGCATGTTTTAAAGAAAAAGTTCAAATTCTGACACTAGTTCCAGGTTCATGGACAATACAGCAAACAATGACTTATTTTAATACTACACAGTATCTTGCAAAAAAGGCAAGGAAGTTTAAAACAACAGAAGGGATGTTATCGATGCCTAGTGGAAGAAAAAGTGTTAAAATGAGTCCAGACGTTATAGAAAAAGTTATTAATTTTTATTATGATGATAATAACAGCCGCATGTGTCCTGGAAAAAAAGATTTCATATCTGTTCCAACTGAAAACGGCAGAATATTAAAACAAAAGAGATTGATTTTGCACAATTTAAAGGACTTATATATTGCATTTAAAGAACAACATGACTTAAAAATTGGATTGTCTAAGTTTTGCTCACTACGTCCAAGAGAATGTGTTACTGATGGAAGCAAAGGTATTCATTCTGTCTGTGTGCGTGTATACCATCAAAATATTAAACTTATGTTTCATGCTATTCATATCAATGACTACATATCACTGCTAAAAAAACTTGTTTGTTGCATTGAATCTGAAGAATGCATGTTGCACAGGTGTGATAAATGTCCATCTCCTGAAATTTTAAAGAAAGATTTAATGGGTTTAGATGAATTGGAAATGAGTAATGATATTATTTATAAACAGTGCGTAAAGACTGATGGAGCAGAATTAAAAAAAGTGATTATGCCTGTTGATGAATTTGTTGATGATTTAATTACAAAACTCCTTGCTTTATGTTCACACCACTTTTTTGCAAAATCACAAAGTTTATATTTCAAGAAAACAAAGGATGAATTGAATACAGAAACTGCTATTATTTCAGCTGATTTTTCTGAAAACTATACTTGCATTGTGCAAGATGCTATTCAAAATATCCATTGGCAAAAAGAACAGGTTACAGTTCACTCCTTTCTTGCTTATATAAGGGACAGTATCACTGATACTGTGAAATCTATTCCTATGTGTGCAATAAGCGAGCATTTAGTTCATGACACTACTACATTTTGGGCTTTTCAAAAAGTAATTGTCAATTATTTAATTTCACAAATTCCACGGATTAAATACATAAAATATTTTAGTGATGGATCATCAGCCCAATACAAAAATTATAAAAATTTTATTAATCTCTGCCATCATGAAGAAGACCATGGTGTGAAAGCTGAATGGCATTTTTTTGCCTCTTGCCACGGAAAAAGAGCTTGTGATGGAATAGGTGGCACCATAAAACGCATGGCCACCAAAGTAAGTCTTCAGCGTCCATTCAAAGATGGTATCTTAAATGCATTTGATCTGTATACATTTGCAAAAGAATATGTTAAAGGAATTGAAAGTTTTTTTATAACAAAATCTGAAATTGAAATTGCCAATAATCAGTTAGCAGATGGGTATGCAAAGGCAGATACAATCGTAGGAACAAGGGTTAATCTCAGCTTTGTGCCAATAAATAAAGGCCAAATACTGGTTTCCAGGGTATCAGGCTCCTCAACAAATTTTATTGCTACTGTGAGATTTAGTGAAACCGACAAACCACAAACATTTAAAAGTGAACAATATGTTGCATGTGTATATGGTGTTAATTGGTGGATTGGTAAGATTTTAGATTACTGCGAGGAATTCAATGACTATAAAATTATGTTCATGTGTCCTCATGGTCCTAGTTCAGGGTCGGGGAACCTATGGCACGCGTGCCAAAAGTGGCACGCGAAAGAATAATTTTGGCATGGCATTGCTTGTGGCTCTAAATGAAAATAAAGTGAGATTAAATAAAATTGCGACTGATCTTTTCTAAATTCGATTAAATGGAAATTGAAAATTTTTTATTGTGGCATATTATATTCCAATCTGATTAATTATGGTTTCAAAAAAAAAAAAAAAAATTCAAACAATTTGATATTTGAAAACTGTCGACAAGAATTGCTTATTAGACATTACTAAATTCTAATGATGAGTTACGGCATATTTAAATTTATTTCAAAGCTATTAAAAAAAAAAAAAAAAAACTGTTGTTTACCATTTTAACAGTTTTTCTGACTATCTATGCTTTCAAGCCACTGTTTTCACAAATGAATAATATTAAAATTCATACTGAAAACACTTGTCAGTTAAATCCGGAGTTTAGTTTGCATTAAAATTAACCTGATATTAAGATGTAGCAACATAAATCAAATTACATAGCATTATTTTTTTTTTTCTAAAATATACTTGTTGCCATAATTATTACAGTATAACTACATGTATGTTCCTCATATTTTTCAAATCTTAATAGAAAATTTTAAGCAATTTTAATCCATTATTTTTCCACCTACTAAATTTGTTTTTTAATTGGCACGTCATGGTCACGTAAAATATTTTTTGACTAAACTTGGCACGCGGCAACAAAAAGGTTCGCTGACCCTGTCCTAGTTCATTATATTCATGGCCAAAATCTTCAGATGTTTGTTGGATTCCATATGAGCATATAATGAAAGTAGTGTCTACCCCAATGACTGCTACAGGAAGAACATATACTGTTGCTCTAGAGGAGCATACAGCAATTCAACTCTTATTCTTAAACTTCAAGACAGATTAAATCCTTGGTAATTTTCAACAACATATTATCAAGCTCCTTTCAACAATATATTATAAAGTTATATCCATGTAAGTATCCTGTTCTTATTTTATGTAAATATGTTTCATATAAGTTTTATCTAAGTCTTACTTTTATACATATTTGATGTTTTTGTTGTACATTTGTATCACACAAGATTTGTGTACTCATTTTGTCAAGATTTGTTCATTTAAATTGAAATTGGCAGTGAACTGAATAACTAATGTCAACTCAATCAGCTCATTAATATTAATTTTTAATCTTTTATTTGAATTCAACTGATTTACAGCTAGTATTTCTGCCATATTTAAAAAAAAATATGTTTTATGGCTCTTTTTCTTTCTAAATATTTTCCATTATGTATATTTTTTTGAGAATTATACATATTATCATTTTATATGAAATAAAAAGTATTGAAATGAAAATTTACTGTTATTTTAATATGTAAGTGTTTTTAGTATAATTAACTGCTGATTGGTATTTCTAAATTGAATTATTTATATATTGATGCTCATACATTAATTCATATGCCAGATAAAAAAATTTTTTAACCATTATTTGTTAAACCAAAGATACTTACGTGTTTTAAGATAGTCACTGTTAGGTAAATGACATCCTATGTGTAAAAAGCTATTTTTCTTTAATGAAAAATTTTACCTCTCCAATTTTTTTTTCTGTTTAAAGTATACATATGGAGCAATGTTTTTAGCAAGTTTGAAAAAAAATTATGATGGGCCATTTTTTTTATGGCCCATTACAGTAAGCCAATTTTTGAGGGTGATATTTTCTGTTTAAATGTAATAAACAGTATTAAAATAAAAATTTACCATTGTTTTAATATCATATATGCATTCTTTATATAAATAGCTTTAAATTGGTACCAGAAATATAAAATTTGAATCATTAGTTGTCAAGTTATGGACATTTATAGACATTGGGATAGCATCCAAGATGGCCGCCATTTGGTAAAAATGACCATTTTTTAAAAGGGTGTATCTCAGTGAATATTGCGCAAATTAGTTTTAAATTTCAGATTTGAGGGTTTCACTACTATGTCTGTCTACAAAAAAAATTTTTAAAAAATCTGTGACTATGCTGCAACACCCATTGGTTGAATTCGTGTGGAATGACCCAAATGAGAAATCGTAGCACACAAAATTTAAATTAATCTGGAGGTTGGTTGGTTGGTTTTTCATGTTTCACAGCCATCTTTTGACATTCGTAAAAGGAATAAGGTTTCCGTCTTTCAACTCAATATAATAAATTTTTCCTCTGACAATTTTTATACAATTTTTAGAGTTTATTTTCGTTTCGCAGAATCTTTTTTTTTTTACATTTGTAAAAGGAGCCTGGTTCTAATTTTGACAGAATTCGTGATTTTTTTTCCCGCCATCATTTCAGGATATTCACAATTTTTTCCCGCAATCGTGATTCATATTTTCCTATCATGATTCTTTGTTGAATTACGCGCTTTTTACTATGAACTTTTGACGAAATTTGCATTTTTTACGCGATCCTTGACGAAATTTGCGTTATTTTTACTACGATTCTTTGACTAAATTAGTGTTTTCTTTCTGCGATCTTTCGGTGAAATTTGCGTTTTCTTACTAATCTTTCGATGAAATTTGCATTATCTTACTGATCTTTTGACGAAATTGGTATTTTCTTTCTGTGATATTTTGACAAAATTCAAGTTTTTACCACGATCCTTTAACGAAATTTATTTTCTTTGACCAATTGATGAAATTGTTTTTTTTTTTTTTTTTTTTACATGGTCATTTGCAGAAATTCACGATAATTTATCGCAAATCATGCGATTTTGCACACTATTTCAAACCTTGCCCCTCCAGAATTCTTAAAATGGCACTCTTGTTTCTAAGGAAGGGAATTCCTGTATAAATATTTACAAAAAACACGATTAGAGTGTTTTATCTTGAGAAGTTTTTTTTGCAGCCCGGAATTTTTTTTTCTCATGAGCATTTTTTAATGTCCGAATTTTCGGACTCTAATGGCCAATTTTTTAAAACTTTCGGAAATGAATACTAGGAAATTTCGGAACAGAATCACTCCTGAAAAATGTGCTGCACGTGAAAAAAATCTCAACTAGAAACAAAAAATGCTTTTGTGTTTTTTGCAAAAAATCGTAGTTTAAGACCGATTTTCGTAGCATCGTAGTTTATAGGTCCAAATCGTAGCAACTACGATTTTTTCGTAGCAGTTGGCAGGTCTGCATTTATTCAACTATAATTTCGGCACTTCTTATTTCGTTTTGTGTTTCAAATCGCCACATACATATTCTGACTTTTCGTTTCTCATTCGAATAATATTACCAGCACATTCATTTCCGGTTTCAATTTCCGCTCAGTACGCTTGCTAGTTACGTTAAACTTCGATCGCTGATCGCAATCTCGGCTCTTTGCATCGGACATTAATTGTTTTGCCGCAAGGCAGCAATGTCGTTACTCATCTCCACGTATCGCAATACGATCGTATTTACATGCAAGCGGGCAGTGTTGAATCCAGACCTTTACCTCCGGGGGTGGGGGTGGGGATTTTGATCCCTGGGGGGTGGGGGACACTAGTATTCCAACATGAAATTTTCTCTGATTTCATCAATATACTAAAACCTGCTAAAGCGGAATCACTGAGGATCAGAAAAAGTTTCCGTCTTAACAAGTATTCCTCCAGTCGGGATTTTGAAAATTTTCTGTTTCCATAGATCATGCTATAAGTTTCTATGTTTTAATTTCAAATTGAAAATATAAAAAACTTTTAAAAATTCTATTTAATTCAAGATACTCTTCCACTTTATTGTGCCCAAACCATTATTGAAAAGATAAAAAATAAGTGCGGCATTCTTAGGTTACTGTCACTCCTAAATATAACTTATATAAGTTATGGTCATTTGTTTTTCATTTAATCGCATTATATCATACAGTTTAACTTGCCATACAGGATTTGAATATCCCATTTCATAAAAGTTTTGAATCAACATTGCTACAATTTATCTCTGAAATATTTCTATTAATATACAGTTATTCTTGAAACAGTACCGAAAAATGGCAATAAATCACAATTAAATAATAAAACTTCGTTACAACAATAACAATGTTCACATAATAATACAATGACAAATTTTTATTATTTGATATTTACTTATTATTTAATAATAATGCTTTCAGACATAGACGCGGACAGTATTAAATGGAATAGGGAGATTTTTCTCCCTTTTTTCGTGGGGGGAGAATATGGTTGGGCGACGCCCTACTATGTTAAAATCTTTTACTGTAGATGAAATTTATATATTTTTTTCTCTTAATTTTTTAATTATTTTGTAACGTCCACAATATTTTCAAATTTATGAAAGATAAAAGTTATGTAACATTTCAAAATTTAAAATTAAACCACCATTTATATACTTCTATCTGCATCTATGTTTAACTTCTTAATATTAATAAAAATAAATCTTCCGTAGCAATCATGACCACTAAAGAAATAGAGATTTCACTCTTTTTTTAAATACTTTAATTTTATAAAATATTAATAGCAATTTAAATAAATACCATATAATGTGTATAAAATTCAGTTATTGTGAAGTACTAAATAGTAATTATAGTATTCTGTATGTAAAACCATCAAATCTACCCTCTGTATAAAACTAGTCCTTATTTCTTATAAAGCACTGTTTTTGATAAATCGCATAAGTTCAGTATTAAATTTGTAATTGCTCACCTTTAAACTAGGCGAATGCATCTTGGTTTCGAAGATGCATAATGTGTGATCACTGCATCGATGAATTCATCTGTTGGCTCCTCATCACCTTCGATAGATACTTTAATACACAATTGTAAAGTATACTGCCCCATGCGATTTCTGAGTTTTGTCATAATTCTATTCATTGTGCTAAATGACCTTTCTACACTCGCTGTTGAAATTGGTACACACAATACACACTCGGCAAGTTTTTTCAAAACTTCATATCCAATATCAGCTTTTAAAATGAAAGAAGTGACATCTGTACTGGTATCATCTAAATTACTGTGTGCAACGTACTTAAAAGAACGGAGATCTGCCACTGCTGCATCCTCTTCCTGAATTCCAAAAAGATGGCACAGCTCCTTACACTGATTTTAATTTATTTTTACAAATTCTCCAAAGCTTCGAAAAAATGCACATAGTTCTATTAAGCGCAGTGCTTTATCATTAAATCTTTCTTTAATTTGATGAATCATTTTTTCTATAAAAGTTTTTGCACTTTTTAAGCAACTTTTTTTCATGTCATTAAAATTTATGCTCTTAATTTCTGATACAGCACCCTCGAGACCTTTAATTTTAATGTGCAATTCATTATTATCATTGTCACTATCACAAAAGTTGGCAATTTCTTGCAAGTGATCAACTGTCCCAGAAACAACTTGAGGAAGAAATGAAATGCTAAGAGTTTTCTTTTATGGAATTTTGCTTAAATTGGATACAGCATTAAGGTCTCATCCATAACGACTAAACTGATTATAAAACTAATATTAATCATTTCCAAGAACTCGATACAGCATTAAGAGTTTCATCCATAATGACTAAACTGATTATAAAACTAATATTAATCATTTCCACCAGCCAAACTTTCTAAATCAGCCCCATCCTTGTGTATGTGTTCGCATGCAATCATAATCGATTTAAAGGATAAAAATACAGCATGAACAGTACGGTAATTGCTAAGTCAGTGTATATCCATTGCCTCAGGTATGATTTGAACGGGTTCTTCTAAAGCTTTCTGTATTTCGGGCAAAATTTTTCTTCTCTTAGGAGAACTATGAAAAAGTTTATAAATATCTTTAACTGTGTGAAAAAATCGTTTAATCATTATAGTCTTGTTTCTTGAATGAGTGACAGCTAATGATAGAATATAGGATCTGCAATGAATGTAAGGCACTTCGTAATGTTTAGCTTCTGAAATATGAGCACGAACACCAGTTATACTACCACTAAAGTTCACTGCACCATCAAAAGAACATGAAACCAATTTATCATATGACATATTTCTTTTTTTTTTTAAAGCATCATCTATAGCTAAAATTATTGATTCAGCATCAGATTATGCGCAAAAATCTTTCTCTTACTTCGCAAACCGGATCATGGACGACATGCCGCACCATTAGTGATAATTCACTTTGATATTTTATGGTCATCGACTCATCGCCCATTATAGAATAATATTTACCATTAAGTATTTTGTCATCTGCTTTGTCTAAGATTGTGCCTATATTGAGTTTAATACTTCAGAAGCAGTTGATTTACTTATGTAAGTCGATCTTTCACTTTGAGACTTAACCCAATTGCGAAGAGTTTCATTTTCTCTCATTAAAATTCTTTGAACTAAGGGTTCATATTTTGTAGTGTGGGATATCTCCTCTTTAGCTAAAAAATACACACTCCTAATTAATGAAGATAAAACTTGTCTATTTTTATCCCTTTCGTCTTCACTGTATTGGATTATTTGTGTGTGTATAGGAGCATTTAAATTCTGTAATCTTTCATTTTCCAAAACAGATTTGCAATGTTTGTCTGATTTTGCGTCACCTAATTGCTTATTGGTAGTCTGAAAATGAAATTTCCCTAGCATCTACTTATAATAAAATCTGAGTGCACATGACCAGCAGAACGATGCCGGTGCGAACCACTCTGGTCTGCGAAACGACCGAACAAAACGCCATGTTAGGCTTAATAAAAAACATATCTTAACATATGACAGCTAAATGATAATTTTTTCTACTTGAAATCATGTCTGTTCAGCATATTTTCATATAAAACATGTGTATCATATCCATTTATAATGTATTAAGTTCTAAATTAACATTAAGCTATTAGAAATCAAATCTAAACAAACGATACTGTTGCCATTAAGATTCAAATTCCAGCAAATTAATTAACAAATGAATTACTCTTTGACAATTCATAAAAAAAAAAATACGGCTAACATCTGATTCTGCTTTAAATATATTTTTTAAAGCATATTAAAGCCTTTAAGTTTTTTGAAATGCGTTTTTCATTATTGTTTACATTTATAAGCAGCAATTTTATTTATGACTTTACATTTACAAGCAGTCAGTTTACGACATACATATGAAATATTACGTAATTTATTGAATAAATATTTAAAAATATATTATCAATGTTTTCAACAAATATTAATAGTTTTAATCATTAAATTTAATGGTTATTCATCATTATTCATATGAATCATTCATATGAATATTGATTCATATCAATGATTCATATATTTCACTCTTCTGTAGTGGCAACAGTGAAACGCTGTTTCTTTAGGAAAAACCGAGGGATAAACGTGCTGATATTTCGCCACTACTCGCTTTGATCTGTCAATAGTTATTTTTGAATGTTTTAAAAGTTTTATTAATTTTAATTATGGACTTTCTGAATGAATCGTTTTCGGAAAGAAGGCGCCAATTGACCAGGAAAAGAATTGCGCAATCGCGACAATCAACGGATTGCTCAGTTTGCCTGATAAACTCAGCTGAGTTTACACCGAACAGAATTAAACACCCATACAACACTAATACGCACAATTTTTTGTTTATTTTTTATCTAAACTATGCATATTTTAAGTTCATGTTCATAAAGTGTTTATCACTCACAAGAACGTTTCATTATAATAAAGATTTAAAAATCAAAATTACATTTTTTTTTTAAAAATTTTACTAAATTTTTGTATTGTTAAGAAACATAGCTTTATGTATGTGTATTACTTTCAATGATGCACATAATGCTGTTTTAGTTTTGGCCAAATATATGAATCAAATTTTAAAGTTTCATCTAAAATTAAAAACTAAACATCTGATTTTTTAAAGAAATGCCACATGTTTTTTGTTTTATTTTTAAATTTCTTATTTCACCTATGCTGAATTTTTTAAGCTGAATTTAATATATTTCTGTGAATTATTTTTTGCTGTTTGAAAAATGCAACAGTTTTTTTTTTTTTTCAACTATGCATATATTTTTAAAAGCAATTACAGACATGTCACTTTCCAGCTAAAACATGGAATTCCACTTTTTCGGCACAATTTATCATCCCTGGGATTGATGCAAATCAGTATTAAAATTTGTTGGCATTTTTAGGACGAGAAGGGGGGTGGTAGCAGAATTTGACAAAATAAAAATGCGAGTACAAACAGCGGCCAATTGAGTTTATTTCTAATCCTTTCCCATGACCTACTGTGCATTTAGTCCATGTATAGAAACAAACAGCGTGAAAAAAAAACATAGCCAGGAGCTTGCAACTATCATCTGTCTGCTTTCCCTGAAGGATTGCAAAATATCGTAGAAAAATGGTGGTTTCGTCAAACGAATATGAATTCCGTCAAAGGATCGCAGAAAAAAAACACAATTTTTCCCAAAGGGTCCTTTAGAATGCATGTTTCGTCTAAGGATCATGGAATATGTGAATGTCGCCAAATAATCGTGGAAAAAACATGATTTTCATCAGATGACTGCAGAAAAAATGCATTTTGATCAAAGTATCGCGAAAAACTTGACTTTCGTCAAATAATCACAGAGAAAACGAGAATTTCATCGAAAGGTTGCAAAAGTGCAAGTTTCAACATAAGATCCTAAAAAAAAATGTAAATTTTGAAATTATGGGATCTTGAAGCTTATTGGTTCATTAGTATCAGGTGAACCGTTAGTCAGCAAAATTTTCTGTTACGTAACTAATTTGCTGCATACATTTGGATGCACCTGTGCTTCTGTCAATGTATTTTGATTGTAAGGTAAGTCTCGCTTGCTCTGCTGTTTATTTATTTTTTTTTTATTAGGATTTTTGCATTAGCTGTTTAAAATGCACCCTTTCTTGGCCAATATATCGATTTTTACATGGTTTACCATTTTAGAGACTGACGATTCAGCCAATGGCTGTCGAACAAATTCGAGTCTGAAAACATCGAGGGTGTATTACCAAACATCCATCAAAATTTAAATTTAATTCAGTTAGATTTTGAACAATTTTTTTTTGCCAAGTGGCACTCTTCCCTGAATTTTGTCAAAGAAACAGGAAAGGTGTAATTCGTCAAAATGACACGAAAAAAAAAGCGAATGTTTCAACAAATCCCGATAAAAACACTCATTTTGTCAAAAGGCTGCGAAAAAAA
Source organism: Maratus speciosus (assembly GCA_963932465.1). Taxonomy (NCBI): domain Eukaryota; kingdom Metazoa; phylum Arthropoda; class Arachnida; order Araneae; family Salticidae; genus Maratus; species Maratus speciosus. The sequence continues at coordinate 25,330,563 of OZ010790.1, read as the reverse complement.
AAAAAACACGAATTTCATCAAAGATGTGCAGAAAAAATGAGAATTTTGCCATAGGGTTGTTGGAAAAAGCTCTTTTTTCCCCCCGCATGAGGTGGTTCATATTTTCTTCATTTGAAGGTTGACTTTTATAAACACTATTTTTTTAATGCTTTTGAGGACTTGCCACTATCTGAATAATCATGCATATCAATCACCTGTTTAATTGAGTCTGACTTAATGTTGTAAACTTAAAATAACACTTTCCCGTCATATGACGGGGCCATATGCTAATTCTACAATAAAATAAGAAAAATAAAATATTTTATGTTAGTGAACAAGTAAATACCGGATGTAATTTACAAAGTTTGCATAGAAATATTTACACATTTTGAGTAACTAAATCTTTTTTAAACTATCAAGTATGAAAACATTTCTGTGCCTTTAATTCAGTTGTCCATACCCACTCAAAATCCATTTTAAAATGTTTTTGACAGCATAATCAATTTATCATTCAATAAATGAATTTGGTTTTTCAAAGAGAAAATTACATTTAGATAAAGCAGTTATTTGTGTAATACGGGATAAACAAATGGATTATTACTGAAAGGATTAACTTTCAAGATATTTTATGAGTGAACAGAATAACAACAATATATTTTAATTACGAAACACACAAATTTAGAATTTCACAATAAGGAAGTAATAATATTTATTTTATGGGCTAGTACTTTGTAAAAGAAAAAGTTTTATTTATGATACATGAAATTAATATTATAACCTCAAAAATATAATGAATAATATTTCACTGGATAGGAAAAGCTTATTTAGATAAATTATTATGTGATATGATACATTCAATGAATTATTAGGTTTATTGTTAAGATTGAATAATGGATATTAAGCGAAAAAATATATTTTATGGTATAATTTAAATACATTTTAGAGAAATTGAGAGTCTAATTAAAAATATCTAAATAATTTAATAACTAATGCAATTAGAGTAAGTAAGCCAAAAATATGTGATTTGACATTACGCCTGCCAATAATGGAATCTTTTCCTAACCAGAAAACTTTTACGGTCCCAATGAAAGCAATTGTACATTAAAAGCCGCAAATACAAAATTGAAAGAGGTGGAAGAAAAATTCCGTTACAGACACATTTCTGTCTTAGAAAGTATCACGCAATGCACTATTTTTTTCGTTTAAGAGAGGATTTCACATTCCGCTATAGACAGGTTCTGTTTCCCAGACTTTACCGCATTTAATTTTTTCGAAAATATTAATGAAATAAATTTATACCAGTTATTTTATAATTTTACAAAAAATAAATAAATAAATAAATAAAAAGTAATTATTTAACAACACTTTCTTACAGTTTAATCTCATATATGGCACCAAAATTAAAATTTTAGTTTTACTACCGGTATGCTTTCAATAAATATTAAGCAAGTATTAGCGGTATGTTAATAAATAATTATGTAACTTGTTTCTTCTTCTTTTTTTTAAAAATCTTCTAACTGCTATTGTACACGAAAATATGGCACGCACCTATTGTGCAAAAAGTTAGCTGAAAGGCTCAATATTAATAAACAGAATAAACATTAATTTCGTAATTTTTTTTTAACTTGTTCGATTTTTCGAATACCTTGTAAGACTTATACAAAGCTGTTATATGTCGTAAAAACTGAACCGATCTATAACGGAATAATATCTTAGAAGGAACATTTCCTTGTAATTGATGACAAAAATGCTATGCAAGTATATCTGTTAAGAGAGAATTTTTTAACGGTACCTTGCAATTCCATCTTAACAGGTTTTTCTGGTGGATTTGAAGGAAAATATCACAACTAGGAAAAATAAGGAGAAAGTCAAAAATTTCCTCCGGGGGAGGGACACATTTTTTTGAATCCCAGAGGGGGGGGGGTCACCCCCTGAAATCAACACTGCAAGTGGGCATTTCTTCGCAAATGCATGCCAGTAGATAGATAGCTATTTAAAGGGCTGTGACTTGCTGTTTAGTGGGTGTGGAACTTTTGCAATTCCTTTTGGTGATATGGCGAACCTAATTTGCCGATCCTAATTTACTTTGAAGATGCTAAGTCACGTGGTGATAGTTTTAAATTGTTTTCATGTTTTTAATCTTGCTGGCTAGTGTTGTTATCGTTATTCAACATGTACTTTGAGATATCATTGTCATATTGCAATGGAAGTCTTCGGCATATCGTTATTCAACATGCACTTTAAGATATCGTCGTCATATGGTAATGGAAGTCTTCTGTGTGAATACTCAACAAGTTTTTTCAAATTATGAGTCTTCAAATACGTGAGTGTTAATTTTGTTTCTTTACAGTTGAAGTATCAAATATAGAACTTGTGTTTTAGAAGCTGACTATTTTGTTTTAGTGCCACTTTATGCCATTGTTAATTACTCATAGTTACGTTTCAATTCTTCTATTATAAACTGTCTTTTCATTTAAAATTATCATGTTTGTTTGCTTTGAGTTATACTTTATTTCGTTTTTAATAAACATTAATTTAATACAAACTTAAACCTGCTTTCTTTTAATTTGTTGATCTACATTAAACACTTTTGTCACTCTCTTGCCTGAACTATTTATGCTTTCACAACTCTGCTACAATTTAAATCTTTGTTTCAGACCAATCCGGTATACAGGCTGGACACCTTTTCTGTGTGCAAATCGAGAGATTCCATACGCCATTTCAAACCCTGCCCCTAAAAAAAAAAAAAAAACTCTCCCCACTTCAAGAAACTCTTGAAATGGCACCTTTTCTTCTAAGATAGGGAATTCCTGATATAAATATTTGCAGAAACATGAGATTTAAATTTTCTGAAATTTTGGAACAGAATCACTCCTGGAAAATATGCTGTGTGGACTAAAAAAGTAAAAACTGCAATTGGAGAAAAAATGTGCTTCTGTTTTTTACAGAAAATCGTAGTTTTAGATCGATTTTCGTAGCATCGTAGTTTATAGCTCCAAATCATAGAAACAACGATTTTTTTCGTAGCAGTTGGCAGCTCTAAAAATATCACTTTTTGAGCAACACATTTACACATGAAGACCCCATTAGACGACCATACATTTTTGAAATAACTATCAATGTATCATATGCATAAGCAAGCAATTTGTTCAATATTTACAATTTACACCCTTAATTAAACACATTGAAAAGGAATTTATTTTATACATATATAGAAATAAGACATATAACAACCAATACTGGCTATCACACGGTGTACCCGGAAGGGATCCCCACGGCGTCCAAGCTACCACGAGAGCCGTAATTCATATCCAAGCGGATCCCTCCACAAAGGGTCGCTAGTTCCCTTAGAGCGCACGACTAAGGTCGAGGCCCACCCAGTGAATGAATAAACTCCTGGTTATGAGGCCCCCAAGGCGGGGACACCCCTTGGGGTCTGCTTCCACGCTTACACAGGCGTCTGGAGGACTACCCACATGTCCACAGGGGTAATATAAACAGAAATGGGATATTCTAAAAAATACAGAAACAGTATTGTCATACAACATCCATTTTTTCCAAATACTGACATTTGGATGTAACTGGTTATAATAACTTAAATTGTAGTTATAGATTGTAAGCCTTAAATCATGTCTGACTAAATATTTGCCTCATTGTAGCAATTCTAATCCATACATTTTGCATTGGTACAACTTTTTCTACAGTTTCAGATGATTTAGATTATTGAGTTCTTAAACACTTATGTTTTAGCAGAGTGTTTTTCTTTGGTTCTAGATATGAAATCAGCAATTCTAAGACTATTTTCTAACTACAATGTACAACGATGAAATTGCTACGAAAGTGAAAGTGTATGATTCTGTATTAAATCAACACATTAAAACACTGATATCATCATCATAAAAAATCTTTATTGGCTCATTTTAGAAATACAGATGTGCAAAATATTTGAAAAAATAAAATATGAACTTAAATTTTAAATTTTCTTATACCTATATTTCAGGCATTATAGTAGCCACCAGTATAGACACTTTTACCACATTTGTTTTACATTAATATATAAAGATTCATGACACTTAATTTTCATTTTAAAAAATCCTTTATCTTTCGTTTTGTACATATTAAAATCGAAAATTATAATTTACATTTCTTTACTTTTCTTAAAAAAACACTTTTTTTTTTTTTACTTAAAAAGGACATAAAATCCGGTATATCGTTAAAACTATGCTATTTATAAATATATACTGCATTGTCCATACTCTTTGGCACTTCCTCGTTCAATTTGGCTCGTTTTGTAAATACAGATGTGCAAAATATTTGAAAAAATAAAATATGAATTGTAACTTATAAATTTTTTTTAAAAAACAGAAATTGATTTCTAGAAGCTTTAAATATGTGAATCTAAAATTATAGTTCATTCCGTTAAGTAGTTTTTGAGTTATGCTCAGAAAGCTACCAGCATTGCAGTTTGCTTTACATTAACTATATATTCTATCATATATAATATGCACCTATGTGCATCCATTTCTTTGGAAAAAAAACCTTTACGAGATATGTAGCATCAAAATAATAAAACACTCCTCGATTAAGGTCTTCTATGCTTTTTGTTCGCCTCGTTAAAGGTGTTCTTGCTTGCGATCTATATGTTAATTATATTGCAACTTTAAGAATGCTAATGGATATTGTTGCTAAGCCTACAAATGCTATAATAAAAAGTGTGACAGGATCAGTGAGATGTGATTTTATAAAATCCAATGTGAGATATTATACAATTGAATGCCTGCCAAAATTGTGTCAAAATACTCGAAATACTACATATATACAGTAAAACCTCTGAATAACGGACACCTCGGGAGCACAGAATTTGTCCGCTATTCAGAGGTGTCTGATTTTCAGAGGTAAAACATACAAATATGTAGATTTTAGGTGTTGAGAAATAAAAAACTGTCAGCTATTCGGGAGTGTTCATTATGGAGGTTTTACTGTATATATATTTCCTCTTTGTTAGTAGCATTTTATAAAAAAAAAAAAAAAAAAAAAAAAAAAAAGAAAGAGAAAAATAAGTTATTTATGTATTTTATAGCTGAAAAATAATATACAAAGAAATATTGTGTGGTTTATATAAATAAACCACATAAAAACTTTAAAATTTTAATAAATTATACAGAGTTAAAAAAATAAAACTTACTCAGCTACATGTCTTCTAGTCCGTGACTGTTCTGCTCTATAAGACATAGCTATACAAAATACATCACCTAAGGATGGTATTACAGTTTCTAGGTATAACTGGGAAGACTGTGTTAGATAGGCCTAGTGAAATAACAAAAGGAAATATAGAGCTAAAATTGATTGCTTATACTATTTTACAAATAAACAAATCTACTATTTTCTCTATTGAACCTATTAAATTATTACTAATTATTAAATCTATTAGTAAGGAAGTAGAACATACAGAGGTTGTTCACACATTTTTTAGATGATTTTCATGGTACTTACAGAGCTATTTTACATAAAATATCTGTGTTTTAAAGAACTGTGTTTATTGAACATTTAAATGTTCAGTTTGGAAATCCTCATTCTGACCTACCTTTCTGTGCTGTAATTTCCATGCCAATAATGCCTTTTGTACATCCAGAAGAGGTAATTTGGCTCAATCCTTTGAACAACTTTTCAAAGTCTATGAAGGGTTGATGTTTGGATAACATGCTTTTTTAAAGTCCAAAAGTGCAAAAATGCATGGGGACTTAGCAGATATATCAGTGAAGGATATAATCCAGATACCGTTTCTAATTCCATTTTTTTTTTTTTTTTTTTTTTTTTGCCAGAAATTAACAGCGGATTGTGATGTGTGACTGCTTGCTTCATCTTGATTCTTGATGCAGATTAACAGATTGATGGCATTGGGGGTAAAGAGATGGTATTTCATGTTTGAAAATTGGGAGTAAAATGTGTTTCTGATAGTATGACATGTGGATGTAGAGTTGGTTTTAACATTTTTCACCACTCTCTTTACGTTTAATTTAACATGGTATGCAAAGTCAGCAATGATCATAAATCCTTTGCTAAAACTTTCTTTAGATACATTGAACCATGTTTTAAGATGTTTTTCTCCTCTTTGATGATAATAAATGGATCTCTTTTTATTCAAATCATTTAAACAGAGCCAAGCTTCATCTATTGTAACAACATTTTCCCATTTTACTCTGGATAAATACTTCTCATAAAGAATTCTGCATTGTCTTCTATATTCGGTGATATATGTTGGGGAGAAAGGCGAACATTGTATTTTTTGGCCTTTTTAAAATTTAAATCAGTGTTAATGATTTTGTTAACAGTTAACATTGAGCATTTTAATGATTTAGCAACAGTTCTTTGACTTGCAGAAAGAACTGTGAATTAATGAATGATAAGAAAATGAGTGAAATTAATACAACACACACGCTTCAGTCATACTTATGGAATGTCTTATATTCAATTAGTTATATTTTATAGAAATGGTCACACATATTTAAATCTAGTTTTTTCAATTGCTCCTTTTTCCATATCAATTAATACTTTTCAGAATCATTGCAACATGGTGTGGGCAGTGACTCAGCACTAGTTGCCAAGTTCTTCATTGGCACAGTTAGTTACACACAGGGTTCTCAATGCCTTTTGACTGACCTTAGCAATTTGAATAATCAGAGAAAAACTATAGGCAAATTAAAATAATGTTATCAGCAGATATGTTGTGAAAGGCCAATTCTAAAATTGTTCTTCTAGCTCTCTAATGTACCATCTTTTTCCTTCGCAGCATGTGCACCAACTTTTTGTAATTATTTTTAGAACACTTATTGATCTAAATTGAACTATTGGTTATAGAAACTAATAATAAAACAAGTGTATTATAGGTGCTTTATAAAACTGAGAAAAAAAAAAAAAAAAATTCTAGGCTGATTTATTTATAAGTAGTTTTATGACAGAAAACCCAGGTTAACTCAGGATTTAGGATAGCATATTAGAGGGTTAAGTCAGTTTGGGTGGATAGTGGGTACAGGATAACTGGTTGCGGTATGTTTCAATCTCCCCTTTTTATTATTTTTAATAGCAGGTTTTGTCTGGCCTGTTGGTTTTTCGAAACAAGCTTCAAATACTAGTATATTTTTTTATTTCTAGAATTAAATAATTGATATTTTAAAACAAGAATCTTTCAACAATGAAAATCTATTCATTGCAAGCTTAATTTCTGACATTTAGATACATTATACCTTTAATTAAGACTAATACAGTCAGACCTCTATTTAACGAACCTCTATTTTGCGAATTTCTCTACTTTGCGAACTTTTACTTTGAACCAAGAACATTTTGCAAATTTCTTCGTAAAATAACCTCCAAATAGCGAAATGCATTCTCTATTTAACGAACTTTTCCTTGGGATCTAAATTTTTTTTCTCCCTATTTCTTAAAATATTACTGGACATTTCAAACTTATTCTTTCTTTTAACACATTTTATGATGATCAATGACCATGAACAGGTCTTATCAGGCACCTAAGTCACTGAGAGCAGTAAAATCGCTGTAATTCTTTGCTTTCCATCCAAAAGAAGTGCAAACTATCAATATCCCCTTTTAACCTTCAATGGAGCTGCCCTGTGTTCTTAAATTATAGTTTCCCGTTTTCTAGATTGTTGATCATGATCAATCGTGTTGGTAATTTCAGTTCTTGTAGCTGAAAAATGTCCAAGCGAAAGTGCTTGAGCACCAAAGAAGCAAAAATTATTCTTGATGAGGTGGATAAAGGCGTGAAGAAAAAGAATACTGCTTTAAAATTTGGTATTCCTCCAAACAGCTTATCAACCATAATAAAAAAATCGTGATTTTAATGTAAAATTATTTTTTTTACTGAAAATACAATGTATTTCCAGACAATGTTTTGTTTCATTTTTATTTCCCTTGCAGATTTCTTTTTGATGGGTAAAATAAGTAAAACAAATAGATATAATTTATAAAAAAAGTGTGACTAATTACTTTTTAAAATTATATTTAGTGTTTATGGACTTACAATATGTTTTATGTAGTTTAAAGTATTTTAAAAGGTGACTCTCTATTTAACGAATTTTCCATATAACAAACTTTTTTTCGGGATTTAGCTACTTCGTTAAATAGAGGTCCGACTGTAGTACCTAAGAAAATCTATATAATAGAAAAAACAGTGCCCATTAAGTCTGTTTTTAACATACCTCAGATTTATATAATTTTTTAAGTACAAAATCTGGAATCCTCTGGACCTTGGCAATTCTAAATTTCGGACTTTTCCAAATTTTGGATCATTTGCAGTTTATTTTTCAAAAGAGAGGGGAAAAAAAAAAAAAAAAAAAAAAAAAAAAAAAACTAACACACACACACACAAATTATTTACATTAGGAAAGGATTTGCAATACTAAAAAAAGATAATGCTAAAAAGTAGAAATTTTAATAGAGTAAGGTATTTTTTTTCTTAAATGGGAAAAAAAAAACTTATCAAAATTAGAAAAAAGTATTTTTTTATGCAATTTTTAATGTTTTTTTTTTTTTTTTTTTTTAATTTTGTGGCAATTTTTCTTTAATAGTGAAAAGATAATGGTTTCAATCTTTTAGGTCAATATAGTAAATGTTGACCTCTTTTCAATAATTTGCACAGATGTCTTTGAATTGTTCATGAATTTTGTATGCAATTTTAAGAGTTTTTTGTATTACACAGCATTTTTTTTATATTCGTACAAGGAATTAGACTTCAAACTTTGAGTCTAATATCATAAATTTTGCCCTTTATGATTTGATTTTTTAGCGATTTTTTAATGCTTTTTTCAATGTGTCCTTTCGAATTCCACAGTGATTTTTTGTCATTTGGGAAAGAATTCCGGTTACAATGTTTTAGACCGCTACAGTAAATTTTGTAATCTGCAAGTTTTGAATTTTTACTGATTTTTAACGCTATTTTCAAGCGATTTTTTGAGTTTTGCACCAATTTCTTGTCATTCGTAAAATAATTCTCGTTACAATGTTTGAGCCCCCTATAGTAAATTTTATCTTCTGCAATTTTTTTAATTTTTAGTGATATTTATTCTGTGGGTTTTTACTTTTTTCCGTATTGCACCAATTCTTCTACATTAGTAAAAGAATTCCAGTTTTAAACTTTTAGTCCAATATAGTAAAATGTTGTCCTTTTTTCAATAAAGTTTATTCGAATTTGTACAGCGATTTTTGCATTAATTTTTTTTGTGTGTGAGTGTGTTATGCGGCGATTCTTTGTCATTCATGAAAGAACTCTGGTTACAAAAATAGTTTTTTTTTCCTCATGTTTTGCGGTGATTCTTCCACATTAGTAAAACAAATCTGTTTTTAATCTTTTAGCCCTATACAGTAAATGCAGACGGTCTCTTTCAAATAAAGTTTATTCAAAATTAATGCAGTGATTTTTTACTTTTTCGTCATACTTATGGAATTTTCAGAGTCTTTTTTTCATTCTGCGGCAATTTTTTTGACATTCGTAAAAAGAATTCAGTTTCAAACTTTTAATTTAATATAGTAAATTTTATCCTCTAGGATTTTTTATGCATTTTTAGTGGGTGTTTTTTCCCCCCCATATAAGAGGTTTTATTTTATTTATTTATTTTTTTTTTCGCAGGAAAAAAAAAAAAATACCACTGCACAAAAGAAAACTAATTGCATTTATGAAAAGAGCAAATTATTTTTCATAATTGAAAATTGTGACAATATTCAGACTTTTGATTTTATTAAATAACTATTTAATCTACAAAACAATTTCTTTTAAAATTTAACTCTTTTTTTCTATCAGTTCATGTAGAAGAAAAACTTAAATCAAGTTTTAAAATAACAATAATCCAATAAAGTAAAGCAACAATACAAAGTATGAAACTGATTAACAAGAATTAGTTTCTCATTTAATGCTAATAAATTATTAATAATATCATTTAAAAAAAACTTACTTCTTCGCCAAAAAAATCAAACTTGAAGAGGGTTGACCCACCTTCAACTTGAGATTGGACAAGAGTAGGTGGTGTAACTTCAGTGTAATGGTTGTCAAAATAATGTGCTCTGAAACAATGCGTCAAATGGGATCTGATGGCAACTATCTTTGAAAGCTACAAAAGAAAGAAAAATTTTCTAATGAATTGTATCCTTGTGATTTATTACAATGATTAAAAAATACAATATGGTTTACACATGCTTTAATTTTTTACTTGTTGGAGAAACATAGACAATGTAAAATGCAATTGTGTTCAAAATAAGGTAGAAAATGAGATTATGTAAATGAAATAGTCTTCCCATTAATTTTCAAAAAGTTACACATCTTAAATTTCTATATGACTCCACAAAACGAAATTGGTCACCACCAATAAAAATCGGGAATATTCACAAAATGATACATTAAAGCATTCTTTAGATCAAAAATATTTTCTAAAAAAATTACATCATAAATATATCCAAATAAAGTATTTGTAAACATAAATTAATTTTAAATCGCAGAAACATATTTAAATGATTCCAATTCACAACGTCCAGTTTTTAATTAAGTATAATTAATTCTATTTTAAAGTTAAATGTATGCAGTTTTCTGTAGTAATCTTGTTGCAACAACAGGAACTCCTATTTTTAATTGACAAATTTTACCTAGAAGGGTTGCAAAAAAATTTAAAAAGGAACTTTTTTGGAATACCCTGAATATAAATTAGAAAAAGAATGAGCAAATAAAATTCAATGCATCTTAAAGGATGTATAATTTAACAGATTATTAACTCTAGAAGCTAATCTTCTTTGCAGCTATGTGCTATTTCAAAATGACAGAGATCAGTTTCGCAGTGTTAAGAATATATATTTATGCACTTTCACAAACCAGAAGTAGAGACAGGAATTACCATCACTTTCGACACACTTTCACAAACTAGAAATAGAGACAAAAACTACCATCACTTTCGATTAACAGCTTAAGTTTTTTACAGTTAGAACATAAAAAATATTTAATTTTCTTCAAATGTGAAGATATCATAATGTTCAACACCGTGTTAAAGAGTTGAGAGAGAGACCAAAGAACTAATACTCAAAGATACTAAGCTGCATTTTTGTTAAATGGTTCAAGACATAAGTTATAGGAAGGCACTTAACATAATACCAATGGTGTTAATAAACTTTCTGAGTTTATTACAGAGAGGTTTGTGGCAGATCCTTCAGGCCCGTCAACTAATAAAGTAGCCATAAGGCAGAAATTAATAATAAAAACAATTTATTTAAAATCAGTAGTAAAGGACTGTAGGGCAGATAAATTAAAGATGATTGAATTATAAGTTCAAGCTCTAAAATAATGAGAGTGGAAGAAGTTAACCCCATAAAATTCTCTAAATTCTGAGGGCTAGGTTGATAATTCTGCAGGAACCAAAGTAAAGTTGCTTAACTTGAAACACTAAATATATCATTATATAAAATGTTTCATAATGAACGGAATCCTGTGGATTCTAATAAACTTTATTTGAAGTATTTAAAGCAACATCTTACTACTTCAGCAAACTACTCAGCTAGAGAATCTTAATACAAACTCAATCAAAATGGAACATCACCACAAGAGACACATAGATGCAGAAAGCTAAGTCTTGATTACCCACAAGGGATGAGGTCAGATAATACTCACTTCTACCGCCATATTTATATCAGCTAGACAACCACAGAAACCTAATTAACATATTATTGCTCAAAGTAACTGTCGCAGATTCAACCACACTTTTCAAAAGTAAAAGAAAAGACAGAAGAGGTAGCTCATTCACATAGAAATGTTGGAATCATAACAACATGTTCACATTTAAAACTCTAACAATCCTTTTTACCCTAGACTACCTGAGTAAGAGAATAGTTTCGCACTAAAGCTACAAGTTCTCCTGAAAAAAAAAAAAAAAAAAAAAAAAAAAAAAAAAAAAAAAAAAAAAAACACTTGATTTTTAGGGCAATTTTGAGTATATTTTGTTTTGTTTGTTTAAATGATGCACAAAAAAAAAAAAAAAAGGTATTGAATTTATTGTTCTTTTGTCTAAGTGTATAAATACTTTCAAACTAGCTGCCAGGCTAATCATTGTACCATGTTACTTTTATCCATAATTTAACTTACTTGCTCAATCCTTCGTCAAATCGAAATATTCTGATAGAGAAATCAAGAACTTGGTATTTTTATGTTAGTCAGGCGCAGGTGATAAATTGCTAAACATTGTTCCGTAGAATTTCTTTATATTTCATAAATTTCATTTCAAATATAATCCTTTCATTCATTTTTATTAAAAATACATAACTTTAATTTAAATCTGAAACATTTAAAATTCATAACTTTTACCTATTTCTTTAACAAAAATAAATAAATAATACCATAAATCAAGACATTTAATTTCAAAATCAAAGCATTCTTTTTGATACTTTAATAAATGTAAACTCTTTCAAAGTTCACTATAGATGGTGTGCAGATACACTCTTAATAATAATCTGGAGCAAAAAATTAACACGGATTCTTAAAATATATTGATGTTTCACCAGAATAAAGGAAAATAAGTATATATATACATATATATATATATATATATATATATATATATATATATATATATATATATATATATTTATTAAACTCTTATTATAAGCATTCAAAAATTACGAAACGTTCATTTGGAGAGGGCCCTGATTATGGAAAATTCACTGCTTTGGTTGAGGCTGGGTAGAAAGTGCAAACTAGTGAATTTATTGAAAAACTATAATTTTTGCTCTATTTCTTTTTAAGATATGCCAACAGGAAAGAAAAAGATCATTCAAATTATCTATTCATGATTTCTAAATTGTTATTCAATTCAACTCATAGTTTAATAAATATTAAACTCTTAAGTATTTATTTGTGTTTTATTTTCTGCTTTTTAGTGTTTAAAATATTTCATTATTGCAGTTAGAGTCCTGCATCAGGTTGGGTTACCCGCTTTTACCCGAACCCGACCTGTGGTTCGGGTCGCCGCTATATTTCCCCGTTGCGGGCCAGGTCGACTTTAAATTTTTTTGGTGCGGGCCGGGTTGGCTTTTATTGTTTTGGGTTGCCTTTTTTTACTCTTGCGGGTCGGGTTCGGGTTGACCTGCTTTTTTAAAAGAATGTGGAAAATATTTTTTCACGTTAAAAGCCTATATAAACCGCAGATCAAAGTTTCACAAAAGCAAAATGGGTGCCTGTCTGTTTTGTCTTTAGTCATCCTTTCACGAGTCTTCGAAATAACAAACTGCATTATGTTTTTACCGTATTTTAAAAATACAATATGCAGCAAAATGCTAAATGGTCCTTCCTGTCTAATGTATCAAGTGAATAATTTAATTGTGGTGATACATGATGCACTATGTTAGACGGGAAAATTTTCAAAATAATAACTGCTGATAAACTAAAGGCAGATGGCCACTTGTGTAAAACAAGGTGTATCGTTATAAGTGGAACTTTTGAAACCGCAACTAATTTTAAAGCATATTTAAAGATTAGATTTTTAGTTTTATACCATTTAGAGTCCTGCATCGGGTCGGGTCAGAGATTTTACTACTGTTGAATATTAAAGAATATAGATTTGTTCATTCTTCTATGTAAAACATAAAAATGGTATTAGAGAATTAAAGGTCTGCACGGGCCGGAATTTCCAGGCCCGGGAACGACCTACCCCGCCCCGTCCTATGTAAAACTTAAAAGTTCGGCCCTAGCGTGGCAGGGTCCATTTATAATTTTATCAGCTCCGTCTAAATATTTATATCGGGCCGGTAGACCCGCTTAATTGTAGTTATCGGTGCGGCATAGCAGGGCTGTTCACTTTTTTTGCTGTCCCGGCCCGTTTATTTTGTTTATCAGCCCGCCCCCTTGAAAAAACTGTCCTAATAAAGCGGCCTGGATAGTTTGAAACTTTACCACTCCGCCGCGGTCCGGACCGGTGCAGAACTTTATTAGAGATACAATTGTAGATTATTTTCATAATGGTATTAAAATATGATTTGCTTTCCTTACATTGCGAGTTCGGGTCGGGTTGCTGGTTAAAATATTGCAGGTTTGGGTCGGGTGCGGGTTGATACACCTCGAGTTCGGGTTGGGTTGACTTAAAATGGAATTTGCGGGTTCGGGTCGGGTAGAACTCGACCTGCGCAGGGCTCTAATTGCAGTTTTACAGTCAGTTAGAATTCTTTAGTGAGCATAATTAACTCTAATGTTTTTGTAACTCATATACAGTTGTAACCATAAAGACTATTTGGCAATTTAACTTGCACCTAAAACAGAGCAATGCTTTAAAATTAATTTACAGATTAAAGTTCTAAAAAAATTAAAATGTTGTATTGGCAGTGAAAACACGCCTGTGTATAGAATTTTTATAATGTACTGGGAAGCGAGTGAAAAATTGATTACAAAATTTCATCTTTACATACATGAGCCAAGTTAAGTTAAATAAAAGAGGGTAATACAGAGTTTTCAGAGGTAAATATAAGAGTCAACAAGAAAAACACACAGGATTATGAAAAAGAATAATACAGTATATGTCTGCTTTTTTGTGAAATTGTAAAAATATTGATATATATGCATCATTTATGACTAAAAGTATTTAATTATTAAAAAACATTGCAAGAATATGCAAAGTTCATGGTCACATCAACACCACATAACTTACAGGGTGACCAGAAATAATGTAACATTCATTAGAAGTAACGCCACGGTTGATGATTTTGTTATTGTTCGATTCTCAGTGTTTTTTTCACTTATTGATCCTTATAGTTCCTACTAAATCCTACTATAGTTCCAACTCATTATAGTTCCTACTCTAATTTTTTTAATAGGAATGCAAACAAACTGAACACGATTTTGGGGCTTCATCGTCAAGGAAAGTGTATGTTTGAGATTGCTCGAAAGCGTCCAGTGTCTCATCCAACCGTTTCCGAAGCAATCAAGTGATTCGAGGAGCTTGACCATGAAGGAGACCAATCGGGAAAAGGCAATAAAAGGACTGTGAACACTTCCAGAAACCGATAATTGATTAAGAAATGCGTATCCCGAAATCCTCAGGTATCGATGAGAAAAATAGCAAGGCAGACAGGTATTGTTCGTGAATAGTTTTGACTTATGGCCAAAGAGAAGGTGAACCTTCATCCTTACAAGCTCAAACAAGCACAACTTCTCACCGATGAAAACAAATGAATACGGCTTGAAAGATGCAGGAAGCTGCCAAAGTCAGCTGCAACTCCACACTGGGAGCGAATCCTGTTTTCTGACTAAAAGCTTTTCTTGGTGGAACAATCGTACAATTGTCAGAATGATCGGATTTTGTTAACAACTTCTCTAGGTAACTCTGCCAATGTTCAACATCATCAAAATCCCAAACCTATCATTATGTGGGCATGGAATTTATGAAACAGGCAAAACTTCACTCATTTTTATTGATTCTGGAGTCAAAATCAATAAAGATTTGTACCGGTAAGAGATTCTTGAAGATGTGGTACATTCCTGGGTTCAAAAGTACTTTGGAAACAGGTTTTGGACATTTCAGCAAGATTCCACGCCTTCTCATCGAGCGAAATACACACGGGACTGGTGTCAGGCTAATTTTTCATACTTCATCTCGGCTCAAGAATGGCCTCCATACTTGTGTGACCTCAACCCCTTGTATTAGAGTTTGGAGTTGATATTGGAAGTAAGGGCTTGTGCAAAGCCTCACAAAAGTTTGGAAGCTCTGAAGCATTTGTTAATTCAGACATGGAAGCAAATCACTTCTGCAGCCAATTGCTGAAAATTTCACGAAACGTTTGGGTCTCTGCATGAAAGCAAAAGGAAGACACTTTGAAGAAAAGTGAGTTTTTATTTTTCTAATACATTATGGATAATAAATAATGTATTTGTTTTTGCAAAAGTTTTTGTGTTTTCATTAACTAAGTTAAATTAGACCATCACGTTATTTCTGGTCACACTGTATATATATATTTGTATATAACAATAATAAATACATTTATAACAGTTTTATAACATATTTACCAGCATTGTAGTCTTAAAAAAAATCAGAACGCATATGGAGTATATGCTAAAGAGTATACACTATAGCTTTATTAGGGAAACAGAGAGTATAAGGAGTTTCTTTTGTAAATCCAAAAGGTATATGGTGTATAGCCCCACCCGCATGCCATCCACTACACCCCTACCCTAATATTTACTAGTAAATCGGATCAGGGGCTTTATTGTCAGTATTATGAAATACAGTTGCTAGGTGACAATTAAAGTAAAAGAGAAAAAGCGAATTAAATTAATAGCAAAAATCTAAAATTGAAAAGTTCAAATGCTTTATATTTTTCAAACGGATGCACAAAATTTCATAAAAATATATTGATAATTTAGAATTTCCAACATATATATTGACAAAATTTCAAGTTAATCGAAGTAATTTATGACCTTAATTCAGAAATTTTACCATCAATAATTTAACGTTTAAATCAATTATCTCACTGTGCCAAATTTCCTTTCAATGATTGTTAACCCGGGAGAACTCGCTAGTGAGAATGCCCAATTGCTTTTCTTTTACTTTACATTCATATAATATCAAATTTTTTTGGTTGGCTTAGTACTTTTATTCACAAAATAGGTAAAATAATTGAAAAACATTTTGAAATTTTAATTAAAATGAAAAATGATTTAAATAAGAGTCTTAAAAAAGTACGACTGTGAGAGAAAATCTCATGCAGCGAGTTCTCCCGGGTTAAAACTACGGTGTACATTATTCTTTAACTCTACACATTTCTTAAGTATATAGGACAGGTCTATTTGTGTACAAGTCCATTTTGATAGAAAATTTGCAATGCAGGGTATTTTTTATAAAGAAATTCATTAACTGATGCCATGTAAACAATTATTCATAAGATTATTATCTTTGATGGAAAAATTTTTTAAATACAGAATAATGAATTAATTTCATACATATCAAAATTAATAACAAATATTTATTTTCAGAAGAAAAATTTGTGCTCACTATAGTACTGAATGGACAACTTACATTTTCACCCCTTAACATTAAATGTCTGTTATCCAGTTGAACATCAACATGAGATTCCTGAAATGCAGAATATTTATTTTTACCAAGAAATAAAATTTAAAATAGGAAAAGAAAAAGACTATGAAAAAAAAAAAATATATATATATATATATATATATATGTGTGTGTACCACATTTTCTTGAGTATAAGTTGACTTTTTAAACCGTTAAAACACACACACACATACACAAAAAGAAAAACAGGGCCCAACTTATACATTGGATATAAAATCAGACATTTAACTATCACAATTTCTAGCTGTAGCAATACTTATGGTATATATTTTACAATAATTACAAACTGTTACTGTTATTTTCTATCATTATAACTATAAGAAAAAATTTATATAAAAAATAATAGTTGACTGAGAGAAAAAGTTATATCTACGAATGGACAAAACGAATGTATAAATTAGTGTATTTTGAAATATTTTGAGCAAAAAATACCGACACACAGAAAAATTTAGTTCTGGAAAATCTAGTAAATGCTTTTCATCACTGTTAGACTCACAAAGTTCCAGGAAAACTTGTATCTTTACATAATTGTCATAGGCATCATAATCTTCAATGAGAAAAAGACTAGACAGAAATAATGACTCGCTTCCAGAAAAAATCATTGCAGCATTTGTTTTGCTTTTTTTACATGTGCCTTTTTACACCAACACTTTCATTTTCTTAAAATAAATAAAAGCATAATTTCTTTTGTAAGTGAATTAAGGGGTTGACTTATACACCAAATACACCCAAAATACAATATTTCTGGGTTTTTAAAAAAAAAGGTTTGTAAAGTAATAAAATTAAATTATATAAAAAAAAATTGGGGCAAAAGATTTGAAAGGAACTTTTAATTTCTAACTGAGTGAAAAAAAAAAAAAAAAAAAAAAAAAAAAAAAATCAGGCCAGGAGTTAACACAGAACCTTTTCATTCATTCGACTCCTTGCCTGGGACACTTCTGTTACTTAGTTAAAAATCCTTCACCCCAATTTCTCTCTAGTCAATGCACTCGAAATATAATAATTTGTAATTTACATACATATAAAGAAAATACAATGCACTTTTGAAATCAATACACTGATTGCCAAGTGATTTGCTGGCAGATCAAATGATTAATGATATCTTAAAATATATACCATAAATCTTGAGAATACTAAATGTTATCTTCCCCTGAGCTTGGTGAGACAAGTTATAAAATATATACTGACATCAAAGGTAAAACATTCCTTTTAAAAATGACTAAGAACAAACCAAAGAAAGGGCCATTATTGCCTATAATAATTTATCTCATAGTTGGCTGAGTTAAGTATTGTCCAATAAAGTTTTAACTTCTAAACAGTGCTTTTGATATTTTTTAATAAACAATAAAATACATTTTAATTTTAATAACCACTTCAAAAATTTGAAAAGGGATATTTACAAGCATGCAACTGCTCAGATGCCTTAAAAAAGGTGATAAAAGTGACAAACAAAGCAAGAAAAATTACTAAATAATGACCAAAAATTAATAAAAAAATATAAATGACATAGCTATTCAGTTACACATTTTTTCTGTTATTCTAGCATTCTTTGCTCATTTGAATACTTGAGACAGTTTTTGTAAGTGCAAATGTTGGTCATGTAATAAGCACAAATTCTACTGGTTGGTTTGAGGTGCTATGATCATCTTTTGCATACTAAACAGATTAAAAATTTCTATTTAACGTGGAATTTATTTGACCAACTATGGATATCAAAGCCACAACAGATATTGGAACTTGATATCGCTTGACTTAGAAGTTCTAACCACTAGGCATGCAAGCGGGCAACTTCAATGGTTAAATAAGAATTAAAATAATTGGAGTTAGCACTCTTGTAAGCACTTAACCTGAAGTAAACTGACTCTCAATATAACTATTGCCATCAGAAAAGTACTATGATGAGCATTTAATAACTTTGATTACTAAGGGATATTTGATATCAGCAGCTGCATTCTGTATTGTTAACAAGTGATGTTACTATTAATCAATCCACACAACTGTTTTAAACAGGCTAAATTTAAGCTGTGATAATTTACATTCATCTATAAACTTATTATAAAGAACACTTAGTGTAATTTCTTTGGTAAACATTACACAGTGGAAGTAAAATTAAAGATAATTTAATTGGAAATATCATCAATGCACAGTGTCACTAATATTATGGCTGTTAGCAAAGCATTTCCAAAGTTTTAAAATTTGAAATAATGCTGCTCGTGTAAATATATAGTTTACAACATAGGGTTACAAAACAGCAATAGAGACAAATTACTGCAAAAATTTAACACTAAGTTTAGAAAAAATAAGCCAATGCAGATAGTGAAAGTGTTTTACATTAACTCAGAGATAAAAAAATCGGTACTTTTCAAGTCTAAGAGCCTTGCCGAAAGAAGAAAATTTGGCAACATATTTTCTGGCAACCTATTCACTATTTCATATACACAAGCAATTTTTTCAGTATTTTATACAATTTATTTAATATGAAACCATTTATCTATTTTTATATGCAAGCAGAAGACAGAATTGAATTCGTAACTTTTACCTTAGATTATTAATTTAAAAAATATTAAATGAATTAATGGAGCCGGTTAACTTAATTAAAAAAAAAAAATAATGATAACAAAGTATTGATTGATTAATTGCTAATCGGACAAATTAAATGGCACAGACCTAATATATATATATATATATATATACATTGCTTTATTTATTAGAGCATGGAGAAAGTTTTCCAACTATAAAACTAATGTTTTAGGAATTAGCCAATAAACATAGATAAGAGAGGACACCTTATATATTAAATATTATAATAAAATTGCACTAGTATTTATAAATTAAAAAGAAAAAGAGAGAAAAATGTTTACCTCATTTAAAACATTATCAATTCCACCAGACGGGGCATCTCCAATTAGCTGCCAAAAGTCACACTGTAATTCGTGACCACCAGGGGCCTGACAAAACACAGAAATCTGGGTTAATACATAAAATGGAAATATTTTTATCTTAAAAAAAAGTGAGCATTTTTATTATCTTCAAATAAAATGTTTTAGTTAAGAAAAAGAATTAAATACAATAATATCTTAAAATATAAGGGTGAATTAAATGAAAACAGCAGTAGCAGAATTTGGTTTATTTTTGTATCACTGTGGTAAATAGTGTTGACTCGAAGCTGCTTTAGCAGGGCGCAGCACCCGGCAGCCTTTTTTATTTCTTTTTTGTGCCCGGCGACTCTTTTAAACCCTTCCGATGTGCCCGGTTGCCCTTTTTAACACTTTCTATGTGCCCCGTGGCAATTCAATTGATCCCGGGAAAATATTGCAATTTCTATGGATTTTAAACAAACCAATTCAAAATATTTTTTTTGAACAAGGTACAAGTGTGCCCTTTTTGAAAAAAATGCAGAGTTGGCAAGTTTCTTCCAAAGTAGAAAAAACCATGGAAAAAATCGGCCGGAAGAAATAGGTTTGGTCCAGGTGGAAGAAACAGTTATTCTTTAAGAATTTACCATAGAAGTTTTAACTTTGTAAGACACAATAAATGTTTTTTTATAACCTTAGGTAAATTAATTACATATGACCTATACAAATTAAATTAATTATACATGCTAAATTAATAATTACATCAGTTTTTTAGCCAAAATCCCACACCCGTCTAAAGCTTTTCAACCATTGGCTCATGAACAAAAGAAATTTTATCCAAAATACACAAAATTATCTTTTACCCATGGTAAAATGAAACGAATTTAAATAAAAGAGTGCTTTTAATTTACACCAGTTTTAATTGGTTAACCAGTTTAATTAGTAAGTAATTTACAATAATTACTATATTTAAAAATTTCATTAAAATCCACTTTTTCCTTGTTACAATGCAACATGGCATAAGAAAACAAAGTTTTTTAGCTGTAGGATGCTGCAATCAGTTTCTCAACTTTGAATGAATGAATGCAAAACATGAAAAAAATTCTTTGAAGACCTACACAACTTCAGGAGTTAAAAGCATTTCAACATACCCATGAACATTTTTAGAATATTAGTCTTTTAAAATTAGCATTGAGATATGCATGCTGATGCTAGTATAAATAATTACAAATTTATTTATTTACTGTGTTGAACAGTTTAAAAGAATGCATTTTTATATGAAAATAATGTATTTTTATATGAAAAATTAAGAATTTGTAGGTATTTTTTTTCTCTTTTAACATAAATGGCATAATTAACAAAAAAAAAAAAAAAAAAAAAAAAAAAAAATATATCTCTTTACCTCTTAAGTTGTAAAATCCATCACCTGTAAATGTCTGCTGAACCTGAAGTTTGTCTTTAACAAATAACTTATTTTAATATAAATAATATTTTTAATTATTAATTAATTTTTCCAATTTAGTTTTCATATAATTATACTTTGAATTTAATTCCTTTAAACATAGTTAATATACTTTAATTTTGAGCATCTGTTTTGTTTTCTGTTGGTTTCTTCCATTTCTTCCGTTTTTTCCAATTTCTTCCGGAAGAAACCCAAACCTGAAAAAATGTGCCCTTTTTATAGAATAGTGTTCCCTTTTTGAAAAATTCCCGCCCGGCGACCCTTTTTTTCTAGAGTCAACACTAGTAAAACTTAGCATACAGGTAGAGCAGCAGGAAGTAAGAATGTAATCCCTATTGCCAAAATGGACTAGGTAGTCACACAGTGACTACACAGTCACTGCCAGCACATGTGACATGTGCTGGCAGTTGGCCAACAGTATCATCCGGCAGGCAGGCAGTTGTTACTGATATGATGAGAACATCAACACACTTGGTTCCAATCGCCTCTTACATATTTAAATGCTATATCATGTCATTTCACCTATTCATACAACTCATGGTATAACTATTGTTACGGCTTCTCTTAACCTTGACTGTCGCGTGCGCCTCCATGGTGCATTCTTCTGTAATTTAGGTTTGGCCGTTTGGCAACCTTTAAGAATAGTTCAGTTGTTTGGTTTTCGACGATCTCTGCAGTACTATGGTGTGTTCGCTGGATTCAATATTCTTCAAATAATGTATATAATTCTTCGAATAATGTATAAACTGTAAATAATATTCTTGTATATAAAGTAAATTAAATTAATAAGTGTAGTTAATGAACCAGCGACTATGAGTATTTCGCTACTCGCACCATTCGACATTCGACATTGGTCCGCTCACCGGAAGTGGTTTCGTTTTGATTCTTCATTAGTATTGTATTTTAGTTGTTGTGAAATTACCAATTGAAATGGTCACATTAGTGTCCTTAAACAGATCGAGGGGCTCGTTAAAAGCTCAGTTCACTAGGCTAGAAACTCTACTAAATGATGAGACCGCTACGTGGTCAAAAATCAAAATCGATACAAAACTCAAGACTCTTGAAAAGGTTTCCAATAACATCGATTCGTTACGTACCGATTATTACACAACAGCTCCTGACGATCATGATATGACAGAAATCGACTCTTCATTAATGGAGTTGGAAGAACGAGTGGAACAGCTAGAGGTAAGTTTCAATCTATTATTAAATTCTGATAAAAATGAAACTAAAAGTCCTGAATTAAAATTTAGTAATTGTAAGATCAAATTGCCAGAAATTCCACTTCCTCAATTTAGTGGAAAGTATGAGGATTGGAATATGTTCAAAATCGAATTTAACAATATTGTTACGAATAATGAACAGCTATCTGAAATTCAGAAATTACATTATTTACATTCCGCATTAAAAAATGAAGCTAAACAATTAGAAACTCCAAAAGACACATTTGATTCATTGTTTAAAGCATTAGAAAATAGATTTGAGAATAAACGAATTATTGTGAATATACACTTAAAGGCTATATTAGATTTCGAAAGAATTGCACACGAGTCATCTAAAGAACTAAGGCGATTAGTAGATGTTATAAACAAAAATATCAGGGCTCTAACCAACTTAGGATTTGAGAGAAATAAACTCTCGGACATTTTGTTTACAACCATAATTTTAGACAAATTGGATAAGGAGTCTCGGAAACAATACGAATTGTCAATAAACACATCTGAAGTCTCAAGCTTTGACAGTTTAATGCAGTTTTTAGAAGTCAATCGCTCGAAAGTATAAATAGAAACGTAACTAGATCAAAAATCAGTAGTGAAATAAAATCAAAATCTTTGTTAGTAAATTCGAGTTCTGAGAGGCAGTGTGTTATTTGTGATCAATTTCATCCTCTATATAAATGTAAGAAATTTCTTAATATGCAGTTTGGTGAACGATATGCTATCGTTAAAAAGCATAAGCTTTGCCTGAAATGTTTTTCGGAATCTCATTTAGTTTCTAATTGTGTGTCAAAACATATATGTAAACATTGTAAATCGCCTTCATCTCATAACACTCTATTACATAGAGATAAATCAATTGTTTCTAATAATGAATCTCGAAATCAAAAGGCAGAAAAAGAGCAGACAGTGGACCGGGGGGAAAGAAATGCGGCGCCTGATGTAGCAGTTTCGCAAAGTCTTTCAAATTGTTTTCCTTCTTCGAATAAAAGCGTCATTTTATCAACTGCAATAATTGAAATTAAAACGAGTAAAGGGAATTTTATTCAGGGAAGAAGTTTATTAGATTCTTGCAGTCAAATTAATTGTGTATCATTTGAGTTTGCAAAAAAATTGGGGTTAAAGAAAACAAAGGTTTTTGCTCCTATATCTGGGCTGAATGGCACAGCTACGACACTGAATTATAAAAATTGAAACTGTGATTTCAAATAAAAATAGAGATTTCACAAGGGAACTGGAATTTCTTTTAGTGCCAAAAATTACAGAAATAACCCCACTTTCGCCCATTCGTGTAGACATTTCTGATATACCCATAAATATCTCGTTAGCAGATGCTAAATTTAATACACCAGGAAAAATAGATTTATTATTGGGTTCTCAATGCTTTTTTGATTTATTGAAAGCCGGTCAAATTCGCTGCTCATCACAAAACTTGTTATTTCCAGATACCGTGTTTGGATATGTAGCTAGCGGTGTTGTGAGTAATTCCCCAAACGATTCTCAATATTGTGGTCTACTCACTCAAAATGAAAAAATAGAACAATCCTTGCGACAATTTTGGGAAATCGAAAATATTAACGATTCCAGTTCGTTGCTTAATGAAGAAGAGAAATTTTGCGAAAATCATTTTAAAACTACGCATTATCGAACTGCCACTGGTCAGTACGTTGTGAGCATGCCTATGGAGGATGCTACATTTTTAGGAGAATCAAAAAAATTAGCCGAAAAAAGACTCGATCAAGTTTGGCACCAATTAGATAGGGATTCGAACTTGCAACCTCTGTATTTGGAATTTATGGACGAGTATAAAAATTTAAATCATATAGAGTTAGTGGAGGAATCGGAACCCGTAAAGGACTGTTATTATATACCTCATCATGGAGTTTACAGACCAGAAAAAAGTACTACAAGCTTGCGTGTTGTGTTTAACGCATCAACGCCAATGACGTCTGAGTTGTCATTGAATGACCTCCTTTTAAAGGGTAAAATTCCACAACAAGAGTTATTCTTAGTTATGATTCGTTTTCGAAAACATGGATATGCATTCACTGCGGATGTAGAGAAGATGTATCGAATGGTATTAATTAATCCTTCGCAAAGAGACTTTCTTCGAATTTTGTGGAAGAACAATATTGACGCGCCAGTACAAACTTATAAGCTCAATACAGTGACTTATGGGACATCTAACGCTCCTTATTTAGCTACTCGTGCTCTTAAGCAATTAGCTCTAGATGAACAAAAAACTTACCTCTAGCATCGTCAGTCGTCTTAAAGGACTTTTATGTAGATGATCTTCTTTCCGGGGAATCAACTCTCGAAAAAGCTAAAATCCTTAAATTACAATTAATTCAACTTTTGAATCGTGAAAACATGAAATTGTACAAATGGTGTACAAATCATTGAGAATTAGTTGAATCTCATACTAGGGTTGCCACCGAATATAGTTTTGATGAGCAACCAGATTGTACTTCAGTAAAAACATTGGGTGTTTCTATGGGAACTACAGAGTGACTGTTTTCTGTATAAATTGAAAATTCTTAACAAGGAATTTTATAGTAAACGAGATGTTCTATCTCTAATTTCAAAAATATTTGACCCGTTAGGATTAATTGGGACTGTAGTAACAAGGGCTAAGATATTTATGCAGATGCTCTGGTTAGTCAAAATCGATTGGAATGAGCCATTACCGGATTTTCTGGAGAGAGAATGGAATGACTTTCCATCCACTCTCTCAGAGTTAGAGAACTTAAAGATTTCTAGATTTGTTTTTCATGAAGATCGCATAATCATACATGGGTTTGCTGATGGCTCTTCGTTAGCCTATGGAGCTGCAATTTATGTTCAGTCTTTACCAGTTGAAGGATCTCCTGCTGCGCAACTATTGTGCAGCAAATCCAGTCTCTCCTATAAAAACAGTGTCGATTCCTCGCTTAGAATTATGTTCTTGCCTCCTATTAGCGAAACTAATTCATAAAGTTCTACCGTCACTGGACATTCGAATAGAAAATATCGTTCTCTGGAGTGACTCCACGATCTCGCTTGCTTGGATTAGAAAACCACCCCATTTGTTAAAAACATTCGTGAGTAACCGAGTCGCTGCTATACAAGAACTTACAGACTCTTACCAATGGCAGCATGTGACAACGGATAATAATCCAACTGATGTAATATCTAGAGGACTGGACGCTAAGGAACTTTTAAATTGCAACCTTTGGTTTTGTGGTCCGAACTTTCTTCGTGACAAAATTCAGCATGCAGAAAATAATCCAGTAGATCTAGAAGCAAATAATGACTATGCGTTAGAATTCAAATCAGTTCAGGACATTAACCTCGCAGTTAAGACTGAAAATTTACTGTATAATTGTTTGTTTACTTTGACTAATGATTTTTTGAAATTGATTCGTATTATTAGTTATATTTTTAGATTTATAGAAAATTGTAAAAATGATAAAGAAAAAAAAAGTGGTCCTTTAACAATTGATGAGTTGAAAAAAGCAGAAGTTGTCCTGATTAAACAGGTACAGTATTCTACATTTTCTGAAGAGATAAAACAACTGAAGAACGAGAAGAGCCTGTCAGGTAAAAGTAATTTAAGATTTTTGAATGCATATTTAGATTCTGCAGGAATTATCAGAGTTGGAGGTCGCCTAGACAACTCCAGTCTGACTTTTGAAAACAAACATCCTGTTGTTTTACCCCATAATAATAAATTAAGTGAAATTATTTTTGAATATTTTCATAACAAGTTTTTCCATCTAGGGCCACAATCCTTATTACATCATGTCAGGCAAAAATATTGGGTAATAAATGGGCGATCTTTAGCACGTAAAATAGTTCATAAATGCATAACCTGTTTCAGAAACAAGCCAATAAGTGCAAATCAAATAATGGGAAATTTGCCTTCAGAACGAGTAAACCCTAGCCCACCATTTAAAAAATGTGCGATTGATTTCTGTTGACCCTTTATGATTAAGTATAAAAATCAGAGAAAGGGCAATTATAATAAAATTTATGTTGCAATTTTTGTTTGTCTCGCCACAAAGGCAATTCATTTGGATATAGTAACAGATTTAAAATCTGAATCCTTTATTGCCACCCTGAAACGATTTTTCGCTAGAAGAGGTAAAATCACAACTATAATGTCAGATAATGGAACTACATTTGTAGGTGCAAATAAAGAGTTGAAGAAATTACATGCCCTGGTATGTAAACCCGATGATGCTTTGTCTAATTATTTGGCCTCTGAGGCTGTTAACTGGAAATTCATCCCTCCTCGTTCACCCAATTTTGGTGGATTATGGGAGGCTGGGGTGAAATCATGCCCTGGTATGTAAACCCGATGATGCTTTGTCTAATTATTTGGCCTCTGAGGCTGTTAACTGGAAATTCATCCCTCCTCGTTCACCCAATTTTGATGGATTATGGGAGGCTGGGGTGAAATCCTTTAAATATCATCTCAAAAGAGTCTTAGGCAATTCTCGAGTCACACTCGAAGAATTTTGGATATTAACCACAGAAATTGAAGCAATTTTAAATTCTCGACCTTTAGTCTCTTTGTCGTCAGATCCAAATGAAATTGAAGTCTTGACCCCTGCCCATTTTTTAATAGGCCGACCAATTACTTCAATTCCTGAACCGAATTTGACCAAAATTAATGATAATAGGTTGTCTAACTGGCAAAAATTAACTCAAATGACCCAACTTTTATGGAAAAAATGGAACACGGAATATTTGGCTAATTTACAGCAACGCACAAAATGGTACATTGAAAAAGAAAATCTAAAAGAAGGATGTATGGCCATCCTAAAGGAGGATAATTTACCTCCTGGCAAATGGGCATTAGGTCGTGTCCTTAAAGTAATACATGGCTCTGATAAAAAAGTCAGAGTTTTACACATCAAAACAGCAACAGGTATAGTTACGAGGTCCGTCTCAAAAGTGTGTCCTCTTCCATTAGATGATTGCTGATTTCTATTATCTTAAAACATTTAACTCATTGCATTATTATCATCACTATTGTATATTTTTATTTTGAACATTTTATTATGTATATCAAGTTAAAATTGGGATAACAGAATGCAATTCTTTGCTTCAGTTTTCACATAGAATCTAAATCTAACTGTTACCGTATCTATATATTTTCTTTAATTAAATATTATAAACTTTGTTAATTTTATTAGTTTGCTATGTGTATTGAGTGCTAATTTTGATAATAGTCTTTTATGATATTCAAGTGTAACCACTGTTTGCATTATAATTTATCTAATTCTCATCTTTGAAAAACTTAAGTGTATATTATTGGAAGTAGCATATTTGTAATTTTTTTGGAAACTAGCGTATATTGTTTTTAGAAATTTAATTCCTATTGTTTATTGTTATATTTAGTATTATTATGTTGAATGTTGACACATGTCAACGGGGGCCGGTATGTTACGGCTTCTCTTAATCTTGACTGTCGCACGCGCCTCCATGGTACATTCTTCTGTAATTTAGGTTTGGCCGTTTGGCAACCTTTAAGAATAGTTCAGTTGTTTGGTTTTCGATGATCTCTGCGGACCTATGGTGCGTTCGCTGGATCCAATATTCTTCAAATAATGTATATAATTCTTCGAATAATGTATAAACTGTAAATAATATTCTTGTATATAAAGTAAATTAAATTAATAAGTGTAGTTAATGAACCAGCGACTATGAGTATTTCGCTACTCGCACCATTCAACAACTATCATAATAAATCTAGAGCATATCTTTATTTATAATAAACCAATTAAATATAATAGTTAATTATTTATTCCAGAGTAATTTAATCTTTAAATAGTTTTTTTTATAAATTATTTTTAGTTCATGTATCTCCGATACGTCATATAGCCATTTTCTTTTTCCGTACTTATTTTCTTCCATACAACATCCACCAAATCAAGATGCACACTGACATAATGATCTGTTTCCCACAAGATGGCAACAAGGTGTTTTCCGTCAGTTGAATCTATCTTCATTGATTCATAATATGCACCAATCTCGATACTGATCGTTGTTTGTATTTCTTGATGGGCGTTGCCTGCACATGGCGACTCTAGATCATAAAAAATACTTTGCTGATTGCAGGATTATATCCACTTCTTAAAGGTGAAAACTTTCATACTTTGGTTATGACTGCATCCATGGATTCTTTAGCAATGTTTAGCAGGGATGAAAGTGCACTAAAGTCATTTTGTAGCAGCTTTGGAGCAGCAAAAATCGAATTTTGTAGCAGTAAAATCTATTTTTGTAGCAGTAAAATCTATTTTTGTAGCAGCAAAAATCAGATTTTGTAGCAGTAAAATCCATTTTTGTAGCAGCAAAAAGTAATTTTGTAGCAATAAAAGCTGGTTTGGAGCAGATTGAAATTCTAATGCTTAATAAATAAGAAATTTGTGTATTTTCTGCGACGTTTTGACAAAATCCACGTATTTCTCGTGATCTTTTAATGAAATTTGCGTATTTCTCACTATCTTTTGACGAAATTCGCGTATTTTTCGCGATTTTTTGACGAAATTTGCGTATTTTTCGCGATTTTTTGACGAAATTTTGGTTTAGGACACGCTGGTTTGGAGCAGATTGAAATTCTAATTCTAATATATAAGAAATTTGAGTATTTTTCGCGAAGTTTTGACGAAACTCGCGTATTTTTCGCGATTTTTTGACGAAATTTGCGTACTACTTGCGTTTTTCTTGGACGAAATTCGCGTATTTCTCGCGTTTTTTAAACGAAATTCACGTATTTCTCGCGTTTTTTTGACAAAATTCGCGTATTTCTCGCTATCATTTGACGAAATTCGCGTATTTTTCGCGTTATTTTCACGATATTTGCGTATTTTTCGCGATCGTTTGTCGAAATTCGTGCATTTTTCGCGATCTTTTGACGAAATTCGCGAATTTTGCGCGATATTTTGACAAAAGTCGCATATTTTTCACGATTCTTTGTTGAAATCAGTGTGCTTTTTGTTATCTTTTTACGAAATTAGCGTATTTTTCGGAATCTTTTGACAAAATTTACGATTTTTTGCGACCTTTTGATGAAACTAGCGGTTTTTCCGCGATCCTTTAACGAAATTCGCGTTTTTCACAATCTTTTGACACCGTTTTGTTCGTTTTTTGAAGTAATTGGTGATCTTTGACACAAAATTGACGTTTTTTCGCTATCCTTCGAAATATTCGCATGTTTTTCGCGATCTTTTGATGAAATTTGGGATTTCTCGCGATCTTCCGACGAAATTTGCGTATTTTTCGCGATCTTTTGACAAAAGTTGCGTATTTTCCGCGATCTTTTGACAAAATTCACGTATTTTTCGTGATCCTTTAACGAAATTAACCTGTTTTTCAAAATCTTATGATGAAATTTGCGGTTTTCTGCACCTTTTTAATGAAATTTGCGGGTTTTTTCGCGATCTTTTAAAGAAATTCGCGTTTTTTTAACCCCGTTTTGTTCGTTTTTTGAAGAAATAGCGATCCTTTGACAAAATTTACGTATTTTTCGCGATCTTTTAACGAAATTCGCATATATTTTGCTATCTTTTTACAAAATTCTCGTGTTTTTCGCGATATTTTGACAAAATTCGCATGTTTTTTGCGATCTTTTGACAAAATTCGCGTGTTTTTCGCTATCTTTTGACAAAATTCGCGTGTTTTTCGCGATCTTTTGACAAAATTCGCGTGTTTTTCGCGATCTTTTAACAAAATTTACGTGTTTTTCGAAATCTCCCGACAAAATTTGCATTTTATTCGTGATCTTTTAACGAAATCGCGTTTTTTCGCGATCTTTTGACCGCGCTTTGTTCGTTTTTTGACGAAATTAGCGAACCTTTGAAATTACTTTTTATCCTTTGAATTAATTGTATTCACGTTTTTTTTTTGTGGCCATTTGACAAACATCGTGTGTTTTTAGAAATATTTTGACCGCAGTTTTTTTGGGTTTTTTATGACGGAATTAGCAGCTTAGAAATTTTTGTTGTTGCTTCTTGGATCGACGAAATCGTGCTAAATTTCATTTTGGCGCAAAAGGGAAAAAAATAGCTGTTCTGTAGCAGCTTGGCGCAGGAGAGGGATTTTGGTGCAATGGGCGCAGGTCTTACATCCCTGTGTTTAGTAGTGTGTATGATATTGTTTCAACATTATTTTGAATTAGTTATGCATTGTAAATCTTCAACTACTTTAAAGTATCAACGTGTTCCAGATTTTACTTTCTGCTGTAAGTCATCTTTATGCCATCTTCTTGTTATTGTGATTCAAGAATATGCTACTTTTTAAGTCTGCCTAAATAAATATTTAGACTGAGAAAAAACAATAATGCTTCCTGATTTTTCTTACAATACTTTGTGCTTGTTTTTCTCCTACAACATTATTCTTTCAAGGAAGCTTTATTTATACCTTTCAGTCAAGACCTTAATTCAGCAAATCTTCAATTGTGCTATATCTGCACTCTTTAAATATGAATGCTTTAAAGACGTACCTAAATTTTAAAAAGTAGTATGCTCTAATTCTTGAGTGGTTATGAGCATTTAGTATACATGACTGGAAGATTAAATTAAATTTATTTACTTAGTGACAGAACTTCATGTTAAAATAGAAGTGAACTTTACGAACTTTTGATTTTATGATTTTAAGAACCATTATTTCTATTTTTAAAAAAGCACATTTTTCAAAATGAAGCAAGGTTTGAAAAAGTTGTTGGGTGAGGTGAGTGAAAAACAAAACAAACAAAAAAAGTAACTGTTTTGTTCTTGGCATTTCGAACTCTCTGTCTTCTTTTAGTGTGTTTTTGAAGCAAAAATGGCTTTGAATGTGATTGAAAGGGTTAACTATCATAATTATGCAACTTGGTTTTCTGATATGAAATATCTTTTTCTAGAAAAAGGAGCCTGGGATGGGAGATCATAGACAAGAAACTAGAAACACCTAAGGAAAGTACATCAGTTATGGCAGAAGTGGTAAATTAATTCATAAATACTTTTCAACTATGTTAAAAATATAATTTTTGCTGTTTCTTTTTTAACTTATGACAATAGAAAATAAAGCATTATTTAAACTATTTATTCAGAATTTCTAAATAGTTTTCTCTTTGTACAAACATAATTTAATTAATATTAAACTATTAATTGATAAAAGTGTAATTAAAAAAATTATTACAATATTTCTCCCTCCCCTATTTTTAAGTTTTTATAACAGGGTTGTAATTTTGACTGGTCAAAACTAATTTTAACCAGGGTAACAGTCAAAACTTATTTTAACCACTAAAAAATGGTTGAAACTCTAATAAAATAACTTTAGCTTACTTAAATTGCTCAAATTGTATATTTAAGTGAGTATTAATATCATATTATAACACAAATCTAATAATAAAAAGCTCTATTAATATTTTAATAATCAATAAATATAGGTGAAACTCTTTTGCCTTATGTAATGACATTTTAAACAAAAACATACATTTTCTAAATCTTATTTTTCTTAAAGTGTAACTAACAGATTGTGATTTGAAATTTGGCAGTAATGAAAAACTTGAAAAGATTAGATTTCATAAAAGGCCTGATGAATTATTGCACAAATTCTGTATTTGTGGAAAGATTATTTTTCAAGTTTGATCCAATTCAGAATACACTTTAAACCATTCATTCACAGTATACCCACTAGTGGATACACACTCTGTACAGTTATTTTATCAGGAAGTAAAGGGGTTATAACAACAAAACATGTTATTTGTGATCACTTTTTTGAGTTCAAAGTAAAAAAAAAAAAAAAAAAAAAAAAAAAAATTCTTTTGGTTTAATGTGATTTATTATTTCACTTTTCTCTCTATTCTAAAAAAAAAGTAACTTACGCTGTCACCGCCGCCGCCGGTTTTGAATTTTTTGTGACCGGAGGTCTTTCTCCGTTAATATTAAGAAAAATACTGCATGCAAAAATATGAAAATTGACGGTATTATAGAAAAATGTTTGATAAACATGCTGGTGCAGACAGTTTTCAAATCGAATAATTATTTTAAGAGATATTTAATGCTAAAGTTGGACAAAATCGTTCCATTCAAAAAGTTTTATAGGAGCAAAAACTTTATATGGGAATTAATTCATTTTTAGATCATTTTATACATTAGAATTTCCCGGTGTGCAGACTGCATTCACTTTTTTAATTTGACTCATTTTTTGAGGTTTTATTTCTATTTTAAATTCAAATTTTCAGCATTTCGAGAGATATTTTTTACTTATTTTAGAAATTGGTATTAATTTAAACTGTTGCCAACTGTATAAACAGCGCAAATAATAATGTTTGCCTCAAATTAAAAATTTATTTTACACGTAACTATTATTAACAGAAGAAAAAAAGCTTTCAAATTAGTATTAAATAAAGGAACTTATTGAAAATACTTCATAAAAACTATACTTAAACGTGAATTTTAAAAGAGAAAGGATATTGTAAAATAAATTCATTAACATGTGTTAGAAGTCTTAAATAGGAGAAATTACGTCACACTACACTTATTATGTAAAATGAACAAAAAATTATATTGCAAAACAGTTTAAATTTAAAAATTGCGCGAGACATTATTTTGATATTTTGGGATTATATTAATAAGATTAATATTAATTTTATTAAACGCGTTTAGACTGCTTTCGAGCGACTATTTAGTAATTTAATAATAAAAAAAAAGATTACAAGCTGAAAATGAAGTGTCATCGACAAAAAATATGATTTGAAAGAGAAAAACCTGTGAAGCAGAAAATAAAGAAATTGCTTAAATGGTTTAGTTAAGATTCGTTAACCTTCTGTGTCATTTCCGTCAAAAGAAGGCATTGGTATTTGTGAAATATATTTGCATTTTGATGCAGATTTGCTTATTATATTAGCTTATTTTGAAATGTTTAACTGATTTTATTTAATCAAAGACGAAAACAGCCATTGAATCTTTTAACAGCAGCTGATTTTTCCTTAAAATTCCCCAATCGAAGAGAAATGAATAGAAACCTGTTTATAGGGAGATCGCCACTGTTTTTTAAATTATAATTCAATCTTTCAAAATCTGTTTAAAGCCGATCAAATTAGCGTGCTTTTAGAGACTGCGGTGTCTGAGCGGGGGTTGGCGAGCGTAGCTCGTAGGGGGCCGAGCCCCCTAGTGATATAAAATTAGATATGTAATCAAATAATTATAAATATTTTACTACACACAATAATTGCTAATCTTTAGAAATTTTTGAGCAGTTAAAACAGGTTTTTCACATGATTAAAACCAATACTAACTCTGGCTTGAAATATTTTATTGGTGCAATTTACCAACCAGTTGGTAGATAGTATGATTTGGCACATAAGTAACACACTGCTGTAAGCATAAAGAATATTTGGTGATTTGTCAGATGCCCCCAGCTAATGGAAAAATACATTAAACATGAGTGAAAAATAGATTACGAAATTCCACCTTTATATACATGAAACAAGTTAAATTAATAATACGTACAAAAAATTGGCTTAAGATTTTTACAATGAAAATATATTTTATTTTTAATTAAAAAATCATTCTACAATACTATTAAATTATAACTAAACAGTTTTAGACAGTTACTAATAATTCAGAACGTATGGAGTTTCAGATTACTTTTTGTCAAATAATTTATAGCCTAACATTTTTGCAAAATGGTACAAAAATTTACGATGTAAATAAATAACATATAATTTAAATAAAAATATCTCAAACAAACAAAAAATTTCCTACACTTTTGCCTTCAGGCACTTCATTAAGAACTCCATAAACACATATGGTTGATTCAGTCGATAACATTAATGCTTCATATGTCTGGCACTATAAAAAGAAAAAGATAATATAGTCAAAATAAAATCATAAGCAATAACTACATATGTTTATAAGCATTTTATATACAATTTTTAACATATTGTTACTTTGTTTACAAAGCACTGTTTTTAATAACCCCAAGAGAGCAATTAAAATTTTAAAGGAAACAAAATGTTCATATTAAGCAAAATCAAGGAAATATAACATTATGATGAACATGAACAATACACTTATCTTAAAAAACAATATGTATTTGAAAAAGAAAAAAAATTAAAAAAAGTTATTCCATAAAACAAAGTTATAATGTATCCCAGTATAAATATTCAAAAACTCATTAACTTAGCTTCAATTTGTTTCTAAATTGATAATAAATTACACAATATTTTTTAATGATTAAAACACATAATTGCTTATTTGCTAGTAATCAATTAAGTAACAAATAAATTCAATGAACCCTTGATTTTCTTTGTACAGCTGAAAATATCTTTAAACTGCCTTTTCTGATTTGTGTCTGAATAGAGCATAAACAATTTTCAACATACACTAAGCAATAATTCATATTGTAAACACATGAAGAAAAACAATTCAAAATCTTTCAATTATGCAAACAACTCGTTCAAAAATTCACATTACAGTTGAACCTCGAAAATCCAGACATCCAAATTCCGGAAATCTCTAAAATCCAAAAATTTTTCATATTTCAGTTTTATTAATTTTTAAAATAAGACTTAGCTCTGTAATTTTCCTATTTCTCATCGAATACAGTTAAATTCTTTTAACTGAACACTAGATAAATAAATACAGATATAGTCTGGTATATTTTTAAAATGCCTAACTGTTAATTAAAGACTTTAATTACTAGAAAAACTGGAAAGTTAAAAAACGGCATAAAAAAAGGAGGAAGACCAGATACACTGATGACTCAAAGTTTCATATATTTTAATTATAAAAAATCCCTGCCGGCTCGGCCTACAGGCACAGGTAGATTTCAAAGTTAAGTACTAATTTCACCAACCAAAACTAAATCATGATTAGAGATAAACCCAGTTTAAAAATTTTATCTGGTTGCTTTTGATGAGTTTTTAATTTCATTTTTATATAAGAGCTGGTTTTATCACAATCATGCTTAGGCAGTATTAAAAAAAATATATTTTTCCATGCTCAACAACTCGAAATTTTCTGACACAGATTTCAGATTCATTTTTAATTAAAAAAACATGAAACTTGCTGATGTGATTTTTGAAGAGATTTATAAGCGACCTGCGTTTTTATTTTTTGTTCAATTAGAAATTGATTTATAATTATTTTCTTAGTAGGACCATGTTTTTCGCTTCTAACACTGTCACTTTGGGAAATTCGGTTCAAAATGTCCACTTTGACATTTTTTGAAATACATTCTGCCTCTATTAAAAAATCAACCATTACGGCACATTATATAGTTTCTAAATAAGAAAACCTGCTAACTGGATGCGTTTGAAAGCAAAAATAAGCAGTTTGAATTTTAATACACCCTTAATACAATATTTTTTTCTTCAACCGCTATGTATTTTTAATTTGTTTTTGCTGTAAGAATTGGTCCTGTCAAAAACTTGTCAATATAAAAGTTGTAGATAATATTAAGAAGATTTATTGAATTGACGAAGTTATGGATTTTTTTTCTTCTTCAACCCCTCATTTTGGTTTTGGTTTTTTATTTTTATTTATTTTTTTTTTTTGCAATAAGAGTTGGTCCTATCAAAAACTTGTCAATATAAAATTTGTAGATAGTATTAAGAAGATTTATAATATAATGCATTTATTGGATTTGATATCTTGAGAATTGACGAAGTTAAGAATTTTTTTCGCCCTAAAACCTTATTATTTTTTTTTTAATCAAAATTCCCATTTGATAAAACTAAAAATCCCAAAGACCATCTTTAATTTTATCAAAAATCTGTCACACATAAATTTTTGGCCCCTTTTTTTAGAAGTAATAATAACTTTAAACTGAGTTGATATGTATTATAATTAAGAAGTTATGGGTTTTTTTCTGTTTTCACAAAACCCCTCCCTATTTCCACCCCCTTGGTTCGATTTTGCCCATTAATGAACTTGACCGAGATTTTATGCCCCTTGATTTTATGTACCAGTTTGGAAGAGATTTGTGCAGAATTATGGAAGTTATCATGCCCATAAAAAAGTGTGATACTGATATATATATATATATATATATATATATATATTAGGGTGTAAAAAAATCATGATTTAAAAAAAAAAAAAAAAAATTGGACTTTTTTGATTTAAATCAGATTTTTTTTGATTTAAATCGGATTTTTATGATTATTTTCCCAGCCTTCAAATACGGAATAGCTACCAAGAGTTTTAGGTTTCCAAAACAATTAAACCACTAATTGCTAACATAATCTATGTTTTTATACTTTAATTAATAAAATTATAATTATTAGTTGGTAATTACAGAAATTTTAAAAACTGCAAATTAGTAGTTTCATTAGGTAGTATCATACAATAATGTTACATACATTAATATTGTAATAATTATGTAAAACTTTATAAATACTAGTGATATTTAACATTTATTAAAATTATTAACTGCATTTTATATTAGTTAACACTACTTCAAATTAATAATTATTAAACAATTAACTCTCTAATTAGGAACATATTATACATTTTTAAAACTTAATTATTAAAATGATAATAATGCAGTATTCATTTTAGAAAGGAAAAGGGACAGGATGCTAGTTCCAAAAAAGGGTACTATTTTATGAGGAAATATATTAGTAATGTGTTTAGTAATGATATAAGAAAAAAAAAATAATTTTTAGTATGATGAATAAAATGTCCTTAATTTTTAATAATTTTATGAATAACAAATTGAAAAATACAATTAAATAACATATTTTATTATAACATATCCTGTATTTTCTAAAGAAACAAAGTTCTATATTTTTGTGAGATCTTGGCCACATGAATTTAGAAATACTGTTGAATGGGGAAGTTTTTTACAAGAAATCTCTGGCTACAACTACAGGTGAATTTCAACTATTTTTTTTAAGGCACAGTGCATTTTGCCAATTTCAAAAGGGTCATGGTGCAGCACCATTTAAAAAAGTCCTAGAAGAAATAGTATAAGTAATTACAGGACTAATATAAACTGCAAATAAGTAATTCATTTGTTAGTAACACAAATAACAAAACTAACAAATATTATTTGCAGCTCGTTTTGCATTTGTATTAAGGAAAATTACTGTAAACCACCAAAGTCTAAATTTACACACATGTATGTGTATGATAACCAAAAGAATTATGAAAATGAGTTAAACCCATTTATATAGGATAAATCTAAGTTAGCCACTTATACCTGAAATCCTCAAAATATTTAAGTAACAGCATTACCTCTCAGTGTGGATTATTAGCTTTCAATGGTTCTTTTTTTTTTCTTTTTAAGAAAAATTTTGCTGCCTTTTCAATCCCTAATCATTATTTTTTATTTAGTATTATGTGAGTTACAAAGTTAAAAACATTCATTCAACCTATACCAAAGAAGTTCTAGCTGAGCTTAGCATTTTTATACCAATTATTTCTTTTTTTCTTATGCATTCATTGACAATTTAGCTTTGAAAGATGTCATTCTTTCATTCTTCTTTAACTTGAGATTGCTATTAATTACTATTTATTCTTTTACTTGTAGAAATGTACTATTATACTTGCTATGTGTAATTTTATATAAAATAATGCATAAATTGATTACCTAAAAGAATTTATGACATTGCAAATTATATTAGATTTAAATATCATTTTTAAATTAAACTGTTTTAATTTGGATAAAACCTTAAAAACAATGCTTTTTATAAACTCAACTGTTTTTAATTTTTTACAAAACTCATGAATTAAGCTTAGAAACAATTATTTAAATCCCCTTTTTTGTTTATTCATAAGTCAAAATACCTGTAGAAACTTTCAATTTATGTTTATGTTAGATTTTAATATATTTTTTGACATTTTAAACATTTAGAAAATTTGATTTAAATCAATGATTTTTTTTAAAAAATCGGTTGATTAAAATAATGATTTTAATCACTGATTTAAATCAACTGATTAAAATTGCTGACACCCTACTATATACATATATATATATATAAAGTTATGAACCGAGGGTGGTTTTGTGTTCTAGAGGTCATGATCGGCATAGATCTGCAAAAATGTTTCAGAAATTTCAACACAGGGGAGAATATAATAGGTAGTATTTCATACGAAATCTACCTAAAAAAAAAAAAAAATCATAATTAAAAAAAAAAAAAAAAAAACTTTTTTTTAAAAATTGAACTAACAGACACTTGATACTCTATTAACCTCTGCTCCTTCTCAGACAGAATGATCAACCTAGTGATACATTGCCCTTTGACCTTGACACACACATTGGCTGATATGTTGTTTGTTTCAGTTTTGTTTCTTTCGAAAGAACTTTGAATGTTGTAGGAAAATAAAATAACAAAATGAAAGTTTTTTTTGTGATCTTCGGACAAAATTTGTGTCTTTTTTTACGACCTTGTGACAAAATTCACGTTCTTTTCCCCGATTGATTGATAGAATTGGTGATTTGTTCTGTGACTGATTGATAAATTTTTTTTTTTCGGTGATTATTTGTTCATGATATTTTTCTGACAGACAGACTGATATATTACACTACTTATTTCCACAACCTACAAATTTTCGTGAAGGGTCCTGTTTTAAGATTTTTTTTTGTGAAGGGTCCTTAAAAGGGCCTAAAATTTTCCTAAACATATCCCTGCAAATGTTTTAAATTTTCGGAAACTTTGGAACAAAATCTCTACCTCCTACTAAATCTCTACTAATTTTTCTAAAATTAGCTGAGAAGAAAAAAACAAGCAGTTTTCTTCTATTTTTAAATCCTTTTATTTTTAAAAAATAGCCCAAATGGCAGATTTGAGCTAAAAATACACTTTTACTACTTAGATTGCTTGATTATTTAAGATTTAGTAAGGATTACATTATGCCTCAATGATGACATAATCATAAGTAATTCTCTCCATTGATTATTCTTTGTTCTGTAATGAATGATGGGCTGTGAGTTTTTTCTGAGCTGTATCATGGCTATTGGGTTTAGTAAGCCTTCGCTTTTCTTGCATTTCTACATTGGGATTGGGATTTTGCATTAAGATTTTATTTTCTTACCAACAGGGTTGACACGGTTTAAATCAATTGGTTAACCAACTAGTTTTTTAGAAAAAATGTAATATAATATTTCCTCATTTTTGTAATTTAAGTGTTTCAAATTATTGGATATAAATAATTTCTACTCTTAACAGTCTTATCCCAGCAGTGACCGTGAGAGATAGTGAGTCTAGGCTATATTTGTATGCATGTAGAATGCAAATTGCATGTGTTGATGAACATATCTGAAGCTGTAATGAGAAAATTTAAAACATGTGAATTTAGCAAAGATAAAATAGATTAAAAATATTTTCCTCTGAGAGAACGCAGATTATTTACAATTAATAACATAAAATGACCTTTAAGATTTCAGTCAAGCTGTAAAAGAAAATTTTCTTGATTGGGGAGATTATCTTTTAAGGCTGTTCTCAACTGCTCTGCTCAACAAGTGCAAAACGCTTTGACACATTTATAAATTCATTTTTTAATGGAAAGATATAAAATCAGGAGGCCTGACTATGGAAGCGATTTGGAATCGAACTATGTTTTCCATTTTTTATAAATAAATTCCCTGTTGAGTTATAAGCAATTTTGAACATGTGACAGAGTTGTTTTTAACCTTCCTTGAGTGGTTATTCTTCTTTCATGCAGAAATTCGGTTCAAAACGCCCACATTGACAATATTTTCTGAAAAATCTATTGCATTAAACAGAAAACACAGTTCCATTACATTGTTTCTGAACAACAGCATCTGCTAGTTTCATGCATTTCCGAACAAAATAAATTAAAACTTATGCCATAAAGTTGCCCTTTCTGATTTGAGAACAGCCTTAAGAATAAAAAAAGAAACTCAAGATATGAAGTCGAATAAGAGGACATTGAAAAATTAAGTGCTAGCGAAGCACATGTTTACTTTTGACTAAAATATGCAATAAGATATATTTAAATCGTCTACTGCATAATCGAATCCACTATTTAGATCTGACAAAAAAATGGGGAAAAATCGAGATAAGGTTCGCTTGAGACATAATAGAAAAAAAGCCTCATAAAAATGCCTAAAAAGATATTAAACAAAAACATAATTTGAAGAACAAATTATAAAAACAAAATTTATTTCCTACATTGTTTAAGCCCGAGAAGGGACATATATTAAATTATTTCATTCAATTAGTTCTACATTTAATGTAAAATTTCTGTAACAAATCAGTTAAGCCAATTGAAGATTAAAAAATAAGAATAAAATTCATACAATATGATACTTAAAACACCCTAAAACAATAGATTCCGTTCAAATGAAATTGAAATAAATCTTAGACTTCTTCCATTTTTAATTGAAAATATTTGTATTGCAGATTTTGTATTATATTTATGACAATTGTGCATAAAATGATAAGATGCATGCAAAATACAAAACTTAAAAAAAAGTCTAAGATTTATTTCAATTTCATTTGAACAGAATCTATTTTTTTAGGGTGTTTTAAGTATCATATTGTATGAATTTTATTTTTATTTTTTAATCTTCAATTGGCTTAACTGATTTGTTACAAAAATTTAATATATGTCCCTTCTCGGGCTTAAACAATGTAGGAAATAAATTTTGTTTTTATAATTTGTTCTTCAAATTATGTTTTTGTTTAATATGTCAAGTTTTTTAATAACTACAGCACTCAGACGAACGCATTTCAAAATTAATAGAGAGTATCATCATCAGGCTTTGATGTATGCGGTATTGCATCACAATGTGGGATGCAGTTTATCAATGTGTAATTCAAAATATTTCACCACTGTAGTAATGCAGGTTGCGGTAGTTTGGACAAAAACTTCCAATCTGAATGTAAAAAACCTATAATCAAAACCTAAAAAATTAACTTAACTTAAATTTAGATACCCTATTTCCCGCACAGGAACGCTATGAATGTAAATGTAAATTGGGTTGGATCCTTACTGCTAATATTTAACAATATTATAGCTGTGATACAGTAAAAAATAAAAAATAAAAGTTTTACTTAAATTTTTAAACCTT
This sequence comes from Maratus speciosus, assembly GCA_963932465.1. Classification (NCBI taxonomy): domain Eukaryota; kingdom Metazoa; phylum Arthropoda; class Arachnida; order Araneae; family Salticidae; genus Maratus; species Maratus speciosus. Next base: position 25,288,934 of record OZ010790.1, on the reverse strand, counting down.
ATTCTCTCCCAAGGGATGATGCAAACACAACAGAAAATTATTACCTAAGTTTAACTTGGGGTATAAATAGTTCTCATCTCAGGAAAAAACTACATTTTAAAATTTAAGTTATGTAATTCCCCACTAAGTTCGCTACCTGCGTAAAAATAGCTTTCCATTAGAAACTTTTTACTAAAATATAAACTTGACCAAAGCAAAAACTTATTCTGAAAATATCCTTTTTATTTCCACTATGACGCCATATTCACCTTTTTAATTTTTGAAAAAAAAACAAAAAAAAACTAGCTCAATTTAATATTTCACGTGAAAATCTTTCAACTAAAAAGAAATAAATTATTATTACGGCTTTTGAAATTTTTGCAACAATGAAGTAAAAATGTTACATTTTCTATGAAAAATGTCCATTGATTTTCAATGAAAAAAGCAAAAATTGGAATTATTAAGAAAAATATTTGAATAATATACAAAAAAATTGGCCCTTGTTTCTCTCTGGGTTATAATTCACCCATATGCAAAGGTATTTTTGCCATTCGTTTCGACCCTGACGTCAGGCAAGCGTTTTTAAACTTTAAATTTATAATATTATTAGCATTAGTAAAGAATAAAAAATGAGTGGCATCAGGGACAAAAAGGTGGGAAGAAAAAATGAAAAAGTTACCATCTCCAAAGGCTTTTCTATGTTAAATTAACATTGAGAAGTGAGACGAAATAAATAAGTATTGCGCTGCCGCGCAATACTTAAATAGTATTAATTTTTAGTTTAGACATTTAAAAGTAACATGTATTATAACATAGTTTAGAAAAAAGCCTGTGTATTAAGTCTGATGGCTGGTTAAATGTTTTAGTGGATGAAAACTTTTATAAATCTACTTTCCATTTTAAGATCAATGTTTTCAGAAGTCTAAAAAGCTGGTAAATAGGTATTTCTGTTTATTTAACTGTTGCCTTTTTTTTACCAGGCAGTTTCTCAGGAGAAGAGTCAAATGGCAATACACAATACTTTTTGAAATGTGTAAAGACTCTACTGCTAAATTCAAATCATTCCAGGAATTCTTTATAAAAAACTTTACTTTCAATAAAAGATAATTGTTCAGGTAGTGTTCTAACAGAAAAATCAGACTATCTCAGATTGCAAATATTTCAAAGAAATTACTTTGAATAGCCATGGGAAAGTATATTATATTTATGAAACAGCACCATATATTTATTTATAGTACTAGTAATCAAAAGATTGTTTATTAAGATTTTCAAGGTATCAGTGTTTCACTATGTAGAGCATTTTATTCATGGAACATAATAGCTTTTACTAAAAATGTTTAAATTCTAAATGATTTCAATTTTCTACAGTTGATTGTAATTATTTAATTAAAATTATTTTTAAATGAAGTTATATTACTTATATATTCAACAATGTTTATTTTCATCAATAAATATGCTTGTATATGTAACAGGAAAATATATTAAAAAAAAACCCGGTTTAAACCAAAAAAAAACCTGGTTTAAACAAAAAAAAAAAGCAGGTTTTTTACCAACCCTGGTAACAATCGATTGGTTGGAACAATGGTTGATTTATTGACGCTTGTCAAATGGAAATTGCGCGCTTTCCTCGTGTCAATTATTAATTTTGATATTTATTATTTTCAGTTGGTTGTATTGTGTGTAATAATTGCAGAATGGTTATTTTAAAATGTGTTTAAGTAGTAATTACAGCTACTAAAGTACAAATAATTTTTAGAGTGTAAACAATAATTGGAGTTACTGGTGTTATAGTAAATTTTTGGAAGCTACTGGAGAATTAAATAAGATAATTTCTTTGATTAACATGTTTTTTTTTTTTACTTTTCTATTTTTGTGTAAATTTTTCATTTACCACCCTTTTCTATTTTCTTTCATTCTGCTGGCAACGAGGGCAACTTGTTTGTTACCGCCAAAAGTGTGGCGTCATCACATCACAGAAGTTCGTTCTAGAATTGTGACATCACAGCCCAGTGTATGAATATTTAAAATTTAAATTAAATAAGTAAATATTTCTTTAAGAAAAACAGCCTTTATACTTCTGCTATAAATTACGGATAATAAAGTCTGACATTCTTTTGACTTACAGTAATTGTTTCGGCATTTTACAGGTAAACAATAGATTTTTAATATGCACTATTTTATTAGCGTGTAGTGTGAACTGAAAATTGGGGTGAAATGTGATGTCGTCACGAGATTTTGGCGGTGGATTTCATTCTCTTGGCTGACGTGAAGAAGCGAGGAAGGTTTTTTCGGCAGCCGTTGGAAGTTTAGACAGCGTCACGGCGGTTCCCCTTTGCAGTACTCATGATGAGTATTATTCTTCTTCTCTCTTAATTTTCTATTTATTTTAATCTTTGCATGCATTCTAAAATTACTCTTAATTAATTTTTTATATGGTTTTTAACACCATCATTCACAATGGTGTAATGCTTTGTGAATGCTTTTTTTTTTTTTTTTTTTTTTTTTTTTTTTTTTTTTTTAATTCAACTCCAGTAGCTCCTCCATTAGCAAAAAAAAAAAAAAAAAAAGTAGGATTTTTTTTTTTTTTCTATGAATCTCGTAAATATTAAATTTGTAATAATGGCATTACCTTAATTGTTTAAATTATTTCATGTGTAACAAAATTATGTCTACAGTTTAAGAATGAATCTAGCACGTAAGATGGGCATTAGATCCTCATTAGAGAGAGGATGATTAAATTGTAATGTCCTTGGAATTGGTTATACTGCTAAAAAATTAAATGAATCTATGTATTTATCAGAATTTGAATAATTGAAATATTAGGTCCACAAGGACTAGTTGTGTGAATATTAATCATAAATTTCCATTTGTTAATAACAATAAAAGAACTATGTCATCCTTAAACTTGATTTTCCATTTTCTGCAGTGCCTATTTTTCACTTAAGAGATTTTATTTTTCATTTTCAGATCGTATCAGAGACAATCCAATATATAATTCTTAATATGTTAAATTGAATTGAAATTAGTTATACTTGCTTTTTGTTAGTAATATTAATATGTTATATTTTTGAATTAGTCTGCCTTGTTATTGTTTAATTTTGACTGTGTCTGATCTTAGCCAGCAATCTAATGAATTTCGGTAGGATGAGCAAACAATTAAGAGATTAATTTAGTTAGGGAAGGGAATTTTAAGGAATCATGTGGAGTACATGGTTCAGAAATATGGAATATTTTTTATAGTTAAATTTATTTTTTTTATTCACTTGACTCTGGGTTTATTTTTTAATTAATTTTTACTTAAAAGGGGGGCAGAACACAATGCACCTCCTATTTACTTTAATTGGTTATAATTATTATATCAGAATTAATTGTAATGTCTTATATAAATTTTAATTGATAATTCTTAATTCATTTTATTAAGTGCAATGTGTGATCATTTATTATTAATTAATAAGTTCTAAAATAAATTGCAGGAATTTTAATATCTATTCATTTAATATTTCATTACTAGTTAATTTCACTGAAGAGTAAAATTAATTTAAGAGATATCCTTGTAAATTATAACATTTAATTTCCTTTTTCTTATATCTTGAGTTTAGTTGTGGCAAGACACAACATTTAGATTAAAGTTTCAATTCTCACCAATAGTGTCTGACGAAATCTAAATAATAAGACACCCGTTCTCCCAAAATGTACTCTGGTTAAGGGTGTAATTAAAAAAAAAAAAAAAAAAAAAAATGTATTTTGATTTTCAAACTATATTTAAAAGCACACTTAAATATCTTTAAAAATGCACAAATTAGAGTGGTTTTATTTTTTGCATTTGGAATTGCATAACCCTACTCCAGACCTGCCAACCTTTGAAAATGAGAAATCGTAGCACACAAAATTAAAATTAATTTGGAGGTTGGGTTTTTGTGTTTTGCAGTCATTGTTTGACATTCGTAAAAGGAATAAGGTTTCAGTCTTTCCCACTCAATATAGTAATTTTTTTCCTCTGAAAACTTTTGTATGATTTTTAGAGTTTCTTCTCGTTTCGCAGCCTTTTTAGGTAGATTTCGTAAGAAATACTACCTATTGCAGTCGTTACCATGGTGCGACTTTTGAAAAATTCCTTCATAACTTTTCATTATAGGACCCCAGGAACCCAAAACCACCCCCACCTAAAAAGTTTATATATGTATGTACTAAATTTTGTCCGCACGATAAAAGTCGCAATTATGCACGGGATTGTCCTCAAACTCGCCAACAACTTTGATATGGCTAATATCTCGGCGGGGATTGAAAATGGGCGAAATCAGTCCAAGAGGGTGGAAATGGGGAGGGTTCAAAATTTTGAATACTGTCTTAACATGATTCTGATAAATCCAGCTCTTACACAACAATGGCAGGAAAAAAATAAAAGTTTTTCGTTATAGCAGTTGCCAACAATTAAGAAAAAAAACAATAAAATTCTCACCACAACAATTACTTTTCTAATGCAAAATTTTCACGTGTAAAATTAAATAGTTTGACAAATTGAAAACAAATTGAATATTATGTCATAAGTTTTCTAGAGCAAGATTTCAGCATGAAAACTCAAAATAAAATAAATAGTTTGGCGAATTAAAAAAATATGTATATTGCGTCATATTGGAAATATAATGGACCTCAGCAGGTGAATATGTAACGCCATGTTAGTTTGAAGAAATGTATTAAAACATGATAAAAACTCGACTATGGAAATATTAACATATTTTAACACTTTAAGGCTCTCTGAATTTTTTGTAGCCATTTTTTAAACCTATTCCATATACATGTGTGTGTGTATTCGTGTATATTATAATTTTCACAAAAAGTTTAGCTCCCTACAGCTCACTCTTTGTGAAGAAACTGGGTTTATCTCTAATCTTGATTTAAGTTTTGTTGGAGAATTTAGTACTTAACTTCGAAATCTACCTCTGCCTGTAGGCGCGAGTCGGCAGGGATTTTATTTATTATTTTTTATTTTACTTTTGTAAAAGGAGCCTAGTTCCAATTTTTTTAGTCCAGTGCAGCAAATTTTGACGAAATTCGCGATTTTTTCTCCGCGATCATTTCAGGATATTCACAATTTTTTTACCACAATTGTAATTCACATTTTTCTATCAAGATTCTTTGGTGAAATCCGCACTTTTTACTATGAACTTTTGACGAAATTCGCATTTTTTACCTCGATCCTTTGACGAATCTTGCGTTTTTAATACGATCCTTTAACAAAATTGGTGTTTTCTTTCCACGATCTTTTGATGAAATTTGCGTTTTCTTACTGATCTTTCGATGCAATTTGCATTTTGTTACTGATCTTTTGATGAAATTAGCGTTCTCTTTCTGATCTTTCGATGCAATTTGCATTTTCTTACCGATCTTTTGACGAAATTAGCGTTTTCCTTCTGCGATATTTTGACAAAATTCATGTTTTTACAACACAACCCTTTGACAACATTTATTTTCTTCTGCGACCAATTGACGAAATTGATTTTTTTACACGATCATTTGTTGAAATTCGCGATAGTTTACCGCAAATCGTGCGATTTTGCGCACTATTTTAAACCTTGCCCCTCAAAGACCCCCCCCTCCCCCTCCCTCCAGAAATTCTTAAAATGGCTGCCTTGTTTCTAAGGGAAGGCATTCCTATATAAATATTTACGGAAACACGATTCACTCGTAGTTAATATACATGCATAGTGTTTTATGTTAAGAAGTTTGTTTTGCAGCCCAGATCCCCCCCCCCCCCCCCCCCACGAGCATTTTGTAATGTCCAAATTTTCGGACTAATGGACAATTATTTAAAATTTTCGGAAATGAATACTTTTAAATTTTGGAAATTTCGAAACAGAATCACTCCTGAAAAATATGCTGTGCGGGATAAAAATCGCAACTAGAAGCAAAAAATGCATTTGTCTTAAAAATCATAGTTTAAGACCGATTTTCGTAGCATTGTAGTTTATCAGTCCAAATTGTAGCAACTATGATTTTTGCATAGCAGTTGGCAGGTCTGCTACTCTACTACCTACAAATCTTTACATAACTGGTTGTAATGTAGCCCATATAAATATAAATAGATTACTTCATACCCGTGACATAAAAGTTTTAAATTATTTTCTGTTTCCAGCCCCCTTCTAATCCTAAAAAAGAAAAAAAAATTTCATAGAAGAAAAATTTGACATTTTCTGAAGAACTCTATTTTTAAATTGTTTCACTTTATGAATAAGTGCAAAGACATACACTAACATCTTTTATTTTTATTTTTTTTTCCTCCATACAACTATTAATTTTCAATAAGACAATTTGTAAAGGATTCATATAGGTGTGTATTACGTGATCACTATCTTGTTATTCAAATGTACAATTTTTTCCACCATTTAATCAATGTTAATTTTTTTTTACTAGCTGTAAATAAAGTTTAATGCAGTCACAAATGTCATTTTGGAGCTGGCAAACGACATTCCTTTTTATATAGATATTTAGTATGTCAGCTTTTTACACTGCATTGGCATTGTTTATTAGTTTGTAGAAAATAAAGTCTCATATTGTACCTATCATTGCATGCCTTTTTCGATGTCAGAAATGTATCTTGAAAATAAACATACTATCCTTACTAAAGAAAATCAATTTGATATATATATATAAATACAAAAGGGTAAAATACAATCTCTTATTGTTATTATTTTGCATTGAAATATGTTTTAAAATAAAAATAAATAAGTATACTTAACAGTGCTCAGCAATAATGAGTTCCTATTTTAGCTAAAATGTATATGTATTACATGTAGGTAGCAATTGTATAAAGTAATTGGCTACATTAATCCTAATTAGAATATTCTACAGAATATCTTTTAAGTGTTAAACCTAATAAGTTTGAAAATAAAAACTAGTCGTAACACATTGTAAAAATAGGTCTTCAAGGAATTAAATTCAAGTTTGTATGATTTCAGCATTCTGTAGTTATTTGAATATTTTAATAAATTAATATTTTACACATACCTTCCTACATATATCTACAGATAAAATTATATTATTTAGCAGGGGTCTGTCCAGGTTTTTCTAACAGGGCCTTGTTTTTGTGAGATTGTGGAAGTTTTTTTTATATTAATGAAAATTATAGTCATAATCCGACATCTAGTCATTTCAGAATTAGACATTATCACCATAAACTGGCTTCTGGGTATCTATCTTTTACACAGGAGCTTTTTTATGCATAAAAAGGCTAAGTTAATGTGTTCTTTGACAAGTTCAATTATTTTGTGACAGGTCAAAATTTATTTTTAAATGATTAAATTGTGCAAGATTCAATTTGAAAGTAAAATTGTGTTACGAAAGGTCTATTTTTAAGACAAAGAATTTTGTGAAGAATTCTGTTTTGGGATGGCAAATTTTTTATAGGGGTGAAAAATGTTATGAAGGGTCCTTTAAAGGACCCCAAAAATACCCAAACAAATCCCTGATTAGTAAATTAGATCTAGCACATTGTTTTATTATTAGTAATAAATTGTTTGAATCAAATTTCTAATCCTCCGAGCAACTGTCATGCAATTTTCTGTTTCCAGAAGGCAAATTGGCTGTAGTAGGCAACAATTACTTTTACAGAATTATGTTTTATGAAGTATATAGGATGAAGGGATTTATATAGTTTAGTATTAAACTGCAAAATTAAATTCAATATATTGTGGGATTCGTAAGTGTTGATATAAACTTTACATTTGAAAGCTTACTTTACTACTTACAAGCTTAAGAAATTAAGCTTGTAGACAATTACATAGAGCTTTTATTTATTCAATAGGCAAAGTACCTTTAGAAACATTGCAAATTATGTTCATCTTGGATTTTAATACCGCTTCACATCATTTTAAAAATTAAGAAATTTTATGATTTTAATTAACAATTTTAAAAATATCTGATTAAAATTGTTGATACTTTAAACCAGTATTTCCCAAATAAAATGAAAATAAAATGCAGGCCGCATAAAAAAAAAAAAAGTTTGGAAAGAGTGGTTTCATTTTGAAGTTTTTGTATTTCTTATTAAAACAAAACATTCAATAAATAATTTTAGGGAGTTGTAAAGGTTAATCTGCAGCATACTTGCCTATATTTTTATGGCCACATCATAAATAGGGAGGGAAGAGTTGCAGAATCTGATTGAAATGGACTCAAATCCAAAACAAATTTTTAGATTCAGAAATTTAGTCTGTAATTGAACTACCTTCTGATTCGGCACTCAAGAAAATTTTGGGTGGAATACCACAAATAGATTTTTAGCTATCTTGTTGATAGCAGTACCAACTATATCGGGTAAAGCAATAAAAGTTTTAATGCCTTTTGTCACAACATATAAATGTGAAGCAGTCATTTCAATACTGGTATTCTTAAAAAATACCAGGGCTGGAAGTTGAGCTGGACTTGAGAATTTAATTAATATCTTTTTCTCCAAACCTATTATTAACAAGAAACAGCATCAATAACACTTTAATTGGCTTTTTGTGTAATTCTTTTTATATTTTTGTAAGAGTAAATTTGTTTTAATAAAATACTTGAACATTGGATGTGGCCTTTTAAATCAGTTTTTTTACAAATAGATTTCTTTTACCTATAGATATTATTGCCTATAAAAGTGGGGCTGGGGGGTTAGTCGGCTGCAAATGAGAAGTATGACAGTGAATTGAATTGTGGGAAATAAAAGTATGGGAAAAGCTGCTCAAGATAATATCATAAAAAAATTTAATCTATTTCACTTAAAAAGAAACAAAACATAGCACAACATACTAAAATACATAATAAAAAGAAACTTACAAGCAAATCATTTAGTACACATTGTAAATAGCCAGTACCGTCCCTGAGTGTAATAAACATCAAAGCTTTACCTATTAAATTTCAAAATGAAAAATATCAGAACATTGAAAATATTAAAAAAGCATGTTAAGTATAATAATTTACATAAAGGCAAATCAATATAACAAAATATACTTTAGCAATGAATAAAAATACCTTGCCTTCGTAGCCTATGCACCCAACCAAATATTTTCACTCTCTTTCCACGGTTAAGCTGACATTCTCTAATTTTAATCTATAATATATAAATAAATTAAGCTATAAATATATATATACTTGGTTTTAACAAAGTTAAGATTTATCACAGACAAAAAGATTATTAAGTTAAAAAAAGTAACAATACCTGAACAGGCTCAGGTAAAGAATCATCGATAGTGATGATAATTTTTTTTGCTTCTTCAAGATTTTTCTCTCTTCTTTCTGCATCTTCGTGTTCTTTAACTGCCTTTTCAGCATTTTTGTGTTGCTCACGAACCCATATCTTCTTTACTTTTTTAATCTGTGACTGGGAAATTAATTCCCATTTCTAAAATGATTAAAAATTGATTTTGAGATTTTGTTATAATATTATTTAAATAACTATCTAAATTATATCCTCCTCCCTCTGAAAAAAAAAGCCCTATCCCCCCCCCCCCCCCCAGCACATACAATTTCAAAATATTTTTTGTTGTTGTTCTATTGATAACTTTCTTGCAACAATAATTAAATAATCCTCTAAATGACTTCTCCCACCACCCAAAAAGTTGAATTGCACACAAACTACAGAATCTTTAAAACCTAATTTTTTAAAAAGAATTTTATGCTGTATTGTTATTTTATAGCAGTAATAAATAAGTAATCATCTAACTTTTCCCTTAAATTTCCTTTCCGTATCCCTAGAAAAAAAGGGTGAATTTCTAGACATTGGAGGTGGAGCAGAGAGATGATTTATCTTTTTTCAGTTTTGCTGTTCTCACCCCTGATATTTTGTTAATGGGGGTGGGGGTAGAAAAATTATTTAAGTGAGCATAATTATTTTAAAACATACATATACATGCGATTCAGGGATAAAAACAGCCAAACTGTAAAAAGAGAGAAAAATTCTTGCTTCCCTTCCACATATTTAGAAATCCAACTCCTTTGGAGAAGAGACAGAGAAAAAAAAATTCAAAGTGGATGAAAATTTTAGATTGATATTTATATCAGATGATGCAGATGAGATTTTGGAACAGATGTCATATTCGCCCCATATAGGCGCGATTTTTTTCTGTCACCAATATCATATAGGCAACAGGTACTTAACTTGCGTCAAATTGTCGTTATTTTGTTTGATGTGGTAACCCGGATTATGTTGTTTATGCTGTTGATGTTTTCGCCAAATTGGCAACCGAAAAAAATCGCGCCAATATGGGGCGAATATGACATCTGTACCGAGATTTTAAGTGAGTCAATTTATTACAAAATAAAAAATAGGACACATTAAAAAAAAAAAAAAAATTAACATTGAAAATTTTAAAATATTTGCTGCGTGGGGTACAGAGGGGGAAGTGGAATTTTTGGAGAAAGGAGGATAATTTAGCTGACTGATTGTTTTTATGTTACTAGATAGCAAAAAATACAGCATTTTAAAAAATGGAGCTTTAGATATTTGAAATTTTCTTTGAGGGGGGAATAGAGAGATGAGATAATTTAAATGGCTGATTATTTTTAAGATACACAAACATTTTAAAATCTGAATTAAAATCTATAAATTAATTTTCATACATTAGACAGACTTGAAAACACTTAAATTAAAAAATATATAAAAACATTTAATTAAAAACTAAAAATATATACAAAAGACGTTTTGCTGTGCAAACGCACAGCCTCATCAGTACACATATCAGCTACAGCAGAATATCGAAACATGTCTTGGACACAATCAAAGTTAATCATTTAAAAACAAAAAATATTCCATCGGGATCGCACCGGATTCATTGAGTGTATAAGGGTATAATTTTGTAAACCAGCTCTCCATGAACAATCTATAATGATAAGTGTTGCAATTTCTCTTCAAAATTAAAGAAATAAAATATACGAAGATCTTAAGAATAACGGTTATCCAAAAATCTTATCAGAAAAATTTTCAAAAAAACTTTGGAGTTCATGAATTCAACCCTTCCCCCTTTCAGCGGTTTAAACCTCAATTTTTTGTTTCTTTACCATATTATAATATTGTGTCAGAAAAAGTTTCATCTGTATTTAAATCTTTTGACATTGGGGTTTTTTTTAAGCCAGTAAATAAATTAAGTTCTTTTTTAAATAGCCATAAACATAATTATGGCATAAAAAAATCAACCGGTGTGGTTTACATGATTCCATGAAGTAACTGTGATAATGTATATATAGGTGAAACTAGCAGATCTTTGGATATCACACTTAAAGAACATGTCAGCGCCTTTAAAAATGGACGATTGAACTCTAAGTTAGTACAACATGCCTATGAAACAGACCACACCCCAGCCTTCGAAAATTCTTTAATTTTGAAGGGAAATTGCAACACTTATCATTATACACTAGTATATAATCCCCATCAAAAATGAAGGAATGTGAATGATAAATCTTCAAAACAATAGTTAAAAAAATATTTTTCTGACTTAAATAATACAAAAAGATGCCTCATACATTTTATTAATCAAAAAGTATTATCCTTTGATTTTTTATGATTAGAACAAAGAAATTATGTAAACTACAATTTAGTCACCAGTGCTTAAACGCGCCATTTCCAGCTACACATTCTACGACGAAAAATGATGGAAAGTAAATGATAAATCTTCAAAACAATAGTTAAGTTAAAAAAAAAAAATTTTCTGGCTTAAAAAAGAAAAAAAAAAATGCCTCATACATTTTGTTAATCAAAAAGTATTAACCTTTGATTTTTTTTATGATTAGAACAAAGAAATTATGTAAACTTTAATTTAGTCACCAGCGCTTAAACGCGCCATTTCCAGCAACACATTCTATGACAAAAATGCTTATTTAGGTTCCCTCTACATTAAAAATTTGTTGTTTAGCGGGGTTCTTTTTTTTTCGCAACAAACTATGTTAAAATTCATAATTTTATGTGCAAGATAATTAAAATATGTTGTACCGATAAGAAATATTTATTTTATTTGCAATGTCTTAAAATCTGATGAAATGCATTGTAAAAAAAATGTACGATTACAACAGAAAGTTGATGGCAAAAGAATTAACAAGAAACATAAGCTCCTAATTCATTGGGAATTAAGACGGCCTGCAGAGGCGCTGATCGCAGCCTTCGGCACAGAAAAAATTGTCCCTTTAACACTTTATCTACTGACGGTACTTATCCGTACCAGTAAAATAACTTGTTATAAAATTAATTTAATACATCGATTAGTAGTAATACAATTTAGAATGAGTTATAGATGCATTACTTTATGATGTTCCAAAAGCATTATGGGTTACACAAAACAAAAATATTTTTTAAAGGATGATTTCTTTGGCCTTTGCATCTTTCTTGTCGTTGGAGGGTGGGGGTGGGGGTGTTCAATTCAGAAATATTTCTATATTTCTATTGTAAGAATATTATATTTGTAGATTTCCTAATTCCTACAAAATACTAAGAAAAATATTTAAATTAAAAGACTTGAGTGGGGTTATAAATATTACACAAAATCCCTATAAATTCAAATTTAACGAATCCTTCAATCCTTCTAAAATATTTCTAAAATTTATTAAACGATTACGTAAATCTTCTAATTTTGTTTAAAAAATTCACGAAAAATGCTATAGAAGATGACATTTTCATGAAGTCATAATTCAGTACATAATATTTCCCTTTAAATAATGCTAAAGTGCCATTGAAATAATTCTTTATTGTAAATGCATTTGAAAGTTTAAGATATTCAAATTCGGATACTTTTTACTTTGTCATATAAGACAGAAAACAAATGTTACAGGAAATATGAAATTGCGGATAAGATTAATCATTCTGAATAAATTAGAGCGAAAGTTATATTTTCCTCCACCAGGTGGCGATAGTCATCCATTATTTTTAATTCAGAACTTGTTGTTGTTGTTGTTGTTGATGATTTGGCCATTAAATTTAGAATTTAATAGTTTTTGAATGTTTTAAACAAAGTTAAAATATTTAAAGGTTTTAATAAACTATTACAAATATTTTAAGGCCAGCATTCGCTTTAACCTGTATTTATTATTATTTTTTTTTAATGAAGCGTTCAAAGAGTCATTCATTTGTTTGTAGATTTGCTGGAATTTGAATCTGAATGGCAACAGTATCGTCTGTTTAGATCTGATTTCTATGTTTATAATAGCTTAATTTTAATTTAGAACTTAATACATTATAAATGGATATGATACACATGTTTTATGTGAAAATATGCTGAACAAACATGATTTCAAATAGAAAAAATTATCATTTAGCCTTCATATGCTAGGATATGTTTTTCATTAAGCCTAACATGGCGTTTAGCTACGGTCGATTCGCAGATCAGAGTGGTTCGCACCGGCATGGTTCTGACGGTTTCCTTCACTCAGATTTTATTATAAGTAGATTGTTCATGGAGAGCTGGTTTACAAAATTATACCCTTATACACTCAGCGAATCCGGTGCGATCCCGATGGAATATTTTTTGTTTTTAAATGATTAACTTTGATTTTGACTGTGACTAAGACATGTTTCAATATTCTGCTGTAGCTGATATGTGTACTGATGAGCAGGCCCGTAGCTAGACCATACTTCCAGGTAGGGCAAAGATTTTTCCAGGGGTGGCAGATTATTTCTTCATTTTTTTTCTATCTCTTATTCGTAGTTCTTCAAAAATATTCATTGCAGTTTAGGGAATTTTTTTTCATTTAAAATATAACATATTTCTAAAGTCAGTAAGAAATTTCTAAAGTTTCTTCAGAGACAAAATAAAAATGTATTAAAGTTAAATAAAATATTTGGCATAACCAGGGCCGTAGGAATAGTCTCCCATACCCCCACCCCAAATGGGGGGGGGGGGGGGGGAGCAAAGCCAGGGGCCCAGTTGTAAGTTATTGTACCATTGAGTCGAATAATGTCTTAACTTTTATAATTATTTTTAATAACATTTTAATTTGTTTTATCCAAATTCATTTTTTGTCAAAGATCTTGGTCAGATTTAGAAAACAGATATGCACTTTCCTTCTATATCCACTATTCTTTATAAAGGTGCCCAGATGGAAGAGCTTTTGAAAGCTTAAATTCTATTTTAAAATATAATGGTACTTTAGTCTTTTTTTGGGGGGGGGGGGGCTATAAATGGGAGAAAAAGATGAAACCAAAAGTACAAAACTTCATTAATACTGTTACTTCCTTCAACCAAAACAGATATGCACTTTCTTTCTACAGCCACCGTTCTTTTTAAAGGTGCCCAGATGAAAGAAATTCTGTAGGCTCTAAATTATTTTTGAATTGTCTTTTTTAGGGCCTTCTGTAAACGTGAGGAAAAGTTGGAACCCAACATTCAAAGCATTTAGGCCAAAATTTTTATTCAAATGTTTAAAAAATATGCTTTTTAATCTCATTGGGACCCCCCCAATAAGTTTCAAAACTTTCTTAATGCCATTACTTCCTTCAAAAAATTTGTGCTTTCTTTCTATAGTCACTGTTCTTTTTAAAGGCGATGAAAAAAATTTTGCAGGCTCTAAATTTTGTTTGAATTGTGTTTTTGGGGGAGCCCTATAAAAATAAAGAAATGTTGGAAGTCAAGATTTAAAACTTTTAGGCCCCATATTTTTTATTCAAATGTTTAAAAAATATGCTTTTTAATCTCAATGGGGTCCCAATGAGCTTCAAAACTTCCTTAATACAATTACTTCCTTCAACCAAAACAGATAATGTGCTTCCTTTCTAGCCACCATTTTTTTTAATGTGCCCAGATGAAAGAAATTTTGCATGCTCTAAATTTTTTTAATCGTCTTTTTTTGGGGGGGAGGGGGGAAGGAGGGCCTATGAAAGTGCAGAAAAGTTGGAACCCAGGATTCAAAACTTGTAGCTGCCACTTTTTTATTCAAATGTTTAAAAAATGTGCTTTTTAATTTCGTTGGGAGTCTCAATCAGATTCAAAACCTCCTTAATACTATTACTTTCTTCAACCAAAACAGATATGGACTTCTTTCTACAGCCACCATTCTTTTTAAAGGTGCCCAGATGAAAGAAATTTTGTAAGTTCTAAATAGTTTTTAAAATGCCATTTTAGGGTCCATATTAAATGGAGGAAAAGTTGGAATCCAAGATTCAAAACTTTTAAACCTCATTATTGTTATTCAAATGTTTAAAAAAAAATGTGCTTTTTAATCTCGTTGGGGTCCCAGTAAGCAAGCATTTTTGTGCCATGCCTTTGCTACCTATCCCCTTACGTTCAACCTGTTTCTTTTTTAACGTTTCATCTCTCTTCTCTTGATAAATTACTAATGTTAATTATATATAAATCATATTCTGTAATTACTTAAGTCTGCTAGCTAAGCTTCACTTGCTTTGCCGGTTGGTTTTTCAAAATGAACCTTTTTTTTTGGGGGGGGGGGGGGGGGATTCCCCTTGGGGGCTCCACTGCCTTCAACAGCGTAAACCCGTTCGGAATATACCAATCCGATTCTTGAATTACTGTAATTTTTATTTCCATAAAAATGATAGTCTCCAGGTAAAAGTTAAATTTTCCAGCATCGTCGTTCATCTTGCTACAGGAGCCAATTTATTATTTTCCCACCTTCATCTTAATCATGACAGCAGCAAAATCTACTGGATAATTCTTCGGTTCAGAAAAACTTGCCAAAAGGGCTTCGCAAAACGCGAAAATAAGGGTATAAATCGCATAAAAAATTGGACAAAAATTCAAAAATCGCAGAGAGCAAAATTTGTCTATATCGAGCCAAAAGACCGAATGTGGAATTTTAAAAAATACTCTAAAAATCACATAAAAGGTTTGTAAAAAAAAATTAGAAATTGCAAACGATAAACTTGATTCCTTTTAGGAATGTACAAAAAAAAAAAAAAAAAAAAAAAAAAAACCCTCCGTGGAAAGCGAATAAAACGCCGCACAGGGCAAAATTTACTATATTGGGATAAAAGATTGAAACCAGATTCCTTTTACATTCTCAAAAAAAAAAAATAAATAAATAAATCAGTGGACTGGGGGTTTTTTTCCGTTCAAACACACACACACACGCAAAAAAAAAAAAGCTTTGATTTGCCCATTTTTCGCAAAAATATAGAAAGTCACCAATCTAACGTAAAAATTACCCAACATCCTTCAATATAAAGATACAGTTTCATCAAATCAAATCCCAATAGTGTTCCGTCAACTGTGTTGCATTGTACTTTTCATAATTAGAAACTGAACTTACGCATTTTTTCCTTCATAACACGAAAAAGTCGCGAATCAAAGATCAAAATTTCTAGAAATTTTCAAAAGACGAAAATTTCTTCAAATATGAGAAAAATCTCTTCTAATCACAGGAGCTTAAAAACGGGAAAAGCGTTTAAAATCGCATAAAAAGTTTGCAAAAAATTCAAAAATTGCAGAGGGCAAAATTTTGTACTTGTGGCTAAAAGATCGAAACCTGACTACTTTTACTAATGTAAAAAAATCCTGTCGGAACGCGAAAGAAAGTTAAAAATTACATAAAAGACTTCGTGAAATATTCAAAAATCGCAGAAGACTACTTTACTATATTCGGCTAAAATGGAAAGATAGATTGAAAATGGATTCCTTTTATGAATGTGGGGGAAAAAGCAAAAAACTCGAAAAAACACTAAAAATAGCATAAAAA
Source organism: Maratus speciosus (assembly GCA_963932465.1). Taxonomy (NCBI): domain Eukaryota; kingdom Metazoa; phylum Arthropoda; class Arachnida; order Araneae; family Salticidae; genus Maratus; species Maratus speciosus. The sequence goes on along the minus strand of OZ010790.1, from coordinate 25,272,311 downwards.
ATTAAATTTAGAAATTTAATTAAAAAAAAAAACCTATTTCGATGTGTATAATTTAAGGCATACAGGTATCATTCCTGTCAAATCTCGTCGTGAACAGAAAAACATCTGGTCAGACTAAAAGAGAAAAAGAAAAAAATGGACAGAAAGACTCTGTATGTCTTTATTATGATCTAGTAAGAAACCCATCTTCGTTGCCCACAGAAAGGTACTGTCTATCCGAAGCCTTTCTTTTTCAATTTCTATCCGGAACACTTGGGTGACGATTTTAAATTGGAGAAAACTGAAAAATATGAAAACGACATCCCAAAGGTAATTTTTTTGGAATTAGTAAATCTCTAAATATATATATATAATAAAAGGCACCGTTCAAAGCAGAAAAAAAGCTATTATAAGTGAGTATTTTCTGCTTAAAAAAATCTGTCTGCAAATGGAATTGCCAAACTGAAAAAAAAAAAAAAAAAAAAAAAAAAAAAAAACCAGAGAATACGAAAAGACTTCCATATTTTTTTATTTATGTGCAATATTTGGGGGTTTGTTGTGAAGGTTCATTTGCAAAAGGAATTCAGTTTGATTTTTTTTTTTTTTTTTTTTGCCAAATTTTGTTCTTTGCTATTTTTGAATTTTTCGAGAATTTTTAGCTGTGTTTCTGGTAATTTTTTTAACATTCGTAAATAAAAAATCCGGTTTCAATCTTTTAGCACAATATAGTAAATTTTGCTCGCTATGAACTTCGAAATATCTTTATCAATTTTTGGCATCCTTTCGCATTTTGCAGTGATTTTTTTATATTGTTTTTCTAAATGGGGGAATTCTCAGTTAAATTTTGCTAGTGCTTTGATTAAATTCATGTTATAAGAATATCAAATCTGTTACTGCAACACCATAAACAAAATGTTGAACATTTTAATTTAATCCGGGTCGAAATAAAAATTTACAATAATTCAAGGTTTGTTTTATTCGAGATCTGAGCCGGCATAGCCCCAATGGGTGTACGCACATTGCCGAAAGCAGTTCAACCCAACTCTAAATTCGTTTAATTTGAGTTTCATTTTGAAAAAATAAACTAGTGAAGCTCCTCTGGTGTTGTTATAAAATAGAACTCGGATAGCAAAATTAAATATAGATATTTCTCCAAAATCTTAGAGGGGGGAGACATGAAAAAAAAGTTTGTGGGTGGCCTCGAAAGACCTTCCTACAGCCCTGGGCATAACGTAAATAAAATGCATTTCTTTTAATTAGGAATTGGAATCAAATACCGTTTTTCACTTTTCAATAAATGCATTACACTTTGAGTTGTAATTGATTTCTATCTTATGATGGTCTGTATCAGGCTATCGCCTTGCAAAAATTGGCTTATATTGGCAACTTTGTCAACCACTTTGGAAACCGATTTGCTTTTAAGAAAAAGTATTAAACAATGCATTCAGTTTCTTCGTTCATTAATAAAAACATCTGTAACATTTTTTTTAATTTAAGAATAAAAATGGCTTTATGAATGTGTCAGTAAGTAATAAATTTGGATTTGTAAAATCGTAAGTAACCTGACATATTGTATTGTTTAAATTTGAAATAATGATTGGTTTATTTTAGAAGCGACATTTTTTAAAAAATTTCAGTGGAATGGGAGATAGTCGAAGAGATGAAGGGTAGACCTTCCATTATCTATTTTGTATTTTCACATGGGGGGGGGGGGGGGGAGTGTCCTTTGGAGTTTGTTGTAGTTGGACCAAGTTTCCACGAAAGAAGCATTTAACTGTCATTTACATCAAATTAAAGTTAAGGAAACAGTATTGTGGGCTGCTTCAAGATTAGTTTCAGAAGCCTTTGGTTTCAACCCCGCCTCCTAACGATAAATTACATATGGTGACAATTGTATAAAGAAAGCAAGCTTTAGGGATTTAAGGTAAACCAGATTTGTTGTTGAAGCGGCATGGGATAATTTCTACAAAGTGAAAAAGCGAGGCACGCACAATGGAGCAATTTTCAACAGGTCTGTTAAAGAGGGAGAGAAAAAAAGCTTTATAGATGAAATTTTGCTACTTTTGTTTCAAGTCTAGAAAGGAAATTTAGGGATAGAGGGCAAGGTCTGGCATGGGAAAATGAAAATTTGATGTTGTATTACATAAATTTTTTTAAAGGGAAATACTGAGTGAAAAAATGATCAGAATGTCGAGCTTCATTCTAGGTTGGACAAGAAGTGGGGGAAAGCTGGAAATTTAATGTTTTTATCGGAATGAGCTAGGTCGGGCAAAACATTTTCCAGGTCGGGCTTTGCCCGACCTGGCCCCCACCTGGCTACGGGCCTGCTGATGAGGCTGTGCGTTTGCACAGTGAAACGTCTTTCGTATATATTTTTAGTTTTTAATTAAATGTTTTTATATATTTTTTAATTTAAGTGTTTTCAAGTCTGGCTGATTATTTATTATTTCTAGACAGCAACAAAAGGAGCAATTTTTTTTTTTTAAATAAAGAGTTTTAAAGATTTCAAACTTTGTATGCTGAGGGGGAGAATGAAAGGAGGAAAAGTGTAAATTTCAGAGGGGGGGGGGGGGGAGCAGAGATAAATTAGATGATTGGTTATTTACTTTAGTTAATAAACAGAAACAATTAGGGCAGAAGAATGTTTTATAATAATTTTAAAGGTTTATTTTATTTTTTTGCTGGGGGTGTGTGAAAGTGGAGAAACAGAAATTTTAAAGGGTTATATGGTTAATTTAAATAGCTGATTATTTATTTATTGTTACTACAGAAAAACAAATGGAACAATTTTTTAATAATAAAGTTTAAAAAATTTTTAATTTTGTATGCTGAGGGGAGAAGGAAAGGAGGAGAAGTGTAAATTTCAGAGGGAGGGGAGTGGAGGTAATTTAGATGATTATTTACTTCTGTTGATAAAGAGAAACAAATAGGACAGAAGAATATTTTATAATACAGTTTTAAAGATTTATTTTTGTGCTGGGGGTGTGTGAAAGTGGAGAAGCAGATATTTTAAAGGTATAGGGATAATTTAAATAGCTGATTATTTATTTATTGTTACTAGAGAGCAACAAATAGAGCATATTTTTTTATATAAAAAATTTTAAAGATTTTAAACTTTGTATGCTGAGGAGGAAGCAAGAAGTGTAACTTTTAGATGGAGGGTGAGGTTGTAGTTTAGAGGATTTATTTTTTATTTATTGTTATAATTAGCAAGCAACAATTGGGAAAGAAGAATTTAAGATTCAAGATTTAAAGTTTTTTTGAGCTGGAGGAGGCAGAGAAGGGAAGCAGACATTTTATGCAAGGGGAGGGATTAAATTGAGATTATATAAAAACATAAGTGGAAATTTGCCAAAAAAGTCAAACGATGGAAAATTCTCAAATGGATTTTTTAAATTAATTTTTTCCTCAAAAACATTATGTGTGGGAGGAGCTTATATTTGGGGATGGAAAAGCAATTTAAAATTGCTTAAAAGTGGGTGTGGGGGCAACCTTACAACTATGATTTTAGTGTGTGTATATATTATATATATATAAATTTATAAACACCCTTACAATGGGTAATTTTAGAGTGTGTGTATATATATAATTTCTCTTATTTTACATACTGGTTTCCTATGTTCATATTTTGTTTATCTTTAGAATTTTACCATTTGTTCATATAGATGGGTTGCACATGACGTCACATGTCTGGCATCACTTCATATGTCACCCAAACATAAGGCAAATATGGTGCTCCCCATTTGACTTATTAGACTTATTCACACTATAATAATAAAAATAAGAAAGATCTAAATTAAACAGAAAGATAACACATGCTTTTAATAGCAAGCGAGCAGTTCTGTGCTCCACGTGTGTGCTCCAGATGCAATAGTTGCTAATAGCAATGTGGCGTCAATGCAAGGGGTCTATATTTGTAATTTCATCTTTATTATATATAAATATTCAATAAAGATGAAATCACAAATATATGAACAAATTGGTAAAATTCTAAAGATGAACAAGATATGAACACAGGAAACCAGTATGTAAAATAAGAAACTATGAACAACCCACAGAATCGTCAGAGGAGCTTCCAGGTTAATTCATAGTGAAGATGTGTTATTTCATCCAATTTTGTCGGCATTAAGATATATATATATATATACACGCACACACATATATATATAAATACACAGTGAAACCTCCTTGAACGGTCACCTTTAAACAATGATAACCTCCGAATACCAGCCACATATTGATGGAACCAAAACCAAACACGCTCCATAGCATTAACATTAGTATGAACCTCTAAATAAGGAATTCTGAACAACGGCCGCTCACATGTCAGGATAAATTTTTTTTATAGCTCCTGGTACAATTTCATATTTATTTGCAAATAGAAATGTCAAGCAGATCAAACAAAATTTACTTGATATGCCAATGAAAAGTTGCTTAATCTTTTAAATACTTAATCATTTTCCAAAAACTAATCTCTTAATTCTTTTGATAACCACTTCTTCACAGGGGCGCCATTTCAGAGCTTTCTTGTGTGTGTGTGTGGGGGGGGGGGGGATTTTTTGAGGAAAGTTGTAGGATTCTGGTGTCTACCCCCCCCCCCCTTCCATGAACGAGAATATAACAGTAAAAACTTTGAATACAGAAGCTCAAGAACCAATGAAATATTTCGTTTTAAACAGGTTTCCGTCTTAGCAAGTAAAATTTCAATATACTGAATGTGAAAATTTTTCTTTTTAAACATGATTCTATTATAGGTTCCATTTTTACAGGTATCCTCAAAGACTGTTAAACCATCCACTCTATAGTATAGCTTTGAAAAGAGATGTATTACAGTAAAGCTTGTGAAAATGAAGCCTGTCTATAACAGAATTTTTTCTCAAAGTGAAAAAAAAAAAAGAAAAAAAAATTTCGATGAAAAAAAAAATCATACAATATACTGCCAAGACAGAGACCTGTCTAAAACGGAACTTTTTTCTACTCCCTTTCGACTTCTTTTTTTTAGGTTTTACTACAGGGACGAAGAGTTTCCTGCCGAGGACTAGGAAAAATTTTCTTTGAGGAACAGGGAACATGCAGAATTGCACAAATCTCACAGAAAACGGGAAAATCCCGCACAATAAAAAAAGTTCTGCGTGATTTTGTCTCCGTAACTTCTTTCACAGACATGTGATTATTCTGCGATTTTTTATAATTTTCATGAAAGTCCACAATATTTTCTCTCTTTCGAATTGCACAAAATCAATTCGTTAATGGATCACAGTAAAACCGTGAATTTGCAAATTTTGAAAAAAAAAAATCCCCCAAATCATTGCGGCAAAAATCTCCAAACGACCGTGGAAAATATTGCTAATTTCATCAGAGATCGCGAAAAGAAATACGGATTTCGTCAAATGATTGTACAAACTAAAATATCGAATTTTGTAAAAGGAATGCGGAAAAAAAATCTCGAATTTCAACTAAAGATCGCACAAAAAATCACAAAAATTTAGTTAAACAATCGAGGGGAATTTCATCAAATGATCATGAAATAAGATACAAAATTTCGTGTAACTATCACTCAAAAAATTACATTTATTAGTCAGTGATAGAAAAAAAATAATCACGAATTTCAACAAATGATCATGAAAAAGAATCGTGAATTTTGTCAAAAGATCGCAGAAACAAATATGGAATTTCATCAGTTGGTCACGGAAAAATATTATGAATTTCGACAAATGGTCGCAAGAAAAAAAACAATTTTGATAATGGTTTCAGAAAAAAAAATTGCGAATTCCGTGGAAAAAATTACGAATTTTGTCAGATGATCATGAAAACAGAATCATGAAATTCAATGAGATAGTCAATCAGCCGACGAATGTCCTGAATAGGTCACGAAATTTGCAACTTTTGTGATTATAGCGATAAGAAAATTTTTATTAGTGATTTTCTGCAAGTAAAGGTGAGATAAAGTGTTAACTGTTTCGGATTGCATTTTCACTATTTTGAGGTGGGTTCGTGTTGATACTATTTTTCAAAGAAATCCTGAATATTTTTCACATGAAAAAAGCTACATATTTGAACATTAATTAATACTATATATACATATCTTCATTTTTCTACATAAAAGGTATAAAGTTTATATTAAAGCCTAATTGTAGCCTTCTTTTACACTAATTGTATTAAAATATGGATTATGAAAAAGCTACATATTTGAACATTAATGAATACTATATATATATATATATATATCTTCATTTTTCACCATAAAAGGTATAAAGTTTATATTAAAGTCTAATTGTAGCCTTCTTTTACACTAATTGTATTAAAATATGGATTAATTTTCTTTCATTTCAGATCAGGTTGCCTTTCAATGGAAATCTTTTTAGCGGTTTTCGTATTTACATGAAATTACAGTCCTGCATCAGGCAGGGTTGCTGGCTTTTAGCCAGGCCAAAAAAAGCCGGCCGGCTTTTTTTAGTTTTAACCACTTAAAAAAAGCCGGTTTTTATTGAAAAAAGCCGGTTTTTATTTTTTAAAGTTGGTTTACAGTTAATTTGTTTCAAATTTGGATCAATTAATCTTTAATACATATAAATATTTTCTACTAAAAAAAAAAATATAGATTTCTATTAAATTTTGTCAAATAAGTCTTTTACAACTTCTAGAAGGCAACTGTGAAGGCATTATGTGTGAAAAAAAAAATTATAAACACTGAAAAGAATATAAGTTAGGCTCCAAACTGGTGTTTTGAAATTCTGTATTACATAGCCCCACATATACTACACAGTTTTAAGATTATATCTATATTATAAAGAACAAACATATCTGTGCGTAACGCATACGTCATTCTGCGAATGGCAACACTTTGAAATTTGAAATGAATTTTTGCTTTTGCAATTTTCGCTACTGCAAATTTTAAAACTTCTAAACATCCCACATTTTAAATGTTTACACCGTTGTATGCAGAAAAAAATGCACTTTTAAATGCAATTTGTCTGAAAGCTGTATCTCAATTTATTTCTGAGATATTAATTTTTTTATAGTTTTTAATACCAATTTTCTAATTGTGGCAACTGAAGTACTTCATTTCTATTAAAAGTGGATTAGTTATTTTTATTGATTATATTCTTACTGATGCCATTTTCTCATTACAATTAAAAATATCTTTTTTAAAAATTTGAACAGAAAATGACGTTATGCTTTAAAAAAGACACAATTTCCCTGATGATGCTCTTATATTTCACTATTTTTTCATTTTGCTGATATTGAGTTTGAAACAATAGGCAAAATATTTCAGCGAATGAAAATGACGTCATATTTAAAAGTAAACGATAATTTTACTTGATAAAACGAGATATTTCCCCTTGAATGCGTCTAAAAGTTACAAATTTCCGGAATTTTTACGCGCAGGTACAGATTATCGTCTTTGTAATGGTTACTAAGATGATACTATCACGAGTGGGAATTTCAACAGGGAAAGTTGTAATAGTTGACAAACGTGACTTCAAGCTTGAAAAAAATATTTATTAATAACCTATTGCGCGCTAAAATGTTTTTAAATGGTTAATATGGATGGATGTGAAACGTGGAAAATGACTTGATGTGGTTTAGATGTAAAGGTAGAAAATTCTATGATTATGTAAAGGTGAAATCATTTATGCAGATTTTTCATTCTGTAACCAAGCATCAATTAATAACTTAATCAAAATTACTTATCTTGATTATATGTTACTGATTACGTATATGAATAAAGTTTAATTTTTCAATAATTTTAACAGTTGAAGTTTATGAAAAAAGTATTTTGTTAATCTTAGGTTAAAATATGTCTTTGGAGAGTTAAATTAACAAGTGTAAGATGGAATTTTTATTCTAATTATTTTTTGTCGATATATTATAAATTTGATGCAACACTTCCTTTGTAAACATTTTCTTTTGTTGAAATTCGGCGGGTTCCACCTCGTTTAATTAATGACAAAATGTAGCACATCAAAATGGAAACATTCTTATGTGTCCATATGGAGAGATTAAGTTATAAATGTTAAAAGAGAAAGGGTGTAATATTTGAGGAGAGTGGTACATAAGTGTATAAAATATAGAGCATTTAAACAAGAAAAAAAAAAAATTCTCTAAATAAAATTTTGAAAAGCTTGTTGCTAAGCATATTCATGCATATGCTATATCATAATGTTTTTAATAGTGATAAATGATGTTTTTATTAATATGACTATGCATAATTTTAAATGTTTACTAGAAATAAAATAAGACTTGTATATTAATAACTCTTAAAATTAAGTAATAAAACATGTAACTAAGTAACCATTGTCCTCTAATTTTATAAAGCAGTAAAAATGAAAAAAATTGGCAGTTGGTATGGCCCTTTTAAAATTTAGCTGACATATTTGCAATTTGGACTACAAATCACTAGCAAAACCATTCAAGTTTTATTCCAGTATTAATGTCCTCTTTATTGAGAAATTGGGTTACTTATTAAACTCTAAATCAATTAAATATCATTAAAACTAATTAAAAACACTTTAAAATGTGTAGTTTATAATTACAATGGTTTCATTGTATAAAAGCCAATTATGGCCAAAAAAGCCGGTTAAAACCAATAAAAACCACCGGCCTGGCTTTTTTAATTTTTAGTCGGCTTTTTTGCAACCCTGGCATCAGGATAGGTTGACGTATTTTCTTTGTTGCGAATGAGGTACACTTTAAGTTTTTCAGATTGTGCTTTTATCTCTTTCGGCCGGAGTCGGGATGACCTGGTTTTTTCAAGGAAGCCCTGAATGTTTTTCAAATGAAAAACTATAGATTTGACTATTAATGGTGGCCCATAGCAATAGTGTTCATTTCTGTACATAAGGGATAAAATTATAGACTACTTTATTACAAACATTTTAAAATATGGAGTAATTTTCTTTTACTTTGGGATTTAGTGGAAGTCTGTCATTTTTGTGTCGAAGTAATTGTTTTATCGGGTGCACGCAGACTGCATTACTAGGGGTTGAAGAATTTTGAGAATGCAAATAATTAAATAATTCGATAACATTGCGATGATTGCAGTAAATATAATGTGCATTATAGTCGTCCCTTCAATTGCCCCCCCTCCCCCCCCCAAAAAAAAAAAAATCTAAAAAAACTCTACCCTTGAATTTCTAGCCATGAGGGGACTAGTTTTCCTATGATCAAGTTGTACATAGCTGAAAAGCAATTGATAAAAGAAAATGTCTATGTATTTTTAAAATTCGCCAAAGTACGATATATATCTCACCTTAAGAAAGTTCAAATAGAATTTTTTTTTTATAATTATAAATTTCTATGCATAAAGCATGGAAATTTAATGCATATGGTTTTTATTGCAATCAAATCTGATAAATTATTTTAGCGTTTGAACAATTTTTAATTTTTGTTTAAGTCTGACAATTGATGGTTGATAAATTTTCTGAAAAATCAAATTATAATCTGTTAAATGAACAATGTGATATTCTGTAGTCTTTTCTCTACTTTTTTTGTGGTCTTTAAAATCTCCCTTTGCCCATAGAAATTGTTATGAAAGTTTCATTTCGAAGAGGGGGGAGGAGGGGGGTGAAGAAGCATTTCCTTTTGAGAATAATGGATTCTGTAAAAATTGACCGTCATTGGAAATTCAAATTTTTTTTGGAAACTTCCGAACAAAAATGTTAAACATTCATCATTCTTTTGTTAAAAATTTCTTCAATCCGTCTTATTTGGGTTCCTTCCTATAACTTGAGAGTACAGTTCTTACTTATTCGTGATACTTCGTGGGTTGTTAACAGTATCATAAAAATTCATCGTTTGATTATGAGTGGAAAATCACGATGAGTTCAAAACGAATAACTAACATGACCAGCATGTTTGTATGTCTGGATAAAGATTTGGCCGTTACTGCCACATTTGATTCCATACAACAAATGTTGGAAGATAGGTGAGAGGAAGAGAAAAGTGATGAGGAAGAGGAAATGGAAGCGATTATACAATTACGCAAAATTTCCAGTATTAACACATATACAGAAGTTTTGACGAATCTTCGTGAAATTCAGTTTTGCATTAAATCATAATAATGATGAGTTGCATAGCAAAAAAAATTATATTGTTAATTCTTCAGTGAAAGATATGTGCAGCAAAAAAAAAAGCAACAACAGGAAATCACTGACTTTTTTAATGTATTGAAACAATGAGGATTAATTAAAATGACTGTATTTCTATTTAATTTTTTTTTTTTTTTTTTTTAGTGAAACCTCTGAATAGCACCCACCTCTGAAGAACGGTCACTTTTCACCGGTCCCACTGGTAACCATTATTCAGAGATTACACTGTATATATATAAATTTATAAACATTAAATATTTTCTCACAAACTTGTTATTCCTTACACTTTTAATGATGTTAATGCATCGTGTATGAAAACATACATGATTAGTAAATAAACTTAATTCTTCTTTAGTTCATAGAACTTTTAAATCATTGTGGTAATTCAGCAACAGATTCGGTGAGCTAAGTGATGAATTTTACATTTACTTGCATGACAAAAAATACGTCTGAAAAATTAAAAACTCATATGCAAGAAATATGGAGAGATTTTATTCAATTTTTGGTTTTAGATTTTAATAAAATAAATTTAACAAATTCAGACTGTAGTGAAGGACTTCCAATTGTGTATGGACAGGAATAACATCGAAAGCGACTTTTGTTAGAAGAAAATCATTTATGAGATATATTTAAAAAAAAATCTCTATGAAGGAAAAAATGTTTAAATATCGTAACAAATTGAGAAGATTCTTGATTTTTTTTTTTGCAATCGGTTCACAAAATTATCAATTTTTTTTCTCTTTGATCATTCAAAAAAATTCATGATTTTTTCCTGCTGATGAAATTTGCATTTTTTTTAAAAAAAATCCATGAATGTTTGATGAAAGTCACGATTCTTCCCTCGATCAATTGATGAAATTCAGGATTTTTTCCTGTGATCAATGGACGAAAAAAAAAACAATTTTTTCCTGTGATCGTTTGACGTAATTCACAGTTTCGTCCGGTGATTGTTTGACAAAATTCAATTTTGCTTTTTCTGCATATGATTGAGCTATTGGCAAAATTTGCAGTTTTATTTTATGAGTGATTGCGAAACTTCGCAGAATTTTCCATGATTGTTTCGCAAAATTTGGAATCAATTACCAAATTCAGAACTTTTTGGTGATCAACCAAAAAAATTCAAGATTTTTTTTATGATCAATTATCCAAAAAATATTTGCTTCTCAACACCAATTGCGTCAAGATGCCACTGATGACTTCATTCACAGTGCACATGAACTTTTTTCATTTTTACAGAAACAGAAGATTGATAAAAGAGAGAATGGTTTTGTGGAAAAGTCACATGTCTGTGTGATACATGAGTGTTTGAGATTTGATTTGCTTCTTCATATATGACCATTGGACATTGATTAAACATTAAAATAATGAGGTAGCAACTTCACATTTAAATATTTTACGAATATTTGAAAAATTTAATACTAACTTTTAGATTTAAACACAATAACAACTGTTTGAAATGTTATGGGTCTTTCCCTCCCACCCCTCCATTCAAATGGGATATTAGAAATCATGGAATGGATCTTACACGAGGGTTCAGCATAATTGAAAAAATATAGTATTATATTCCATGAACAGGTGGAAAACTTTCACTATTTGTCAATGGTTTATAGCAGAAATATTTCTATTATGCCTACAATTATATTTCACACATTAAAAATAAAAAGATATGCGTTAAAAATTTCACCCAGTATACTTTTTCACTTTGCATCATACAATAAAATTTAGCTTGTTTCATTGCTTAAACTAATCTATTTAACAAGAATAAACATTTATTCTTCCTAAAATTTTATAGTTTTTATTACCAACAAAAATTTCTAATGTCTGGTCAGAAAGTAATATTTATTGCTTGTCAAAGCTTGTGATAATTTGTTACATAAAGGAAATCCTTAAAAAGATTCTTTCAACTTGTAGAAGATTGCAGAGTGGCATTTTTGTGCATAACAAGAGGTTCCAATATTGTAGTATTAAATTAACTTTTAAATTTTACTAAAACTGTATTGACATCTGATTATCTCTTTTTCAGACTTAAAAAAAAAAAAAAAAAAAAAAAAAAAAAAAAAAAAAAGTAAGAAAAATCATACGTTAAGCATAGATTATGAAACACTTTCCAAGACTTCCTGAATGCTTTAACAAAACTTCGTTATTTAGGGAAATAAGGTATATAAAGAGAACTAAGAAAACATTTTAGAAAACACATAAAACATTTGAAAAACCAATTTCAGCAGTTACCGTCCATAGCAAATATGTATTCCAATTCTTTTGAATAGCCCTGTATTATATCTGTAGGTTGATATATATATAGTATATAATGGGGAAATTTAGTTTAGCAAGAAAACACATAACAGGTTGAAATTTCTCTTTCAGCAATTTATACTAATAGATGGAAACATACTTGTATACTAAATGCAGTTCAGCGTAAAAATGCCTAACTCATTTAAAAATCACCTTTAAGCAATTTTCAATCATACCCAGTAACCCTTACGAATTCTTTTGTGTTACCCTGTATATCAATTACAGCATTTATACACACCATATACAATGCATAAATATAGTGAAACATAAAAACACACAACATAATTAAAATGTATTTCCAGCAATTATCGCTACTGTACAGTACTTCGGATACAATATAGTATCTGAAATCTTTTGTGTGTCCCTGTAAGTGCTATGCACTTCGTATTATCCATGAAATAAGTTATAGAAAACCTCAGCGACGTATATCAATTTCATTATACATGAAATAATTTAACATAATTAAAATATGCCAGAAAAAATTCCCTCCACCCCTATATCATTATGTAACGGAATTCTTTTGTGTGGCCTTGTAAATGAATAATAACTAATTTTTGTGCCACATATTTTAGTGCACTTGATAAATCCCTATCAATTTTATTATGTTCGAAAGCATGTAACATCATTAAAAATCATTTTAAACGATTTTTTCCCATAGGCCATAATGTAACAGAAAACTTTTGGCTGTCCCTGTAAATCAACTAAACATGCTACAAACTTCATTTGAAATAGGGTTCAGGCTATGGTAGAGGTCACTAACATTTAAAAATTTCAGAACGACCCGAGTATATTTATGGGAGTTAGAGCATGTACAGACGGACAGACAAACCGAAGTCAAACACTTTTCAACTTTGTTGGAAAGTGTTAAAAAAAAATCAAGTAAAAGATTGGGACAACAAAATAAGAATAATATCAACTAATTAATCAAGTAAAAATAATTTAGATTTTGAAAAAAAAAATAATAATTTGTATGGTACAATCAAATAATCAAAATACAAATATACATAACATATAAACTAAAAAAAAATCCTTTACTTCACCCTCCTTCTTGGAATCTGTGTAAAATTTCGGAAATGGCTCCTTTCCAGCATACCCCATTGCCTAGTAAAAAAATATAATTATACATAGCAATTTTAATAAAATTGACATAAAAATTAACAAATAAAAGTTTATAAAGTCACAAAATGTCTAAATAAACTACAGTCAGATCATACCTCTATTTTATTCAGTTTTCTTAGGAATCAAGAACATTTTATGGAATTTCCTTGTAAAATAGTCTACAAACAGCGAAGTACATTCTTTATTTAATGAACTTTTATTGGTGTAATTTTTTTTCCCTCACTACTTCTTAAATTATTTCAGGATAGTTCAAGCTTATAATTTCTTTTTACACATTTTATAAAACAGAATAAAATTGAAGCAGTTTTACCCAGCATCTACCACTAATCAGATTTTTTTCAGTTATTAAATTGAAAGGCACATGTGCTAACACATGTTTAAATTTCTCTGCTATAATAAATATCTATACTAATTAAAGAAAGTTTTGCTTGTCTGTGTGCGATGGCTAGCAAAATCTATGGGACATACGAGCAGCGCTGTGGAGTTTGAGTCAGACCCATTTTTGAGCAAAAGAGTCGGAGTCGCTAAAAAATAAGCCGACTTCGACACCAAGTTTTTTTTTTTTTTGACATTTTAAAGCTAAATTAAACTAATTATATATTTTAATCTATAAAATGAATAATTATTGTTATTTATGGACTATTTCAGGCTACTCAAGTTAAAGATGACTGATTTACTGTGGTGTTCAAAATAGATACAGGGATAGGTACAGAGAAAGTACAGGGTACTACCCGTGTACAAAGTTGATGAAAGCTGTTTTAATTCGTAACTGTAGTAGATATTTTACATTTAGTATATATAAGTACTTCTCATGGCATTTTTGGCATTTGCGGATAGAACCTTGGTACAAAGGTCTGCAAAGACCCAAGGCCCGGAACAAAAAGGCAATTTTCAAATAGGTGGTGTCAGTAGAATTAAGACAATGTTAATAGTCCGTATCAGATTGATACTAAAATTGATCAGGCTGTCAAAACCAATATAACAAATTAAAAATAATCAAACTACGCCAATAAAATAAGAGGGGTTTACAATGAGCATGATTAGAGTGAGAATGAATACAAAGGCACGGCTGAACAGGCTTTAAAATTTCGGCTCATGAAGATCTCTTACATGGGGTAATGCAAAAATTATAAATTTGAACTATTTTTGGAGGCAAAAGAACAAAGACGGCGATATAGCATTGTAATAGAAGCCTTTTACTGATTTTTTGCCCTTTAAATTTTTCCAGTCTGTATGACCAAAAGTGAAAATTCTGAAATACCCTTCCTTTATTTATTTATTTTTGTGCACAGGAGTCAAAATAAGATTCTTTTTTTCTGAATCAGCGGTACCCAAAATAACGATAAAATAGTGAAATTTCGTTACCTTTCACAGTTTGAATATCGGGTTTTTCAGGTCTGCAGAACCCGAAATAAAACCAAATTTGTAAAATTAATTCAAAAAATGTCATTTTTTTTTATAAAATAAATAATGTGAACATTAAAAAGGTCCACAATCTTACTTAAAAGGCGACTAATGTAATGAAAAAGATGTTACAAGTTTAAAATACATTTTATTTAAAACCCCTCAGCACTTTCAAGCCTTCCAGGCTCATCATCAGAGAAGGATGATTTGATGAAGGATTTCTCTGATGATGAGCCTGGAAGGCTTGAAGTGCTAAGAAGTTTTAAATAAATGACAAATTATGACAAATGCATTATTAAATAGTTGAATTTAAAATAGAAATAAAACCTCAAAAAATGAGTCAAATTAAAAAAATAAATGCTGTCTGCACACCAGGAATCATTAATGTAAAAAATGATCTTAAAATGATTAAATGATTAAATTCCCATGTATAGTTTTTGCTTCTATAAAACTTTTTTAATGGAACAATTTTGTCCAACTTTAGCATTAAATATCTCTTAAAATAATTCTTCGATTTGAAAACTATCTGCATCAGCGTGTTTATCAAACATTTCTCTATAATACCACCAATTTTCATAATTTTGTATACATTATTTTTCTTAATATTAAAGAAGAAAGACCTCCTCAGGTCACAAAAAATTCAAAACCGGCGGCTGCAGTGACAACATTAGTTACTTTTTTTTTTAGAATAGAGAGATTACTAAAATTGCATAGCATCTCTTTCCAAATTTTAGATAAATCAAGGGACATTGAATCACCGCAAATATTCTCGTTGCGTAAAAATATCTCTATTGATTCTTGGATAATGGATGGTAAATAAAATCTTGATCGATAAATTAATATGCTATTTTTAATATCGATCTGTAAAGGCACCTGCTGCATAATCTGGCCAAAGCTTGATGACATGATGAAACGTTCATTAATCTAAATAAAGATATTTTATCACTTTTTATAGCATTATTTAGCTTAATATCACTTGAACGCGTGAATGATTATTATGATAGCAAAAATTGTCAACAAAAAGTTTGAACTGTCAAATGGAAGGTTGGATGATTTTTAAAATCAGCATATATCTTCCATGTAGTCAAATTTGATTTTTTCTTTTTCAAAGTAATCAATGTCTAATCTCTGATAAAACATTCACTGTGAAAAGGGAAAAATATACTGGAGGAAAGTTTAGTAAAGATCGAGTGCTTGTTGGAAGAAATACAGACAACATGGAAAAAATTAAGCTCTTTGCGATTGGTAAATCATGAAACTACCACAGATGCAAAAGAAATAAAGAGTTTGCTTTGTGAATATGTAAACCAGAAGCATCCTTGGATGATTGGTTGATTTTTTACTCCCAGCACAACTTCATACTATAAATGCAGGAAAGATCTGGGAAGGTAATGTTATTTGTAGAAAACTAACTGCCCAGCCCACTTGAAGAATATTCCAGGTTTTAAAAACATCCAGGTTGAGTTTTTGTCATCAGATTCAAAAAGTGTGCCCCAGCAGATGGATCAGGACATAACTAAGGCCGAAAGACAAAACTAACAAAAGCGTCTAGCTGATATATTGCTTGTAGAATAATATAAAAATGAAAAACTGGCATCTTTCAGTTTGCTGGATAGAATGCAGCCTCAGTACATATTTAGATAGCATCAAACCAAAAACAATGCAAGCAGTTTCCTGGAAGCCAGTTTTACATCAAACAAAAGTGATGCTCAACCCGAGGAATTGGATTACCAAATTTTATCTTAATATTGAAATGCTGCGAGTCAACACATTGGAAAAAGCCAGATCTTCCTCGAAGAGTAATTGTCACTGAAGAAGGCATCAGTACAGGTGATTTTGGAAGTTTGCAAGATATTATCAAAGACTCAAAAAAGATATCTCCATATATGTGTTCATGACTCCAAGAACAAAGCCGGTAAGAGACTTGTCCAGTCCCTTGAAAGATGTCTTAACACATTACATGAAGTTATATTTTGCTGCAGACTTATGCATGTAGCGGGCATTGTTTCGTGGGAATTTAGCCATTCAGTAAAAGTGTAATAAATCAAAAACAAATTGAATAAACCCTTTTTTTTTTTTAATGAAACTTTTTATTTTACAGTCAAATATATGCTCAGTAATTGCTTAAAAAAAAAAAAAGATTTTTTAATAGGTAAACTTTTTTAGGTACAAACTTTTTATTTTACACTCAAATATATGCTCAATGATTATTGCTTTAAAAACGAAATTTTTTAATAGGTAAATATACAATAGTGAAATAAAAAAGAAAGCTCTCCAGTACAAGTCTACTAAAAATGTACTTTTACATGACCTGCGGTCAAGTGACAGGCTGCAAAAATGCCAAAGTATCCGCATACTGTTAACTGAGTTCAGCTATACTAAATGTTTTTATTTCAAAGATTTTTAATTCAGTAAACAAGAAATAAAGTGAACAGTATTTTGCCAAAAGAGATACTCCAACTTTATTAGTCTTCTGACTACCAAAAAGAACCTATTGGAAATGAAGGTAATCTATATTGGTCTTTTTTTTTTAATATATATATATAATCAGAGTCTAAGCTGCTGTCCCACAACGTATAGATGAGAGTCCTTACCATTCATTTGGAATTAATTAAATAATCTATTCCAATAAGGACAAGTTAATGGATTGGCCGCTCTATGCTTTGTCTTTCTTAATAAAATAAAACTAACCCTTAGGAGAGTCTTGAAAGGTAATTTATCTGTTCCATCTCCACATTCATCAGAACCATTTTCGGATACATACAATTCATCTAAAAAAAAATAAAAGCTATTACTAATATGCAAAAATAAATAAAAATAATTGATACATATTAATCATGGCTGATTTAATTTGATAAGCTACAGTGGCACTACTATACTCCTTAGAGGTTCATAGTAAAAGTAACTTTAGAATCCCCATATACCAAGATTAGCACAGATTAAACCAAGCATTTTTAACAATGATTAAACCAAATTTTTTTTTTTAAGAACTCAGCATTAAAATCCTTTGTGGTCTGCTGGTCCGATACCACCAAAAGTTCAATCGGGCCAACTAATTTGAAAAATTTAGTGGTCCGCAGGACCAGTAACTTTTTTTCTTCTGTCTGACAGGTAAACGTAAATTTTATCATCCTTCAGAAAACCGCAACCAAACATAAATCACACAATTTTATTTTAAAAGATTTAAAAAAAAATTCCATTAAACCTTAACCCTTACCATCAGTTGCAATAAATCAAAAATAAAATATCTAATTAATAATTTCACAGTTTTTGCTTATGTACTGTTTATTTAATTTTTAGCAAATTATAAATTTTACATTTTATTATGCTGAAAATATTAGATAACTGCAAAGGAAGTTTGGTTTATATTCTAGGAGGAGGAGGGGGGGGGGGGGTGATATAATACAAATACTTTAATATGGGCTAAGAAAAAATAAATATGTTTAAAACTGGAAATCATTAAAGAACAACAAATAAACATATTGGTTTTTACAGAAAGCCATCATTTTTAATTGTTATCTAACTTCCAGTAAATTAAAACTGTGAAGCAATCCTAAAAACCTTGAATTTATAACACAATGTTTGACAAGGGTACTTTAATTTTAAACTAGGGGGGGGGGGAGGGGAAATGCATTCACAGACTTAAAAAATACACTTGTGAACTGTTCACATCTGCCCCCATATGCTCTGTTCACAAGTGCCCCATCTACTCTAACTTTAGTCTAACTTATAGTACATATAAAAAATAAAAAAAAAATCTTTAATTGAAATAAGGAAACAAAATTTTTTGTAGACTTATCTAATAAATGCTACTATAGAATGCAATGCTGATATTCTACTTTAAAAAATGTCTCGAATGAATTTTTACTTCAATAACTTAAGAAGACTTTTTTACTTAACACCTTCTAAAATAAAAAAATTACAACTACCAGAAATAAAAATGGCTCATTGTTCTGAAAATTCAGCCAAAAGATGGTACCAGTACTGCCATATATTGGTATTTTTTTAAATTTCAAATTAACTGAGTGAAATATATACTTCACATGTGCCACCCCTCTCCCCTAAATCAGACATTCCCGATAACAAGTATTTCAAAGAAAATGTTTTGAATAGGCATGTAAAAATATTATTAATGAAACTGCATGAAATATTTATTTATTATTAATAATCAAAATATTCTTAATAAGATTTTCAAGGTATCTACGTTTCACTGTGTGCAGCAGTTTATTCTTTGAACATAATACATAACATAGCTGTTACTAATAATGTTTAAATTACAAATTATTTTAATTTTCTACATAACTGGCTGTAATTATTTAATACGAATATATCTTAATGAAGTTATTATATAACGAAATTTGTCAGTCGGGAAAAACAAAAATCTTAAATTTTGTGAATGATAGTCAAATTTCACATTTAAGAAGCTGTCAAATGTAAGACAGTTCTGCATAGATCTTTTTCATGGTTTCATATTGTTCCATATGTCATTATATACATATTATTTATGTCTTATTTAATTTTAAATAACAGAAATATATCAAGAGCTCAGTAACGGGCACCCTCTAGCCCAGTAATGGACACCACATAAAAAGTAATAAATATAATTGTTTTTATGACTGTATTTAGAACCAGAATTTAATGAATACATAGTAATGAAATGAAATAGTTATTTTCAAATAAATTTAACAATTAGGATACCAGTAATTAATAAGATATTTGTGATAATCATTTACTGTTTGCATCAATTATGGGTCATTCCATGTCAAATCACCCAGAGCATGGCACCCATCATCACCAATTTTTATAAAAATCAGTGAATTTGTAGAGTTTTTAATGCTGATTCCAAAAATATCAATCATATTGAAATTGATCAAATGGTTTGTGAGTGATGAGCTTTTAAATATCTTCCAAGATGGCCGATTTGCCACCATTTTGAATAGCACATGTGACAACATAAAAGTCTATAACTCCTTTCAGGTTTAAGCTAGAACTTTCAATTTTTTTTTGTTTTGTTCAGAATAAAGTAAACTTTCATTTAAACAGATTTTTGTGCAGCTGATTCCATTAAAATGCTGTCAGAAAATGACTTTTTGTCATTTTTTTTATTAAAAAAAGGTGTAACTTCAATGGCTGATTTGCCCCATTGTTCCCCCTTCAATTTTCATCTAATTGCATAAATAGGCAGCTCAACGTGTGTTTTGATGCCTGATAAAAAAATTTTAATGGGCAGTTCACAGGTATTTATTTTATTTAAAGAAGAATTTCAATTTTACCGACCTTCCAAAAGTAACAGAAAACACAAGATAATGTTGATATTTCTTTTATTGCCAGAAGTATCATACATCTTTACATCTAAAAGTTTGATAAGGTTTTATCTTACTTAAATACATATATATTTTAAATACATATATATATATATTTTTAATGTGGCTGAAAAGAAGGGGAATCCCACAGGAATAAATATGAATGCTAATAATGAATTCCTGCAAGACATAGAAGTATTTTCATGACAAATTGAAATCTATTGCAAAGTTTCAGTAAATTATAAGTAAACTAGTCGGATGTAGCAATCCCAAAACTTTCTTCTATCTCATACATCTTAATACTTCCTGAAAAATGCAGCATAGCAGTGCCACCAGTTAGATGATTTACACCAAAATCTAATCAGCAACAATTTATGTCAACTTCTAACTGAATCTGAAGTTTCTTGAAAATCCGTGCATTAGTTTTTGAGTAAGCTATGGCGGGCATCATAAAAAAATCTGTTGGCCTATATATACCAAAATCTAATAAGCAACAACTTAAGTCAACTTGGTAACTGAATCTGAAGTTTGATTAAAATCCGTGCATTACTTCTTGAGATAAAACTATTGTGGGGGATCAAAAAATATGAAGCATAGCAGCACCATCAATTGGGCAATGTACACCAAAAGGTAGTCAGCGCCAACTCATATCAAGGACTAATTGAATCTGAAGTTTGATGAAAATCCACGCATGAGCTCTTGATATACAGCCATCGCGGAAATCGTGCAGAATGCTGTATATCAGCGCCACCTGTTGGGTGATGTACACCAAAATGTTATAAACACCTACTCATATCAGGGACTAACTGAGTCTGAAGTTTCATAAAAATCCGTGCATTAGTTCTTGAGATGAGCCATTGCAGAAATCGTAGAAAATGCAGCATAGCAGCGTAACATGTTGAGCAATTTGCACCAAAAACTAATCAGCACCAAGTTATATCAGAGACTAAAGGAATATAAATTTTTATTAAATTCCGTGCATTAGTTCTTGAGATAGAGCGGCCACAAAATTTGTGTCACACACAGACAGACATTTTGTAAAAACATGCTTTTCGGGTTGGGTTGGGTTGATTGTTGACGGCCAATTATCTACATGAGGGATATAGGCCCTAGGGAGAGTGCCTTCCGTGGAGGTCTTTCTAAGGGAACCTAATCCGTATTAACGCATGGAAATCCACGGTTCGAAGATAACCACGAAAACTCCGAACGATTAGGCCGACGGGCGCGATTGGGTTCGAACCCAGCACCTCCCGTCTACCAGCTTCGAGAGCAGAACCTCTCAGCCACTGGTGGGGCTCATGCTTTTCGGGATATCTGACCCCTAAAACGTATAAATCCATCGAAAACCGGAATTCGAAAATTTTCACGAATCCAATATTTTCTTCTTGTAAAGATAGAAGAAAGTAAAAAGAAATGATGGAAAAAATTCTACAAATAGTCGCATTTTATAGGAAAGTCATACTTGTACATTATACAAAATGATAAAATTACAATTTTTAAATAAAAAATACAGTAAGTAAAAATTATTGTACTTTATACAAAATAACATTTAGCACATACACGGTAAAAATATATGTACATCGAATATATCTACATAAAAATAAATATAATTAGTTTCAAAAATTAACTCTGTTGTATTAATATTGCAGCTCAAAGTGTGTTTTGATGCCTGTTACAAAATTTTAATGGGTGATTTGAAAGTTTAAAATTTAGTTCAAAATAAAAAAAATTATATACTCACTATCCAAGTCCCAAAAAGTGTTTATTTGAAAAAAAGAAAAGAAGAACTTACTAGTCCTGAGGTTCTCATATAAATGGATTTTAGTAAAAATGTTTCTTTTGTACTGCAAGACGAAGCACAAGGCTACCATTGGAACACATGAATGCTGTACTTTACATGCAGTTGTATTCTATGTAAAGGAAAATGGAAGCAGCTTAAAAAGTAAAAACCAAAAACCTTTGCATGCTTTCAGATGATATGGACCATGATGTACCAATGGTTTATCAGACTCAAAAATTAATCATGCAGTATTTAAATAATAAGTATCCCTTAGTTACAAATGTAGAATAGTTTACTGATGTCTGTGCTGCAAAATATAAAAATTGCAAAACATTTTTGAACCTCTATGTTACCATGAACATGATTTTGGTGGAATAGAAGCATAATGGAACTTTTTTGCTACAAGTCATGGAAAACCTGTTTGCGATGGGGTGGGAGGGACTGTTAAAAGACTTGTGACAAAAGCAAATCTGCAAAGGCTGCTGCATGATCAAATTACAAATGTGCCTATGATGTATGAATATTGCGGACAAAACATTGAAGGTATAACATTTTTTGTCATCTCAAAAGTGACATGTTCAAACTGTACATGTCTCAGCGGTTGCAACTTGCTACAACAATTCCTGGAACACATAGTATGCATTATTTTGAATCTACAGGAAACTTATTAATAAGTGGAAAAAGAATAAGTACTGATGAAAATTTTTCTGTTTTTTCATCTTTTGATATAAATATTAAAGAGACTTTGGATATTCCATCTCTTAACAGTTATGTAGCATGTATATAAGAATCGAATTGGTGTATAGACTTAGTTTCAGAAGTCCACAAAGAAAAAGGGGACTTTGCAATAGATTTCAATTTGTCATGAAAATACTTCTATGTCTTGCAGGAATTCATTATTAGCATTCATATTTATTCCTGTGGGATTCCCCTTCTTTTCAGCCACATTAAAAAAATATATATATTTAAGTAAAATAAAACCTTATCAAACTTTTAGATGTAAAGATGTATGATACTTCTGGCAATAAAAGAAATATCAACATTATCTTGTGTTTTCCGTTACTTTTGAAAGGTCAGTAAAATTGAAATTCTTCTTTAAACAAAATACCTGTAAACTGCCCATTAAAATTTTTTTATCAGGCATCAAAACACACTTTGAGCTGCCTATTTATGCAATTAGATGAAAATTGAGGGGGAACAATGGGGGAAATCAGCCATTGAAGTTACACCTTTTTTTAATAAAAAAAATGACAAAAAGGCATTTTCTGACAGCATTTTAATGGAATCAGCTGCACAAAAATCTGTTTAAATGAAAGTTTACTTTATTCTGAACAAAATAAAAAAAATGTGAAAGTTCTAGCTTAAACTTGAAAAGAGTTATAGACTTTTATGTTGTCACATGTGCTATTCAAAATGGCGGCAAATCGGCCATCTTGGAAGATATTTAAAAGCTCATAACTCACAAAACGTTTGATCAATTTCAATATGATTGATATTTTTGGAATCAGCATTAAAAACTCTACAAATTCACAGATTTTTATAAAAATTGCTGATGGTGGGTGCCATTTTTAGAAAATTCTGGGTGATTTGACATGGAATGACCCTTATTGTAATTATCAGAAGATCAATGTTTTAATTATTTTAGATGGATAGTTTAAAATACTAAATATTAGGCAATTACAGCTATCAAAATATTGAAACAGTGGGGAATTTAAAAGGTAATTAAAAAAAAAAGTTTTAGAATATTAGCGTTTAGTTTTGTCTGACTATTTTTAATAAGTAATCTTCCAGAGATTACTTGATATATCATTTATAATAATTAATCTATTAAAAATATGAAAGAAATAATAATAGGCCGTGGGGCGATGCTGGAAAAGTAGCTTAGAAACAGACTTCTGTTGCAACTTTCTGGGGACAACTTAATTTTAAACTTTTATGTTATAAAAAGTTCTTAAACATTGAAATTGTCAAAGTTCTGGATGCAAAAGTTGCACATTAATTAGAAATCAGAAAAATACATTGCACTATTTTCTCCTGACATTTAACAGCCGATTGGCTCAATCTCTCCCTTCTCTCACGTATTAGCCAATAAGAAGCGTATGTTTATGAATTCGCCATGGATAGCGTAAAAAACTAATGAAAGTTTCTCTTTTATGCTTAAAAACAAATTTACAATTCTCCAACATGAATTATTTTATGATCATATGCTATAGATTATTTTCAACTTTAAAAGTATACCAAGGGTGATTTTATTACCATTTTACTCTAGATTTACATCTCACTTTTATTTATTGTGACTTCTTTAAGTACTAATATTAATGAAAACAGCCAGATTTCCTATTTTGCTAACCGGACATCTGGTCTATTACGTATATACTTCATAATATTGTAGATAAAATATGTTCTTATATGAAAACTTATTACTTTCTTTTTTTTTTCCTTCAAATTTTTAATATCTGGTGAAATAATGCATGCATAAAAACAGTCCTGTAAATATATATAATAAACGCATTTCTTATATCAT
Organism: Maratus speciosus; assembly: GCA_963932465.1. Classification (NCBI taxonomy): domain Eukaryota; kingdom Metazoa; phylum Arthropoda; class Arachnida; order Araneae; family Salticidae; genus Maratus; species Maratus speciosus. The sequence continues at coordinate 25,247,819 of OZ010790.1, read as the reverse complement.
GCTTTAAAGTTTCAACTGATTTATTTTCAAAGGAAAATATCATGAATTTAAAAGAAATTTGAAGACGAAAATTTTCATTCCGTACTACTAATTTTTTTCGTTTCCAGATATTTGTCAGTTAAACGTTTAAAAAATCATTATATACTTAAGTGACATGCAGTTACTTCTTAACTTGTATAGTAATTAGTTATCCATATACATATGTCTGCGTTTTAGTTCGGGAAAATTCATTTTAAAAGTAGAATTATTCTTCAGAGAAAATACACAGGTCAAAATTAAATATATATATGTGTGTGTCTAGCATTTGGCACATTCATGAAATATATAAATTTTATTTTTTCTTACATTCGGTTTTATTATGTATTTATTTATTGTTAATTTTTAAAAGATTTCAGTATATATACATATGCTATAGGTGAAAACTAGGAAATTGAGTTAGTAGCCAGTGGCCGGTAGACTCAGTTTCATTAGTGGCCACTTTTTAAAGTTAGTGGCCACTACAACGTTTAAAATTTTCTTGGCATCTAGATAAACTATAATCGTTGTATATATATTTTTTTTCTATAAATCAGATTTTTATACCAGCCAACTATTCATGATAAGAATAGGGACACAGTTGAAATTCAAGAAAATTACTTTAAAACTACAAAATTGTTATCATATTAATTTTTTTAGAATATATTTTTGGATTACAGTACAGAACCATTTATCCGGAATGGTTGGGATCAGGTGTATTCCGGATAACTGGTTTTTCCAGTTAACTGGTTGGGCATTAAAGCAGCATCAATTTGATAAGTTTTGAGGAATATATCTGATTGTGGCAAATTATTTCTGATTTTAAATTATTAGATTACTTGGATTAAAAATCAGATGCAAGAAAGATCGAAAGTTAAAAGAGTTTGAAAGAAGGTAATTTATGGGAATTAAAATTCTTCTGTTCCCTCTGCATAAAAATTAAAACATCTAAAGTACAACTAAATATGTTTCCATTTCAAATACTAGACATCAAATTATACAATTGTTTCAAGAAATGCATATGTCAAACTGGCAATGTATGACACTTTTTTCTGCAAAGATTCTGAAATAAGTCTATTAGAAATATCATTCCGGATAACTGGTTTTCCGGTTAACAGGTTTACGTATAAATGGTTCCATACTGTATTTGTAAATGTTCATAAACACAATTATCAATCAGATTACTGTTACTTTCTTTACATAAAAAGTTATTAACTAAATCAAAATTACAACAACTAGGTGTATACAAAAAACACAATAAAATGCTATTTTGATTTTATTTAATAATTAAATGTGTTATTAACATACCATATACATTACTACATACAGTTGAAATCTAATCTGGTGAGTGTATTTCGCAGGATTAAACAGTATCTCTTGCAGAAAAATAATCTAACTGATCAAACACATTGAAGGTATTGTAATGTCCTTACCCTTTAGGGTCCAATTTTTTTTCAATTTTGAGAACAAAATTACTTTTATTTTAATAACCTTAATCGTAGCTATCCAAATAGATTTACTGATATGATAATAGGTTAAGAGTTTTTGGAGACGTTAAGAAAATCTCGTATTACAAGAGGGTTTAACAGATATTACAACTTTATAGTGTTTTTTGTGTTTTACCACACGATTCGTTCAGAAAAGTAACCTATATTTTAAATTTAAAGAGTGAAATATATGTATAAAATAAATTATTAAATGTCCAAACATAAATGAACTCATAATAAGAAAAGCATAGCCATATACTATCATTACTATGTTTAGATAGTAACAGAAGTAATTTTTAAGACAAAATAATACTTGATGAAAAGACATGTACTATTAGTAGTAAACCAGACCCGAAAGGGTTAAAATCCACTTGCATTTGCATCCAGTGAAAAAAAAAAAGGAATAAATTATTTGAAATACATGTAGAATCAAAGCTGATGAATATATTTTGCATAAAACTATATTTCTTGAAAAAATAATCCAACTGAAGAGCGAGCATGGCGAAAAACTGAAATATTGAAAATACAGCTAAATCGCTGCAATCTGCTTGCATCCGGTAGGAAAAAGAATTAATCAGTTTTCTAATCAGATGCAATCAAAGTAGAGATGCATATTTCCATGAAAAAAGCTGTATTTCAGCTGGTGATCGAAAACAGATTTTTTTATCGCCACTTGGCGAGTGGCGACTATAGTGGCGATCGATGGCCGATATTTTAATCGCCACTTTTACAACTTTAATCGCCACGTGGCGAGTGGCGACCGCTAATTTACACCTATAACATATGCAGTCATAAATGAATCAAAATAGAAAAACAAAAATGCTACATTAATTTATTCGGCTTAGATGCAGTATATTCCCAGATGGCCGCCATCTTGAATGTTTTGAGATTTCTTGGGGGTCGTTATCGACAGAGACCTGGAGCCGGAGCGCTCCAGAGCTGTGTTTTCCATGGAGCTGGAGCTCTAAATTTCCCCCAGCTCCAGGGCTCCTTTAGTTTTTAATATTCTTTTAAATCTTTTTTTTTTTTTCAGTCTTTTAAATTTCCAGGCTTAAAATATTTGAATTACATCATTATTCAGTATTTTAATTACATCATTTTTTAAACTTATTTTTAATTATTATTAAAGGTGGAAAACTTTTCAAAACATGGTAACACTACTTTACTTCTACTTTAGCTAAGTGACAACACTATTTGAAAACAAGTATGGCCGCCTGTTGTTCACATGTGTAATTGTACAATTTTGGTTGTTTGAAAAGTGTAGAAGAAATTTAAGATTTTTGTGTTTAAAATTCCACCGAGCTTTCTATTTTAAAAGCAAAAGCTAAAAGATGTCATATTTTCTGAACAAGCATTTCAAGTTTGATGAGAAGAAAAATGCATTTTATCAGATCTTTAATGAAGCTAAAGAAAGAATTTGTGAGCAAAAAATTAAATGTGTAAATTAAAATCTGCAACTCAAAAGCGCGAAGTCGCTTTTTATCTTAAATTTAATTATCTTAAAATCTTATCTTTTTATGTTAAATTTATTAGATGTATTTGACTATGGTTTCTGAAGTCCGTTTAAAAACACTCTTGCTGAAGTAATTAAGAAATATGAGAAAATTTTGACAAAAAAAGGAGGTTTGTTTACAGTGCGTCAATGCTATAGGTGAAAACTGGGAAATTGAGTTAGTAGCCAGTGGCTGGTAGACTCAGTTTCATTAGTGGCCACTATAATGTTTCAAACTTTCTTGGCATCTAGATAAACTATAATCGTTGTATATATACATATTTTCTATAAATCAGAGTTTTATACCAGCCAACTATTCATGATAAGAATAGGGACACAGTTGAAATTCAAGAAAATTACTTTAAAACTACAAAATTGTTATCATATTAATTTTTTTAGAACACTAGGGGTTCTGCCCCCTACGAGCTACGCTCATCAAACCCCGTTCAGACACTGCAGACTCTAAAAGTACGCTAATTTGATCGACTTTAAAAAGATTTTGGTAGATTGAATTATAATTTAAAAAACAATGGCGATCTCCCTATAAATGGATTTCTATTCATTTCTCTTCGACTGGGGAATTTTAAGGCCAAATCCGCTGCAGTACTACTTGATTAACCCGTCGACCAATTTCACCAAATTATATAAATCGCCCAATTATACAAATTGACATCATTTTTATTTTAAATAACAAAAGAACAAATAAATTAGTGCAACATTAATAAAAATACAAATAAAACGTCGAAATAAAAATAACTTGATGACGTAGACACGTGTAACTTGCTTAAAGTCAAGTTAATGTGACATTTACGATCAACCATTATTGACATTTAATCTTATAGTTTGGCGAATGATAGACTTTTGGTCGACGGGATAACTAAGTAGTACCAAAAATACATATGTCAATCGCTGTTTTCGTCTTTGATTAAGTAAAATAAGATAAACATTTCAAAATAAGCTAATATAAAAGGAATTAAGTAAACATAATCTTTGTCTCCCTGTATTTTTAAACAAAGCGAAAAGAAAGTTCTTTTAAATAAGACATTTTAAATTAATCGTTTTTAATCTGACATAATTTTGACCAAACTATTCTTTCTCTTTTTAATATTCACGTGAAAATACTTGTGTTAGAAATGAAATATTATTTGCGCTTTCCTAACAAAAATAGTTGAAAAGTATCCTCTCAAAATATCAAATAAATGTCTAGCGCAATTTCTAAATTTAAACCGTTTTGCAATATTATTTGGTGTTCATTTTATGTAATAACTAATGTAACGTAAATATGACGTAATTTCTCCTATTTAAGACTTCTAACGCATGTTAATAAATCTATTATTTTACAAATTCCTTTCTCTCTTAAAATTCACGTGTAATTATAGTTTTTATGACGTAATTTTTAATAAGTTCCTGCTTTTTGTACATAATTATTTAGTTCTAATTCCAAATGTTTTTTCCTGTTTATAATAGTCACGTGTAAATAAATTTTTAATTTATTACACGTATAAATATATATATATATATATATTTTTTGAAGCAAACATTATTGTTTCCGCTGTTTATACAGTTGGCAACAGTTTAAATTAATATCACTTTCTAAAATCTGTAAAAAATATCTCTAGAAATCCTGAAAATTTGAATTTAAAATAGAAAAAAAAACCTCAAAAAATTAGCCAAATTAAAAAAAAAGAAAACAGTCTGCACACTGGGAACTTCAAACATATAAAATGATCTAAAAATGATTAAATTCCTATGTACAGTTTTTGCTCCTATAAAACTTTTTAAATGGAACGATTTTGTCCAACTTTGGCATTCTTCTTAAAATAATTCTTCGATTTGAAAACTGTCTGCATCAGCGTGTTTATCAAACATTTCTGTATAATACTACCGATTTTCATATTTTTGTATGCATTATGTTTCTTAATATTAGCGAAGAAAGACCTCCGGTCACAAAAAATTCAAAACCGGCGGCGGCAGTGACAGCGGTAGTTACTTTTTTTTTAGAATAGAGAGATATTTTTGGATTATTTGTAAATGTTCATAAACACAATTATCAATCGGATCACTGTTACTTTCTTTACATAAAAAGTTAGTAACTAAATCTAAATTCCAACAACTAGGTGTATACAAATCAAAAACACAATAAAATGCTATTTTGATTTTAGTTAATAATTAAATGTGTTAACATACTATATACATTACATACAGTTGAAATCTAAGCTGGTGAGTGTATTTCGCAGGATTAAACAGTATCTCTTGCAGAAAAATAATCTAACTGATCAAACACATTGAAGATATTGCAATGTCCTTACCCTTTAGGGTCCAATTTTTTTTTTTCAATTTTGAGAACAAAATTACTTTTATTTTAATAATCTTAATCATAGCTATCCAAATAGATGTACTGATATGATAATAGGTTAACAGTTTTAGGAGACGTTTGGAAAATAACAGATATTACAACTCTATAATGTTTTTTGTGTTTTACCACACGATTCGTTCAGAAAAGTAACCTATATTTTAAATTTAAAGAGTGAAATATATGTATAAAATAAATTACTAAATGTCCAAACATACATGAACTCATAATAAGAAAAGCATAGCCATATACTATCATTACTATGTGTAGATAGTAACAAAAGTAATTTTTAAGACAAAATAATACTTGATGAAAAGACATGTACTATTAGTAGTAAACCAGACCCGAAAGGGTTAAAATCCACTTGCATTTGCATCCAGTGAAAAAAAAAAGGAATAAATTATTTGAAATACATGTGGAATCAAAGCTGATGAATATATTTTGCATAAAACTATATTTCTTGAAAAAATAATCCAACTGAAGAGCGAGCATGGCGAAAAACTGAAATATTGAAAATACAGCTAAATCGCTGCATGCATCCGGTAGGAAAAAAAATTAATCAATTTGCTAATTAGATGTAATCAAAGTAGAGATGCATATTTCCATGAAAAAAGTTGTATTTCAGTTGGTAATCGATAACAGATTTTTTATCGCCACTTGGCGAGTGGTGACTATAGTGGCGATCAATGGCCGATATTTTAATCGCCACTTTTACAACTTTAATCCCCATGTGGCGAGTGGCGACCGCTAATTTACACCTATAGTCAATGCCCTATTCATAAGCCTATTATGGAAAATGACGGTGATGTTATGACAGGTATTTCGCGCTGGAGCTTTCAAGAAAGCAGATGTCTGTTAAGGTATGTTGATAATTTTATGTATATTTTGCTGCCTTACAAGTTTTTTACATTTTGAGATTGCTACAGAACGAGAACTGCTGAATTTTGAGAATGCTACACAGCGAGAACTGCTGAATCCAGTGATGTTTTTATTTCAGTTAATGAGCGCGGAGCGCTCCATACAACGATTACTGACTGCCACTTTAGCGAGTTTCGTTTATGTATATTTTGTTGCGTTACGAGTTTTGTACATTTTGAGATAGCTACAAAGCGAGAACTGCTGAATTTTGAGATTGCTACAGAGAGAGAATTGCTGAATCCAGTGATGTTTCTTTTCAGCAGGGGTCTGTCCAGACTTCACTTTCAGGGTCCTGTTTTTGTAAAATTGTGAACAGTTTTTTTACATTTGTGAAAAATCTAGTCACAATTTTGTGTGTGAATTTGAAATTATCATTATATCCGGGTTCTTGTTTATACATTTTTAAGAAAAGATATATGTATGTAAAATACATATGTTTTCTTTATATATGTAAAAGTGACTAGGACTGGACGATATCAGAAATTTAATATCGCGATATATCAACGAGTTAATATCGATATTGGTGATATATCGCTATAGCTATCTTAAACTGTATAAGAATAGAAATATTGCTAATTTCGAAAACAAAATGGTACAGTAGCAGCAATTTAAGTACCAACAGATGTAGAAAGCACCGAATCAATGTTTTATACCTATATATGTTCACACAGCATCATTAATATATATATATATATATATATATATGCAAAATAGAAATATTTTGGAAAAAGAAACCAATATTTGATATCTGTTTGCACTTATACCATTTGTTGCATAGTATTGTTCCTTAAAAATAGTATATTTCCCTTTCTTCCTACTTTATGGATTATTTTTATTACTAACATTTTAACTATTTAATTACTTCGCGTATAACTGAGAATATTATTTTAAAAAAAATTCTTAACTTTAGGACAGTGATGATTTTAATATAATTAAAATAAGCAGGGGAAAAACTAAAATTAATTTAATGCCACGTCAGGCTAATATACTTGTAATTAACTAGATTTCAGTGGATGATAGATGCAGCGGACATGTTGTTTTTCAATCTTTCTCTGAGGAATAAATGCATTCTTAATCGAAAAAATTTACTGTATTTATATCTTCCTACCTATTTACTAGAAATAAACAACATCGAAACTTTTTTAAAAATATATAAATATTCAAATCACATTTCGGAATAGTTTTATACTAATTTAAATTTAGTTTTTTGATAAATATTCCTTTTAAGCTAAAATATCAAAACAGGATATGTTAAATTCATTCGAGAAAACGTCGCTCTAATGAAAATACAACAAACGAGAAACGACACGGAAGAAAGAATATCAATACACAATATGAAAAAGCATTGTATTCAGTAATATAGTAGACGTTACAGACAGGGGAGCTCTTTTTAAAAGCAACGAATCATCACAGTGAACGAGTCCTTCGACGTTGACTTTTCCCCATCTTGACGAGAAACAACAAGTGGGTAAGTGTGATCACAGATCGCACAGAGGGATTCGTTTACTATTCCTTTCAAAACCATTTATTCTTTAATTAATAAAGCCAAATTGATTGCAATTATTAAAACCGCACATAAAACGGTAAACTTTAAAAGCCGCAGACGCCCCCCACCCCCCGAAATTTCTCGCACCATTCTTTTTAAAACGTTTTATTATGTATTATAAACTATCTTCAAGTTTCAAACGGATCGCCGTGTTAGATTTCTTATTTAAATAAAATCGCGTTCTTTTAGTTCCACATTCCACCACCAGGGTGCGCAATCTATTCTTAACAAAACTGTATCTGAATGAAACTAAGTTAAAAAAACCTATCCGTAGATATATTAGTCGAGAGAGTGGCGGTCTTAAACAACAATTTAAGATATTTGCTGAAATTACTATTCGAAAATAGTGGTATTAATACTTTTGCAATTTTTACATTGAACAAGTACCATTTATCTCAAGACTCCGTTAAAAAACCGCACATAAAACGGTAAAAACACTAAGGTTTAAAAAATATTTTGCGCCCCCCCCCCCCCCCTTCTCCAAGATTTCTTGCGCCATTCTTTTTTAAACTTTTTATCATGTGTTATAAACTATCTTAAAGTTTCAAACAGATCGCCGTGTTAGATTTCCTAACTTAAATAAAATCGCGTTCATTTAGTTCCACATTTCACCATAAGAGTGCGCACTCCGTTCTTAACAAAACCGTATCTAAATGAAACTCCGTAAAAAACCTATCCGTAGACATAGTAGTCGAGAATGTGGAGGTCTTAAACAACAATTTAAGATATTTTCTGAAATTACTATTCGAAAATAGTGGTATTAATACTTATGCAATTTTTATGTTGAACAAGTAGTGTTTATCTCAGGACTCTGTTAAGAAACCGCACATAAAACGGTAAAAACGCTAAGGTTTAAAAAAAAAATTTAACGCCTCACCCCCCTCCCGAAATTTCTCTCGCCATTATTTTTAAAACTTTTTATTATGTGTTATAAACTATCTTAAAGTTTCAAACAGATCGCCTTGTTAGATGTCCTAATTTAAATAAAAACGCGGTCTGTTAGTTCCGCATTCCCCCACCAGGGAGCGCACTCTATTCTTAACAAAAGTGTGTCTGAACGAAACTCCTTTCTACAACTTATCCGTAGATACATTAGTCGAGGGGCTGGCAGTCTTAAACACCAGTTTAAGATATTTGCTGAAATTACAATTCTAAAATAGTGGTATCAACACTTACGAATTTTTTTATATTGAATAAGCAATATTATCTCATCACACCGTCAAAACACCGCAGGCAAAACGGTAGAGAACACTACAGTTTAACCCGTTCAGGATCGACATCTTTTACACGAATTGTATTTGTTGGGCACCACTTTTTGTTAATTATTTGACTTAACTTTATAAATCACGAAAAAGTCGCAATTAAATAAAATCAATTTTACTTGTCTTTTTCACTGGGATCAAACTCAAGCGTTTTAAGGAAATATTGAGAGTGCATATATGCACCCATGGTCCCAAACGGGTTAAAAATGATCTTAAGCAAGAATTCAAGAGATTTCCTGAAATTACTATTCGAAAATAGTGGTATCAACAATTATGAAATTTTTATATTGAATAAGTAAAATTTATGCTGTATTTTTAAAAATGTGATGCCGTTCTGAATAATGCTTTAAAAGGGATCGGAAAAATTGCTTAAAATACAAAAGTTAGACACGACCGGAGGAGTAAATAAAAGACTTTTTGAATTTTTTATGATTTGTCGTGTGATCGCAAGTGTTCAGCTATAAGTATGCAAAATTTTAAGTCTCCAACTTAATTAGCGGCTCAGTTAGACAAAAATGCTAAAAATACACAAGTTAGAGCCCAGAAGGGCAAATAAAAAGACTTTTTCAAAATTTTATGATTTGTCGTTTGATGTGAGGTGTTCAGCTATACGCATGCAAAATTTCAAGGACTCAATGATAACCAGCTATATTCTGTATCAGCTGGAACTCAGCAATAATCCGAGCTCGTTTGATCATTCATGACATATCAATAGTTCAACTATAAGTATGCAAAATTTCAAGGACTCAATGATAACCACCTACATTCTGTATCAACTGGAATTCAGCAATAATCAGAGCTCGTTTGATCATTCATGACATACCAATAGCTGTAGTTATATCAATATGTGTGGAACAATCACAACGGCCGGCGAGAGAAAGAAGTACGATAAGTGTTATTCAGTATTACGCAGACAGGTAGTGAATTAAACCAAACTCGGAAGTTTTGAGCGAAGGAATATTGCAATGATTGGGATATTTCTAGAGATAATCAGCGGAAAGAAAGATAATCGAGGTAGATTTTGTGTTTTGAAGAGGATGGAGGGTGAAAACATTCTGATGGAATATTGGGCTACGTTTTCGAGGTTGTGGCGATGTGAGCAAAACGTTATTATTTTATTTGATTTTGAGATACTCTACGCTGTTTTCGAGGCTCGTGTTCAATATTCCAGTGAGCTCAAATCATTATTATTTTATTGGGATATATCAGTAGAGTCAAGGTTTAGGTATTGTTATTGCGATATTTAAAAAATATCAATATTTGTCGGTATATCGATAAATAATCCAGCCCTAAAAGTGACAGGTCAGATTTTACTTTTAAATGATTAAGATTGTGAAATGTTCAGTTTAGAGATGGAAAATTTTTGTTTAAGGCCTATTTTTAAGATAAATAATTTTGTGAAGGGCCCTGTTTTTAGGTGAAAAGTTTTATGAAGGGTCCTGTTTTTAGGTGAAAAGTTTTGTGAAAGGTCCTGTTTTGAGATGAATAATTTTGTGAAGGGTCCTGTTTTGGCATGAACAATTTTGTGAAGGATCCTTTAAAGGACCCAATTTCTTCCTAAACAGATCCCTGTTCAGTTAATGAGGGTGGAGCGCTCATACAACAATTTTGCCACTGTTTGTCACTTTAACGAATTTTGTTTACTATTTACATTTTATTTTCGTTAAGACAAACATGCGTATAAACCAGTGCTTGGCGACATTTACTACTTGGCGGAAAAGGGGTTTTCACACCAAGAAAAATTTCAAGATGTCAGCCTCGGGAATTTAATGACATCTGTTCCATTTACAGGGCTCCCAACACATTTTAGTCCTCAAAAAGGGGGAAAGGGGACCATTTTTATTTAAAAAGGGGACTTTGGGGGACCATTTTTATTTAAAAAGGGGACTTTGGGGGACCATTTTTATTTAAAAAGGGTACTTCGGGGATCATTTTTATTAAAAAAGGAGACTAAAAAAGGATCATGAGTAAAAACATTGCACTAATTTTCCTAAATATGCAAGTAAATTTTTAAAATTACCCCAGAAAATATGTTAGATTGTTTAATGACATGTTATAAAGATAACCATGTACACAGTTTTATAGAAACACATTTAAATATCAAACTGCAAGAATATAGAAAGTATTCAATATTTCAGCATTCATCTTGATATTTCTTTTTAAAGGTAAAAAATAACAGTGATCAGTGAATAAAAAGAGCACAGCATAATAGCGATTTCTGTTGAATATTAAAATTTAAAATTAGATTAATATATATATTATTAATTATTTTCCTCAAACATAAAATTTAGTTTCTTTCTACACAACAGAAGCTAGGATAAGCTATAATGTTCATTGGAAAAAGCCTAGTATGGCAAAGCCCCGTGGGGAGTGAGCAAAAACAATATTGAATCATCAGTTATTCATAATCATCTTACATATCAAATCTGGTGAAATTTAATCCCAAACACGCCGCAATCTGGCTTTCACAGAAATCATTAAAATTGTAACCCAGTAGTCCCTGCCACCTGTCATGAAATACACCAAAATCTAATCAGTACCAATTTATGTCAAGGATTAAATGAATGTGAAGTTTGATGGAATTTCACCCTAACGATGCTAAGGTATAATTATCATGTAAATTGTGAAAAATATAACATAGCAATGCCATCTGTTGGGCCATATGCACCAAAACCTAATCAGCACCTATGTGCGCTAAAGTCTAATTAAATATGGAATTAATGAAATTCCGTGCTTTAGTTTTGAGATAGAGTAGCTACAGAATTTGTATCTCAAATAGAGAGAGATTTAAAAAAAAAAAACAGTCAAATCGTATTCAGGTCAACCAAATATGTAAATCCATCAAAAAATGAAAATTATTTTCATGATTCCAATACTTTCTTCTGATAAACTAGGGGGCTCTGCCCCCTACGAGCTATGCTCGGCAAATCCTATTAAGACACTGCAGACTCTAAAAGCACGATAATTTGATCCACTTTAAAAAGATTATGGAAGATTTTAATAATAATTAAACAACCAGTGATGATCTCACTGTAAACAGATTTCCATTCATTTCCATTTCACTGAGGGATTTTAAGGTATAATCAGCTGCTGTTCAGACATTTAATGACTGTTTTCGCAATTAATTAAATAAGATCAGTAAGCAGCATTTGAAAATCAGCCTATAAAATGAACAAATCTAACAGAGTCATTGACTTTTGGAATTTTTTTAACAATGTTATAAGAAAATTGTCTTAAATAATACATTTTAAATATATCATTATAAATCTGATGTAATTTTCACCAAAATTTTACTTCTCTCTTTAACGTTCACGTGAAAATACATTTGTTGTTTGAAAGGAAGAATTATTATTTGCGCTGCCTTAGAATTGACAACAATAGTTAAAAAGACGACCACAAAATACTAAATAAATCTCATATAAATATATTTTTTAATTTAAACTGTTTGGCAATATTATTATTTGTGCATTTTAAATGTGATGTAATTTCTCCTATTTACTGCTTTTAATTAGCACATACAGTAAACTCTGTCTAAGGCGGAATCGATCGGGACCAAGAAAATTTTCCGCAGTAGACAATATTACACCTTAGACAAGTTTTACTCTATGTTTATGGATTCGCAGGGACTTGAAAATCTTTCCGAGTTAGACAGATTTCCGTCTTACACAGAGTCCGCCTTACAGAGAGTTTACTGTATTAAAGTTAATTTTTAAAACTGTCTTTCTTTAATATTCTCGTGTAAATACAATTTTTGTGACGAAATTTTAAAAATTTTCTTCTTTTAAAACGTGATCATTAAATTCTTATTTTAAAGTTTTCAGTCTCTTTTTCATAGTCACATACAAATACATTTTTAATTAAAAGGAAATAGTACTTTTTGTGTTGATTTTACAATTGGCAACAATTTAAAATAATAACTTTTTCTAAATGTGAATAAAAATACCCATTAAAATAATGAAAATTTAAATAAAAAATCAGTCAAGAAATAAAATAAATGCAGTCTGCATACCACAGGCTTTTAATATATATCCTTAGAAAAAAGGATTAAATTCCTATGCATAGCTTTAGTCCAGCTATAAAACTTTTTTAATGGAATGATTTTGACCAACTTTAACATTGAATATCTCTTAAAAGGATTCTTCGATTTAAAAACTGTCTGCACCAGCGTGTTTATCAATCATTTCGTCATAATATCAGTACTACCAATGCTCATATAACTGCAGTGGCGGTGACAAAGTTAGTTACTTCTTTTTTAAGAATATAGAAATATATACTGAAGAGCAGTGTTGAATTCAGACACTTTTCTCTGGGAGGGGTTTTTTTGGCTCCGGGCAGTGGCGTAGCTACATATTCAGCGCCCTGGAGCAAGTAAAGTTTGTGCGCCCTCTTGTCTCTCAAAAAAGTTCTGCGTAATTTTGTTTTAAAGTTACATATATATATATGTGTGTAACTAGCTGGCCCACCCGGCGTTGCCCGGGCCCGTTATAATAATATAAACAAAACTCAAGTTTGTATGATTTTATATATTTATAAAGTAGTTCAAATAAACCTGGTTTAAGGGGTGGCCCGCTGCCTTCGGCAGCGTCTAGCGTGTTCCCGACAAACCTCTTTCTGAACGAACCTGTGGCCTGGGTGCCCGCTACCAAAGGCAGTGTATGCCAGGAGTGTTCCGTACGCGCTGGAGACAATAAAAAACCAAGTTGAATGAGTAAACACCGTAGTAATCGAGCCCATAGAACCCAAGATAAGAATGCGAATCCTTGCGGTGGAACTATAATCTTTAAAACTATCGTAAGCTAAGTTGAATGGACCAATTTATGTTTAAATAGAGCCAGTAACAACCGAGAAAAGAATGCGCAGTTAATGTTCGAAAATGGTGCTAACTGCAGTCTAAGACAAACTCTCATAATACAGAAAGTAGCTGAATCGTAATCTAGGTTGAATGAACCAATTCCCGTTGAAATCGGCCCCCTAGAAGCCGAGGAAAGAATGCAGCCTGAAGCAGTGGAAGGTGTTTCTTGCCTCCACCCTCTGTAAATTTAACGAATTATCTTTAGCATTAACGTGATATTTAATTTACGGATGAAATCCCATCCCCTCTAAAGTTAACCACTTACCTTTAACAGTAGGGCGAATTTGAATTCACGCTGTAAGGAGTAAACGTAAAGTTGATGCCGTAAAAGAAGATTAACATTCGAAAAAGGTGGTAGCTGGAGTAAAAGAAATTTTTTAGTGGTTTATAAAGTAGCCGGAGGACCCTAGAACTATGCTAAAGAAAATTGCAAGACTATCGGATAATTTTTAAAGAAACTGCACCAAGGACCCTAAGAAGGCGATTAATATTCAAAATTGGTGGTAGCAGAAATGTAAGTAATTTTTTTGTTATTCATGTAGTAGCTAGAGGACCTGAGAAATTGTTAGGGAAAATATCCTAGTGAATCGGATCATTTTTATAGGGGGACCAAAAGGAGCCTACTGATAATTGAGAACAAGCCTAAGATGGAAACATGATAAAAGGTCCTAGTACTTAGTGCTTTAGATTTTCAATTAGTCGAAATTAAATATAGGGCATAAGTATTTATCATTAGAAAAATTTTCAAAGAAATGCTTAAAAAAAAGAGCCCTATAATCCCAATAAAAATATGAAGGCGTTGGCTCGGGGAGAGAATTCCAAGACTCAATTTTGAAGTTATGCAATGAGAATGAGACCCAATTAGTAGGTGAAAAATACATGACGCACAAAAAGTTACCCTAAGGGGCCAGTGTCTGAACTGAAATGTAGAAATGAAAAAAAAAAAAAAACTAAATGGAAAAAGAGCTCCAAAAACGAAGGTCGGATTAAAAGGGTGCAATTTCTTAACAATTTAGGGCACAAAAACTTCAAGTGGCCTTCTAACAAGCTCCAGGGGTCCAGGGGACTGGACCCCTCACTGGAATGAAGCTACTCAACTGGAATGTAGCTGGGCAAGGGCCCCAAGAAGGAGATTAATATTCAAATTTGGTGGTAGCTGAAGTCTAAAAAAATTTTATGTTCGTGTAGTAGCTGGATTTCTAAAAATGTTGATACAAAAATAAAGGTTAGTGAATCAGGCCATTTTTAAGGGAGATATAATACGTGGTACAAAAGGGACCAACTGATAGTTGAGAGCAGGGCCATAAGATGAAAACATGTTAAAAAGTTCCAGTACTTTGCGCTTTAGATCTCAATAAGTCGAAATTAAGCATAGGGTATATATTAATCATTCGAATAAAATCTTAAAGAAGAATGAAAAAGAAATTTGGGAAATTCTTAAAAAAGGGCACTCGGTTCTCAATAAAAATATGAGAGTGCTGGCCCAGGGAGAGGAGTCCAAGTCTAAATTTTAAAGTTATGCATTGAGAGGTTGACAACATTAGGGTGTAAAAAATGCATGGAGCACGAAAATTTCAAGAGGTCCAGTGTCTTAACTGGAATGTAGAAATGGAGAATAATTAAATAGGAAAAGGACCCCCAAAACGAAGAATATCGGGTAAAAAGGGGTCAAGTTCTGAGCAATTCAGGGCATATAAACTGAAAGGTGCTTTCGGGGCGCCGGTCATAAAAAAATAAAAATCTGAGTTCCAGGTGTATCAGGACTTGTCTTGGAATACCCGAAGCCTACACATTTAAAACAAATACTTGATAAATGATTTTACAAAAAACTAATTAAAATAAAATACGTATATATATATATATATATATAAAGAGAGGCCGCACTCTTTGGTACCTGACAGGCTGAAAATTCTTGGGGCACACCATGTCGCTATTGGTCACAGACAAAATTACAGAATATATACGTTAGGTTTTAAAAGATTTAAATGGTCCTCTGAAACAAAGAAACTTTCAAGAAAAAAAATCAATTCTTCTGCCTTGCAAAGAGAAATAAAAATTATTAATAAAAAATGCTTCAAAAAAGTGTTTTTTTTGTTTTGTTTTTTTAAATATTATTAAATGATTTAAGACTTTTCCTATCTAATGCTTCTAGCAAATTTTAAAATTTTTAGCTTGACCTGGTTTAGGGCGCACCGATCGGCAGGTCCGTTGCCCGGCGAGCCAGTCTGCCTTATTTAATACTAAAATTCTGCGATTAAATAACGTTTAATGCGGGAAAATCCTGTTACAAAAAAGTGGTGTAATTCTGCATAGGCTATAAACACTGAATTTGGTACTTAACTTTTTCTTTCTTTTTGAAGCTTATCGATTCTGCATTTGACAATATTTTCAAAATCTCAAAAACAATACTCATAAAATTTAAGTTGCTGCTTCCCCTCACACCCCCTACCCTTCCGTCTAAATTTTGTCGCCGTGGGCTGAAGTGGAATATGTTTAAATCCAGCTCTTATTATTGTTTTGTAATCGGTATTGATGCATGTTTAGTTTCCACAAAGAAAAAAAAAAAACCTTAAAAATTTTCTTTTCTTGTATTTCGTCTGTAAAATAGTCAATAATTTTCTTCAACTTGTCTGGCTATTTTTTTTTCGTTTCTTGGATTTCGTCTGGAAAATGGTCAATAATTTTCTTCAACTTGTCCGGTTATTTTTTTTCCCCAAATAATAAATAATAATTTCGTAAAATAATTACCATAAATTACTACTGTTACATCGTACATATAGGTTTCTCAGGGGTGAATTCTTTGGCTACCAGTATTTCCATACAGTAATCATCATGATAAATTTCTAAAAAAAATTTAATATAAATGTACCAGAAAGATTATTTTTTGGAAATAGTGGTAGCCAATAAAGTGACCGATGACCCCAGAAAGTTACAGAAAAAAATCAGGCATACTGAAACGGTGTTGGAGAAGTTATTTGAGGCTGCAATATGGTATGAATTAAAATTAAAACTTCCTGAATAGAAGTCATTTCTTTCAGCTGTGTATGAAAACATGTTTTAAATCGAAATAGTTGAGCTTAAACACAAGGTAAAATATCATAGCTGAATACGCTGATTGTAAAAAGATTCATCTATAATGTCTGATTAATAATGAAAAAATTATGCAAATATTTTAAGAAATCTTCATTACTCTTTTTCTAATTTTGCGCCCTTAGGATTCGTGCGCCTGGAGCAGTCTGCTCCAACTGCTCCACGGTAGCTACGCCCCTGGCTCCGGGTGGAGGGGGGGGGGGGGGGGGGAACTGCACTTCTTGACCATTGAAAACACAAAATCTCAAATCTTCTGGGGGGACATTGCTCCGGGAGAAGGGGGGGAGAGGGGGGATTTTAATGAGATTTCTTAATGAGTTTCTTAATGAGTTTCTTAAAATTTGTCCGTATTCCATGGTGATTTTTTAACATTTGTGGAAGGATTCCAGTTACAACACTTTAGTCCACTGTAACAAATTTTGTCCCCTACGATTTTTGAACTTTTAGCGATTTTTAGAATTTTTTTTATTTTGCGGTGATTTTTTCAGTCACCGAAAAGGGGACTTGGAGGACCAAAATGCATAAAAGGGGACTAAAGGGGACCTTTTTTAAAAAAGGGGACTTTGGGGGGAAAATGGGGACCATTTGGGAGCCCTGCATTTATTCTAGATCTGGTATGCAATAAATAAAATTTACTGCCATAAAATAATTTATTTGAGATAAAAAATGTGACTCACCTTTGTATACATCCATAAAATAATAATAATAAATATTCACTTCTAAGGTAATTCAGACAAATTCCATCATTCTTAAAATAAATAATCATTGTTTAACGTCTGATATACGATTTAAAAACAACAAATATATTACAATTCATCAGACATACAAGTAAAAATTACATAAACACACTTAAAACAATTAAAAAGCAAACGTTTCAAGCTAAATTTTAGCCCCTCATCAGTGCAATAAATAACATTTAAATGACCAGAAAACTATATATCATGTTTACAGTTAATAATCATTTGAATGTTTGTATTAATGTATTTATATAATTTTTACTTGTAAGTCTGATGAATTGTAATATATATTTTTTATTTTCCATCATTCTTTTTCACTTTCATTCGCCAGATGGTGCCAAAAAAAAAAAAAAAAAAAAAAGATTGTGCCGACGATATTAGAAATTTCAAATTAAAAGGGGAGAAAACGAATCCTGACAATTACGGCGGCATATTTACTTCGTAAGAACTTATATTTAATATCCATTAATGTCTAACATTTCAGATAATCTAATCAAATGTAGATAAGTTCATACATTTGTTCTTTTTAACTCAATAGATAGTTTGTTTACATTCCAGCAGCGGCGATGCGAAACTTCTGAAAAACCTGTTTTTATTGGCTCTTGTGCCTAAAAACGCTTCAATCGCAGATAGCTTTACAACCTATTAAAAAAGAGTTCCATGTTTTTATTTTAATTATTAATTAATGTGCAACTTTCGGATCCAGAACTTTTGTGATTTCTAAAGTTTTATAGATCATTATAATAATCATGCAGGAATTAAGTTGCCCGTCAAATGTTGCAACGAAGTTGAACGATAATGCCTATGGCCCCACGGCCTATATTGGGAGTTGAATATTTTAAATACTAAATAAAATAATTTCAAAATAAATCTATAGAATTGATGTTTGAGGCCACTGATCTCCAGATTTACTAGTTTCATGAATATTACCTATAACTTTCCTTACTAACTTTTTTTTTTTTCTTGTCAGAGGTGAATAAGGAAACATTTAAGACAGATTTAATAGCTTCTGTAACTTAATTGTTTTTATTTAAATGGAGAGGGATTAAGCCCTATGAGCACCTCTTTGACTGTGCTCTTAAACAATATTTTCTGCTTCCCGGTTGGTTTGATTGCCAGATTATAAAATAGGGTAGATGTGCCAGTAATGGACACCCCTAGAAGTTTTTAGTTCATAAAAAAATAACTAATAAATATTTAGCTTTAATTATTTTTTTAATAGTTCCCCCTTGCAAGTTTAATAAAACTGTGTTATTGTTGACACTTTTAATCAAACCAATCAGGAAGCAGAAAAAAATGTTTCAAAGTTTCACTGTTTTTCTGTGAAAATCTTAATGAAGAGGCTAAGAGCTGGCTTCGTTTAATTAAGTTATATATTATTTATTTATTTGCAAAATTTGAATGTTTTTGTTTGAGTAGCAATAGAAAACTTAGAATTTTATATACTAACAGCCATTTACAAAATTTCATTTATTTTTAAGGTTTTAAGAGGGGGTGTCCATTACTGGGATGGTTAATTAGTAATTTTCCAGTAATGGACACCCCATGTAAACATTGCTAAAAATGCAATTTCAGTAATGTTTACAGTGCATAAAATATTTTGACTTTTTTGACTTAACTGCAAACCTAAATAATCAAATTTTAATTTAATTTTTAAATTATACTTACCAAAATGTAATAACACCAAAACGTCTATAAATAGCTGCTTTCAAGTTATTTTATGTGGATTAATAAAATTTCAATATTTTATTTTATTTTATATATTTTATTATTTTTTTTTTATGTAGATGTACCTTGCATATTTTATAATCTGGCAATCAAACCAGCCAGGGAGAAGAAAATATTATTTAAGAGCACAGTCAAAGAGGGTTCATAGGGCTTAATCCCTCTCCGTTTAAATAAAAACAATTAAGTTATAGAAGTTATTAAAAATCTATTTTCTGTCTTAAATGTTTCCTTATTCATCTCTGACCAAAAAAAAAAAAAAAAAAAAAAAAAATGTAACATTAATGAAAGTTATAGGTAATATTCATGAAACTAGTGAATCTGCAGATCAGTGGCCTCAAACATCAGTTCTACAGTTTTATTTTAAAATTACTTTATTTAGTATTTAAAATATTCAACTCACAATATCATTTCTTTCCTATTTGTAATATTAATTATTATAAATGATATATCAAGTAGTCTCTGGAAGATTAATTGTTAAAAATAGTGAGAAAAAACTAAACACTAATATTCCAAAACTTTTTTTTTATTGCCTTTAAAATCCTCCACTGTTTCAATAATTCGATAGCTGTAATTGCCTGATATTTAGTATTTTAAACTATCCATCTAAAATAATTAAAACATCGATCTTCTGATAATTACAATTGATGCAAACAGTAAATGATTATCACAAATATTTTATTAATTACTGGTATCCTAATTGTTAAATTTATTTGAAAATAACTATTTTGTTTCATTAGTATGTATTCATTAAATTCTGGTTCTAAATACAGTCATAAAAACAATTATATTTATTACTTTTTATGGGGTGTCCATTACTGGGCCAGAAGGTGTCCATTACTGGGCCAGAGGGTGTCCATTACTGGGCTTTTGGGTGTTTTGATATATTTGTTATTTAAAATTAAATTTTGATTCATATTGGGAAATGAGACTATAAGAATGGTTAAATATTGTTGATAGGTTAATATAACATTGAAAAAACTGGAATACAATAATTATAACTATTAATAAAAAAATAATTTTGAAAGAAATTCCTTAAGGGCGTCCATCACTGGCACATCTACCCTATATGCAAAGTACATATACAAAAAGAAAAAAAAAAAATGAAATTTTATTTATCGCATAAAATAATCTAAAAGCAGCTATTTATAAAAGTTTTTGTGTTATTACATTTTGGTAAGTATAATTTAAAAATTAAATTTGATTATTTAGGTTTGCAGTTAAGTCAAAATATTTTATGCACTATACACATTACTGAAATTGCATTTTTCAGAATGCCTACATGGGGTGTCCATTATGCTGGAAAATGACTTAATTAACCATCCCAGTAATGGACACCCCCTCTTAAAACCTTAAAAATAAATGAAATTTTGTAAATGGCCATTAGTATATAAAATTCTAAGTTTTCTATTGCTAGTCAAACAAAAACATTCAAATTTTGCAATAAAATAAATAATATATAAATTAATTAAACGAAGCCAGCTTTTAGCCTCTTCATAAAGATTTTCACAGAAAAACAGCGAAACTTTGAAACATTATTTTCTGCTTCATGATTGATTAGATTAAAAGTGTCCCAGTTTTATAAAACATGCAAGGGGGAATTATAAAAAAAAAAATTAAAGCTAAATATTTATTTGTTATTTTTTTATGAACCAAAAACATCAAGGGGTGTCCATTACTGGTATATCTACCCTATACATTATTTCATTTGAAAAAAAAGTTTCATTTTAGAAAAAAATTAAACAAACAAATTAAAAAAGTATGAAAAAAAGAATATAAATAAGCAATTTTCAATTATACTAGAACTTTATAAGTTTTCCATTGTAATAACAATAATAACATCATGTCATTTTGTTAGATGAAAAATAAACAATCTTACCTAATTTCAAAACTTTTAATTCTTGAACTAGGGACATACTGACGAAATCTAAAATACCACCCTAAAAATGTAATTAATATGTTAATCACATTGACATTTTTAAAATCAACTTATATATAAATGCATGAAAAGTAATCTTTAAAAGAGGAAAAAATGAAAAAAAAAACTTACTTACGCTATTAAAATATTTAAAAAGCTATTTATCAGGTTTCTTTAGCAATGCAAACAATAGGTACTACCTTTTAAAAGGAAACTGTTTACATTTAAAAGTCTTTAACATACCTACTGAAAAAATGTAACAGTTTAGTAAATGGTAGCGAAATTGACAGCAACTTACGACGTTCTTGCAAAAGATATAAATCAATAAGTTACAATTCGAGCCTTCGCGGATTAAACAATAGTAAAAATATTTTTAAGGTCAGAAAAATCAAGATATGATACAAGCTCCGTATGATTCAAAAGAGAAAAAATATTAAATTCTAAAACAATCGCATCCTAATCGGAAAACTCAACTGAATTAAAGAGTTGAAAAAATCCGTACAATGGGTAAGATGAATGATACTGAGAATTTTTTTTTTAAATGTCATGAAAGATAAAACTTACTGGTCGAAAGTCTTATTTTCTGATGAAATAAAGGGCTCAGTTCTTGTTTTCTGATGAAATCGTGGGAAACAAACACCGAAACACCGCACCACGATGGAAAAGAAAAACTTGGGTGGTGTTGCCACTATTGACTTAAAGAAAACCAACAAATCAATCATCTGAATCCAGGACCCTATAGAGATTTTCACATGTAGCCATGTAGTCAAATACGCTCAACTGATTAGTCAAGTGTGGAATTCAACTAAGAATAGAAATCCAGTGTGTTTTTAGATATTTTATGATGCAATTTAAACTACGGGAAACTTAATTTTCAAAGAGAAATTTTACGAAAAACAGAAATAAAAAGATTTATGTTGTAATACGCGATACATTATAGTCAACCTTTTCGTCACCTGATTTTATCAAGGCTCATTTGTAGGGCAGTCATGCGGGCAGTCTGGCTGGCGGGAGACGTTGCGTTTACCTGCGGGAGAAGAGGTTATAGGCTCCTATAATATAGTAGCCCTAAGGTTATGCAGGCCAAAAAATTTCAAATTACGTCATTTTATCAGGGCTCATTTTTCTATATGTTCTTCCGTTTTATGGTGTAGTACATTTGCCTCGACGTTTGCGGACGGTCTGGCTGGTGGGAGACGTTGCATTTACCTGCGAGAGAAGGGGTTACGCAGGCCAAAAAATTTCAAATTACGTCATTTTAGCAAGGCTCATTTTACTATATGTTCTTCCGTTTTATGGTGCAGTACGTTTGCGGACGGTCTGGCTAGCGGGAGAAGGGGTTATGCAGGTGAAAAAACTTCAAAATTACGTCATTTTAGCATGATACCTGTTTATAACATCTGTTTCTACTAACTATTTGTGATATTAATCCATATAACCAGACGTTGCCAATGTTGCTAAGACCCCGCCAGATCCACATTTATAGGTAACATACTCTTTGGCTATCAGACAACCTATAATTAATTTGCAAGACACTGAAAAAAAAGGGAAAGTATCTCTATCAAGGTCGTATCAGAAATCTGTAAATCATACTTCAAGTAATTCGAATCGTTAATAATATCAAAACATTCTAAAATAATAATCTGGTCTGGAAATAAACAAGAAGAATCAGCGTATCAGTGACAAATCAAAACTTAATAAATCTTGGCGCCGAAGTTCTTTTAAGGAATAGCCGAATACTGAATATTCGGCCAAGTTTTAGGCCGAAAACTGACTTTAATTTTTTTTTCAATTTTAAAATCAAAAATTAAATTAAAGACTAATTGAAATTAATTTTTTGTTTGAGTGTTCAAAAATCATAACAGCTGAATGTATCTTTTGTAATATTTTAAATACTTTGATGGCAATAAGATAACACATGACTTTCAAAAATGTAAATAATAATTTAATTCATAGTTTTTTATTTAATCCATAGATAGTTCTAGTAATTTATATATTTTTTATCTAAAATAGAAACTCATAACCTCTGTAAAAATGAATTTTTTTTATTTTAGTAAAATCAATTCAACCCCCCAAAAATAAGAACTCGCATGCGTCCACTGTCTTTTTATATCCTTTCTCATTTAACTCAAACTTAGTAAATTTACATTCTGTATGTAAATAAAAAGATTGTTTTTTTTTAAATATAATTATTCATTCCATTAAAATATAATTATTCTTTTCTGCTACCGACATATACTTTTCCCTTTTATTTCTCTCAAAAGTAACAAGCCCCTCATAATCAGATGACAAAACCCGTTAAAAAAAATGGGCTTTTTCGGTTTTTTTCAAAAGTATAATATATGCGATATTACATTATTTATACATTATACCGGGTGTCCCAAAAAGGACTGACTGATTTTAAAATTCAATAACTTGCAAACGGTGACAGATATTTAAAAAATTCTTGCAGGAGGTTTATGCATAAGGTCAAAAGTTTTATTACAGTGATTTTCGATTTTAGTTTGAATTACAAACAATAGATGGCGCTGTAAGCAATAGTCGCTAAATACAGGCCCGATTTTTGGCCCTTTATCTTGTTCTATGCGGAAAAAGGAGATGGAAATGTATTATCCGGGCCACGAAGTACGAAAAATCGAGCCTGAAATTAGCGTCTATCGATCGCAGCGCCATCTATTGTTTGTAATTCGAACTAAAATTGAAAATCACTGTAAAAAAACTTTTGACCGTATGCATAACCCTCCTGCAAGAATTTTTTAAATATCTGTCACCGTTTACAAGTTATTGAATTTTAAAATCAGTCAGTCCTTTTTGGGACACCCGGTACATACTATACAGCAAAAAAGAAAAAAAAATACTGTTCCCGTATCACATCATATCATATCATATCATCATATATATTATAAAGCAGTAAGCTCTAAAAGTTCCGCTCGAGTGTTTTTAAAAACTACCTGGTGGATTTCTTTCCAAATTGTATCATTCGATAGGAAATATTCCCGCGGTGGTTTAGGAGAAAATATACAGGGATAGCTATGATTTTTGAAAATAAATTTCGTATTTTACTGCTATTTTGAACGAAAAGGTTGGCAGTGATTATCTTTGGCGAAAGGTTTGTTGATTAAAAAATTAAGATGACTATATCTGTTAGAAAATAATACAAACACCTCGCGAATAAATGAAAAAATTACTGATATTTAATTTAAAAAACAACAAAAAAAAGTTTTAATAAGATATAATATTATAAAACGAAAATATTTAATTTAAACATGGAATAAATATTTGTAATGCTTAAAGCATAAATTATTGTGAAATTTTACAATTGGTACAATATTTGGCGAATTATCGCTTGCGATAGGTTAAAAAAATGAATCTGAAAATTTGATTTGACGATTTTGAATAGCAATTTTTTTTTCTTTTTAGCTCTTTTATCGCTTGCGCCAGGTTAATAAAAACGTGTCTGAAAACTTGATGAAATAAAATCTAGGTTACATTCTTTAGTCTCTCTTTTTTTTTTTTTTTTTTTTTGTCAATTTAATTATTATTTTTGGTACTTGTTAGTTATCCCGTCGACCAAATTACTGTCGCCAAATTGTAAGATTAAATGCCAATAATAGTTGATCGTAAATGCCACATTCACTTGACAACACGTGATTACGTCATCAAATAATTTTTATTTCGACGTTTTATTTGTATTTTTATTAATGTTATACTAATTTATTTGTTTTTTCGTTATTTAAAATAAAAATTATGTCAATTTGTATAATTTGGCGATTTATATAATTTGGCGAAATTGGTCGACAGGATAACTAACAAGTACCTTATTTTTATATAATCCTCCCATCATATGATTTACAGGAAAAACTAGAAGTATTTGTAAAAATGGCTGTATTAGTGAGTTACATGCTATTTATTTATTACCTTCGTCGCCAAACAATGCAATTTTAAGCCAAATAAGACAAAAGTCTGAAATAAGCCGAGAGAAGAGCATTTCGGAGTACATTTTTATATTCAAGCGTAAATTATATAAAAAGCAGTTAAAATTATAATTATGTAGTCAATCATTTAAATTTTAGTGTAAATGCCTTCCATATACACACATATTCTAAAATAATTTACTTCGAAAGATTTAAAATATTTTTTACCATACTATGGAATGAATACCATTACTATGGAAACATGCGTTTTGCTTTCCTCAAGCATGTGATTTTTATATTCTCGAACTCAGATCATTGCTTATTAATTGAATATTGTGTATCATGTTATTTTTTTTAACATGGCGAACATATTGTCGATTTCACTTATAGGAATATTCACTGCTTTAAAAGTTAGGATATAAGAATATTGTTAAGAAGATTTCTGCAATTATACGTTATTACTATAAAAATAAAAATAAATGAACATTTTGCAATAAATATTGCTTGCTAATTTGTCATTTCTTTTTAGCTTTTTCTGCATAACTTTCTTTTGTTTAACCATTGTTTAAAAAATGTTTTATTGAACATATTGGACTAATCTTACGGAATCGTGTCACGCGCCAATTAGCATATTGGATGGCGTATCAAAATTCAAAAGATTAGACAGATTTTGAAATTAGCGATTACTAAATGGTGGCAAATGAAATAATGCCCGTGGATCATTTCAGCCTATATAGGATTAAATTACCTGGAATTCCGATCAGTATAAAGCGAATTGTCCTGACGCACACTCTAGCAGCTAAACACAGCAACAAATTAAGAGTTATTTTCATAATCTGGGTTATTTATACAACAGACGGAAGATTAATTTACTCTTAAATATAAAGAAAATAGCAGGCTTTTTTGTTTGTCCGTGTTATTATGCTCTTTAGAAAAATGCAAAATAAATCTTCGGTTCAGGTATTTACCAAAATGCATATTGCTTAAATTTTTGTATAACTAACTTTATTTATCATTGTCAGATCTTAACCCTGGTACACCTGCAACAATATTGTTGCACCAGTTTTAATGTTTGACGTGAACTCTCACAATGACGTCGATTACGGGTGATTATAAAGATTTTATTGGATGCATGAGGTTTATTTTTCTACAAGATTAAGTCATCGAGTTTTTTCCCGAGTTAACGGTTACATGATTTCAGCTGGTCTACAAAATGAAAAGACAGTGAAAATGATGTCATTTTAGATTTATTCAGCCAAATCATCTTTAAAAACACACATTTTTATTTATAAAAACTTTTCAAAATAACAGAGATTACATTACATTACAAGATAAAACACTAAAAACAATATAAAAGGACGTTTCGGATTAATTCTGAATCCCTCATCAGCTAATTCCTAACGTAAAAGTCATACTAGATTTTAAAGTTCAACAAGTAGAAAAACATTACATCAAGTTGCCAAAAAATTATAGTTAAAACAAAACTGAATATTCTATTGGTAGAGATGCAGCCTCGTTAATTGTTAAATCAGCAGTTCTCGTGTACCAAGTATAAGCTTCGGATCTTTGGTAGAGCTTAAGCTCTACTATTATTCTTTATGCTGTAATGCATATTAGTTTAAATAACCCAATTAATGGGACATTTTATAAGTACAAAAATCTTTATTAAAAGCAGCTCACAGACACACACGTTCAAGCTACATCTCGTCTGATGTTGTCTACCGTTAACTCTCGGTTACAGTTATAAATACAAAATACATAGAGTTAATTATTTAGTTCTCGGTTACAGTTCACATACGAAATATATACATGCTGATATATTACATCCTTTCTTCCAGTTAAAGAACAAGTACAATTACATAACTTTAAATACCAGTAAATTCACATTATACAAGAAATGACCATTTATGATAAATATAACAAATACATGAAATATGACACTAAAATATATTTACATATGCAGTACACAAGATGGTTATTTCATACAAAAGTCTTTGAACCTTGAAGGTTGTTTAATTACTCGTCCCCTTCTTGTAATTGTAGTACTAGGCATACTTTGTTGATCATAATTGTTCACAACAGGGGTTGTACAGTTTTGTGACCTGTCAGTCTTATCTCCAATAATTACATCATCATACACAGGATGATTTTCTAAAGGAGTTTTTGATAACCTGATATGCCGTCTATTTCTGCGGAGTATTTCCCCATTTGCATTTTTTACAATATAAGATCTAGGAGCTTTATGCTTAGAAATAATTTGTCCTTTATCCCATTGCCCAGACCTAAAATTAAATAATACTATGTTATCACCAGGTCTTAGCTCTTTTAATGATTGTGCTGTCCTATCGTAATAGAATTTCTGTCTACTCTGGCGTGTACGAAATTTAGACTCAGGGTCGCTTATTTCAAATTTTAGCAATTTATTACTGATAGGCAACTTTGTCCTTAACCTCCTATTAAATAAAAGTTGTGCTGGAGATAGATCCAATCCACTAATGGGTGTGTTACGATATTCCATTAAGCCTACATTTATATCCTGTACTTTTCGGAAAATATTTTTAACTATTCCTACCGCCCTTTCAGCCATTCCATTACTCTGGGGAAATCTGGGGCTACTAAAATTTAGTTCAAAATCCCAGTCCTCTGCAAATTTCTTAAATGAATAATTGTTAAAGGGATTGTTATCGCACACAACTTCATTTGGTATACCATATCTAGCAAAGACATCTTTTAATTTTGGAATTATTTCATTAGCTGTTTTATCTTTTAGAGTAGCACATTCTATCCACTTAGAAAAATAATCAACTATAATTAAATAATTTTAATTAGCAAATTGAAATATATCAGTTGCAATCTTTTCAAAAGGCTTATTTGGTATTTCATGGGGCATTAGTGGTTCCTTTGCATTTTGTTTTCTAAATTTTTCACATATTTGGCATTTTGAAACTACTTCCTCAATATCAGTAGAGATACCTGGCCAGTAAAAGATTTCTCGTGCTCTACTTTTACACTTCTCCATTCCAAAATGGGCTTCATGTATTAAACCTAACATATTTTGCTTTAAACTTTTTGGAACAATTAATTTATTATTAGTAAACACTAACCCTTCATTTACATATATGACATCTTTTAATTTATAATATTGTTTAAGATTAGCAGACAAAATTTTGTTATTCTTAGGCCAAGAAGTTTTACAAAATTCCATTATTTTAGCAAGATCCTCATCATTCTTAGTTTCCATTTGAAACTGTTTAAGTCTTTTTTCACTTAAAGGCAGAGCCTTTGTAATACTGCGAATCACATTTAACATTTCTGGATCATCTTTGTTGTTATTTTTCAAATATGCTCTAGAAAGTGTATCGGCCAAATATAATTGACTACCTGGAACATAATTGATTGTAAAGTCATATTTTACCAATTTTAACACCATTTTTTGCATTCTTGCAGTAATTTTAGCTAAAGGTTTGTTTATAATTGACACTAATGGTTTATGATCTGTCTGTACAGTTAGTTACCTTATGACCATAGACAAAGTTATGATATTTTTCAAAGGCATATGTGATAGCTAATAATTCTTTTTCTATCTGAGCGTAGTTTTTCTCATTCTCAGTCAAACTCCTGGATGCGAAAGAAACTGGTTGTCCTTTCTGAACCAAACATG
This sequence comes from Maratus speciosus, assembly GCA_963932465.1. NCBI lineage: Eukaryota > Metazoa > Arthropoda > Arachnida > Araneae > Salticidae > Maratus > Maratus speciosus. Next base: position 25,218,849 of record OZ010790.1, on the reverse strand, counting down.
TTCCCAGACCATCTTTGGAGCTATCGCATTGTAATACTATTTCCTCTTTAGGATTAAACACTTTCAAGACAGGACTTTTACTTAAAGTTTCTTTTATTTTTATGAAGGCATTTTCCTGTTTGTCTGACCAAATAAATTCTGCACTGAGTTTTAACAACTCCCTTAGGGAAACGGTTAATTCTGAAAGTTTTGGAATAAATTTTGAAACATAATTTAGCATTCCCAAAAACCTCCTAACATCCTTTTTATTTTGGGGACTAGGCATTTCTACAATTGCTTTAACAAGCGATGGGTCAGCTTTGATGCCCCCATTGGAAATAATATATCCTAAATATTTGACTTCAGTTGTGTTAAATTGAAATTTATCTTTGTTTAACTTAACATTGTTTTCTCGAGCCCTTTCCAATATCTTATGTAATATTTCATCATGTTCTTTTTCATCTTTACCTGACACTATAATATCATCTACATAAATTTCGACCCCTTCTATGTCTCCAAATAATTGCTGATTTCTTTTCATAAAGACCTCTGGAGCTGAGGCGACTCCGAATGGCATTCTATTGAACTTAAATCTCCCAAAGGGTGAATTGAATGTGCAAATATCTGAACTATTTTCATCAAGAGGTATTTGCCAAAATCCATCCTTGAGATCTAAAACTGAAAATATCTTTTTCCCCTCTAGCCGACTAATGATATCCTCAGGTGACGGTATTACATGGTGCTCTCTTTTTAGCACCTTATTTAAATCTCGAGGATCTAAACATACTCTCAAGTCACCGTTTGATTTTTCAACCACAACTAGGCTTTGGACCCAATCTGTTGGTTTGTTTACTTTTGAAATTATCCCCCTTTTTTCTAGCAATTTTAGGGTAAGTTTCAATTTTTGAATGATTGACTGAGGAATTCTCCTAGGTGGGTGCACAACAGGACTAGCATTTTCTTTCAAAACTATTTTATAAGGATCACCTGGAAATGTACCTAAACCATTAAATACATCCTTATATGTATCCAAGATATTTTGCTTTTCAGCTTTTACACAATCAACTCTTTGTATTAGCCCTAAGTGACTACATGTTTTTAATCCAAGAATAGGTTTACATATTTTATCAACAATAATAAATTCAATGGGTATATCAACATGATTATTAATATTACACTTTAACGTTACTTTACCAACAGGTTTAATTTTAAAATTACCAAATGATAAAAGTACAGTATGAGTTTGTTCTACTTCTACATTTACATTCAACATTTTGAGAGTGGATAAGGGTAGGACATTTGTCTCTGCCCCTGTATCTAATTTAAAATTAACATTTACATTATTTATTTCAATGTTCTTTACCCATGAATTGAATGAAGTACTTACCACACTGTCAATTTCCACTGCTTCAACAAATAAATTATCATTTGAAATTTCATAAACATGTTTTTCCTTATTAAACTTACATCCTTTGGCAAAATGATTAAGCTTTTTGCATATTTTACATGTTCTTCCATAAGCAGGGCATTCTGCTTTCCTGTGTTTTCTACCACACTTAAAACAGTCAAATGTTTCATTTTTAGTGTTCACTTTCTTTCCAGTTCTAGAGTTTTTTAATTTAGAATAATCAGGCCCGGTTTGGTTTCTTCGAACAATGTCCACAGAAGCACTAGAAGCGTTTGGTCCATTAATAGATTTTAAGTGTTCCTTGCTTATTTCCGTCGTTCTGACAAACTCGGCAGCTTTTTGTAGAGTCAAATCCGATTCCCGGAGTAGTCTCTCTTGTAATGAAACATCGCGGATTCCCAAGACAACGCGATCATGAATTAAGCTTTCTTCTTGGTCTCCAAATTCACACGAGGCCGCTAGCGTTTTCAAAACGGTAATATAATTGTCCACTGATTGGCTTTCTTGTTGGACTGCTGAGAAAAATTTGTATCTTTCAAATACCACGCTCCGTCGCGGCGTGCAGTATTGATCAAATTTGTTGATCACAGTAGCGTATGACTCTCTTTCGGTCGCTTCGAATTTGAACGTGTTGAACAAATTTACGCCGTCATCACCCAGCAGGTTCAGACGAATCGCTATTTTATTTTTCTCTGGTTTCTCATTCTTCTCGGTGGCTATCATAAAGTTCTCGAACTTTTGTCTCCACTTTTTCCAGTTTTCGGCAACATTCCCACACGTGAAGTTAAACTCTGCTGGCGGCTTGAAACATTCCATCTTAGAGCATGTTGGTTCTATCTTTCAACATCTTCTTCCTGACACCATATAAGCTTCGGATCTTTGGTAGAGCTTAAGCTCTACTATTATTCTTTATGCTGTAATGCATATTAGTTTAAATAACCCAATTAATGGGGCATTTTATAAGTACAAAAATCTTTATTAAAAGCAGCTCACAGACACACACGTTCAAGCTACATCTCGTCTGATGTTGTCTACCGTTAACTCTCGGTTACAGTTATAAATACAAAATACATAGAGTTAATTATTTAGTTCTCGGTTACAGTTCACATACGAAATATATACATGCTGATATATTACACCAAGCTTCCAAAAACATACGACTTGCATAAATGCTGCAGCCTGATCTAATTATATAAGCATTCTCAAAACTCGGAAAATGATCAGTTTTCATGGCATGGTCAACAATTTTAGAATTTAAATTTTTATTTCTAAAAGCATGTTTATGCTCCTTAAGTCTTGTTTCAAGTGTACGGCCTGGCTTCACCTATGTAGACTGCATTACACTGTTTGCACAGAATTCCATAAATAACATCTTTAAACTGTAAGATTGGATATCGATGCTTAAAATTGCTTAAAAGATGCTTAAGTGGTTTCTGCGTGATGAAGGACGTGTGAATGCCAAGTGGTTTCAATAAATGCGAAATCTTCTCTGAAATACCTTTGTAATACGGAATGCTTGCGAATTTATTAACTTTCATACGTTGGAAGGGTGGAGGAGTATCCAATCCATGTGTGCACGAAGAAGTTCCATAAAAATACGAAAACAAAACCTTTCAGGGTAACTATTCAACTTTAAATCGTATAAAATTTCTTGTATTTCTATATTAAAAAGCTCTTCTGTGCTGCAATATCGTATAGCTCTGGTAAATAAAGTCTTCACAATTGCCATCTTATGGGATTTAGGAGATTCGGAATTAAAATTGAGATATTGTCCAGAGAACGTTGTTTTTCTGTAAACTGAAGTTTCAAGGGTTTGCGAAGTGGAGCCCATGCATCTATGAATCAGAATATCCAAAAACGGAGTTTGCTGGTCAGTTTCATGTTCAGTTGTAAACTGAATAGAAGAACATATTGAATTTGCATGGTTTAAAATAATAGGAAGGCCATCACTAGCAAAATGGCAACTTCTGAAACATCTGCCGTAGTCATTCCGCCCTATATTCCTGTGGACCCTACTTTATGGTTTCATATGCTGGAAAGTACTTTCGAATTAGCTACTCCTAAAGCTATTACTGAGTCGAAAACAAAATATAATTATGTTGTAGCGCATCTACTGCCTTCTACTGCTACTATGGTTCGGGACGTATTAATGAGTCCTCCTGATCCCACTAATCCTTATCAGATTTTGAGATCAAAAGTTATCGAACGTTGTGGAGAAAGTCGTACTCTAGAAATTCGGAAACTGCTAGCTGGAGAAAGCCTGGGTGATAGAAAACCAACTGAATTACTTTGCTTAATGAAAAGACGGGTAGAAAGCCATAATATCAGTGACGATCTTCTTTTAGAACTGTTTACTCAACAAATGCCAACCACCGTTCAAACAATTCTAGCTTCCATAGAAAAAAATTACTCCTGATAAAGCGGCAGATATTGCTGATAGAATAATCGAATTAACACCTTCCAACATTAGTTCTGTTTCGGTTCGAACACCAACAACTGAATCTCAGACACCGCCAGCCATAGATATGCTTGTAAAAGAAATCCAAGCATTACGCCAACAAGTCGTTCAGCTTCAACGTTCAAGAAGTGTATCTAGAAGTGATAACCATCAGCGTAATCGTTCTCAGTCCCGCCATAGGGATGCACAATTGTGTTGGTATCATAAAAAATTTCAGGAAAAAGCAAAAAAGGGCCTAGCACCTTGTTCATATTCGGAAAACAAGAAGCAGGAAGAGTAGCGGCGAAGGACTTCTCCCCAGCACCATCTCGTCGCCTTTTCGTTAGAGACAGAAATTCAGGTATGTGTTTTCTAGTTGATTCTGGATCGGATGCCTCACTCGTAGCGGCGAATAAAAATGATAAAACTAAGTCTGTTATTCAAACCTTTCGTGCTGCTAATGGCACCAAAATTAATGTGTATGGTCGTAAATGTATTAATATCAACTTAGGCCTACGCCGAAATTTTACTTATTCTTTTTATATTTGTGATGTTTCATGTGCTATTTTAGGAGCTGATTTTTTGCTTAATTTTAATTTAGAACTTGATTTACGGAATCGTAGTCTTAGTGATTCCACCACTAATTTAAAAGTTCCTGCTATATTAAGTGTTTGTGATATATTTTCTGTGAAACCCAATTTTGTAAATGATATACATGGTAAATTATTATTTAAATTTCCTGAAATCACGAAATTACCGGATCCTAACCAACCGGTTTAGCATAATACTGTGCATTATATAAACACTAAGGGGCCTCCAGTCGCTGCTAAGCCTAGACGGCTAGCTCCAGATCGGTTAAAAATTGCCAAAGCTGAATTTCAGCACATGCTACAATTCGGTCATATGAGACCTTCTAAAAGTAATTACTCTTCGCCTTTGCACCTGGTGCCAAAGAAAGGATCTGTCGATTGGAGAACTGTTAGTGATTATCGTGCTCTAAATGCACAAACTGTTAAAGAGAAATATCATATTCCTTGTATATTATAAAGCGGTAAGCTCTAAAAATTCGGGTCGAGTGTTTTCAAAAACTGCCCGGCCATTTTTTTTTTCAGATTGTATCATTCGAATATTCCCGCGGTGGTTTATGCGTCAAATATAAAGGGATAACTATGATTTTTGGTAATAAATTTCGTATTTTATTGATATTTTCCGCGAAAGGGTTGCCAGTGATTATATTTTGACGTTATTATCGTTGGTTAAAGAATGGAAAGGACTATATTAGTTAGAAAATAATGTAAACATCTCGCAAAATAAAAGAAAAAACTTATTTTTTAATAAAAAGGAACAAACAAAAATCCTTTTAATGAGAGATAAATTTAAATAACGAAAATAATTAATTTAAACATGAAATAAATGTTCGTAATGCATAAAACTGAATTCAATATTAAATATTTCAATAGATACAACATTTGGCAATTTATCCCTTGGGCCAGGTTAAGAAAAATATGTACTACTTGATTATCCAGTCGACCAACTTCTCCAAATTATACAAATCATCAAATTATTCGCCAAATTATACGCATGGAAGAATGTTGCCACTCTAAAATTTTAAGAAAGGAAAATTAATGAATTTAAAATTAAAAAAATCATTAAAGAATAGTGTTACTTTTTGATGACGTTCGATTATGGCGTATAGCGACATACCAAATATAAAATTTGATATTTTTTAGATAATTTCTGACAAAAGAACACTAATAGTTTACGTATTTAGTTGCAGAATTATTAAATTTTTCCAAATCTTCCACAATTAGCCAAAAAGTACCTTTCTGCACCAGGAAGTACCATATATAGTGAGAGATTATTTTCAGAAGCAGGTAACATTTACGAAAAAAAAAAAGAAATAGACTATCACCAGAGAATGCTGAATTATAATTATTTCTGCACCACAATCTACGTTTATTGAAAACATTTTGTTTTTTAAGGCAAATATAAACATTAGAATGCTATTCTTGAAAAAAATATGTAAAACGTAAATGCATACTAATTAAAAGAATTTAGTACTTACATTTCTTTCATTATTTAATAAGAAATAGTAACACACTTACAAAAAATCACTTAAATTATATTTAACTTTTAAGTGTATTTTACTAAAAAACCCCCTTAAGTATTGCAACATATACGACTTAAATATCTTATACATATAATACATCTATATCTAATCAATCATATATTTATGTTCTTTATAGGTATAATTCAAAATATTATTGAAAGAAATATTTTTTTATGTAACAAGGGATAAATGTTAAACTTCCCATTATGATAAAAAAAAAAAAAAAAATTGAATTTGCTTGTACAGCTGTATTAAAACAATTTTGAATAGATTAATTTTAAATTTAACACATTGTGTTAGCTTATTACAGATACTTTTTGTACTTACTGATACAGTATAAAATTTTTTTAACATGATTCCTAAATTAGCCTCTTATATAAAAATGGGTAGATAAAACCCATTCGGGGTATGAAAGTTAATGGAAAAAAAGTGTTAGTTAATTTCAAATAAAATTTTCATTACACATGATGAATATAAATTGTCAAATTAAAAAGTTATATTATGTAAATATAAAATCATTTATTACAGTATTATTCGGCCAATGCCGAATAATGGACTTGATATTCGCCCGAAGCCGAATATTCGGCAGACAGGCTGAATATTCGGCTTCGGCTGAGTATTCGTTGCATCTCTATTAGAAATACTATTTACAGCTATATTACATATTTATACGGTTTTAAATCATAATATTGGGAGACGCAATGCTCCACTTTCATATTCATATCTCGAGAATAAAGTCACATTTTTCAATCTTAACAAAATCATTCCATCTTAAAGCAACGTTCATTTCGTTCTGTTTCCAAAAAAAAAAAAAAAAAAAAAAAAAAAACAAGGCATTCTGGGAGTGTTCTATGAGTGAAAGTAGAAGTAGGAAATTGCATTGCGCGTTGCGCTAATCTAACTACATTTTTTTTTCTACACACTCCCCACCTAAACTCTTACAGAGTTCATCAATCAAAAATTCTATCATGAGAATTTAAATTCTCATATCAGTGGTTCAATGATTTATGATAATTCAATTTCAAAATTCAAATACACAAAATCAAATTCAAAATATCAAATTCAAATACAAAATATCAAGTTCAAAATATCTAATTCAAATACAATATATGAAATTCAATATATCAATTAATTCTAAACATAAAAGTATAAAATTCAAACAATATACAAAAATAAAAAATATTACCTGCAAATTAACAGAATAAAGTGGCATTTTTTCCCCTTCAAACAGTTAATATACTTACTTATACTAAACTCAAATAATACTGCATTTAAAGTAAGTAGAATAAAAAAAATAGGAAAGAAAACTTTTAGAGTTCTAAAGGAGATTTAAAAAAAAAGTCTATAACTGTTCATCAGTCTAAAAGTTCTAAAGGATATACGTGCTGTATAGATCTTTTTAGCACTCCATTGACAGTTTTTATTTCATATGAGCGAATGTTGTTATCTCTTCCTGGAATTGTTCTATTAATTCTGCCAAGTTTCCAGAGAAGTTTATTTTTCATATCATCTTGTATCAATACAACATCACCCACTTTTAATGACGTATGTGAAATGGGATTTTTCAACGAATGGAATGTCTTCCAATCTACCAAATATTGTTTTTTCCACTTCGACCAAAGTTGTTTTAACAGTAATGATTGGTACCTTTTCCTTTTGAGAAATGAAGATTGCTTCGAACCATCTTCAATTACATCGAAAAAGTTAATACGAAGTGAAGGATCTTCACCAAAATTAAAAAAAAATCATTGGAGTAACAGGCTGAGGTTCATTGTTGTCGTTATAAACGTATGTCAAGGGAAGCAAGTTGAGGATAGCTTCTACTTCAACCAATAGTGTCGACATTTCTTCATAGTTCAAAAGAGCTTTTCCAATAATCTTTCGCACTCTTTCACCTATTTTACAAGTCTTTCGTAAAAGCCTCCCCACCATGCAGCTCTTTCAATGATATTTTTCCAAACGATTCTTTCTCTTGCAAGAAATTTGAAAAAAATGGTTGTTGGAAATGACGTCATATAAATTAGCAACTTCTTGTTTAGCTTTTTTAAAGGTCTTGGCGTTATCTGAATAAATAATTTTACAATTTCCTCTTCGAGCCAAGAATCGTCTAAAAGCAAGGAGGAAAGAATCTGTAGTCATATCGGTAACAAGTTCTAGATGCAAAGCTCTAGTAACTCCGCAGGTGAACAAAACAATGTAGGATTTTTTAGTTTCACCAAGGTTTTTTTACGTAAATAGGTCCCGCAAAATCTAACCCACAAATTGTAAATGGTGGAGCTTCATTCACTCTATCTTTGGGCAGAGGGGCTGTGATTTAGTCCTCAGGTTTAGAGAAATATTTTTGACAAACAAGACATTTTTTAATGATGCTTTTCACCAACTGTCTTCCCTTCGGAATACAATATCGGGATCGAATTTTTGTCAAAGTATGTGCAGTTCCTGCGTGCATAATTTTTTCATGATCTTGACGCACAATCAACACCGTTAACCAGGAATGTCTAGGCAGAATGACTGGATGTTTTCACCAAATTCTAGTCCAAATCCCTAATGGGATTTCGCGCAGTTAAACCCTATAAAACAATTTTTATCAATTTTTAAACAACAATTTTTATTTTGGATTTTTATCAGATAATCATATGAATAAAGATAAACAAACTTCATTATTTTGCTCTTCTCAGCAATAATGAAAGCTATCTCATTACTATCATTTTGAAGAAGTTTCATAGAATACTTTTAAAATAAAAATATAATAATGGGATATAAAAAAAAACAGCTAGTTTGGGCACATCTACAGCTTTCAGTTAAAAATTTTTTTTAGTAAACTTGGTTCAGCAGAAAGCTCAGGGCAGATGACTAAAAAACATTCTTGTGTTTTAAATATATAGATTACATAAAATTATGCAAAATTAAATTGAGCAAATTATGTTATTTTGATAAAATTACAGTAACATGTCTTAAAGAATTGCAGTAAAATTTTATTAGTAGAGAGAATTTTGGACAAAAATTTGGGGAACCTTATATTATTTTAAGCCTCGAATTATTGCCAAGATCTTCTTTAATTGCTTGTCTAACTTGGCGAAAGGAATTCATCGAAGAAAAAATCATCAAGTTCTGTAATATAAATCGCTATTTTTCGGACAAAGAGCACGCACACTGTATGTTACTATTCTTCCATAAAGTCACTCTAAATGTTTGTAAAACATTACGTTTTATCAGTGTGTGATTTCGATTACGTTATTTTCAAAGATAAAGCCTTTTCACCTGCGAAGAATTTCAAAGCAGCTGGGGTGAAAATGACGTACTTCTACAAAACATATTTCAGTTTTAAGAACTAAAATACACGATTTTTTAAATAAAATATCGTCAATTGCATCCGCTAAAGCATACCACTTTTACGATCCCGTCTTAAACAACGTCTATAGAACGGTATGCAGATGACATCATTATCGCTGAATAATACACAAACCCAGCAGAGAGCAATGACGTCATTTAAGAAACTCGGCAAAATAATCTCGGGTATCTAATGATTTCTATGTCTTCATTTTTTTTTGTTTATAATAGCTCCATGTTTTATCAGAAGTCATTCATTTATATTTTTTCAAAATTCGGAAAAAGTAATTATACGCGGATTAATAAAATTGCATTCTTTCAGATTTTTGATACGAATTAAGTAAATGCGTGGAAAATAAGTCACACAAATATTCTTTAAAATGCATTTTTGTAAAGAGAAAGTGTTGTATCGTTTGTAAAGTTAAATTGCAATAAACTAAAAGTCATTTAATTGATAAATAAAAACGAATTAAAGTCAAAAATCACCGGATGTATAACAAACGATACTCTTGACATAGAACGTATTCTAATTTCAATTTTTTTCAGTATTTATGAGAAAATGGCAACAAAAATTTACAGCAATCTACTATTTTCCTTTTGCAAAACCAAAATTTTGTTTCAAATTTCAAAGTGTTGCCATTCGCAAAATGACGTATGCGTTACGCACAGATATGTTTGTCCTTTATAATATAGATAAGAAAATCAGTGATTTGAAGTTGCATTGTTTTTTGCTGCAAATGTCTTTTTCCAAAGAAAAAAATGACTTGATTTGCTATACAACTCATCATCAGTATGATTTAATGAGAAATTTTGGATTTCACGAAGGTTTTACAAATCTTCGGTATATGTGTTAATACTGGAAATTTTGTGTGATTCCATTATCTATTTTCTCTTCCTCTCTTCTACTTCCACCATTTGCTGTATGGAATCAAATGTGGCAGTAAATGCCAAATTTTTTACCAGAGATACAAACAAGCTGGTCTTTAGTTATGCCTGCTGTTTTAAGAATATTATATAAATTTTCCCCATTATTATTAATGTCTTCATTTCATGTTTTTTGACATATCAAGTAAATTTTGTTTGATCTGCTTCACATTTCGGTTTACGAATAAATATGAGATTGTAGGAGCTGTAAAAAAATTTTCTCGTGACATTTGAGTGGCCGTTGTTCAGAATTCCTTATTTAGAGGTTCGTACTAATGTTAATGCTATGGAATGTGTTTGGTTCCATCAACATGTGTCCGGTGTTCGGAGGTTTTCGTTGTTTAGAGGTGACCGTTCAAGGAGGTTTCACTGTTCTCTGAAGTACTTTCGCGATAGTTTTAATTTTTTCTGTGAAAACGGGAATCTTTCAACAATTTCAATAATTTGCGCAAAACTTTATACGCTTTGTGTTCCAATCCTGAGATCAAAACAGGTACTCGTTTTCCTTGTTCAATTTCGTTAACAAGGAAATACTATTCCAGTCTTTCCATGGAAAGAAAAATCCTCATTACTGTCGCCAAATACTGAGAGTTGGCCAACTAGGCTAAGTTAAAGTCGCATGACAATAATTAAATTATTTTGTTAAAAGATGAACTCTTGAACAATAGACATTTTTTTCGTTACTCCATGTATTCAATTCATTTTTTAATGAAACGAGAAGCGAGAGATATTCTACGATGAGGTTTATATATGATATTACTAGGGGGCTCTGCCCCCTACGAGCTACGCTCGTCAACCCCCGTTCAGACACCGCAGACTCTAAAAGTAAGCTAATTTGATCGGCTTTAAAAAGATTTCAGAAGATTGAATTATAATTTATAAAACAATGGCGATCTCCCTATAAACGGATTTCTATTAATTTCTCTTTGACTGGGGAATGTTAAGGCCAAATCTGCAGCGGTACTACTTGATTAACCCGTCGACCAATTTCTCCAAATTATATAAATCGCCAAAGCACTCGCCAAATTATACAAATTGACATCACTTTTATTTTAAATAACGAAAGAACAAATAAATTAGTGCAACATTAATAAAAATACAAATAAACGTCGAAATAAAAATAACTTGATGACGTAGACACGTGTAACTTGCTTAAAGTCAAGTTAATGTGACATTTACTATCAACCATTATTGGTATTTAATCTTATAGTTAGGCGAATGATAGATTTTTGGTCGACGGGATAACTAAGTAGTACCAAAAATACATATGTCAATCGCTGTTTTCGTCTTTTATTAAGTAAAATAAGATAAACATTTCAAAATAAGCTAATATAAAAGGGATTAAGTACCAGAATCTTTGGTGCCATTTTGAATATTGTACCGCCGAAAAGTGTATGAAGTTATGCATAGAATTGAACCAAATTTTATGTGTTTATTTTTGGTCATGTCACGAAGGTCCTCCCTGAATTTGAAAAAATTCTGCCGGAAGGGGGCACTATAATTGCGATGTCTGTACCATTTTCATTATTGTACCATCGAAAAGTGTATGAAGTTATCCATATAATTGAACCAAATTTTTTGTGCATGTTTCTGGCTATGGCAAACAAGTCCTCCCTGAACTTGAAAAAATTCCGAAAGAAAGGGGCGCTATAATTCCGATCTCTGTGCCATTTTCATTATTGTACCATCGAACAGCGTATAAAATTATGCATACAATTGAACCAAAATGTTTGTGCTTGTTTTTGGCTATGGCCAACAGGTTCTCCTTGAATTTGGAAATATTGCGCGGTAAAGGGGTTCCGTGCTAGCGATTTTTGTATACTTTACTTGATTTTTCGTAGTTCTAATGTGCATCGGCGGCTCATGCAGCGGCGGGAACTCGCTTCCTGCTATGCCGGCTATTCGCAAACAGCTGATAACGACAGAATAAGGAAAAATTAATAATTTTAACAAATATTATGATATAGATTAACTCGTTTTTAGTCCGTTTAATTGACTTGAGCAGAAATTTAAGATGAAAATCAAAGTTGGTATAGTATTGAACTAATAATATTGAAGTATTAACATGTGTAACTAGGTTTTGAAATATTAAGATGTATAAGATAGAAGAAAGTTTTGGGATTGGCACATCCAACTAGTTTTAGAATAGAGAGATTATTAACCATTTGGAAAAATGGTTATTGTTCTCGTCAGGGTAGGAAATAAAAAGCATATCTGAAGGTTTTTATTGGTTTAATCCGCCTTTTATTCGTTTTCTGATTGGTCTATTCAGTAATCTGTATTTCCCTTTACTTTCAACAGAGATGGATACCTTCTGTTGCCACTATGGCAAAAAAGTAATAAAAACTACGAAAAAAAAAATAATAACTCAGAAACAAATTGAGATACAGCTTTCAAACAAATTGCATTTAAAAGTACATTTTTTTCTCTATTCGACGGTGTAAAAAGTAATATTGTGGGATGCTTAGAAGTTTAAGAATGAAATTTCATTTAAAATTGGTAGTCAGATTTCTTGGAAATCTGACGATGGAAAAGGGTTTTCCTGAACAGCCAATGAAATGCTTGGATAATACGTAAGTTTCAGGTGGATAATACGTAAGTTTCAGGAAATCTGACGAGTCGCAGGCAATTTTTGTCGCTTGGAATTTTTACGTGTAATAACACTATTAATGTTTAATTCATGGCGTACGTAAGGTATGATGAACTCAGTGCGATTTTTTATGTCTTAAATTTTAGTCTTTGAAAAAATCATTTTCCAAATGGTCGTTGTAATTTGTTAAATTGCTTTTTTTTTTTTTTTTTTTTTTTTCTTTTCTTTAATGTGGATATTCGAGCTGATGTGTTGTTATTGTTATTGTCTTTAAATAAATGTTTTTTGTATGTTTAGAGAAGTAGTATTTATTGTGAAATCATTATCGTTATTACTTTCTTCTATCTTCGATAGAAGAAAGTATTGTAATCGAAATTTTTTTCGACTTCCGGTTTTCGACGGATTTACATGTTTTAGGGGTCAGAGATCCCAAAAAACATGTTTATAGAAAATGTCTGTCTGTCCGTGTGTTCTGTCCGTCTGGTCGTGTGTCCGTCTTTCTGTCGCCATTGTACCATCAAAAAGTGTATGAAGTTATGCATGGAATTGAGCCAAATTTTTATTTTAAGTTTTTGGATATGGCAGGTAGGTCCTCCCTGAATTTAGGAAAAATTCGCCGGTAGGGGGCGCTGTAACAGCGTTTTTGTGCGATTTTGAATATTGTACCATCCAAAAGTGTATGAAGTTACGCATAGAATTGAACCAAATTTTTATTTTAAGTTTTTGGCTTTGGCAAGCAGATCCTGCCTGAATTTGGAAAACATTCGCCGGTAGGGGGCGCTGTAACAGCGATTTTCGTGCGATTTTGAATATTGTACCATTCAAAAGTGTATGAAGTTATGCAAAGAATTGAACCAAATTTTTATTTTAAGTTTATGGCTATGAAAAGCAGGTCCTCCCTGAATTTTAAAAAAATTCACCGCTAGTGAGCGCTGTAATAGCGATTTTGCATATTGTACCATCGAAAAGTGTATGAAGTTATGCATAGAATTAAACCGAATTTTTATTTTAAGTTCTTGGCTATGGCAAGCAGGTCCTTCATTAATTTGGAAAAAATTCGCCGCTAGGGGACGCTTTAATAGCGATTTTTGTGCCATTTTGAATATTGTACCATCGAAAAGTGTATGAAGTTATGCATAGAATTGAGCCAATTATTTTGTGTTTCTTTTTGGTCATGGCATGAAGGTCCTGCCTGAATTTGGAAAAATTCCGTTGGAAGGGGGCGCTATAATTACGATGTCTGTACCATTTTCTTTATTGTACAATCGAAAAGTGCATAAAATTATGCATACAATTGAACCAAATTTTTTGTGCATGTTTTTGGCTTTGGCCAACAGGTCCCCCTTGAATTTGGAAATATCGCGCGGTAAAGGGGCTCTGTGATAGCGATTTTTGTATACTTTCTTGATTTTTCGTAGTTCTATTGTCCATCGGCGGCTCGCGCAAAGGCGGGAACTCACTTCCTGCTAAGCCGGTTATTCGCAAACATCTGATAACAACAGAATAAGGAAAAACTATTAATTTTAACAAATATCATGATATAGATTAACTCGTTTTTAGTTCATTTAATTGACTGAAGCAGGAATTTAAGATGAAAATCAAAGTTGGTGTAGTAATGAACTAATAATATTGAAGTATTAACATGTGTAACTAGTTTTTGAAACATTAAGATGTATCTCTGCTCTCTATCTCTTTCTCTTTTCTCTCTATTCTAAAAAAAAGTAACTACCGCTGTCACCGCCACCGCCGCCGCCGCCGCCGCCGCCGGTTTTGAATTTTTTGTGACCAGAGGTCTTTCTTCGTTAATATTGAGAAAAATAATGCATACAAAAATATCAAAATCGGTGGTTTTATACAGAAATGTTTGATAAACACGCTGATGCAGACAGTTTTCAAATCGAAGAATTATTTTAAGAGATATTTAATGCTAAAGTTGGACAAAATCGTTCCACTAAAAAAGTTTTATAGCAGCAAAAACTATACATGACAGTGTAATAATTTTTAGATCATTTTATGCGTTAGAATTTGCCGGAGTGCAGATTGCATTAATTTTTTTATTTTGACTCATTTTTTCAGGTTTTATTTCTATTTTAAATTCAAATTTTCAGCATTTCTAGAGATATTTTTTACAGATTTCAGAAAATTGTACTAATTTAAACTGTTGCCAACTGTATAAAAAGCGCAAGCAATAATGTTTGCTTCAAATTAAAAACTTATTTACACGTGACTATTATAAACAGGAAAAAAACTTTCAAATTAGAATTAAATAATTATGTATAAAAAGCAGGAACTTATTAAAAATTACGTATTGTAAAATAATAAATTCATTAACATGCGTTAGAAGTCTTAGGAGAAATTACGTCATATTTACGTCACATTATAGTTATTACATAAAATGAACACAAAATAATATTGCAAAAAAGTTTAAATTTAGAAATTGCGCTAGACATTTATTTAATATTTTGAGAGGATATTTTCAACTATTTTTGTTAGGAAAGCGCAAATAATATTTCATTGCTAACAAAAGTACTTTCACGTGAATATTTAAAAGAGAAAGAATAGCTTAGTAAAAATTACGTCAGATTAAAAACGATTAATTTAAAATGTCTCATTTAAAAGAACTTTCTTTTCGCTTTGTTAAAAAATACCAGGGGACAAAAGACTCTGTTTACTTAATTCCTTTTATATTAGCTTATTTTGAAATGTTGTTACACGTGTCTACGTCATCAAGTTATTTTTATTTCGACGTTTTATTTGTATTTTTATTAATGTTGTACTAATTTATTTGTTCTTTCGTTATTTAAAATAAAAATTATGTCAATTTGTATAATTTGACAAGTGGTTTGGCGATTTATATAATTTGGCGAAATTGGTCGACGGGATAACCAAGTAGTACCGCAGCGGATTTGGCGTTAAAATTCCCCAATCAAAGAGAAATGAATAGAAATTCGTTTATAGGGAGATCGCCACTGTTTTTGAAATTATAATTCAATCTTTCGAAATCTTTTTAAAGCCGAACAAATTAGCGTGCATTTAGAGCCTGCGGTGTCTGGACGGGGGTTGGCGAGCGTAGCTCGTAGGGGGCCGAGCCCCCTAGTATTCTAAAAAAAAGTAACTACCGCTGTCACCGCCGCCGCCGCCGCCGGTTTTCAATTTTTTGTGGCCGGAGGTCTTTCTTCGTTAATATTAAGCAAAATATTGCATACAAGAATATGAAAATCGGTGGAATTATAGAGAAATGTTTGATAAACACGCTGATGCAGACAGTTTTCAAATCGAAGAAATATTTAAAGAGATATTTAATGCTAAAGTTGGACAAAATCGTTCCATTAAAAAAGTTTTATAGGAGCAAAAACTGTACATCGGAATTTAATCATTTTTAGATCATTTTATGCGTCAGAATTTCCCGGTGTGCAGATTGCATTTCTTTTTTTAATTTGGCTAATTTTCCGAGGTTTTATTTCTATTTTAAATTCAAATTTTCAGCATTTCTAGAGATATTTTTTACAGATTTTAGAAAGTGATATTAATTTAAACTGTTGCCAACTGTATAAACAGCGGAAAAAATAATGTTTGCTTCAAAAAAAAAAAAAAAATATTTATACGTGTAATAAATTAAAATTTTATTTACACGTGACTATTATAAACAGAAAAAAAACATTGGAATTAGAATTAAATAATTATGTACAAAAAGCAGGAACTTATTAAAAATTACGTCATAAAACTATAATTACACGTGAATTTTAAGAGAGAAAGGAATTTCTAAAATAATAAATTTATTAACATGCGTTAGAAGTCTTAAATAGGAGAAATTACGTCATATTTACGTCACATTACAGTTATTACATAAAACGAACACAAAATAATATTGCAAAACGGTTTAAATTTAGAAATTGCGCTAGCATTTATTTGATATTTTGAGCGGATACTTTTCAACTATTTTCCTTAGGAAAGCGCAAATAATATTTTATTTCTAACACAAGTATTTTCACGTGAATATTAAAAAGTGAAAGAATAGTTTGGTCAAAATTACGTCAGATTAAAAACGATTAATTTAAAATGTCTCATTTAAAAGAACTTCCCTTTCGCTTTGTTAAAAAATACCGGGAGACAAAGATTCTGTTTACTTAATTCCTTTTATATTAGCTTATTTTGAAATGTTGTTACACGTGTCTACGTCATCAAGTTATTTTTATTTCGACGTTTTATTTGTATTTTTATTAATGTTGTACTAATTTATTTGTTATTTCGTTATTTAAAATAAAAATTATGTCAATTTGTATAATTTGGGGAGTGGTTTGTCGATTTATATAATTTGGCGAAATTAGTCGACGGGATAATCAAGTAGTACAGCAGCGGATTTGGCGTTAAAATTTCCCCAATCAAAGAGAAATGAATAGAAATCCGTTTATAGAGAGATCGCCACTGTTTTTTAAATTATAATTCAATCTTTCGAAAGCTTTTTAAAGCCGATCACATTAGCGTGCATTTAGAGTCTGCGGTATCTGGACGGGGGTTGGCGAGCGTAGCTAGGGGGCTAGGGGAACTAGGGGGCCGAGCCCCCTAGTTCTAATAAAAAGTAACTACCGCTGTCATTGCCGCCGCCGCCGCCGCCGGTTTGGAATTTTTTGTGACCGGAGGTCTTTCTTCGTTAATATTAAGAAAAATAATACATACAAAAATATGAAAATTGGTAGTATTATACAGAAATGTTTGATAAACACGCTGATGCAGACAGTTTTTTAATCGAAGAATTATTTTAAGAGATATTTAATGCTAAATTTGGACAAAATCGTTCCACTAAAAAAGTTTTATAGGAGCAAAAACTATACATCGGAATTTAATAATTTTTAGATCATTTTCTACGTTATAAGTTCCCGGTGTGCAGAATTAATTAATTTTTTTAATTTGACTCATTTTTCGAGGTTTCATTTCTATTTTAAATTCAAATTTTCAGCATTTCGAGAGATATTTTTTACTTACTAGGGGGCTCGGCCCCCTACGAGCTACGCTCGCCAACCCCCGTCCAGACACCGTAGACTCTAAATGCACGCTAATTTGATCGGCTTTAAAAAGTTTTCGAAAGATTGAATTATAATTTAAAAAACAGTGGCGATCTCTCTATAAACGGATTTCTATTCATTTCTCTTTGATAGGGGAATTTTAACGCCAAATCCGTTGCGGTACTACTTGATTATCCGGTCGACCAATTTCGCCAAATTATATAAATCGCCAAACCACTCGCCAAATTATACAAATTGACATAATTTTTATTTTAAATATCGAAAAAACAAATAAATTAGTACAACATTAATAAAAATACAAATAAAATGTCGAAATAAAAATAACTTGATGACGTAGACACGTGTAACAACATTTCAAAATAAGCTAATATAAAAGGAATTAAGTAAACAGAGTCTTTGTCTCCTGGTATTTTTTAACAAAGTGAAAAGAAAGTTCTTTTAAATGAGACATTTTAAATTAATCGTTTTTAATCTGACGTAATTTTGACCAAGCTATTCTTTCTCTTTTAAATATTCACGTGAAAATACTTGTGTTAGAAATTAAATATTATTTGCGCTTTCCTAACAAAAATAGTTGAAAAGTTTCCTCTTAAAATATCAAATAAATGTCTAGCGCAATTTCTAAATTTAAATCGTTTTGCAATATTATTTTGTGTTCATTTTATGTAATAACTGTAATGTGAAGTAAATATGACGTAATTTCTCCTATTTAAGACTTCTAACGCATGTTAATAAATTTATTGCTTTACAAATTCCTTTCTCTCTTAAAATTCACGTGTAATTATAGATTTTATGACATAATTTTTAATAAGTTACTGCTTTTTGTACATAATTATTTAATTCTAATTACAAATGGTTTTTTCTGTTTATAATAGTCACGTGTAAATAAATTTTTAATTTATTTACACGTATAAATTATTATTTTTTTTTTTTTGAAGCAAACATTATTGCTTCCGCTGTTTATACAGTTGGCAACAGTTTAAATTAATATCACTTTCTAAAATCTGTTAAAAATATCTCTAGAAATGCTGAAAATCTGAATTTAAAATAGAAATAAAACCTCAAAAAATTAGTCAAAATAAAAAAAATTAATGCAATCTGCACTCCGGCAAATTCTAACGCATAAAATGATCTAAAAATGATTAAATTCCTATGAACAGTTTTTGCTCCTATAAAACTTTTTTAGTGGAACGATTTTGTCCAACTTTAGCATTAAATATCTCTTAAAATAATTCTTCGATTTGAAAACTGTCTACATCAGCGTGTTTATCAAACATTTCTGTATAATACTACCGATTTTCATATTTTTGTATGCATTATTTTTCTTAATATTAACGAAGACCTCCGGTCACAAAAAATTCAAAACCGGCGGCGGCGGTGACAGCGGTAGTTACTTTTTTTTTAGAATAGAGAGATTTCAGAAAATTGTACTAATTTAACCTGTTGCCAAGTGTACGGAAGCAATAATGTTTGCTTCAAATTAAAAGTTTATTTACACGTGACTATTATAAACAGAAAAAAAAACTTTCAAATTAGAATTAAATAATTACGTATAAAAAGCAGGCACTTATTGAAAATTACTTCATCTATAATTACACGTGAATTTTAACAGAGAAAGGATATTGTAAAATAATAAATTCATTAACATGCGTTAGAAGTCTTAAATAAGAGAAATTACATCACATTTACGTCACATTACACTTATTACGTAAAATGAACAAAAAATAATATTGCAAAACAGTTTAAATTTAAAAATAGCGCCATACATTTACTTGATATTTTGAGATGAACTTTTCAACTATTTTTTTTTTTTTTTTTTTTTTTTTTTGGACAGCGCAAATAATATCAAATAAAAGTATTTTCACGTGAATATTAAAAAGGGAAAGAAAAGTTTGGTGAAAATTACATCAGATTAAAAATGATATATTTAAAATGTCTTATTTAAAAGAACTTTCTTTTCGCTTTGTTAAAAAATACCAGGAGACAAAGACTCCACTCTGTTTACTTAATTCATTTTATATTAGATGATTTTGAAATGCCATTGTATCTTTTAACAGCCGCTGATTTTTGCGTAAAATTCCCCAATCAAAGAGAAATGAATAGAAACCCGTTTATAGGGAGATCGCCTTTGTTTTTTTTAAATTATAATTCAATCTTCAAAAATCTTTTTAAAGCCGATCAAATTAGCGTGCTTTTAGAGACTGCATTGTCTGAACGGGGGTTGGCGAGCGTAGCTCGTAGGGGGCCGAGCCCCCTAGTAAGATAGAAGAAAGTTTTGGGATTGGCACATCCAACTAGTTTTTAATTAAAATGTAAAAAATAACTAACAAAATGGTAGCAGAGCGTGGTCTAGATAATTTTCTCTCTATTCTAAAAAAAAGTAACTACCGCTGCCGCCGCCGCCGCCGCCGCCGCCGCCGGCTTTGAATTTTTTGTGACCGGAGGTCTTTCATCGTTAATGTTAAGAAAAATAATGCACACAAAAATTTGAAAATCGGTGGTTTTATACAGAGACGTTTGATAAACACGGTGATGCAGACAGTTTTCAAATCGAAGAATTATTTTAAGAGATATTTAATGCTAAAGGTGGACAAAATCGTTCCACTAAAAAAGTTTTATAGCAGCAAAAACTATACATGGCAGTGTAATCATTTTTAGATCATTTTATGCGTTAGAATTTGCCGGAGTGCAGATTGCATTAATTTTTTTATTTTGACTCATTTTTTGAGGTTTTATTTCTATTTTAAATTTAAATTTTCAGCATTTCTAGAGATATTTTTTACATTACTAGGGGGTTCTGCCCCCTACGAGCTACGCTCGTCAACCCCCGTTCAGACACCGCAGACTCTAAAAGTACGCTAATTTGATCGGCTTTAAAAGATTTCGGAAGATTGAATTATAATTTAAAAAACAGTGGCGATCTCCCAATAAACGGATTTCTATTCATTTCTCTTTGATTGGGGAATTTTAAGGCTAAATCCGCTGCGGTACTACTTGATTAACCCGTCGACCAATTTCGCCAAATTATATAAATCGCCAAAGCACTCGCCAAATTATACAAATTGACATCATTTTTATTTTAAATAACGAATGAACAAATAAATTAGTGCAACATTAATAAAAATACAAATAAAACATCGTAATAAAAATAACTTGATGACGTAGATACGTGTAATTTGCTTAAAGTGAAGTTAATGTGACATTTACGATCAACCATTACTGGCATTTATTCTTATAGTTTGGCGAATGATAGATTTTTGGTCGACGGGATAACTAAGTAGGACCAAAAATACAAATGTCAATCGCTGTTTTCGTCTTTGATTAAGTAAAATAAGTTAAACATTTCAAAATAAGCTAATATAAAAGGAAGTAAGTAAACAGAATCTTTGTCTCCCGGTATTTTTTATCAAAGCGAAAAGAAAGTTCTTTTAAATGAGACATTTTAAATTAATCTCTTTTAATCTGACGTAATTTTGACCAAACTATTCTTTCTCTTTTTAATATTCACGTGAAAATACTTGTGTTAGAAATGAAATATTATTTGCGCTTTCCTAACAAAAATAGTTGAAAAGTATCCTCTTAAAATATCAAATAAATGTCTAGCGCAATTTCTAAATTTAAACCGTTTTGCAATATTATTTTGTGTTCATTTTATGTAATAACTGTAATGTGACGTAAATATGACGTAATTTCTCCTATTTAAGACTTCTAACGCATGTTAATAAATTTATTGTTTTACAAATTCCTTTCTCTCTTAAAATTCACGTGTAATTATAGTTTTTATGACGTAATTTTTAATAAGTTCCTGCTTTTTGTACATAATTATTTAATTCTAATTCCAAATGTTTTTTTCTGTTTATAATAGTCACGTGTAAATAAATTTTTAATTTATTTACACGTATAAATATATTTTTTTTTTGAAGCAAACATTATTGTTTCCGCTGTTTATACAGTTGGCAACAGTTTAAATTAATATCACTTTCTAAAATCTGTTAAAAATATTTCTAGAAATGCTGAAAATTTGAATTTAAAATAGAAATAAAACCTCCAAAAATTAGTCAAAATAAAAAAAATTAATGCAATCTGCACTCCGCAAATTCTAACGCATAAAATGATCTAAAAATGATTAAATTCTATGAACAGTTTTTGCTCCTATAAAACTTTTTTAGTGGAACGATTTTGTCCAACTTTAGCATTAAATATCTCTTAAAATAATTCTTCGATCTGAAAACTGTCTGCATCAGCGTGTTTATCAAACATTTCTGTATAATACTACCGATTTTCATATTTTTTCTTAATATTAACGAAGAAAGACCTCCGGTCACAAAAAATTCAAAACCGGCGGCGGTGACAGCGGTAGTTACTTTTTTTTAGAATAGAGAGATAAATTTTATTGTTTAAGTGTAGGATAATAGCGATTTAAAAAGGAATGCATTTTTTGCAAAAATTTTTGGTCCAGGCCTAATTTAACTGAAATTTAAATGGACCAGGCCACGCTAAGACGTTAAAACTAGGACTGAAAATTTTGGGCCGTGAAGACTAAGAATGAAACCAGACCCGGCTCTATACAGAACAAATAAGTTAGGCCCGGCCCGAGCCTTCAGATAAAAGTGTGGCCCGAGCCCGGCCCGGGTGCCGTGAATGAAAATCGGCCCGAGCCCGGCCCGTGCAGATCTCTAATTCATAGTTCGGCACAGATGTCAAATACGCACGATCTTTTTATTACGCCAATTTGGCGAAAACATCGCTGTCGAATACCAGTTATATATTTTTAAATTATTTTATATTATTTTATAAAGGAAATAACAATAAATAAAATTTCATTAATAACTATACAACAAAGCCATTTATATAATTTTAAAAGGAAATAAAAGTAAATTAACAATTTATTAATAAGCAAACAACAATAGCCGGGTTACCATGTCAGGCAAAATAACACTATTTAGGCGCCAGTTAGGTACCCCAGTGCACATATGACATCTGTGCCCATAGTTCATTTACGGTGGCACTCAAAAGCATTTTATTACATTACTATGAAGAAAACTGTAAAATATGTACAAGTCTATAGATCCTACCCAGAGCGACACGAAAGAATTGAAGCACCTTTATTGACGGATGGGCGGCAATTGTTGAAATCTGGTTTTTAAATATGTTAATGTGTTTTTTAAAATGTTTACTTAGGTACCTTTTTCACTTAATAAACGGCGAACTTTTGTTAAAGTATTCTGGAAGTCTTGGAAAATGTTTCATAATCTACGTTTGATGCATGATTTTTCTTTCTTGTTTTACAGTGCATCAGAACACAACACACGCGTACGCAAATTTCTGCTTCATATGATTCACAACCACTGTAATGACAATACAATAATGAAAATGACTTTGATAATGAATAAGCACTATAATTAATAACCCGAATTACGAAAAAGTAACAATGACATTTTTAAAAAAATCGGAAATTGTACGTGAAACGTGGCAAATGAGGTGCGTTTGTACTATAACTAGATTTACAAATATTCAGATCTTGGTGCAATAGCTGTTGCACTGTTATGCAAAAATGCATGAATACGAAATTTATTACGATTCTATATATTAAATTCAGTACTACGGAAATAGTATGACACCATTTTAAATAGGACGTCATCACCATGGCAACCTAGAATCCATACCTGTCATGCGATATCATTGAATTCATTACGTAGAATAGGATTTAATAGAATGAAGAAAACGTTTATTAATATCTTTTTATGATTTGGTTCGATTTTCATAAAATTTGAAAGAATTCGACAAAATTCTGCAAAAATTATATATATTAAATTTCAAACCATTCGGTTGGGTAGTTTTTGCGCTGTTATGTGCAGACAGACGGACGGACCAGACGACGACTATAGGTGCTACGTATTTATATAATTACGAACGCACCTAATAAAGAGAAACTGTGTCAAATACTGTTAGCCCCTTAAATAATAGAATATGCTTAAATTCCCACATCTTTAAGATGACGAAGGTTTTACAAGAAGTATTTTATAACTGAAAGGTTCATATTATGCAAAAATAATCAGAAAATGATTGAAAAGAAAGATGCAGTGTTAAAACTAGTCTTTAGGGGCCACCGTAATACTTACCTATCATGGATATACATAATATAAAATATGAAAATAAAACATGTGAAACATGCTAAGCATTGTATCATGTTACTTTATTCATAATTTAATTTACTTGGACTCCCTTAAATATAATTAATATAATCCCTTAAGCCAATATTACTTTTTGTTGCACTAAAATATCTCAATTTGTTGATTTTCTATAAGCAAATAAACACTATTGGTTTACAATGGAAGTCTATGGGAATTTGGCGAAATATTAGAGATACCGCTAATTTCGCGGACTCATTTTGGTCGCCAAATTTGGTGATATACCGCCAAGTTGGCGACAGAACAGGGTCTTCCCTATGGTAACCCCCCTTTAGGTATGGAGATGCATTAAATGCTTGACATTTACGATAAGCCATTATTGGCATTTAATATTATAGTTTGGCGATAGTTTTTGGGTCGGCGGGAGAATCGAGTAGTACCAAATTGCGTAAAAGAAACATCCTTATAACTCGAAAAATTATAATCATATTAACTAACAGTTTACTGCGTCGGATTAAGCGTCTCATTTCCAATTAAAACATATCTTTGTATTGAAATTTGATTGAAATACAGGGTCATGAAAAATCAAAGAGTGTGAAAAATAGGATTGCAAATATCTCGGCAACTAATGATCCGATCGAGTTCATTCATGATGCAAAATTTATATTTTTTTATTGTCTTTTATATTCACTCCTTCAAATAAACAATTTCGAAGTATACATTTTATCAGAACGAATATTTCGAGAGTCCGAAAAAAATAGTTCCGGATAATCGAGGTTACTGATATTCAATAGACTTCTTCCCATTGTTACTACTTAAGTACACACGAAATTTCAAGTCTCTATCTCAATTTGTTCGGCAGATAGAGCGTTTACAGACACACATACACACATACACACACACACACACATACAGACGGACGATAATTTTTTTTTTCTCTAGCAAATATGTTTTTCGGAATCTCCAGTGTCTGAAACGTGTAAATCCGTCAAATTTTTTTTTCGATTTTTAAAACGATTACAAGACTTACCCTATACTACGTATGATGGGTAAGTAACAAGAAAAACAAGGTAAAATAATTTTACAATTACGCTCTGCCGAATTGAAGTAACATGAATAAATTAAAAGATTAAATTTTAATAATGATCTTTTTTCTCTTAATTATAATGCGGTTTTTGAAATGCTGTAATATACTCTTTCTATCGTAACACAATTGCTTTTCTTTTTAGTTATTAATGTTTTATTAATTTATGTATCATTTTGAAATAATCAAGCAGTTTTTTAGAATTAATTAAAACATCGCCAAAGGTTTTTTTTTTTTTTTTTTTTTTTTTTTTTTTTATGAACTTAAAATGATGATTTCATTTGTCTTATTAAATTAAATAAAAAAAAAAATCAAGTGATTATTTTTCCGAAATTTTAAATCAGGAAATGCATTTTGTATGTGAAAGATTGCATAAATATTCTAAAATGATTCATACACATTAATTTTTTTCAACACAGTTTTAGAATTTATTTTACATACTTTTTTAAAGCACCTATGCCTAAATAACCGGCGGCCCTTTTCTCCAGGACCCAACTAAATCTAAAAGAGACCTCAGGGAAAAGATTCCTTTGAGCCCCCCTCCCCTCCCCATAACATTTTTGTAGCTAATTTGCACAGATTTTAAGAAAAACCCGTTTTTTGACTTTTTGATTCCCTTTTAAGGTTGTTAATAGACATATCATTCAAGTATTTCCAGTATCGGCGTCTTTTTTGTGGTCACGCGGTGATTTCATCTTTAATAGCTTTAGAATGATAGTGACGGACATTCTGCAGGAGGAAAAGAGTTTCCTTCATGTCGATCTAATCTTATTATCTCCTTTACATTGTTGAATCTCCCCCCCATCCTTTTGTGAATAAGCAACAGACGGGTGGAGAAGAATAGGTTTCCTAGAAAAGTGAAAGGGATGGCAAAACAAGCGTTTAAACACAGCCTTAGAAGTGGGGTCCCGGAGCAACCGCCCTGATTGCCCTTGCGATAGTCAGGAATGATAGTAAACTTCAGTAACATATGAGTCATTCTTCACTAAGTTACAAACTTGCGTACCAAAGCAATTCTGAGTCTGCGCTATGTTATTTTTTACAATTTTTTATTTATTTTGTAAACTAGAAGAATAGATTTTATTACTTCCCATGTTAAACATTTGAGAAACAACGCAATTTCGCTGCCAAAAGTGCACTCAAATGGCAAAAATCACACTCCCGTGGCTGTACCAAAGCCTGAAAACACAACTTTGGCATATCATTATATCTAAACTTACACTCTAATATCATCCGTCAATTTTGACGCTACTTGCTTCACACCTATAGTAAAGCTTCTTATTAACATGGTTAAATTTTAAAAAGATTAACTGGTCTCATGATAAATCATATAATATTTTGTTCTTCATCTCTCCATAAAATTTAAACTTGCCGCCAAGAGGGAAGAGTGTATTAGAGTCCTGCAAGCATAGGGTTGCACCGGACTCGAACCCGAAAATTCCATTTGAAGTCGACTCGCAACCCGACCGACCCCGACAAAACACTTTTTGTCGACACGCAAACCGATTCAAACCCGAAAAACCCCAAATACATGGTAAAGTTAAGAACTTCTCTCAGAATCTGAAAAACATTTCGAACATTTAATTTTTGATACACACAAAAATCCATGTATAGTATTTGTGATAGTTTATGCACACACACACATATTATGCGTTTGTAGGTTCGGAGGTGTGCATTATTCAGAGGTGTCGCTATTCGGCAGTGTCCATTATGGAGATTTTATTGCATAGATTTTTCACCTGAAAAAATATTTTGGACATTCTTCTGATCAACTCGAACCCGGCCCGAAAAAGCCAAAACCCAACCCGAATGTGACCCGAAAAAGTCAAAACCCAAGCCGAACCCGCCACGGACTCGAAACACTGAAAGTCAGCCATTCCCCGAACCTGACTCGCAGCAAAAAATAGAAGTCAACTCAACCCGAACCGGTGGTCGGCTTGTGAATATCCCTCCTCATGCTCGGGATAAAAATTTTTCTTTCTTGTTGTTATTTATAAAAATATGTCTCCAGTATGGAGTATGATTTTTAGCTCTAACCCTAGTGCAGTGGTTCCCACCGGAGGACAATTTCACATTTTAGGGATCAAATCCAAATTTGTTACTCACGCATTCGTTATCAGTTTCTTTTGTCTTTTTTTTTTTTTTTTTTGGTAAACAAGATTACAAGAAAAATTTTAAAAATCAGTTTCTTTTATAGAATTAAAAAAATTTCCTCGATCATAAATTTAAATGCTCCTGCGTGTAGCACACGCTATGTCACATATGTAAGTACTTATGGTACGAGGGAACGCAAATGATTAGGAAATGGAAAGCTAATTTAAGCTTTGGTTTTTCAGAAGTGTTGTTCCGCTCGGCTCCGGAGCACAGTACTTATGAGCTTCGGTGAATTCCGACCAATATTTAAATATTAACTAAAAATACAGAAGTACCGAAGCTGAGCACCGGCGAAAATTAAGCACTGATTATTAATAAATTAGGTTTTCTTTTGAAAATTTCATAGTTTGGTACAATGTCAGTGTTTCAGTCTTTTTTGACAAAAGGTACAGGGTAAAACCAATCCCCCAGTTATTAGCAGTAACTGACACTTTAGCAAAAATGTAACTCAAATAAACATTTTCTTGTAAAATTCTGCAAAGTAATGCCTTTAGTCGTAACTTATTTGCCTTAACTGTTATAAATTATTCACCAGTCATTCGTTTTCCAAAATAGGGACAGTGTCAGTTATACTGGAGTTATTGACCATATTTATGACAAAAAAATAAATAAATAAATAATTAGAAAACAGGAATTCTGCTTTTTCAGAATTTAGTGTCGCCCCCGATGAAAAAAAAAATATGTATATATAAATAGTACAAAACCTATTTCAATTTTAAGATTTAAAGTCACACTTTTATTTTATCTAAAATGACGTCATTCACATCCGCTTAAGAATTCCACATTTACGATCCACTCTTAAACACTCTAAAGCATGCATAAGGATGTCACTATCGCAAAATAATACACAAATGCAGCAAAAAGATGCCGTCATTAAAGAAACTCGACAAAAAACGGCTATCTAATGATTCATAGGCATTCATTTGTTTGTAACATTAATATAGACGATTTCAGTCGTGACGTCAGTTATGCCGTTTTGGTTGGAAACTGACTCCAAACAAACGGTTGCTATGTTGTATTTTCTATTTTGTTTGTGTGTTGCAGCTATATCTTATATCTATATCTCACATCTAAGCGTTTTAATACTGTCATACTATGCAATGGTAACATTTTCCATAATTTATATTTAAAAAGAAATGACGCATAGCAACCGTTTGTTTGGAGTCAGCTTCCAACCAAAACGTCATGACTGAGGTCACAGATACTTAAAATTAAATTTCTTTCTATATAAATGGAGTATTTGAGTTGCCAAAATGAAACAAATGGTGCTAAAAACTACAAAAAAATTAATATTTCAAAAATAAATGGAGATACAGTTTTCAAACAAATTGCATTTAAAAGTACTTTTTTTTTTTTTTTCCAATACGACGGTATAAAAATTTAAAATGTGCGATGCTTAGAAATTAAAAAAAAAAAAAAAATGCTATAGAGCATTTAATCGCACAATGATACATCTGCTTTGTTTATTGCTGCCTTCTGTAAGCTAACGTTATTTTTTGGAGACAAAATATGCTGGGAGAAAGAAATAGAATACCGCCCCGGGGGCTAAAAATACAATTTAACAAATTACAACGACCATTTGGAAAACGATTTTTTCGAAGACTAAAATTTGAGACATAAAAAATCGCACGGAGTTGAACATACATTACGTACGCCACTAATTAAACATTAATAGTGTTATTACACGTAAAAATTGCAAGCGACAAAAATTGCCTGCGACTCGTCAGATTTCCTGAAACTTACGTATTATCCACCTGAAACTTACGTATTATCCAAGCATTTCATTGGCTGTTCGGGAAAAGGCTTTTCCATCGTCAGATTTCCAAGAAATCTGACGACTCTTTTTTAAATGAAATTTCATTCTTAAACTTCTAAACATCCCACACTATTACCTTTTACACCGTCGTATAGAGAAAAAAATGTACTTTTAAATGCAATTTGTTTGAAAGCTGTATCTCAATTTGTTTCTGAGTTGTTAATTTTTTTTGCAGTTTTTATTACCTTTTTATCATAGTGGCAACAGAAGTATCCCTCTCTGTTGAGAGTAAATGTTAGTGTATAGACCAATCAGAAAACGAATAAAATGCGGATTCAACCAATAAAACGCTTCAGATATGCTTTTGATTTCCTACCCTGACGAGGACAATAACCATTTTTCCAAATGGTTAAAAAAAATAATAAGAATAAAAATAAAATAAAATAAAATAAAATAAAATAAAACAAAATAAAATAAAAAGAACAATTTTTCAAAAGTCTGTCAACAATAATTTTTAGCTCACAGACTATCAAAGCCTGAGAATAATGTGCCCGCAGGTTCTGTATGTACGCAACGCAATAACTCTTGATAGAAATATTCGATTTGCTTCAAACTTTTTTCTAGGTTCATTCTGATAAGGCGCTTCCCTGATTAGTTTTAGGGGTTCATTGGTTAAGTATAAATGGGGGAACGGGGGCTAATCCCCCCTTAATTCTGATAAATGGGTTTTTCATGCAAATTATCCGATTTGCTTCAAATTTTGTAAAAAGGTTCATTATGATAAGGCGCTTCCCTGATTAGTTTTGGGATTCATTGGTTAAGTATAAAGGGTGGGGAGGGGCGAATCTCTCCCCTTAATTTAGCTAAATGAATTTTTCATGCAGAATTATCCGATTTGCTTCAAATTTTGTATACAGGCTTATTCTGATGAGGCGCATCCCTGATTAGATTTGGAGGTTCATTGATTAAGTATAAAGGGGGGGTGGGTGGAAACGGGGACTAACCCCCTTAATTTATTTTTCGAGGGACATTGTTCTTTGAAATAAGAGTGTAATATACAATTAGTGAGAATAACCTGTGAGCTCAATATACCGGTTTAACCGGGCACTTTTCTTTTTATTTTGTTTGTGACAATTTAAAGATTAAAATGTATGGATGCTCTTTTTTTGGGGGGGAGGGGGTGAGAAGTTGAGACATAAGAACGCAAGAATCGCTCATTAAAAGAGACCCGTAAGAAAACCCCCCAAATTTTTATTATTTCTTTTAAAGTTATTAATTTTGGTATACTGTTTAAGAATCATTTTGTAAGGAATAATCAGCAAAAAAATCCGCTTTTTATTAAAAAGTATACTTTCATGGGGATTTTTATGAGTCTTTTCTGTCGAAATATACACTTCTTAAAAATACTACTCCTCATTCAATTTTCCATATTTTAGTATAACTAAAATTTCATAAATAGTGTTATAGTATATGCAAAAGACCCAAGGAGAGATATTTCTAATTTAATTCATTTTAAGCAAAACTTTTTATATTGAACGCAATAAACATTTTTGTAGCAAGTTTTATCTTCGAAGAAAATTCATCGATTTAACAAAAAATGTATAAAAATTTGTACTATCTTGCTTTATTCAGCAAAAAAACTATTTTATGAAATCTTTTTGATTTTAAAAAGCACCAGAACAATAAGAATAACCTTCCTTTTTTTCTACAGCACATCATTTTTTTTTTTTTTTTTGTAAACGAGCCTTTTAGAAACTTTGACACTTTGACGCATACGTTGAACTTTAGGGGATTACGGCTACGGAGAATTCACAACTGACAACTGAGACATGTATTCTTCTTTGATTAATTATACTAAAATTAATATGTATACTAAAATTAACTGTACCTAAGTCTGTTTAATACGGGAATGTAAAAGTAAACAAAGACGTATGAGCTTTAAAAATGGTCTCCAGCCCTTTAAACTCTGGCGAGTAAAATTAAAAACACTCAATTATTACCTGTTCCAGATGTCTCTAAGTTCTGAAATTTGGCATGAATAACCGAAAATATGTATATTATCGTTTTCTAAATTAAAAAAGATTTTGAACTTTTGGTGTTTTTTTGCAGAAAGCAGGGCCGAAACTAGCCTTTTTAGCGCCCGGGGCAAGCATGGATTTTGGCGCCCCCCCCCCTCCCTGTTCTCCACCACAAAGTAAATTTTCGAAAAGAATTTTACTAAGTATCTAATAGACAACTTTTTTTTTTTAAATTAAAAATGTATAAAACTGAACTACGTAATCAGCTTTGACAAACATTGATTCATTAAAACCTTGAAAACGGAATCAAAAGGAACCGAATTGCATTTTAATCTTTTGAAACTTTTTTTCTTTTTCTTTTTTTTTGTATAAGCTAAATGAAGTCGATATCTGGAAAAAAAAAGTTTTTACTAAGAATTTTACTTTGTGCATTCCCCCTCCCGTTTGTTTTTATTGTCCCGGGCAGTCATCGCCCATGGCAAGCCAAATAAAAAAAAAAAAAAAAAAAAAAAGAGAGAGAGAGAGGCAGCTCTGCTTAGCCGAAAAAAAAAAACCCAGTCTTCATGGAATTTTTTTATCTAATAGAAAAGTCACACTGAGGGGTCCTTCGCGTTTGGTAGTTATCCGCAGTGAACAGAGTCCCACAATAGAGACTGACCTTGAGAAACGATACTGATTCTCCTACACAAGAAGTGATTTAAAAGATAGAAGGCAAAGGCATAGACATGATACTTTTGGAATGGGAGGATGAAAAAAGCTTAAGAGAACAGTTCTTTTTTCTTATTCATTTGCAATTTTGTATTGTAGATGAATATTTTTACCTATTTGTAAAGTTTAATGCTCAGTTTTCCTTTTAAATTTTCCGGCTGCGAGACATTTTTATACAAATTCCATATATATATATATACATTCTTGTGTCAAACGTCAAACAAAATCTTCATTTTGGCGCTCCCTTCACCTTCTGTTAAAGCGGCTCCCGGGGCACGTGCAGGGCCATCGCGAAGACTTTTTATTGGTGGGGGAGAGAACCTTAAATTGCCAAGTCAAATTTCAGAACTTGCCAACTAGTTTTGTAATTTTGCCAAGTTACTACAATTAGAAAATGCAATATAGTTCTTATTTGTGAAAAGTTTAATAATACTCCCAATTAGATTTGTAATTTCTGCCAAGTCTATCAGAAATAGAAAATGCATTATAGTTTTTATTAAAGTTTTACAAAAATTCACCAACTAAGTTTGTAAATTTGCCAAGTATAACAGCATTCTCGAACGTTTTGGGGGGAGGCTCCCCTTCCCCCCCCCTTAGCGAGGCCCCCTAGGCACGTGCCCCCTCTGCACCCCCCCCCCCCCCTAGTTTCGGCCCTGTCAGAAAGTGAGGTATGGGTCTCTGATAAAAAAAAAAATAGAGTCAAATGAAAAATGTATGTGGAAGTTTTATCGTTTAGATTATGTTTGTGTTGAAATAATACAAACCGAAAAAAATAAATTTAAAGATTGCACGCCTGATTTTGGCAGCGAAATGCAGCACCGTGCGAAAGGGGGGGGGGGGGGGAAGGGGGCGGTCGCCCCGGGCGCAGAAATTTAGGGGCGCCAAATTTGTACTACCAATTTCAGTTTTTTTTAATTGACGTCGATCATTTTCATTGGAATTTTTTTTTTTCACCCTTCGATATTCTATATTTTTGTAAAACTGAATGTATATACAGTGAAACCTCCATGTGCGACCACCTCCCTTAACGTTCATTTTTTCATGGAACGAAATTTATTCCTATGAGCTCAATACTAATTTTACCTCCATTCAGAGACCATCACAATTGAATTCCCTCCATGAGCGACCCATTTCTTTGAAGAAAATGAAATAAATTCAGTTTTTCCTCGAAGAAGGTTTTTTTTTAGAAAAATAATTCCGGCGAAATTATTCATCAAACTTCCAAACTAAGTTTAGAA
The DNA here is from genome assembly GCA_963932465.1 of Maratus speciosus. Taxonomy (NCBI): domain Eukaryota; kingdom Metazoa; phylum Arthropoda; class Arachnida; order Araneae; family Salticidae; genus Maratus; species Maratus speciosus. Next base: position 25,185,958 of record OZ010790.1, on the reverse strand, counting down.
TTTTTCTTTATTCCGGTAACTTTTAAGTGTTTAAACCCCTTTCTTGCCTTTTTAGGCAACAAATTAAGAATGACGGTCAATAAACTCCACTGCCCTACTCTGTCAGAAACCTCTCAAAGAAATAAATAAATTAATGAAATCGTCATTGTTTGTTCCCGTCCAAAAAGAAATTGCATTTATTTACTAAAGTTCGAAAGGACTTGGAGATAAAAGTTATAAAAGATAAAATCGTAAAATCAAAGTAACATTTTTAAACTCAGCAGTAATTATGCAATTAACTTTTGTTTTGATACTTAAATTTTCATATTTTTTCCGAATGTGAAAAATAAATTTTAATAACATTGTTACCTTTTTTAACAATTAAAATCTGGATTTAAACATGACCTCCATTAAGAGACCACCTCTCGGAGCGACCACTTTTTATTGGAACGGAACGTGGTCGCTTTAGGGAGGTTTTACTGTATTTACATATCGGGAATATTTTTCCCAATGGAAGTATGTACATTTTCATTTCAAAATTATTGCGTTGTTCACATTTACTTTTCATTGAGCTCTTTAGATCTGATGATTTTATAATATGCTTTTGTGATATTTTATTGCAGTGTTTCTTAAACTTTTGCACTCTGCGGGTCCTTTACATCGTATACGAAAGTTTCTGCCACCTGCCACCCTCAGTGAATATGAATTGCTAACCTATTCTGTTTCCACTATGGGATCATTCTTATAGTCATTCGGTCATCACTTTGCTGTTAAAAAAAAGGTCCAGCACAGGATGAAAATGCTGATTACATGAAATCTGCGATTGCATAAGGACTACGATTTTCCAAACTAACGTTCAAGAAAATTATACCTAGTGGAGACATTATTAACGGTGATTGCGGCGTATTGGATAACTTAATTAAGGGAATCAATATATTTTGTTTTCTCTTTTTACTATTCACCAATTATCATGATTGCCCTCCAAAGTTAGCCAATTCAGATTGTGGGTTTTTCATGTGGAAGAAATTAAATCCTAAAATTCCTGAGCATAAAAATGCTCTAGAACACATGAATGCATGCATTCGCTAAAAGAAATTTGAGAGATGTTTAAAATTAAATCATATAATAGACAGCAAATTTGAAAAGAGCTAAAGTGAAAATTATTGAAAGTGAAAAAGACAAATGGCAAAATATATTCAGGATGAAATTATGAACTTTCTTGCCAATGAAGTAAGAAAAACGACTGTAGAAGAAATTAATAGAGCAAGGTATTTTTCAATTTCGTTCGATCGCACTCCATATACCGAGTGTCCTAAAATGGACTGACTGTTTTTAAAATTCAATAACCTGTAAATGGTGACAGCTATTTAAAAAAAAATTGCGGGAAGGTAATGTAAAATGTCAGTATTTTTTTTACCTCGATTCCCGACTTTAGTTGCAAATAGCAACTATAGATGGCGCTGCAAGCAGGGATGACTATCTCGGGAACTAAGCTTACGCTTTAGAGTGATAGTGCAATGCCGAGGGGCAGACCAAATCCACTAGCTGCTCGCGTTACAAATGACTTTTTCAATTCGTATACTGCAGTTTTACAATTTCACATTACAACATAAATATCGATGATTTGTTGAAGAATTAAACAGGTTTATAGTCAATTCAGGTTAGAGCAGTATACTTTATTAAACCATATTCGTGTAAATCAATCAAATTTATACTGAATTGACAATTATGCCAGCAATGTATAACCACACAAGCACTATAAAGACAACATCTAGCGCCATAGGTGCTCAATCAAGGCCAAAACCGAAATCGCCCAACACTGATGCGAAAAGAGGAGGCTAAATGTATGGAGTGGGTCTCATTTTCCAATACAGTCTTATTTTTAGGGGCCTATTCTATATATTTAACTTTCTTCCTTCGTATGATGCTAGGGGATTTCAGTTTAGACCTCCGTTGAGTGCTTATTGCTTGCCATCTATCTCAGCTATTTGGAACTAAAACTGAGAACCGCAGTAAAAACACTTTTAATATCTTACATAACTCTCCTGCAAGAATTTCTTTTAATAATTGTAACCATTTGCAAGTTACTGAATTTTAAACACAGTCCAGTTTAGGAATCCAGTACACCCCACAAAGAACAAATGACGCAAATTATACGATACCGAAAATAGAAAATTTTCATTCGTGGAAAGGTTTCTTGACTACATCAAGTTAAAAAAAAAAAGAAAAAAAATTAGCATAAGAAATTTAAGATAAGCTAATGTCCGACAATCTCGACATTCACAGCTGTACGAGAGGCTCTGTTCTCAAAGACGGTAGACGGGAGGTGCTGAGTTCGACCCAATCGCGCACGTAAGCCTAATCGTTCGAAATTGTCCGTAGTTTTCTTCGAACCTTGCGTAAATACGGGTTAGGTTCCCTTAGAAAGACCTTACAGAGGACACTCCCATCCCACTCCGGCCTACTATATTCAACTTGTAGATAATCGGCCGTCATAAACAATACCAATATCAACCCTTCAGAGCTCAATGTTGTAATATGGTGCAAATATGGCTTCCCGATATAATGTTGTGTAAGCTCGAATCGTCGAAGTAAATAAATTCGTCTATTTTTTACCATGTTCTGCACATTCTCTAAACTTTGAGTTCGTGCTGCTGGTGTATGTCCAAAAATGTCCGGAACTGCATAAAATGTGTTTGTTTTTTCTTCTCTTCTACTGAAAGATGGGGTATACTTATGCCCCACTTATCAGTTTATTTAAAGAAACATTGCGATACTCTATGGTCATGAAAAAATAAAGCTATATCTGCAGTTTACAAACAATTGCCACAGATTTTAAAAGCTCTGAAAGATCTTATAGAAATGAAGTAAAATGAGTAAACATACTCAGGAGCAAAAAGATTAATAAAGCAAATAAAGAAATTCCCCTTAATTTACGGCCTACTAGATTGACACAGCATTTTAAATAAAATGGAAAAAGTTAATATTATTCTCACGAAAAAAAAAAAAAAAAGAAGAAGAAGAAAACTGTCAATGTTTTGATCGCCAGCAAACTGATTGAATCACCAAAAAAAAACACATTTCAGACAATCAGAGAGGAAATTTTTGAACAAGAAAGCGAAGATTTGGTTATGTCTGTAAATGTTAGAGTCCTTATTTGAGCAAAACAGAAAACGTAAAATTCGCAGAACAATTTGACTACGAAGCTTCTGATGAAAGTGGAAATTTATATGAATGTGAAGGATTTCGTGTTACGTAGAGACATTATAACCGTGCAACTGAACTGGAGGTTTGAGAAACTGAGAAATGTAAAACAAGAATTTGAGTTTCTGGCTGGTGCGAATCTAAAATCTGTTAATATTGCCTGGACCTTACCCTTTATTGCTGACTTGAATTGACTTGAATTGTTAAGCGAGCTTTTAAATGAGAAAACTTTATTTCTACCATTATATAAGAATTTTTATAAAATGGATCATTTAGAAATCCTTTAGTTGCTCTATAATTTTAACTTTGGGAAAACAAGGAATTACAAAAACATGGAGACAGCGTACATATTTTATAAGTATTCCAGTAACAATAAAATAGTAAAAAACTACTTAAGATCTACTACGAGTCGAGAGATTAAGCAACCTGAATTTACTTTCTATAAAATTCAGTGTGTCACAATCTTTACACATAAAATAATAAACGATTTTGTTACCCTAAATGCAAGAAAAATAAAATGGAAGTAAATGTATTTGCCTGATATTATATTTTATATTAATTAAAACATTGCTTCAGTTATCTTTCTTAATTAATGTACTGAAATTATCATTTATTTTTATCTTTTACATTATGTTCTGCAGGTTTTTTGTTTGTTTTGATTTTTAGTACTTATTTGTTGAAGGGACCGCTTGTTTCCAATCTGGTTGTTAGCGATTTTTACCCATTTTCTGCAGCTTAAAGAGTAACAAGAACTAAAAATGGCTAGAAAAATATGTGAGAAAGGTTAAGAAAAATCTGTCGCAAAGCATCATGATCTCATTAACAAATAAGTGCAATTTTCTTTCCTGTTATTTAGTTGTTTGGAATATCTGAATTAAAATTAAATCTTTTAAAGTTCTAAAATAAACGCAAAATATTTATTCAATATAATTTATTTTTGTTTCTGCCCTTTATCAATTTTGAAGGAGGGGGGGGGGCGCCAAATTGACACGCTGCCCCGGGCGCAGTTTTCTCTTCGCACGGCCCTGGCGAAATGGATGAAGCAAAAAGCCTTTTACGCATATTTTCTGTTACGAGATCTTTAAAAAAGTACATCAGAATAATACTACGGATGTATAAATTCCTTTTAAACATAAAATTTGGAAAATTGATATTTTCGTCATTTTTCGAAAAATGAAGGGTAACGAGTTTCTTTAAAAGCCAATTAGTAATTCTCAATTTTGTACAATACTGCAACAAATTATTAAAATATATTTAAGTACAATGAAAGGTAAACAAACATCAGAAACAAAATGTTAGCTCTGAATAAAGCCTTTTACATAAGCTTTCCAAACAAGAAAGTATAAAGTTTGGTGCTGCCATCTGACATTTATCTTTTATACTAAAATTAGAATCGCAAGGAAATTAATGTATCCGAATAAGCTATAATAAACTATAAATATACGTTGTTATTTACTCAGCATGAAAAAACAACAACAAGGTTAGGGTAAATTCAAACTATTTATTATGTCCTTAATGCACATAAATATACTCTCGACGATCATATTTAGAATAATTTTAACTATTCACTTTCATTCAAAATTTGCCAAATATTTCTTTGTAAGCAGCACTTAAGTTTTAAATAACTTTAACGGCGTTTTATGTTTCTAACACTTTACAAATAAATTGAAAAGCGTTTATGAATTCGGTTTGTCTGTCTGACCGTGCTCTAACTCTCGTAAATATACTCGGATTGTAATGTAATTTTTATATGTTATTAAGGTTTAGTATAGTATACTTGGTATTGAAAATGAAGTGTGTTTATAGTTCGTTTACAGGAACACACAAACAAATTCCGTTACATTATGCACTATAGGGGAAATCGTTTATGGTGCATTTTATGGGTGTTATGATATTTCAAACCTAATGAGATTGAAATGCATCACTGAAGTGGACTACTTGCTTTCTCGGAAGTATAGAATAAGTAGCATTTATAGATTGTTTACAGGGATGCACAAAAGAACTCCAATACAATAAGATCTAATCGAGAAAAAATCGGTTGTGCTGCATTTTAATGACGTTATGATGCTTCAAACATAATGAAATTAAAAAGGAGCACTGAGATAGACTACAACATGTTTTCTATAGATTATGGAGTGCGTCACATTTATCGTTCATTTACAGAGACGCTCAAGAGATATTAATATTATTTATGGCGGCCAATTTTATACACGTGGGGAGACCAAGAGAACCTAACCCGTCTTTACACAAAGTTCGAAGAAAACTCCGAACGATTAGACCGACGGGCAGGGCCCTCCCTAAGGGGGGGGCAGGGGGTAGCCTCCCGCCAAAAAAACATTCACGAATGCTGTTACACTTTGCAAATTTACAAACTTAGTTGGAAATTTTGTTTAAAACTCTAATAAAAACTATAATACACTTTCTATTTCTGATAGACTTAGCAAATATTACAAATCTAATTGGGAATATTATTAAACTTTTACAAATAAGAATTATATTACATTTTCTAATTGTGGTAACTTGGCAAAATTATAAAACTAGTTGGTAAATACTGAAATTTGACTTGGCAATTTAAGGTCCTCTCCCCTCCCAATAAAAAGTCTTAGCGATGGCCCTTGCCGACGGGCGCGATTAGAATCAAACCCAGCACCTACAGCCCAATAGTTAGGGGGTTGAATTCGGAATTAATTAGGGGAAAGCTGGAAATTGTTTTAATCCCTTCAGTTTAGGTCTAGAATAAATGTGCTATGTTTTCCCCCTCGTACTAGGTGAGCGTTAAGAAATATGTATAGATTTATAGTCAAAAAACACATTTTTTTTAAATACCATAACAATATCGCAAAATAAGTAACTCTATCAAAAATGTTGTCAATACAAATGTTGTAGAGCTTAAAATTCTGAGTAAAATGAGTACCTACACTTAATATTTTTGTTGAACATTAAGGTCACAATTCCATTTCAAAAATTTACCTTAATTGCTAATCAATGGGTTTGAAGTCAGGAGACACCAAGTTATCAATCCACCTTGCTTCCAATTTTTATATACATGTATTTTTGTTAATTTCTGACCTATGTCAAAGGGATTAAAACAATTTCTAGCTTTCCCCAAGTTAATTTCGAATTAGGCGTTTTTTTTCATCCCCTACCACTGGGTCCGTAATCAAGAGGTTAAACCGTAATTCTCAAAATATCCAAAATAATGAGCTAAAATAATTACAAAAACATCGTAAATGCCCCAATAAAAAAATAAAATTACATGTTTATAAAAATTAGAAGCAGGGTGGACTGATAACCGAGTCTGTTCTGGCTTCAAGGTCTTGACTAGCGATTCAGGCTAAACTTTGAAGTAGAATTGTGAGCTTAATGTTCAACAAAAATATTAAGTGTAGGTACTCATTTTACTCAGAATTTTAAGCTCTACACCATTTGTATTGACAAGGCTTTTGATAGAGTTAGTGTTTTTGAGATATTGTTATAATAATTAAAAAAACCTGTTTTTCGACTATAAATCTGTACATATTTTCTAATGCTCACCTATTACGAGGGGGAAAACTTAGGATATTCATTCTAGACCTAAACTAAATGGATTAAAACAATTTTCAGCTTTCTCCTAATTAATTCCGAATTCGGCCTTTTTTTTTTTTTTCTCTTACCACTGGGCTATTACATTTATTTTATTTTATTTAAAAGAAAATGTTACAAATTGTTTTGTTCTATAGTTATTAATTGAACTTTTTTTTATTTATTGTTATTTCATTTTAAAAATAATAGAAAATAATTTAAAAATGCATATGTAACTGGTATTCGAAAACGAAGCTTTCGCCAAATTGTCGTTAAAAAAAAAAAAAAAACGCCAAACCACACAAATCATGACATTTAATTTCAGCTTCAAAGCAATGTTTTAATACAATGTAATAGCAATGTAAAATACAAATAAAACGTCGAAATAAAAATCACTTGATGGCGTAAACACGTGTAACTTCCTTAAAGCCAAGTGAATGTGACGTTTACCATCAACCATTAATGGCATTTAATCCTATAGTTTGGCGATAGATTTTTGGTCGATGGGATTACCAAGTAGTACCGTTTTAATTTACCACTCGAAAAAAAAAAAAGAATGCTAACTGGCGAGTTAAAAGAAAAGTTATTGGCGAGATTTGCACCCGGCTAACATAAAAGTACCAAGAATTCTTTGCGATCATGGCAACTTTTATGTAGTTTTATTTGAAAAAAAAAAATAATTTTGATTCTTTAATCAAAATGGAAACCTTTCTTATGAAAAGGGAAGGGTAATTGTTTATGGCAGTTACAGGATTTGGAGTGTTATAATATAAGTGAAATGATGGCGATAAAATAATATATGGCGAATTATCACATGTGGCTGGCTAACGTTAAAGCACCAAAATGGCCGCTTGGAATATAAAAAGCAAAGGGATCCGCCCGGAACTGTTGATGATAGTCACATGACTTAGGCTATTATTATAGAGATTGTTTTCAATTTTAAAAACAGCGCAAAGAATAATATTTCCTAACGATTAAAAATTTATTTAAGCATGACTATTTAAAACAGATAAAAAACTTTAAAATTACTATTAAACGAGTACGTGTTAAAAGCATTAAAATATTGAAAATTATGTCTTGAAAATTGTATTTACACGTGAATATTAAACGAGAAAGGAAACTTTAAAATAATAAATACATTAATATGCGTTTAACCCTTTTCAGGGGCAAGGTACTTCTATTTGTAAAATGTTGAAATCAGTGAATGGCACCAGAATTTACAAACAAATTTCGAAATACGAAAATGCTTTTGTTCACTTACTTAATAAAAGGAAAATTTTCATCCCAATATTCTGGTGCCAATCTGGCATTTAAGAATTAAAATTACGTGGTTCTAAAATAAACCACCGCCCTTGAAGGGTTTAAAGTAGTAAATTGTAGTAATTGTAGTGAATTGTATTATGTCAATCGTTTTATAACGCTGTTAAAAAATACCGAGAGGCAAAGACTCTGTTTACTTAATTAATTTTAGTTTATCTCCTTTTCAAATGTTTAACTGACCTTCTTTAATCAAACACGAAAACAACCATTGGATGTCTTAGAACAACTGATTCGGCCTTAAATTTTCGCAATCAAAGGGGATTGAATGGAAAGCCGTTTACAGGGAGATCGCTACAGGTTTTTTCATTATAATTGAGTCTTCTCTAATCTTTTTAAAACCGATCAGATTAGCGTGCTTTTAGATTCTGCGGTGTCTAAACGGGGGCTGGCGAGCGTAGCTTGCAGGGGGCAGAGCCCTCTAGTTATTTGCTATAAAGTTCTTTTATGTATAATTGCAATATTTTATTGACTTCTCTTCATTTAAATCTGTAAAATATGCGGATAATAAATGCATATCATTGCAAACGTATTAAAATAAAAATGAAGAAAAAATTGTCAAAATAAAAGGAATTTTTTTGACATTGATAACGATATCATTAGGGCAGTGGGTGGGGTGTTCGAGGAATGATAACGAATGATATCGAAGGGGGGGGGGGGCAGGGGGTCCAAAATTGCCAAGAAGTTGATAGCGTTTATATATGCATAGCCCCATATCCAGTGAAATGTTTTACAATGTTTTCTTTATGCCTATTTAGTGTGATAAATCAACTTTATATGGTTTATATGTGGATTAATATAATTAGATTTTATATTCATTAAATTAAACGATCATTTCATTCGTATCACTTTTCAATCCAGTGTATCAACGTGGTCAAAACTGGTGGATACTAAACAAAATATTTTACTTATGAACTAAATCGAATACATTTAAATCACAGAATCTTCTAATATCTAAAACTTAAATTGTTGATTCTACATATACAAGAGAACCACTTGTGGTGAAGCATGCATCTAGCATTGCGACCTGGTGTATTAGTTAGAGTATGGGTACAGTATGGTTTGCTAGAGTAGAGCTATAAAATTCACCAGGTTTCAATGCTAGGTGCGAGCGTTATCTCAAGTGGTTCCCTTGTTAGTGTTCTATAATTATTGATAACAACAGTTTTTCAACTGAAAGAAATGGTTGAGATATTGTTATAATAATTAAAAAAAAACCTGTTTTTCGATTATAAATCTGTACATATTTTCTAATGCTCACCTATTACAAGGGGGAAAACTTAGGATATTCATTCTAGACCTAAACTAAATGGATTAAAACAATTTTCAGCTTTCCACTAATTAATTCCGAATTCGGCCTTTTTTTTCTCTCTCTTACCACTTGGCTATTACATTTATTTTCTTTTATTTAAAAGAAAATGTTATAAATTGTTTTGTTCTATAGTTATTAATTGAACTTTTTTTTATTTATTGTTATTTCATTTTAAAAATAATAGAAAATAATTTAAAAATACATATGTAACTGGTATTCTAAAACGAAGCTTTCACGAAATTGTCGTTAAAAAAAAAAAAAAAAAAAAAACGCCAAACCACACAAATTATGACATTTAATTTCAGCTTCAAAGCAATGTTTTAATACAATGTAATAGCAATGCAAAATACAAATTAAACATCGAAATACAAATCACTTGATGGCGTTAACACGTGTAACTTCCTTAAAGTCAAGTGAATGTGACGTTTACGATCAACCATTAATGGCATTTAATCCTATAGTTTGGCGATAGATTTTTGGTCGATGGGATTACCAAGTAGTACCGTTTTAATTTATCACTCGAAAAAAAAAAAAATGCTAACTGGCGAGTTAAAAGAAAAGCTATTGGCGAGATTTGCACCCGACTAACATAAAAGTACCAAGAATTCTTTGCGATCATGGCAACTTTTATGTAGTTTTATTTGAAAAAAATAATTTTGATTCTTTAATCAAAATGGAAACCTTTCTTATGAAAAGGGAAGAGTAATTGTTTATGGCAGTTACACGACTTGGAGTGAATAATATAAGTGAAATGATGGCGATAAAATAATATTTGGCGAATTATCACCTGTGGCTGGATAACGTTAAAGCACCAAAATGGCCGCCTGGAATATAAAAAGCAAAGGGATCCGCCCGGAACAGTTGATGATAGTCACATGACTTAGGCTATTATTATAGAGATTGTTTTCAATTCTAAAAACAGCTCAAAGAATAATATTTCCTAACGATTAAAAATTTATTTACGCGTGACTATTTAAAACAGATAAAAAACTTTAAAATTACTATTAAACGAGTACGTGTTAAAATCATTAAAATATTGAAAATTATGTCTTTAAAATTGTATTTACGCGTGAATATTAAACGAGAAAGGAAACTTTAAAATAATAAATACATTAATATGCGTTTAACCCTATCAGGGGCAAGGTACTTCTATTTGTAAAATGTTGAAATCAGTGAATGGCACCAGAATTTACAAACAAATTTCGAAATACGAAAATGCTTTTGTTCACTTACTTAATAAAAGGAAAATTTTCATCCCAATATTCTGGTGCCAATCTGGCATTTAAGAATTAAAATTAAGTGGTCCTAAAACGAACCAACGCCCTTGAAGGGTTTAAAGTAGTAAATTGTAGTAATTGTAGTGAATTGTATTATGTCAATCGTTTTATAACGCTATTAAAAAATACCGGGAGGCAAAGACTCTGTTTACTTAATTAATTTTATTTTAGCTTCTTTTCAAATGTTTAACTGACCTTCTTTAATCAAACACGAAAACAACCATTGGATGTCTTACAGCAGCTGATTCAGCCTTAAATTTTCGCAATCAAAGGGAATTGAAAGGAAATCCGTTTACAGGGAGATCGCTATAGGTTTTTTCATTATAATTCAATCTTCTCTAATCTTTTTAAAACCGATCAGATTAGCGTCCTTTTAGATTCTGCGGTGTCTAAACGGGGTTGGCGAGCGTAGCTTGCAGGGGGCAGAGTCCTCTAGTTATTTGCTACAAAGTTCTTTTATGTATAATTGTAGTATTTTATAGACTTCTCTTCATTTAAATCTGTAAAATATGCGGATAATAAATGCATATCATTGCAAACGTATTAAAATAATATACGGTCAAGTGTGAGTATTACTCGCGTACAGAGGGTTCCGTAGAATAAATGTATGAATTTGTAGTTGTATTAAAAAAAAAAAAAAAAAAAAAAAAAAAAAAAAAAAAAAAAAACGTTGCTAAAAGACTAAGACTTTGTAAAAAACTATACAACGTAGGGTTGGGTATAACTGTATATATTAGAAAAGTGTAATCGGGTATACCATGAATGTTCAAAGAGATATGGAACCTAAATAATATCAAATATAGCTATTCGTATAACTCTTTTTTTAATATTATCCTAATCTGCTTATGATGAACTTAATTCGGTACTGACAATAAAAGCAGTGCATAGTTAAACTTCATTTGACATTTCATGAAACTAAATTCAGCGTAGTAATAACCTTTATTTCTACAGTGTAGCTAAAACAAAACCTTTGTTCAAAGTTTAAATTTGGCATTGTGCTAAGCGCGCTTCGAATTGAGGTCTCAAAGTTGCAACGCCGCCTTGGTCAGTGCCGCGTTTTCCCAGATAGGTGTTTAATTAACTTTTAAAATCACTCGAGGCGTATTGAGAGATACAATCAATGCAAACTATCGCGAATCCCACAGTATTTATGCGATTCATTCTAATTAAATCTTTCGAGGGCGATGCCCTTAAAAAACGGACACATAATTTTAATTCCAAAACAGACAATCGGCACCAAGAATATTTAATTAAAATTTTCCTTTTATCATGTACGTGAAAATAAGCAAGTTCGCATTTTCTAATAAATTCGTTTATAAATTCTGGTGTCAGTTCATGATTTCATAAGTTTATAAATAGCATTACTCCGTGCCGGAAAGGATTAAGTGGTCGCAGGACTCTTAAAGCTTCAAAATTTAAGAAATTTTAATTTTTTTAGATGATAAACTCCTATCTTTTCTGAATATTTTGATATAATTTTTTCCTTGAAATTTCCATTAGAACAAAAGTTTTGGCTTTTAGAATTATACCCGCTCAATAGCTGAAGCGGCGTTTCCGAAACTTTAAAGTCATTATTTTCCAAATGGCGTTTTTTGGGCATAACGCACAGGATACCTCAAAAACTTCTTAATATTTTTTCATGAAACTTTCAAAACATATATTTCATGTTAGTCTGTATAAACTGAACCTAAAATTTCCTTTTTATTGTTAAAAAAAAAATATATATATATATATATTTTTAGGTGATTTTACTGTTGAAATTTTCAAAATTTTGTATTAGCTAAATGAAACATTGCATTAAAAATATAAAAATGCTTTAAATACAAATTTATTTAAGTTCAGGGAAATTATTACAATCTGAAGTATAAATAAGCACCATAATTTTCATTCTAGTTGCAATATTTATTTTGTAATCCTATATCTTTCATCCCAATTAAAATTGTGTTTTAAAATCATATACATTTTAAGACATTAAATGTTGAAAATGGTCTTTTTTTCATTTTTTCCACTTTTTAGAGTCCTGAGAGCCGAGACCCCTTAAATTAGTATGTTTTTAACAATTTGAGGTTTATTGCTTTTATACTGTTACTGGACATTACATTACACATCTATATCATTAAAAGTTGTTAACTAGGCATAGAGTACGCCGCCCCTGTCCTTGTGTATGTCCAAACTGACCGTACCTTTAAGGGTTAATATCTCGGCTAATTGCCGATGATTTTTTTTGAAAATCATTATCAACAATGCTTTTATTCTTCTGCAACGATGGGTATATTCAGCGATGCTCAATAATTTTTCTGAAAGCCCTTAAATCGAAATTTGGGTATAACAGAAAAATGCTAATTACTCAAAAACTATGTGACCTAGGGTAATCGCTATAATTTTCTGGCAAGGTTTATATTAACGTCTACTACCTCTAATTTTTTCATAATTTTAGTTTCAGTAGATTCGGAATTAGAGGGGGGGGGACATATTTTTGCGCTACATTTTCAACAATATCTTTGAAAATATAATACCTAAAATTAAAAGGAATATATTTTTGAGTTTAGCGTTACAAAAGCTTTCGCAGGATACCCCTCATGATATACAAAGAAAGGTTTTTTTTTCAAGTAGCATAATTAGCCCCTCTACTTTTTTACTAAATATATTTATGAATGTTTATTAATCTGAAAATATGTGGGTCAATGGTTTTTATTACTTCCCCGAATTTGAACTTTCCACGTTCCATAGTTTACGAGTAAAATGGCTGTGACAGACAGACGGTCAGATACAGGAGTGATCTTATAATGGTTCCGTTTTTACTTTTTAAGTACGGAACCCTAAAAATGAAAAAAAAATTGTCAAAAAAAAGGAATTTTTTTGACATTGATAATGATATCATTAGGGGGGTGGGTGGGGTGTTCGAGGAATGATAACGAATGATATCGAAGAGGGGGGGAGGGGGTCCAAAATTGCCAAAAAGTTGATAGCGTTTATATATGCATAGCACCATATCCAGTGAAATGTTTTACAAGGTTTTCTTTATGCCTATGTAGTGTGATAAATCAACTTTATATGGTTTATATGTGGATTAATATAATTAGATTTTATATTCATTAAATTAAATGATCATTTATTCGTATCACTTTTCACTCCAGTGTATCAACGTGGTCAAAACTGGTGGATACTTGTATGAAGCTTGGATTCATTGACGAAGAGACTTCTTGAGATGAAACATTGTTTATTAATAACATGAGTTTAAATTTAGTAGCATATTATCTGGACTTAATATCACGGCATGCATCGTGATTACAAGAGAGAAGAGAGCGTACTGACAGCTCCAAGCACATAGCATCATAATAATACATTCGTGTTGCCATTCAGCTGTATAAAATATAGTGTTGCCATTACATACCAAAAACTTTAATATTTAATGGGTGCTGCCACAAGTATACATATATCACACCCTTCCTTTTAATTTTAATAAGACATGGATTATACAATACATTATAATTATAAATAACTTAATACAATCATTACACTACACAAATATAATTATTACAATATACAAATACAATTATTACTGCAGATACTTAATAGCAAACATAATCATTTAAATGTTTCGGACGTTTTATCACGCGACCACATGAAGTTATAAATGGAGCATTATTTGCAATACTTTGTGGTGGAATGTGATGCGATGGGGCTGAATTTGAAACATTCATTTGTTCAGTCTTGACATCTGGTAAAGTGTCAAGCATATCATCACTATAGCCAGAATGTGATGTTTTGGATGTTCTTAGGAATTTTCTATTCCTTATAAATATTCTGCCACTTGCAGTTCTAATTTTATATGATCTTGGATTTCTAGTTTTAGAAATAACCGTTGCTGGCTCCCACACTTTAGTTTTAAAATTTTGAACAGTGATTTTGTCATCTGGCCCTAACTCATTTAACATTTTTGATGACCTATCATAATAGTGCTTTTGAATTTGTTGACGTCTTAACAACTTAGTGTTTACATTGTCAAATATCTCTGGATTAAGCATTTTATTGCTTATAGGTAATTTAGTTCGTAGTCGTCTACCGAACATCATTTGGGCTGGAGATAAACCTAAGCCCGCAATAGGAGTGTTCCTATATTCAAGTAACCCTATTGCAGGTCTTCGGTTGTCCTCAAAGGCTTTTTTGAAAATGGCTTTAGTAATGCCAACTGCCTTTTCTACCATCCTATTACTTTGTGGAAAATTTGGACTAGTGAAGGAAATTTCTATGTCCCATTCCCTCCCAAAGTTTTTAAATTTGTAACTATTGAACGGATTGTTGTCACAAATTATTGTTTCAGGGGTACCAAATCTTGAGAAAATAACCTCTAGTTTAAATATAATTTCCTCGCTGGTCTTATTATCAACTTTTACTACCTCTATCCACTTGGAAAAATAGTCAACTACTACTAGGTAATCTGTGTTATGTAAATACATGAGATCAATACCTATTTTTTCGAAAGGCCTATTTGGAATATCATGAAGTTCTAGCGGTTCTTTAGTCTGCGTTTTTTGAAATTTTTCACATACACTACATTTACTGATTAATTCTTCAATATCTCTGGTGATGCCTGGCCAGTACATTATTTCTCGAGCTCTGCTTTTACATTTTGTTATGCCTAAGTGTGATTCATGAATAAGAAATAACATGTCCTGCCTGAGTACATTTGGGACCACAATTTTATCTTCTAAAAATACTAGTCCATCAGCAACATATATACTGTTTTTAACTTTATAATAGCAAAGAAGATTTTTAGGAATTAATTTTTTACTTTTAGGCCAACCCTCCTTAAAAAATTTGGAAATTAATTTAAGTTCCTCATCTTCAGCAGTTAACTTTTGGAACTGTTTGAATTTGTTTTCACTCATCGGCAAGAGTTTTGCAACAGAGTGTACCACATTTAGCATTTCGGGGTCTTCTTCACCCACATCTTTTAAACTTGCTCTTGACAAAGTGTCAGCAAGGTACATTTTACTACCTGGGACATATTTTATAGTAAAATCATACTTAAGCAATTTAAGCAACATACGTTGCAAGCGAGTGGTAATTTTGCCAATGGGCTTGTGCACAATTGACGTTAGAGGTTTAGGATCACTTTCAACTAATACTTTGTGACCATACAACAAATTATGATATTTTTCGAATGCAAATACAATTGCGAGCAATTCCTTCTCAATTTGAGCATAATTTGTTTCACACTCGCTCAAACTTCTAGATGCAAATGACACTGGGTGTCCCTCTTGTAAGAGACAGGCACCTAGCCCACCTTGTGAACTGTCACACTGAACAGTTATAGGTAATGAGGGATTAAAGACTTTTAAAACAGGAGCTGAACTTATTAGTTTTTTGATATTTTCAAAACTAGTCTCTTGTTCATGGTTCCACTGGAACTCTACATTATTTTTTAACAATTCTCTCATTGGGGCGGTTACAGCTGATACATTGGGTAAAAATTTACTCAAGAAATTAACCATGCCCAATAGCCTTTTGATATCACGTTTACACGATGGCTTCTCAAGCTCATTAATTGCCTTAACATGGCTAGGATCAGCTTTAATCCCATCCTTAGAAATAATTAAACCCATATATTTAACTTCATTTACTCTGAACTGAAATTTGTCAGGATTAAACTTTATGTTATTTGATTGTGCTCTCTCTAAAACTTTCAAAAGAATTTGGTCATGTTCCTCTCTAGTTTTACCTCCTATAATTAAATCATCGAAATATATTTCAACACCCTGTATATCACCAAACAATTTAAAATTAGTTTTTTGGAACACCTCTGGTGCAGAGCAGATTCCGAAAGGTAATCTATGAAAGCGGTAACGCCCAAAAGGAGAATTAAAAATACACAATTTTGAGCTAGCTTCATCTAACACAATTTGCCAGAATCCCTCCTTTAAGTCGAGCACTGAAAAATACTGTTTTCCTTCAAGTTTACTAATGATTTCATTAGCAGAAGGAATAACATAGTGCTCCCTTTTAATGGCTTTATTTAAGTTTCTAGGGTCAAGACAAATTCTCAACTTGCCGTTTGGCTTTTCAACCACTACCAGGCTACTGACCCAATCTGTTGGTTCATTTACAGGGGATATAATGCCTAACTTTGTCAATTCATCCAGAGTTTTGCCTAGCTCTTTATGAAGGGACTGAGGTACCCTTCGCGGTGGATTTATAATGGGTTTCACATCATTTTTCACTTCAATGTGATGTGGCTTGCCAGGAAATTTACCTAAACCCTCAAAGACATTTTGATACTTACTAATTACATTTAATTTAGAATCTAAATTAATTTCATCTATCAACTGTATCAGCTGTAACTCTTGGCGTGCCTGTAAACCCAATAAAGGCTTAGCCTTAACATCCACAACAACAAAATTTAACTTTACATTACAACATTTATCAGTATTACATGTTAGCGTAATGCACCCTTCAGGTTTCAGCTTATGATTACCATATGATAATAAAACAATATCAGTAGGGATCAAATTATTTTTAAACTTTAAATCAAAAGATTGAAAAACTGACACAGGAAGAATATTCACTTGAGCACCTGTGTCTAGTTTAAAATTTACTTGCTGATCTCCAACTGTTACTGTTTTATACCATTCTTTCTCAGTTGAATTTACAGTATCAACATCAATTAAAACATTATCAATATACAAACAATTAATATCAGAACTATTTACCTCATTAACTTTTTGAAAATTATTTCTATGGTGGCTTACCTTATTTGAATTCTTGCAAACAGCTGCAAAATGATGCTTTTTCTTACAAAGATTACACAGTTTGTTGTATGCTGGACATTGTCCTTTCACATGTTTTCTTCCACATGATTTACAGTCAATAAAGTTTTTAAAGTTCATTGCTTTTTTCTTTTGATTAACTACGTTAATTTCACTGCATTTAGGGTCATTAATGGTCTTCATCTGTTCTCTACTAACTTCACAGGCTCGAATGCTGTCCACAGCTTTCTTCAGCGTCAGATCAGATTCCCGAAGTAGTCTTTCCTGTAAGCTCTTGTCCCGGATTCCAAGTACGATTCGATCTCGCAGAAGACTCGATTCTTGTTCGCCAAACCCACATGATGAGGCTAATGTCTTTAATTCCGTCAGATATACATCTACGGCTTGTCCGTCTTTCTGAGAGCAGGAAAAGAATTTGAAGCGTTCAAATACCTCGTTACTTTGTGGCAGGCAGTGGTTTTCAAATTTCTTAATGACGTCGTCAAATTTTTCTTTGCTTTCTCCACCTTCAAAGCGAAAAGTGTTGAACACGCTGACTCCTTCATCACCAATAACGTTCAGTAGAATGGCTATTTTGATTTTATCATCTTTTCCATTCTTTTCAGAGGCCAACATGAAGTTGTCAAACTTTTGTTTCCACTTCAACCAGTTGTCGGACAAATTTGGCGCACTGAACGTCAATTCACCAGGGGGCTTGAAACTATCCATAATTATTTAGAACACGAGAATTCACTGTTATTTACAACGTGATTATAGAACACAAAAGTTCCATTTAAAGCAGTTTCAACCTCCTTCGCCGTCCTTCGCATAACAGCATGATCGCTCAACGTCTTAGAAATCTGTTTCCATCCAAGTCAAAAACGAACTGACACCATGTATGAAGCCTGGATTCATTGACGAAGAGACTTCTTGAGATGAAACATTGTTTATTAATAACATGAGTTTAAATTTAGTAGCATATTATCTGGACTAATATCACGGCATGCATCGTGATTACAAGAGAGAAGAGAGCGTACTGACAGCTCCAAGCACATAGCATCATAATAATACATTCGTGTTGCCATTCAGCTGTATAAAATATAGTGTTGCCATTACATACCAAAAACTTTAATATTTAATGGGTGCTGCCACAAGTATACATATATCACAATACTAAACAAAATATTTTACTTATGAACTAAATCGAATACATTTAAATCACAGAATCTTCTAATATCTAAAACTTAAATTGTTGATTCTACATATACAAGAGAACCACTTGTGGTGAAGCTTGCATCTAGCATTGCGACCTGGTGTATTAGTTAGAGTATGGGTAGAGTATGGGTAGAGTATGGTTTGCTAGAGTAGAGCTATAAAATTCACCAGGTTTCAATGCTAGGTGCGAGCTTTATCACAAGTGGTTCCCTTGTTAGTGTTCTATAATTATTGATAACAATAGTTTTTCAACTGAAAGAAATGGTGACCACTCTGTTACTAATAAATTATTGATCATAATTTTTTTTAAAGGTAAGATAAATTCTTAAAACTTTTGTAATTTTCCCTTAGCGACAAGGGACCTTCAAACTTATTATTTTATTATTATTTTTAAATTGCGTTTTAAATACTATATGAGTTATGGCATATATTTATAACACAAATTTAAAAAATAATTTTTTTGTGAAAAATAAGGAATTTTTCTGAATATTTTAATTGTTATGAAGAACTTTTCAAAATGCCCCATGCGCATTCCATATCCATTAAAAACACCAATATATTTTTTTTATGCCAGTTTGGTTTACATACGCAAATAAAACTGTGCATCGAATTTTATATATCTACCCTATATATATAAAATCCTAATGAAACGAATTTATGAAACGGATATATGAAACGGCTGAAATGAAACGATTCTTTGAAACGACTGATTAAACAACTGATTATGTTTTACGGCGATTTCTCCTAAACTATGGTATACTTTGCGATGAAATTAACACCAAAAATCCGTATTGATCCGCAGATCTCAAAACTGGTATTAGAATTTTTAAATTCGAATTAGTTTTCGAAATATTAATTTTTTTCTAATTTTAAATGCTTTTTTCTAATGATGGCAACTCAAATTTTAATCATAACAGCTATATTTTTTTTTCATATTTCAGAAAAGGTTATTATTTTAAACTAATTTGGTGACCAGTTTGGCCTCCCTTAAATGTATCCTAAGAAATGTATCATGCTACTTTTATTCATAATTCAATTTACTTGAACAATCTTTTGCCAAATCGAAACATCCTGATAGAGAAATCAAGAACTCGGTATTTTTATGTTAGCGAGACGCAGGTGATAAATCGTCCAAACATTTTTCCCGTTGCATTTTTTTTTATATTTCATTAATTTCATTTAAAATATAATCCTTTCATTCATTTTATTTAAAATACAAAGCTTTCATTTAAAACTGAAACCTTTAAAATTGATAGCTTTCACTTCTTTCTTTAAAAAAAAAAAACGAAAAAAAAAATTAGGCATAGATGTCATATACGTACCGGGGTACCTAATTGGCGCCAAAATGGCATTATTTTGATTGACATGGTAACCCGACTATTATTGTTTATTTAATAATAAATGTTTATTTACTTTTATTTCTTTTTTTAAATTATATAAATTATTTTGTTGTATAGTTATTAATTATTTATTTTGTTATTTCCTTTTGAAAATAATAGAAAATAATTAAAAAATACGGTACTACTTAGTTATTCCGTCGACCAATTTCGCCAAGTTATATAAACCACTCGCCAAATTATACAAATTGACATAATTTTTATTTTAAATAACGGAAGAACAAATAAATTAGTATAACATTAATAAATATACAAATGATACGTCGAAATAAAAATAATTTGATAACGTAAACACGTGTAACTTGCTTAAAGTCAAGTGAATGTGATATTTACGATCAACCATTATTGCCATTTAATCTTATACTTTGGCGATAGATTTTTGGTCGACGGGATAACTAAGTAGTACCAAAAATACATATGTAACTGGTATTCGAAAACGAGGTTTTCGCCAAATTTTCGTTAAAAAAAAAAAAAAAAAATCTCGCCAAACCTGCGGTGCGTATATGACATCTGGCAAATATTAAATAATGCAACAAACCGTGACATTTAATTTCAACTTCAAATCAAGGTTTCAATTTACCACTCGAAAAATAAAAGAAATGCTAACTGTCGAGTTGAAAAAAAGCTATTGGCGAGATTTGCACTCGGCTAGCGTAACATCACCAAGAATTCTTTGCGGCCATGGCAACTTTTATGTAGTTTTATTCGAAAAAAAAAATTGATTTTTTAATCAAAATGGAAAACTTTCGGCACAGATGTCATATACGGCC
Organism: Maratus speciosus; assembly: GCA_963932465.1. Lineage (NCBI taxonomy): Eukaryota > Metazoa > Arthropoda > Arachnida > Araneae > Salticidae > Maratus > Maratus speciosus. Next base: position 25,165,177 of record OZ010790.1, on the reverse strand, counting down.
CCATATTGGCGCGATTTTTTTCTGACGCCAATGTCATATACGCAACGGGTACTTAACTGGCGCAAATTATCGTTATTTTGCTTGATATGGTAAGTAGGATGTTGTTGTTTATACTGTTGAGGTTTTCCCCAAATTGGCGCCGGAAAAAATTCGCGCCAATGTAGGGCGTATATGACATCTGTGCCAAACTTCCATATGAAAGGCGAACGGATCAGATCGTATTTGTTTATGGCAGTTGATGACTTGAACTATTATAATATAGATGAAATGATGGCGATAGAATAATACTTTGTGACTTATCACATGTGCCTGGTTAACATTAAAGTACGAAAATGACACCTAGAGTATAAAAAGCGAAGTGGTCCGCCCAACTGTTGATGATAGTCACATGACTTAGGCTATTGTTATAGAGATTCTTTTAAAATACCGGGAGACAAAGACTCTGTATACTTAATTCATTTTATTTTAGCTTCTTTTCAAACGTTTAACTGATCCTTTTTAATCAAAAACGAAAACAACCATTGGATGTCTTAACAGCAACTGATTCGCCCTTAAATTTTTGCAATCAAAGGGAATCGAATGGAAATCCGTTTACAGGGAGATCTGCGCAGCTTTTTTCAGTATAATTCAATCTTCTGTAATATTTTTAAAAACCCATCAGATTAGCATGTTTTTAGATTCTGCGGTGTCAGAACGGGGGTTGGCGAGCGTAGCTTGCTGGGGCAGAGCCCCCTACTTTGAATATAAAGGTAAGAAAAAAAAATGTTTTCTAAATTTTATGACTGTTTGAGCATTTTTGTATCATATTTCGGCCCTTAACTGACTTTAACTTTTACAATTATATTTTTGTTTAAAAAAACAATACATAGTTTTATTTGTATATGTAAACCAAACTGGCATAAAAAATATTGGGTATTTTAATTGATACGGAATGCGCACGGGGCATTTTGAAAAGTTCTTCATAACGCTTAAAATATTCAGGCAAATTCCTTACTTTTCTCCCAATTTTATTTTTTAAATTCCTTGTGTGATAAATATATACCCATAATTTATATACTATATACTATAATACATATAGCATTTAAAATACATTGAAAAAAAAGAAAAAAAAGAGTTTGAAAGAGTTTATTTTAAAAAAAATCTTAAATCTTTATTTCAGTTCTTCACTGAGAATAAGCTCTAGGGACCTAAACCTTTGTGGAAATTCTAATATACACACATACACACACGTATATGTATGGAATAAATTTAAAAATGGCGAAAACAAATTCAGAGAACCTCAAAGTGTTAAAATATGCCAATATTTCCAGAATCGGGTTTTTATCATGTTCAAATACGTTTTTTCAAACTCATATGACGTTATATATTCACCTGCTGACGTCCATTACATTTTCAATATGACGTAATATTTACTTTTTTTTTAAATCCTTAAACTATTTATTTTATTTTCATTTTTCAAGGACAATCTTGCAATAGAAAAGTTATAACCTAATACTCACTTTTATAAAAAATTCGTCAAACTATTTATTTTATTTTCATTTTTAACGTGGAAATCTTGCAATGGAAAAATAATTGTTGTGGTAAGAATTTTATTCTGGATTTTTAATTGTTGGAAACTGCTATAACGAACAAGTGGGTAAGTGTGATCATACATCGCACAAAGGGTTTCGTTTAATATTCCTTTCGAAACACTTTCTTTCAAAACGTCCAGTACATTTATCGCCATGGAATACCTTCTAAATTTTGGCAAACACATCCTAAACTATGTTAAAGTTTCAAACATATTCGCCTTGTTATATTTCCTAATTTTGTTCGCCCCCCCCCCCCAAATGCTACGATATATCAAATGACGGGTATCTGCCAAATTTAGAAAAGTGCCCCTCTTGGGGGGGGGAGTGGACAGATGGTCACCATGATTTTTGACGCGGCCTGATTTTAAAAATTTATGTTATGTTTTATAAGCCATATTAAAGTTTCAAACAGATCGTCCAGTTATATTTCCTAATTTTGTTCGCGCACCTCCCTCAACCCCCCCCCTCCTCGAAATGCGACGCGCCCTTCTTCTTTATAATTTATTATCGTGTGTTATAAAGTATCTTAAAGTTTAAAACAGATTGAAATGTTAGATTTCCTACTTTAAATGAAATCGCGGTCTGTAAATTCCACATTCCACCACCAGGGAGCGCACTGTATTCTTAACAAAAGCGTATCTGAACGAAACTCCTTTACACAACCCATTAGTAGATATGTTACTCGAGGGGGTGGTGGTCTTCAGCAAGAATTTAAGATAATTGTTGAAATTACTATTCGGAAATAGTGGTAATTTAACTTTTGACATATTTATATTTAATAAGTATAAGTAGCATGTATCTGAGAACTCCATCCAAAAACGCACCTGAAACGGTATGAAACAAAAAAGAAATATTTTGCCCCTCCCCCTCTCCCCACCTTCCCGAAATTTCACGCGCCATTTTTTATAAACTTTTTCTAATGTGTTATAAACTATCGTAAAATTCCAAACAGATCGCCTTGTTATATTTCCTAATTTTAACAAAAATGTTAGTTCCACATTCCACCACCAGGGAGCGCACTCTATTCTTAACAAAACTGTATCGGAAGGAAACTCCGTTAAACAACCTATAAGTAGATATGTTACTCGAGGTGGTGGCGGTCTTAATAAGAAATTAAGATATTTGCTGAAATTACTATTTGGAAATAGTGGTAACTAAACTTTAGACAATTTTATATTAAATAAGTAGCATATATCTCAGGACTCCCTCAAAAAGTCACCTAAAGCGGCCAGAAACGCTAATTTTTTAAATAGAAATCTAGTGCCCCCCCCCCCCTCTCCCCGGAATTTCGCGTGTCATTCTTTCTTACACTTTATCTTATGTGTTATAAAATATCTTAAAGTTTCAAACAGATCGACTTGTTAGACTTCCTAATTTTAACAAAATCGCGTTATGTTAGTTCCACATTCCACCACCAGGGAATGCACTCTATTCTTAACAAAAGCATATCTGAACGAAACTCCTTTACGCAATCTTTCCGTAGATAGATGGGTCGGGATGGTGGCGGTCTTAAACAAGAATTTAAAATATTTGCTGCGGTAACAAACGCTAAGATTTTAAAAATAATTCTAGCTCCCCCCCCCCCCCCCCTCGAAATATCACACTCCATTCTTTTTTACACTTTTTTCTATGTGTTGTAAACTATCTTAAAGTTTCAAACAGACTGAGTGGCGGTCTTAACCAATAATTCAAAATATTTCCTGAAATTACTATTAGAAAATAGTGGTATGAAGTAAACTTTTTGATGATGAATGAGTTATACTTATCTCATATCTCTGTTCAAAAAGCCCAGGCAAATTATTAGATTTCCTAATTTAAGTTAATTCGTGGTTAAATAAGCGTCTCTTCATTTTAATCGATGCATTTGATAGGAATAATCAGATTAATTAAACAATAATTAATATTTCAGCTTGTAATTAAGATAGGACTTAGATATGGGTATCAATGAAATCAGCGAGAAATTTGACATCGGGATGCCAAAAAATTTAATCAAAAAATTTAATATTTAAAAAGTTAAAATTTCGTATTAAAATATGCTATTATGGAAAACCGCAGCGTTGTCATGTCTACCTGCTTTCCCGCCGAATTGAAATCTTTTTATTTCCTTGTCTTTCCAATTAAAGAAATTAAATTTTTATCGATCGATTTTTAGTGGATATTTTAACTTATACAGATCGCAGAAATATGAACTTTATACCAAATGAAAGTAGATTTTTTTCTGCGTCTGTCTATTCCATTTACAAATTTCTCGCACCAATATTTTCTGATATACGATTTCGCTTTAAAATCTCCACTTCATTTTTCGGCTTAATTTCCTCCGTGGTAACCGTGCATTCGGCTGATTTTACTGGCAACCCTTAGGAGAAACACGGATGATTTCGAGAAAGTCCGTTTGAATTTGTGTTAAAAAGGTGGATTGGTTAATTTTAGAAGTTAATTAGCCCGTAATTCGGTTAATTACCAACTTTTTCAAAATTTTATGATTTGTTGTTTGATGTGAGGTGTTCAGCTATAAGTACCCAAAATTTCAAGTCTCTAACATGTATAGTTTCTGAGAACGGGCTCTGTGACGGACAGACAGACAGACAGACAGAGGAGCGAGACGAATAGGGTTTCGTGAGATGAACGAAACCCTAAAAATGTTTAAATTTAATAAGAAATTGCTGTTAACTGCGTGATTTTTTATTAATTAAAAATTAACTATAAATTATTTCGATTTCGGATTACTTTAGTTGCTTCGTCTGTGTTTAACACATGTACGTAAGACAGACAAATTTTCATTTTCATATATGATATACAATATTTTAGAACTGCAATAATCATGAGAGCTATGAGCTTAAAAGGAAATTTCGTGAGAAGATAACGTTTACTTAAACAATCATTTAGTATTATGTTATGTAGAGATGGGCAACATCGTTCCTTTTAAGGAATCGTTCCAGCCGGAATCGTTCACCGAAAGGAACGAGTTCTTCGGAGTCGTTCCTTTCGGAATCGTTCCGAAAAAAAGGAACGAATCCGAGAAAAAGGAACGATTCCGAAAAAAATGAACGATTCCGAAAAAAATGAACGATTTTGAAAAATAAAGGATTCCAAGGGGAAAAAAACACTTCCAAGGGGGAAAAACACTTCCGAGATAAAGAGAACTACATGCAATCCATAATATTTTTTACTAATTTATTTTCTTATGTACCCATCCATTTTCTTACGCATCCAGTCGGCTTAATTTTGTAATGTTTTGGACAGATGGTTTTGTTTTTAAGAGTTCATTTCATTGATCGGGGTGTGCAATTAATTTGCAGTTATTTCTAACTTTATGATTTATGGTATAAAGCATAAATCCTCTTGGAAATTTAAGGGCGGTGCAAGGTCTGTTCGATTTTCAGTGTAATCATTGGTTTCTCTTGAAAATATGTCGTCAAATGACCGTCCATTTATATTATTATTTTATACAGTGTGTCTTTACTCTCAACGATGTTCAATGGCTAATTCCTAAACCGTTAGTCATAGACCTATAATTCCAATTACAAAAATGTTTTAAATAAGGTAAAAAATTATTCTGAAAGTCATTTAGATCAATAAAAATATTTCTAAAAAAGTTACGAAATTTAATTTTTTATACGGTCCCCCGGCCCTATAAGTGATATTTAGTAAAAATTTCCTGTTCTCTTAAAAGAAAGACAAAAAAAGTCCCATTCATCTAACACTAAAATTAATGAAGTTATACGAAACTTTGAACTGCAAGACTTATGCCACTTTTCTGCATCCGAATACACATGAGTTTAGCCATGCTTCTAGGGGTCGTAAACAAAGTGCTTAAAGTATTTGAAGGATTTATTTCATGTGTAGCTGCGATTTGAAAGAAATCGTATTACGACAGATTTTTGTAAGTATTTGAAGCTGTTTCTTTTCATGATTTTTTTAACAAAAATTATGCTATTTTTATAAGCTTTTATTTAACCTATTAACCGCCAAAACTGTAAAGTAGGAATTTAAAAATTTCTTGTTGAAAGTCGCTTGTCACCACAAATTCAGAAAGGTAATTTTCGCTTTATTAAAATATCAAAATTTCTGCCAATAAATAAGGCAATTTTTTTTATTCTAAAATAGTGGTAACAAAGTAATTAATTTAAGTATGCGCAATTGTTTTGACCGTTGCGTGAACGCAACATCAGCGGGTAATGGGTTAACTTGAAACGATCGTATGTATGTCTTTCCAGTTCAAAATTTGTACTCGAAATTCAACTTACTTTAAAATATGCGATCGAGGTTAAATTTTACATATTGACGTAAATCAGATGACAATGTAATATTATTATGATTTTCAGTGCTTACCATTATGTACTTATTTTACAGGGTAACACAAAAAATTTCGGATAGATCACTGCCAACAAGTTTACTAAACAGTTTTAAATTAGATAACACAAGACTGCGATGGTTGTGTTTTTTTATTTTTTAAATTATGTATTTTTAAAATTATGATTTTTATGTATTTTTTAGCGCTGAATCCGAAAATTATCTTCATTTTTAACCATCATGTCAGGATTTTTTGCAAATAGTAAATTTCAAAATTGAAAAAATAGCTAATACTGTAAAAAAGAGTCGATGGTTGCATTTTTTAACTTTTACGATTGATTTGTATGTGCTTTTTAGCCCTGAATGTAAAAAATACCTTCATATTTAACCATCATGTTAGACTTTTTTGCAAATGGTAAATTTCAAAGTTAAAAAATAGCGAAAATCTGATACTATAAAATGGATGTAAAACTTCTTTTATTCAATTTAATTTTATTTAATTCAAGAATTTATTCAATTTTTGGCTTATACTGGGATTCTTACAGCTAAACAGCTCGGGGATCCAATGATGTGGGAAGGGAAGAGGTTCAATTAAAACTTTGAACTTTTAAACTTTGAAATTTACAATTTGCGAAAAATCCTGACGTGATGGTTAAAAATGAAGGTCATTTTCGGATTCAATAGTAAAAATAGATAAAAATCAATTATCAAAAGTTAAAGAAATAACAATCACGTCTATTTTATACTCTCAGATTTCCGTAAATTTTTCACTTTTTAGATTTCAAATTTACGATTTGCAAAAAATCTGTACTTTGTGATAAAAAATGAAGGCCATTTTTGGATTCAGTGCTACAAAATACGTAAGAACTAATTATCAAAAGCTAAAACACATGACACAACACAAATTTGCATCCTAGTGTAATCTAATAACATTTCAAAATATGTGTCATTTTGCAAAGAATCGAGGCTGTTGCTTTTCAACATTTTATTTAACGAAAATTCTATTATTTTTTTCCTGTTATATGTTTAGTACAAGCTGTATATTTTGCATTAATATTTCAGAATGATTATAGATTTCAAATTTATAATGCAATGTTAATTTTACTATCAACTATTTTTTTTTTTATATACCTGAAGATTATTTATATTTCTAGTAAATTTGTAAATGACCCCTATTTTGCAGCAAAAAATGTGCTCCAACTTTAAACAGCCATTACTTCGGTCAGTTTTAATCTTAGAATAATAGGACTTTTATTTGTCTTACTTGTAAGTGTAATAGGAAAGTTTTACTAACTATAACTTGAAGGACCGGGGGACCGTATAAAAAATTAAATTTCGTAATTTTTCAAGAAATGATTCATTTGACCCAAATCACTTTTCAAATACTTCTTTGTCCCCATTTAAAACATTTTTTTAATTGGAACTATATGGCTATGACTAAAGGTTTAGGAATTAGCCATTGGACATCGTTGAGAGTGGACATCCTGTATAGGAAATATTATTATTGCTCTGATATTTGTCACCGGGGTCTAGGAATTTTTAGTCTCATAGATTCCTCTTCAAAATCTACCTCTAGGTAATCCTAATTTCATTTTTCATTCTGAATCTCATTTTTCATTTGGATATGTACTGGTTTGGATATGTAACTTGTTAAAATAGATTACATTTTTGTTCGTTTTGTTCCAGTGTCCGTACTTTCAATAACTTTATCCCATTTATCGTCTTTCTCCTCAGTTCCCTAACTTTACGCACACAGGATATTTGCATAATTCATCAACATTATTATCATTGCCTTCAGGATCTGGTTCAGAAGTGGAACATCCTATTCTATAGCAATCATCTTGTAGTACAATTCAGTGATATATATCAATTTTAGTGCATTTGAAATAGCTTAATGTCATTAAAATGCACTGCAAACGACTTTTTCCCGTTGACCATAATGTAACGAAATACTTTTGAGTGCCCCTGTAAATGAACTATTAATGCTACACTCTTCATATTGAATACCAAACATCCCATGGTAAACATCATTAACATATATCAATTGCATGGGAATCCGAGTATATTTAAGGGAGTTAGGTATATCACACACTGAGACGACAGAACGACATAAAGCGCAACATGAAGTGCAAAAACCGGTCGAAACAAAGAACGAAGTTGTTACAAACTTGTTCTAAACCAGTTTTTCTAGCGAATTCAAGCGACATGTCTTATGTGTCGCCTTAGTGTGTGACTTGCCTTAGAGCGTGAACAGACGGTCTGACGGACAGACAAACCGCATTCATAAACACTAACTTTATTGGAAAGGGTTAAAAAGTAAAGCACGTTTTTGCACACTGTCTTTCCTGAGTGACTGATGTATGTCTTGTCTTATACCATAACATCGCTATTTGTAAACTGCTGTTAACTACGTAGAATTTCAATAAACTTACAGCTCTTTTTGAATCTCCAATTTCACGAGAACCTACAGAAATTTCTCTAATTTCACACCCTCATCCACCGTCACCCTCTCTCCACTTATACTGAACCCCAGTTCGATGTAAGTGAATTGCGATGCTAATATGGTTGTTTGGATTGGGATCTTTGGAGCTTCATAACTCATGAAGTCATGGAACACTTGTGTTACACGAAAGGGTAAAAGTTCCTTCAGATGATTTGTAAACAGATTCATTAGCAGCATGGCTATGGCTAGTGATATTTATAAAATAATATTATATATATTAATATTATAATATGCATATATATAGTAATATATATGATTTTATACATATATAGTACATATTATCTCCGCCAAAAGATATAGTGATTCACTAAACTTCAAAGTTCTATTTCTTTAAATTTGAAATTTGCTAACATTTCAACTGAAAAACGGTTTATTGGTTTAATTAAATTAAACAAATTAAAAGTATGTCCATTATTATTACAGAGTGTAGTACTATATAAAGAACTATCCTTTTGACGATGTTTCGGCCGTTGAATAAAAGACATATGTTGTAAACTGCTGTACCAACCTTAATTTTTTGAGAATTTGACTATTTTTTATTCGGAGTTAAACTTTTTATTGTCAAAACTATTTAAAATAGATAAAACATTTTGTTAAATTCTAACTTTTCAGAAAACTTTATGTAATTTTAAAAAAATGAAAATAAATAAATAAATCTTCTAAGTGAAAAGAATAACAATAAGAAAGGAAAATACATAAAATTTAGTATCGCATTTGCAGTAAGTTTTACCTCAATAAAAACGGAAGTTTGGTATTAGGCTTGAAACATTAAATTTAGTTTGGCTTGAAGGGAGCCTTGCTTTGATCGAAATTAAACTCAGATATGTATTATCCATCACCACAGTAACAGGCATTAATCGTGGCATTGATTTCGGGATTTGCGAGTATCAATAATGATCAAGAAATCTGAATTATTATAAGAAATTATAACGATAAACGATTTTTTTTGCTTTTATTTTACGTTGAATTAAAACAAAGTCACAGTTATTTAAATTCTAATTATTTAGCAAGAAATAGAAATAAAATAACAAATGAAAAAACTGTACAAAATCACAACGTGCATTCTTCGGAAACCAATAATTAAATTCGTATATTGTAAAACTTTTTAAATGCAATATTAACACATTAAAGACTGACGTTGCGTTTTCGCAACATTATATTTGTGAATTTTTAAATTTTTTTGATACCAGCAAAAGAGAAAAGTAAAATGTGCCTTATTTAATTAACACATTTCAGTGATTCATAAAGTAAAAGTAAGGGTTTAACAAAAAATGGCGCGAACTGAATAAAATTACTGTAAAACATGCTGGTCCTTAATGGGTTAACCTTCCGCATACCAGACCGGTGCAACAGACCTGATAGGTACATTCAAATTGATTTTTCACATTTAAAAAAATGAAAATTTTGTAAATATGTGACTTTTTCTGGAATGTTCTACTCAAAAGAATAGAACATCCCAGAAAAAACCCCCATATTTACAGAAATTTCAGTTTTTAAAATAAATTAGAAATGTCATTATAAATGTACCTGCCGGGGCCATTGAACCCCTCTGGTAGGCGGGTGGTTAACATAAATCTATTAAACCGAAATAAGCATAAAATATGCAGCTTTACATATATGTCGCAGTGTTGGAGAAAATCCGATAATCTATATGTAGCACGTGATTTTTCTTTCCCGTTTTTATACTCAAAACGGCCATTAAGAGAGCGAACCGCGGTTAAATTATTTCAATCCCACCCACCACTGTTACTGTTATCTTATTATTATTATTAGACATTATGCTTTTTGAAATATTCATTATCTTAAGAAAGAAAGAAACGTTTTACAAAAATGCCTTGTTCTAACAGATCTATGTAATAAACCTCAATGTAAGTTGATTAAAACAACAATCTTCGAGAGTTTTGAGATTTTTTTAATAATCTTCTTCAGGAGAGAAAAACAAGACGCCAAACTGTGGAAATAAAGTGGTACTCGAGCGCTCGTAGCTGGTCATACATTTCTTTTGACAAAGAGGATTCTCAAATTGAAATTATGTTTGAGGAAAAAACATGAAATAGTAAAATATGCATGAAAGTGCGTAACTCTACAATTATTAAAATAATTGAAAATCAGTTATTATTATCCCATTAAAATGCACTTTTTATGACCTAGTGATATATTTCTTATATTATTCAAAACAGTTTCTAATCAGATTTAAAAAAAATATTTTTCACTATTAATTAAACAAGCTATTTCTTTGTTTTTCTTAAGGCTGTTCTTAAGTGATCTGCTCAACAAGCGTAAAACGTTTTAACACATTTACAAATTCATTTTTTAACGGAAAGATATAAAATTGGAAAGTTTGACCATGGAAGCGATTCGGAATTGAACTGTGTTTTCCATCTTTTGATCAGTAAATTACCTATTGAGTTATAATCGATTTTGATCACGTGACAAACATGTTTTTCATCCATTTTTGAGCGATTATGCCCCTTTCGCGCGGAAATTCGGTTCAAAACGTCCACTTTGACACTATTTTCTGAAAGATCTATTGCGTTAGCAAAAAAACGGAAAAAACAGCTCGATTACATAGTTTCTGAACAACAACATCTGCTCGTTTCATGCATTTCCGAATAACAATAAATTAAAACTTTTGGATTTGAGAACGGCCTTAAGAATCCATTTAGAAAAAATTCATTTTTTATGATACATTTACCAATTAGAAAAAGTATTAGTGTATTAAAGTACACATGGCGTTCCATTACCTTCGGGGTCCAGGTACTCAATCGGTAAAGCACGTAAAGTTTCTGGGTTAGAATACCATCACGGACACTTTTTCACTCAGGTGGAAAAAATCCAATTCGTATAAAATATTTTTTTAATTATTTCTTTCAGATTAATTTAGCACAAGAAGATCAAATAGTAATGTTTATTAAACGCCCTACTCCGCCCCACACTTCAATTTCTTTTTTCTTTCTTTCTTTTCTTTTTTTTTTGAGGAGGGGGATGGGGGGGGGGAGACACACATTAGAAGGATATTTTGGCAATAAAGTCAGCTTTAATAGAATCAAAATCTGTTATTTTGAAATAAAATAGCGTATTTTAATTTATTGAAACTGACCAGTCTACAAGAAAAGAACCGATTCCGACGGAATCGTTCCTTTTCGGAATCGGTACATTTTGGACCGACTCCGAGGATTCGGTCCTTTTCGGAACGACTCCGAGGAATCGGTCCTTTTCGGAGTCGGTACATTTCGGAACGACTCCGAGGAATCGGTCCTTTTCGGAGTCGGTACATTTTGGACCGATTCCGAGGAACCGTTCCGAAAAGGACCGAATCCGAGGAACCGTTTCAAAAAGGACCGAATCCGAGGAACCGTTCCAAAAAGGACCGAATCCGAGGAACCGTTCCAAAAAGGACCGAATCCAAGGAACCGTTCCGAAAAGGACCGAATCCGAGGAACCGTTCCCAAAAGGACCGAATCCGAGGAACCGTTCCAAAAAGGACCGAATCCGAGGAGTCGTTCCTTTTCGGAATCGTTCCGAAAAGGACCGATTCCTTTTTACAGAATGGATTCGTTCCTTCAGTTTCACTGCCGGAATCGTTCCTTTGGATTCGTTCCTCAACAAATGACACATCTCTAATGTTATGACCTCTTTGTGAGGTATGGCAGCGATTGCAGTCGTTATGTCAATGCTGTACCCCCTAATAGTAAGTGTGAAAGTGTTACTGAGCCAGAGTCAAGTATTTGTAGTTACAATGCAGGCAACGTGAAAAAGCAAAATAAAAGACAAAAACCCTGAACACTTGAAGAAGACTCGTTAATTGACTTATCTTGTGATTTCCTTTTTAATACAGTTTTCAAGGAAAAATCCTTAATTTCCTTCTAGATGAATATACAAGCAGAATACCCAGAAATACCTAAATAAGCTTTGAGGTCGTTGATGGGGTTTAACACGACATACTTGTGTGAACGTGCTTTTTAGATACGTTCGTAATTGCCGAAACGTCAGTGAAGGCTTACTGTGGAGACACGAAAAGTTTTGATTTCCGTTTGTCTGTCTGTCTGTCCGTCTGTTCCGCGATAACTGCCGCAAAAAGCATCCGATCAGCTTGAAATTAATTGGGCATATTCGTGAGATACCCGGACGTAGCTGTATAGTTTTTGGTTAAATTTGGTTCATTCGTTCGGAAAATATGGAAGATTTTATTTTTCTTTATAATGCTTTTCTACGGCAAGTCAGAAGATTTTCAAATTTCGATTTGTTGAAAGAAAATGGCACGTTTGATTAATGGATTTAAATGTCAAATTATGGATACTAAAATTCCAAATAAAGGTTTTAAATTATTCCTATTATATTGAAGTTTTATCAATATATCTATAAGATTTTTTTATTTACGTGTATATTGTTTTGAGGACATTTATACATGTATTCCAATAATATAAAGAATTTTTAAATTAATTTTCTTGTTTTACATGATACATATTTCTTTTTTTTTTCCTTTTCTTCGTTGCCTAGCGACTGTTATTAGTAGCCTATCATTGCGACAAATATGAATGAAGTTAGTAAATTACGTTAATTTTGTTGCAGGTACTATTAAAAGGCTATCACAAAAAATATTTTATCGCGCCAAATCGATGCAATTTATGCAATTAACAGTGGGCACGACAATGAATTATTTTCCAGTAGATTTATAGATCTCCAGATATGCCTATTTTTTTGGGGGTGGGGGGGGGGGCTTTTAATATGTTATTGCTATCGCATGGATTAGGATGTTTAAACTAATGTTTAACCATGCTATAAGTGAAAAAAAAAAGTACAGTTAAAGGCATGTAAATCCTTTTGAACACTTTCCAACATGGATGAAAAGTATTTATGACTTCAGTTTTTCTATCTGTCTCCTGCCGTGTTTCTCTACGTGCTCTAACTCGCGTAAATATAGTCGGGATTACATGTAATTGATATACGTTATTGAGGTTTGCCAAAGTATGTTTGGTATTAAAAATGAAGAGTGTAGCATTCATAGCTTAATTACAGGGGCACTCAAAACTATTCCGCTACATTATAGTCTTTGGGAAAAATCGTCTGCGGTGTATTTTAATAATGTTACACAATTTTAAACGTAATGAAATTTATATACTTTATTAAGGTGCACAAGAACCTGGTTACTATAAAATATGTTACGTGTAGCACTTACAGCATGCGTACAGGTAACTCAAAAGTATTCATAATATTACAATCTTTGAAGAAAATCCTTTTGTGGCGTTTTTTAATGATGTTACTCTGTTACAAAATAATAAAATTGATATGTATTTTTGAAACATTTTTGTAGTATATGGGGTGCAAAGCATATGTTTTTTTCAGGGTCACACAAAAGTGGTCGATTAAAATTGGTCTACGGGGGAAAAAAACTCTTCACAGCTTATTTTAAAACATTAGCGACGGGAAACGAAAATTCTCGTTTTTATTCAGAATACATCATTGGCTAAGGGAGTGACTTCTACCTTATAGAAAAGACATTTATATTGTGTTGTCCATATTTTTTATAGATTGTAAGACATTATATATTACATCCGTACATTGAAAGATATTTACTGCTGCATAAACATGAAAAACATATCTCAGAAACCAATTTCCGAGACACTTTCAGAAAAGGGAGGAGCTTCTACTGTTTTTAAACCCAGATTTAATTAAATTGCCTGTCGTCAATGTGTTAATTGTGTTGCACTAATTCAAACATTATGGATTTAAATTACATTACTGTGGTTGACTACAAGAAGCTTGAATATGATTTGTATCGTATTTATCGTTCATTTATAGGGTCACATAAAAAATTTCGGATACAGTTCTGGTCTATTAGGGATGATTGCTGAAGAGCATTTTCGATTATGGTGTGCGTTTTAACGTTAAGTAAATTTGTGCTTAATAAGTAGTGCTTAAATATTGTATAGACCATGCACAGGGATACACAAATGAATTCGTAAGTATAAATGAAAATGAGCGCGAATTGCTTCAGTGTTTTTTTTTTTTTTTTTTTTTTTGAGTTATGTATTTCCCAGCCCAATTACATTTAGTATACTAACAAAGGTTTGCAGAATTTAAATAGAACCATATACAGGACTCCGCAGAAACTGGATATATGGTGCACACTATGCATACTAATCCCCGGAAATGTGATATAAGCAGTTTTAAGAGGGTTTTTTGTCTGCATTAAATTTAAATGTTATAGACGACGCGTAAAAATCTTCACGTAATATACAGGGCTGTAGAAAAGAATTCATGTACGTTTCCGTCTATTGGTAGAATTTACTAAAGGACATTAACACAATTAATTGATAATTACAAATGTAAATTAAATTACACTACGAAGGGGTTCAGGGGGGCTCTGCCCCCCTGAAGAAATCTACTTTATTATCTAAAAATTACCAGAATAAGTAGCTCATGAGATTTTCAGAATACCATTACATAACAAGGGGTTTAATTTAACGCTTCTAATGTCAGAAACCTTCGAAATATTTTTTCGTTTTATAAATGTTTATGTAATTTCAAAACTTTAAATTTCGTTTTTTGTAGAAAGATTAATATTACTCAAAGGATGCTAAACACAATGAATTGTAGAGCTGACGTGGAGGCTCCTGATCTGCAGATTTACTAGTTATATAAATACGTAGCACCTATAGTCGTCGTTCAGTCCGTCTGTCCGCATATAGCAGAGCAAAAACTACACAACTGAATGGTCTGAAATTTTAAATATATAATTGTTTTAAAATTGTGTCAAGTCATTTCAAATTTTATGAAAATCGGATGTGTAGTTTAATGACAGGGACAGTTAAAAGTTTACCTTTACATGACGGCCAATGGGAAAAAAAATATTGCAAGTGCATTTTAATGATGTTACAGCCTTCCGAAATGGTCTGAAATTTTAAATATATAATTGTTGCAAAATTTTGTTGAGTCATTTAAAATCTTATGAAAATCAGATGTATGGTTTAATTACAGGGGCAGCCAAAAGTTTTCCGTTACATTACGGGGAATGGGGGAAAATTATTGCAAGTGCATTTGAATGATATTACAGCCTTTCGAACAGAATGAAATGGATATGCACTTATGAAGTGCACTAAAATATACATTCAGTACAATATGCGGTGCAAAAAATATTTATAAAACTAGTTATAGTACGAACGCACCTCATTTGCCACGTTTGACGAGCAATTTCTAACTTGTTCTACTTTGCTGCGTTTGAAAAACAAGTACAGAAACAAACAGCGTGTAAAAAGTGACTTAAGGTTAAAATGAACCAGTTTTAACCCTGGTATAGATGCCTTCATCGTTAAACACCAATGTTAGAAATCTAACTGATTGTAAAGTAGTGTTTTGATAATAATTATACTTATTTTTCATTATCTTTGTAATATAAGCATATATCAAACACTTTGTGCGAATTTTAATACAAAAACTAAAATCTTTAACAATGATTTAACTCACAAATACGTACAAACACGACACAAAAGGTCCCATACGATCGTTCCAGAATTCCCGGATCCCTTTCCTCAGTGAAGGGAAAAAACAAAAACAAAACTAGAGAACAGGAATTCTGCTTTTTCAGAATTTAGTGTCGCCCCCGGTATTTCCATTACTTCATTTTCTTCTGGTGGACTGGTGGTTTCTATTATTATGAAACAGCCATTATAAATGAAGCGTTATGTGAAGATGAAAGAGCAGTCGTAAAAAGTTAGAACTCTGATTTTCTGGTCAGAATGGGGGAAAAAAATGGCCATAATTTTCTTTTTGAAAAAAAAAAATTATGGCCATTTTTTACGACTGCTTTTTTATCTTCACCTAACGCTTCATTTATAATGGCTTTTTCATAATAATAGAAGCCACCAGTCCATCAGAAGAAAATAACTCGGCTAAGCGGGACTCGGATAACCGGGACTCGGATAACCGGGACTCTACTGCAAAACATATTTCAATTTTATGACTTAAAGCACACGCTTTTATTTTATGTATAATGACGTCATTTGCATTAATATAGAAACTTAAAATTAAATATAGTTTATATAGTCTCCCTGTTTTATCATAAATCCTTCATTTATATTTTTCTCAAAGTAGCACGTATTTTAATTAATTTTTTTTTTCAATTTTTATGATAAAATGGCTACAAGAAGATATAATTGCTATTTTCAACATTTTTCTTTACTTTCTATTATAAATGGAGTACTTGAGTTGCCAAAATGAAACAAATGTGGCTAAAAACTACAAAAAAATTAATATTTCAAAAACAAATAGAGATGTAGTTTTCAAACAAAATGCATTAAAAAGTCCTTTTTTTTTCCAATACGATGGTATAAAAACTGAAAATGTGCGATGCTTAGAAATTTTAAAAAATGCTATAGAGTATTTAACTGTACAATGATACATCTACTTTGTTTATTGCTAGCGCCTGTAAGCTAACGTTATTTTTACCGACTTCGAAAAAAGGAGGAGGTTATCATCAATTCGACGCGTATGTATGTTTTTTTTTTTTTTTTTATGTATGTTCACCGATTGCTCCGGAACTTTTTGTCCGATTTATGTGATTTTGATTTTAATTGAAAGAGGATACTCTCGAATTGGTACCACTTCCGTTTCATCGAAATTGGTTGAGTAGTTTTTTAGTAATTCAACAAAAACCAATAAAATAAAGGATTTTTCGCAAATTATCTTTCATTGTTGTAACCGGTTTTTCATTCATAAGCATAAAGCTATGTATTCATATGCGTTGTCACCAGACTTGGTGCCATTTGGTGAAATATCGCCAAATTTGGCGACCAAAATAAGTTGCCATAAATGAAGCCAACTTGGCTGTAACTGACTAATTTGGCGATATTCCCATTCAAATTCACTAATGGATCTTCTCCAATATGTTTCTTCACAATTTCTAATCGGCAGTCATATTTACAATTCTCAATTGCCAACCATTATTTAAAATGCTAAATAATACAGAAGCAAACTAAATTAATACATGAAAACATCTGAATTGTATCAAGAAATGAGAACATGTAAATTTTAATCAGATTGCACGATAAAAGCAAAAAGTGCGCTTTTTACTTTGCAGTAGTTTTTGAAGTCGGTTTTATTTTTGGTAAAAAAGTTTATATATTATTTGGACACAAAATAAGCTGGGAGAAAGAAATAGCATACCGTACCGGAGGCTAACAAAACAAAACAAAAAAAAAAAACAAAAAAAAAAAACCCAGAGAATTAAAATGGGTTCGAGGAAACCCTCGTTTATAATCCCAAGCACTGGCTGAAAAGGCGAAAATAAGAGTTTAAACTTTAAGAAATGACATAATGGATCAGAACCAACTGAAAACTAGTACGTTGTGGCCATCACAAAACTTTCTTCGATATAAATCACGTAAATTAAATCATTTAAATAGTACAAGAAATTACATCACTTTAGCATCAATTCATATCAAAGTGTATCTGAATTTGAAGTTTGACAAAAATTCGTGCCTTAGTTCTCGAGATACAGCTATAGCGGAAATTCTGAAAAATGTAGCATAGCAGCGCCACCTGTTGAGTGATTTACACCAATACATAAACAGCAATAATTGATATCCAGATATACATGGATCTGAAGTTCGTTGAAAATCCAAGCATTAATTCTTGAAATAGAGCTATTGCGGAAATCACAAAAACAGCATAGCAGCGCCACCTATTGAGCGATTTACACCAAACTGTATAAAATCTCAGTTCATGTCAAGGACTAACTGATTCTAAAGTTTGATGAAAATTTGTGCATTAGTTCTTGAGATACAGCTATAATGGAAATTCTGAAAAGTGCAGCATAGCAGCGCCACCTGTTGAGCGATTTGCACCAAAACACAAACAGCACTAATTCATATCAAAGTATACTTGAATCTGATGTTTGATGAAAATCCAAGCATTAGTTGTTGAGATGGAGCTATGCGTAAAAAATGCAGTATAGCAGCACCTGTTGAGCGATTTACACCAAAATGTACAAAACTTCAATTCATGTCAAGAACTAACTGAATCTGAAGTTTGATGAAAATCCGTGCATTAGTTCTGGAGATTGAGCTATTGCGGAAATCGTGAAAAAGGCTGCATAGCAGCGCTACCTGTTGAGCTATTGACACCAAAAACTAATCAGCACCAATTTATATCAGGGACTGACTGAATATAAATTTTTATTAAATTCCGTGCATTAGTTCTTGAGATAGAGCGCCCACAAAATTTGTGTCACATACAGACAGATGCACAGACTCACAGGCAGACATTTTGTAAAAACATGTTTTTCGGAATCTCTGATCCCTAAAACGTGTAAATCCGTCGAAAACCGAAAGTCGAAAATTTTCACGAATCCAATACTTTCTTCTTGTAAAGATAGAAGAAAGTAAAAAGGAGTCACTACGCAGGATCCCTCCATACTGGCGAGAAAAAAGAGGTGTTGGTCATATAATTTACTAAGGGAGAAGTATGTTTACGAATGTAGTGAGCTTCGTAAAAGTCGAACTCATTTTAATTCTCTATTTTTTTTTTTAATTTAATTTAATTTTTTTTTTTTCGTCACTGAGGAAGGGGATCCGAAAATCTTCGAAACGATCGTATGGGATTTTTTGTGTCGTATTTGTACCTATTTGTGCGTTAAATCGTTGTTAAAGATTTTAGCTCTTGTATCTTTGTAATATGTGTGTTGTTTTAATTATTATTCCCCTTACACACATTGGGGTTGCCAATTCTTGTTTTTGTTGATAATGTATTCTTCGTGCGAAAATTGGCCTTTTTACTGATATTAGATACCCCCTCATATTATGTGGGTTGCGAAAATTTTTATTACTTAAAGGTGGGTCGCGTACCAATAAAATTTGGGAATCGCTGCAATAACTGATTGAACAAACATATTTAGAGCTTCATAAATGTATGCTATTTTTACCTTTTTCTATTTTTACAAGAAGAAAGTGTTGAATTCGTGAAATATTTCGACTTGCGGTTTCCGACGCATTTATACGTTTTAGAAGGTACTGAATACGATTTGGCTGTTTTTAGAAAATGTCTGTCTGTATGTATGTGGAAAAATTTTTGTGGGCGCCCTATCTCAAGAACTAATGCATGGAATTTAATTAAACTTCAGATTCAGTTATACCTTGATATAAATAAGTTCTGATTAGTTTTTGGTGTAAATAGCCCTACAATTCGCGCTGCTATGCTGCATTTTTCGGGATTTACAAGATTTTAACGATATCATATCTCAAGAACTAATGCACGGAATTTCAACAAACTTCATATTCTCTTAGAACTTGTCATAAGTTGGTACTGATTTGATTTACGTGTAAATCATATAAGAGGAAGCGCTGCTATGCTGCATATTTTCGCGACTAATGCACGGAATTTAATCAAATTTCATATTCTTTTGCACTTTGATATATTATTTATTATGCTTGGGTGTATACTGCCCAGTAGGTTATGCTCTTTGATTTCTGCGTTTATGCTCTTTTGGTTGGGAATTTTTGTTGCAGCCATCTAAGAGGATGGGTATTGAAGTTAAATGATTTGTTTGAAAAATGCGATTCCTGTATCTCCTTTTAAACCTATTACCCGCTGATGTTGCGTTGACGCATCGGTCAAAATAATTGCTCATGCTAAAATTAATTACTTTGCCACCACAATTTCAGAATTAAAAAAATTGCCTTATTTATTGGCAGAAATGTTGCTATTTTAATAAATTGAAAATTACCTTTCTGAATTTGTGATGGCAAATGACTTTCAACAAGAGAGTTGAAAATTCCTACTTTATAGTTTTGGCGGTTAAACAAAATTAAACGAACCTATAACTTTAGAATTCTCATGATGAGCACAGATTGCCATTTAATTTCGGCACTGTTGTAGCGAATTTTGAAGTATTAACATGCATGTGATAGGAGAATGTTTTGGGATTGGCACATCCGACTAGTTATACATAAAATTTCCATTTGATTTTCATTGTTGTAATAATTGAAGCCAAGACATAAAATTTATAGGCATTTTAATTATTTATTTACCTTTTAAATTTTTTATTAATCATTTATCCTCGGAAATTAAATTAGAGTGCACGAAATATTCGAATCCATTTTCTTGTAGTAAGTTTAATAATTAATTTTATTAAACGAATTTTTTTCAGAGGAGGGAAGAAAGTTTGTTATAGAAAGACTAAACTGTATATAAATTCTGAATTAACTTCGATTTTTTTCTGTTTTATCAATACATTTCATACATTCGAAATATTTTCTGAAATGTAATGAAATACAGTGTTTAATATTTAAGGGGGGTCCGGGACACAATTTAAAACACTTTTTATTTATTGAGTTAAAATTAAAATTTTTTTTGTAATGGTTAACCATGCTATTTGTAAACAAAATCATATGGTTAAAACTTTTCATATATTTTTAAAAACAATTTAAAATTTAAAATTCATTAAAAAAGTGGAGTAATTTAAAATCATTATAACTCGAAATATTATTTATAGAATTTATTTTTTTTTCATTTAAATAAACAGAGATACATAAGTTTTAATTTAGATTCAGCATTTTTAAAAATATTATTTTTTAAGAAAATTAAAAATATTTGAAAAAAAAATGGTGTAACTAAAAAAAAAAAAAAAAAATTCTATTTTTATGAATTCGGTTTGTCTGTCTGTCTAGCCACGCTCTAACTCCTGTAAATATATTCAGATTTTCATGCAACTGATACACGTTATTGAGGGTCTCCAAGGCATGTTTGGTATTGTATATGAAGTGTGTAGCATTAAAAGTTCATTCACACGGGCACTCAAAAAAATTCCGTTATATTATGATCAATGGAGAAAAAATGTTTGCAGCGTATTTTAATGACACGAGTCGCTGTTGACGATTAGTTTGGTCTCCCTTAAAATTTATGTTTGGGAAAGCATGCTAAGCTTGGTATCATGTTACTTTTATTCATAATTTAATTTACCTGGTCTCTCTTAAATATAATTAATATAATCCCTTAAACAAATATTAGTTTTTGTTGCATTAAAGTACCCCAATTTGTTGATTTTCTGTAAGCAAGTAAACCCTATTGTTTTACAATGGAAGCTTACGGGAATTTGACGAAATGTTAGAGATACCGCTAAGTTGGCGTCACTTTTGGCGACAAATTTTCGTCACCAAATTTGGCGATATATCGCCAAGTTTGCGGCATTTGGCGACAGAACAGGGTTCCCCCTATGGCAACCCCCTTATAGGTATGGAGATGCATTAAATGCTGTTCAATAACCAATAAGATGCGTTTCATTCGGGCGTTGCCATTAAACAATTAAGAAATAATTGCGATTTCTGTGCCACGTACTATAGCGTAATATATATATCTCTATATATAAAAGCTGTTTTTTGTGTGTATGTCCTTTATACAAATCTTCAATTTTTGGCCGATTTGCACTAAACTTCATGTACATACGTTTTAGACCGTGGAAAAGATCACTGTCTACTTTAAAAAATCATCTGACTACTAATTATCCATTTTTTTTACCATCTTCCATAATTTAACATTATAGAAATATCTCTTTTTTAATTTTTCTAATTCAACCGTTTCTTTCCTGTTGCCACACCCTAAAAAACGGCAGAGTAATTTAAAGACAATGATAACGCGTGTATTTGGATAATAAAAATTCGGATTTTCTCGCTATATTTTTGCATTTTTGAAATCCACGTCATTCTAATCAGGAAACGAAAAATTTCCCTATATATGTGTAAAAATTTTAACCAAGCGTGTGTTAAAATAACATAGTATCTTCCTTTGAATGATTTTAAAGTTAAAAAATCTATTTTAATACAGGTGTTTGAATTTCAAGAAAAAATTCAAGAAAAAGATAATAAAAAAATCGTTTGCTTTACTAGATATGACGTCAATTTTGTCAATATTATTTCAAACTGGTTCTAAAAACCGGCGGCTACAATTTATTTCCCATTTCTTTGTAATGCTGAATCTTTAATTATATCATTTAGATAACTATTTTAATACTTGAAATGCAGTGATAGCATTCTACGATTTATGTCGAATACGGTTATATAAAACACGTTTTTCTACGATTTATATTAAATAGAAATTATAATATAACTACTATTTTTTAGAGTAAATTTTTTTCTTTTTAAACAAAATTTCATGACATGGAAATTGATGTCATTTTCATTTTTACGGCTGTGGATTTGGATTTTATGAATGGAAATATGAGTTTCCATTTAAAAATGATCGGCAATGAATCTTTGTATACATGTGTTAAAGATGCCTGATATACTGCCCGTTAATAGAACACAAATAAAAATCTTTTTTAATTTGAAACACGAATATATTTTTAACCTTTAGTATATTTGTTAGATTTCTCAACAAATACAGGGAAAAGTATTTTTTGTATTTTCGTTTTAGTGATCAGTTCGTTTTAGCGATTACTTATTTATCTGAGTAGCACATTTTGCCGCTGCGGTGATCAGTTTCACCGAACAAATCTTGAATTAAAGGAAATATATTGATGAATTTGATCTGCCATTTTAAAGTAATATGTATATTTATCTCAAATGTACTTCCATATGGATATGATACGATCATCACTGTGCTATTATATTTTATAATGTGTAAGACAAAATTTCAGCTGTTAAGGACAAAATTTTTTAGTTGATCATTAACAGTAGGATTTGGTCTAAGAATTTGCATATCCGTCTAAGAGACGGATATGCAATATACTAAAACTATTTCTCAAAAATTATCTAACTTTTTTAAAAGGCTAACCATTCAGAATTGGTTTCACCTGATTATAGAACATTTCAGCTAATTCTAAAACAAAGCATGTAAAACAAAATGTTATATACTAAAACTATTCCAAAAATTAGGGTGCAAAGTAACAGTGCAAACGTCATCAAAATCTGTCCAGTAGAACTTTTAAAAAATGCTAATCTTTTAGGGTCGGGCTCACCTGACTATTGAACTTTCTTCCATAATTTTATAACAAAGCGACGTAAAACTATATGCAATATTTTAAAACCATCCGTGTAAAATTATCTAACAAACAATGCAAGTTCCAATGAAATTCATTCAGTGTTTTTAAAAATACTAATCTTTCATAATCGGGTTCCAGATGATTATGGAATTTTCCCCTACAATTCTATGACTAATTAGCGAATAACAATGTTACGCACCAAAAGCTTAACTGAAAAACTAATAGTGCAAGTTGAATTTAATTTTTTTTAGAAGAACCAAGTTATAAGCAGCCGGAATGAGATTCCCACATCACGAAAACAAATACTGAAATTTGCCAATTTAGTTATGTAAAAGTACACGAAAACAAACATATACTGAATTATTTACAATGTTTTTGAGCAATTAAATTAATCTTTTGTAACTGGGTTGCAGCCATATTTTAAAAAATTCAAGCTTGAAAATTACTTTAAAAAACATAAAAAATCTGTAAATTGAGATAAGCTTTTCAAACAAATATCACTGAAAGTACTTTTTGTATTCTATTAGACGTTGGAACAGTCAAATGTGCGATGTTTAAAGGTCAAATTGCAGTAAAAGTTAAATTTATGGTTGGGTTAGGTTGTTGCCACAAACAATAGGATGCCAGAGTTACCCATAGCAATGTCTTTTCTTTATATTATTGCATTAAGAGCAAACA
Source organism: Maratus speciosus (assembly GCA_963932465.1). Classification (NCBI taxonomy): domain Eukaryota; kingdom Metazoa; phylum Arthropoda; class Arachnida; order Araneae; family Salticidae; genus Maratus; species Maratus speciosus. Next base: position 25,141,158 of record OZ010790.1, on the reverse strand, counting down.
GGTATATCTTTCGTAATTGGGCAGGGTGCAAATTTATAAATATCCATGATTGAAAATTACTTTGAAATCCATTCAAATGAGAAAATTGAGATACAATTTTCAAGTAAATTTCATTCGAAAGAACTTTTTTCTATTCGACAGTGTGAAAAACGAAATTGTATGATGTTCATAAGTTAAGAAAAATTTCAGTAAAGGCACAATTTATGGGTTAGGTCGTTGCCATCATCACTATAATTTCACAATTGGCATTGTATTTGTTGTTTTTTATATATTCTGAAGATGACTCAAAGAAAGAGTCGAAAACTTTACATTTATAGTATTTTTAATGTGTTTTTTATTAAAATGACGTCTTTTGAGAAAATAATTGTATTTTAATATATGTTTTGACATTTGTTTGGAATGTATATTATTATGGTATAGTTAACAGTTGACGTAATTAAGACTATCTTACTTATATTTACATTTCTGATTGATCTTTTTAACGATCCGTGAACGGAAATCCACCAATCTCAGTTATTGTCATTGCCGTATTATTTCTTTTTAATGTATTTTATCCTGGAGTACCCTTATTACTGACACGAGCGAAGCCGGGTAGATCTGCTAGTCTATACACTATATTGCCATTAATGACCGGCAACTTTCAATTTTAGACATTTTGTCGAATATTTAGAAATATACTTGACAGATTCTTCTGGAATTTCAGGATTAAAAAGAACAGGTATGACCTCATATTTAGCGATGTCGATTTGTTAAGGTGGGGCAATTAGGGGGCCAACAAAAAAAAATCAAAGAAAAAAATAATACTTGGGATCACTCTGTAAAATAAAATGCACGAAATGATCTACCGCTTCCGAATATAAATAAACAGACATTGTGCACTATGTGTATTCTTTTGTGTAAGAATAGCATGTATATTAATAGAGATATAGCGATTTATTTAAAATAATTAAAAAATTCTTGCATGTTTTATGCTTATAACATGCAGGGTTTTCAACCAATTTTAACGCCGGTTTCAGAACAGTTGACAAAATATAGTACAAACACTATAGTGCAATTGGAATATAAATATATTAAATATTTTAGGAAATATGTGCAGTTGTATGAAATTTTTTTTATCTGTGCATGCGCGAACGATAACAAGGATCATTTTACATAATTTAATAGTCAACTCTATGGAGCAACTTATTAAAAAAATTCTAGTCAAATATTTCAAAAATTCAGAAAGATATAGGCGTTCAAGTGAGCAAATTTTTAGTTGTTCTCTAAAAGCAGCTGAATGATAAGGGATTTTACTCAAATTGTCATTTTTTATTAACTGACTTTCAGAAAAAAGTTAGTATTTAGTGAGTATCAACAAGTAGATTTGGAAAAAATGCTTCGATTTTGATACTTCTTTTGATCATGGTACAGGTTTGTTCTGGTGGTTATCCAAGAAGAACTAAAGCATTAATAAAAAATGAAAATTAAAAAAAAATAAAAATTAAAAATGACAATTTGTGGAAATTCCCTTATCATTCAGCTGCTTTTAGAGAACAACTAAAAATTTGCTCACTCTAACGCCGATATCTTTCTGAATTTTTACGATATTTGACTAGATTTTTTTTAATAAGTTGCTCTATAGAGTGGACTATTAAATTATGTCAAATGATCCTTGTTATCGTTCGCGCATGCGCAGATAAAAATTATTTCATACAACCGCTCATATTTCTTAACATATTTAATATATTTATATTCCAATTGCACTATATTATTTCTACTATATTTTGCCAATTTTTCTGAAACAGGAGTTAAATTTGGTTGAAAACCCTGCATGTTATAAGCAAAAAACATGCAAGAATTTTTTAATTTTTTTAAATAAATCACTATATCTCTATTAATATACGTGCTATTCTTACATAAAAGAATACACATATTGCACAATGTCTGTTTATTTATATTCGGTAGCGATAGATCATTTTGTACATTTTATTTTACAGGGTGATCCCAAGTATTATTTTTTTCTTTGATTTTTTGTTGGCCCCCTAATTGCCCCCCTTATCAAATCGACATTGCTAAATATGGGGTCATACCTGTTTTTTTCAATCCTGAAATTCCAGAAGAAGCTGTCAAGTATATTTCTAATTATTTGACAAAATGTCTAAAAGTGAAAGTTGCCGGTCATTAATGGCAATATAGTGTATATATAAAAGCCGTTCTCTGTGTGTATGTCCTTTATACAGATCTTCAATTTTTGACAGATTTGCACGAAACTGCCTGTACATACGTTTTAGAACGTGGGAAAGATCACTGTCTACTTTAAAAAATCCTCAGACCAATGTTTATCCCTTTTTTCCACCTTTCATAATTTAGCATTATAGAAATATTTCTTTATAGATTTTCAAATTCAATAGCTTCTTTCCTGTTACCACTCATCTAAAAAACTGCTCAATAATAAAAAAGAAAAATGATAACTCGAGTACTTTGTTTTATAAGCCAATAAAAATTCAGATTTCCTTGCTATATTTTTGCATTTTTAAAATTGACGTCGTTCTAAAGAGAAAATGCAATTTTTTTTTACATATATATTAAAAAAAAAAACTTTCACCATAAGAGCGGTAAAATAACGTAGCACCTTAATTTGAATGTTTTTTTTAGATTAAAACATCTGCTTTAATACAGTCAAATTTAATAAAAACAATTTAGGAAAAAGAAAATAAAGGCTAGATATGACGTCACATTCTATCAAATCTTTTCAACGTGTGCTCAAACTCACTGTAGAATGAATGGCTCCTATATTTACTTTACTACTTCGATTGTATACTACAGCCATATCTTATAGCTATACGTTATAGCTACCGGGTGTCCCAAAAAGGACTGACTGATTTTAAAATTCAATAACTTGCAAACGGTGACAGATATTTAAAAAATTCTTGCAGGAGGGTTATGCATAAGGTCAAAAGTTTTATTACAGTGATTTTCAATTTTAGTTTGATTTACAAACAATAGATGGCGCTGTAAGCAATAGGCGCTAAAAACCGGCTCGATTTTTGGTCCTTTATCTTGTTCCATGCAGAAAAAGGAGATGGAAATGTATTATCCGGGCCACGAAGTACCAAAAATCGAGCCTGAATTTAGCGTCTATTGATCGCAGCGCCATCTATTGTTTGTAATTCAAACTAAAATTGAAAATCACTGTAAAAAAACTTTTGACCTTATGCATAACCCTCCTGCAAGAATTTTTTAAATATCTGTCACCGTTTACAAGTTATTGAATTTTAAAATCCGTCAGTCCTTTTTAGGACACCCGGTAAGTGTTGTATTGATTTAGATTCAGTAGTTACATTTTCTGTGAATTATAGTAAAAAGATAGAAGTTATTTCCTTTTTCAAAAAAATTCTTGACTGATGTCACGATTTAAAATTTATGGAAAATGACACCATTTCATCTAATCATTGCAGAATTAATTTCTATTAATGAAAAATTTAAGTTTACATCTAAGAGTGATGTTTTATTTAGAGTGGAAACCCTCTTGATCTAATACTTTAATTAAAGCTTATAATTACATGTAAAGTGAAGGCTTTAGTTTTAAGCAAATAAAATTTCATATTTTCCAAATAAAATTTCAGTAACTGTTACCTCATTTGAATGCATTTATTGTATTTTACCCCGTATTGTGAGAAATCGTATACTTCTGTTACGCGTGACAAGGAAAACATGTATTTTAATTTTAAAAGTTAAAAAAATTACCACAATGTGTCAAAAGAACATCCTTTTTCGGAATTTAAATTTCGCGAGTTCCAAAATTAAAACTAAAAATGTGAGTTTTTTCATAAATGTCAAGTTAAGGCTGTTCTCAAATCCAAAGAAGAAACTTTGTGGCATATTTTTAAATTCATTTTTGTTCGGAAACGCATGGAATTGGCAGAAGTTTTTATTTAAAAACTTTGTAATCGAAAGATAGTTTCAGTTGTTTTGGTAAATGTATAAGATCTTTATGCTGGTATTTTGAACTGAATTTCGGATTCATCACCACGATAAAGGAGAAAAAGCGGTCGTCACGTGACCAAAATTCCAAATCGCTTTAATAGGCAGGCCTACAAATTTTTAAGCCTTTACGTTTAATGAGCCAGAAATGTGTCAGAAATTTCGCGTTGTTGAACAGGGAACTGGAGAACCACCTTAAGCATTATTGCAAATTAGTATTTTGTAATCGAGTTGCATGCTTTAAACATGTTATTCTATATTGTTTTAAACAAAAGTGCATGTCATAATAGCTGTGAGGCACAGTCATTAAAATTCGAATACGCCAACTAGCGCTGAGCCCGATTATTAAAGACTAACCCGTCAGTACTTAAAGAGATAAAAATAGTTCTGGATTTTTCATTCAGGTAATAAGACTAATCTTTCGTAATTGTGTTCACATGATTATATAACTTTCCCCTATAATTCTATGACTAAGCAACGGAAAACAATATGTTACGCATTAAAATCTTCCCTGAAAAACTACTAGTGCAAGTCGCATGGAAATCCGTTCTGAAGAATTCGAGTCATATGCACCCGGAACGAAATTTCCATTTGCATTTTATATAGTTATTAGATTATTTTGAGTAGTTTAATTCGATATCTGTTAAATTCGTTGTTTATTTTATTTTATTTTTGGCGTTTTATTTTCGTTTGCCAATTTGGTTATTGAATATTACATGAAAACAAACAAATTCTGAATTATTTACAATGTTTTTGAACAATTGAGTTAATATTTTGTAATTCGATTACAAGCATATTTAAAAAATATTCATGTTTGAAAATAACTTTAAAATCTGTAAAAAATCTGTAAATTGAGATAAACATTACAAACAAATATTACTGAAAGTACTTTTGTTTTCTATAACACGGTGGAACAATCGAATGTGTGATGTTTAGACGGTAAATTGCAGTAAAAGGGAAATTTATTGTTGCGTTAGGTTGTTGCCACCGAAAATATGACACCAGCGTTACTGATAGACATGTCTTTTCTTTATACTATTGCATTAAGAGTAAACGGGCTCATCTTTCGTAATCGGGTTGCACGTACCTTTAAAAATATCCTTGCTTGAAAATTGCTTTAAAATCCATTAAAATCAGAAAATTGAGATGCAATTTTCAAACAAGTTTTATTTGAAAGAACTTTTTTCAATTCGACACTGTAAAAAATGAAATTGTGTAATGTTTAGAAGTCAGTAAAGGCACGATTTATGGGTTACAATTTATGGGGCACAATTTATGGGCGCTGACATAGTGTTTTTACTTTATAATGTAGATGTATACTACACAAACGAGAATTTTACTAAATGCTGCACGATTTGGTGAATTTGTTTTTTTCGTATTGTCAGGAAAATCACATATTTTTCTCTTGCACCCACCAAAGAAAATGCGTATTCTGTTATTAAAGCTTAGGCATTTTACTATAGTTGCGTGACAATAACGTCATGTTTTCTGATTGTCTTTTTAATGATTTGTGGATGGGAATGCACAAATTCCAGTTATTGTGAATGCCGTATTATTTCATTTTAATTTATTTTACCTCCTTATAATTGACACGGGCGAAGCCAGGTAGTTTTGCTAGTATATATATATATATATCTATATATATATATATATCTCTCTCTCTCTCTATATATATATATATATAGATTATGCTATTTCAAATGTATTGAAGTTGATATAAATCACTAAATTTTACTACAAGATGATTACTATAGAACAGGGCATTCGCAGCATTTATCGTTCATTTTCAGGGACACGCAAAGGAAATCGGTTACATAGTACTGTCTTTGAGCAATAATTGCTAAAAGTACGTTTTCAGTTTTAGTATGCGCTTTTAAATTTAAGTACTTCTTGCATGTTACTCGTTATGTATAAATTCTATACCTAGTATACAGGGCTGCACAAAAATATTCATGCACCATTCTTCTTATTAGCGGAAACTGCTGAAAATGAATTTTTTAACTTTGGTATGTACATATTTCCTAATTGAACTAAATTTTTGAATGCATGTAGTTTATAGCTACAAATCTATATGTATCATGTGCAGCGCTGCTCAAAGAATTAGGATAATTTTCCGACTGTAAATGGGAATTGCTGAAATTGGGTTTTCAAATGTGTTAATGCGTTTTCAAAGGGTTCAATTAGACATCCTATTTCAACTTATTAAACGGTGAAATTTGCTACACTATTCTGAATATGTTTGAAAGTGATTCATAATCGATGCTTGACGCATGATTTTTTCTTTCTTGTTTGTATTTGTCCTGAATCAAGAGAGTAGAATAATAAAACAGCAACAACAACAGCAAAACCACCCACTTGTACCTAATTAGCCCACAGTCCTCGATTCCCCCTCTTTACCCTATATTAAGTTTAACTGAACCACTTCACGACCTTCGTGTACAATTTTTATTCTTTTGGAACCAGTATTTTATATTTTTTTATTTGATTTATTTAACTGCAGGAATCCTGTGATTAAATAAGGCAAAAGTTCGGATAAAAAATTACTGGTAAGGATTGTACGCATCCTATACGGCACGTATACGCAACGTTCGTATTAAACGATTTAGCTATTATTATCTTTAAACATATTTATTATAGGCGAGTTCCCTGTAAATTTAAATAAAAAAAACATAATAATAAAAAAGATAAACATTTTAGAATATTTTTTCCACGTCACACTTCACGGACTTTCACCTAATGTTTAATAAAAATGTACATCGTTGATAAATCTTATGAACAGAATACAAGCTGTTTTTTGCCGAAGAAAATATATTCGACAAGCGTATAATTTTACTCCGGCGGAATTGTCGTGACTTAAATCGGTCAAGCTGTGGACAGCTGATGGCGTGCACACTTTGAACGAAGAATTTCAGGTCGATATTCAAATTGGGAGCTCCTTTTTTTCACCGTTGGCATGGTTTCTCAATATTGTTTAACATGGTAACCGAATATAAAGGAGTGTGTGAGATTTTTTTCTTCTTCTGTTACCTATATTTCGTGGCCAGACTTCAACGAGATAGATCAAGAAAAGAAAAAAGGCAAGGTGGGCATGAACTGTTGAATATGTATTAAAAATCAGTGAAGATATCTTTTTCACGATTCTCTCTTCCCCAAATTTGGATTGTTGTAAAGGGCGGAGAATGTTTTTAATGACGTGCATAAAAAAACATCTAAAACCTTAACTTTGGAGGAAAACAGGGCGTGGCTATAACGGGCACGATTGATTGTCTGGTTCATTAACATAGTTTTGTTGGAATCATAAATATTTTGGAAAAGGGTGACGGTATGTGCGTGAAATAATTGTTTGCAGTTTGGCATAAAAACATGGGATGTGTATTGCATTCAGATGTTTATGATTCTAGTCATAAATGATGCCTGCTAGTTCCGTGGTTTGGTCCTGTAACCGTAGGATAATTGCGGTAATGTGTCTAGAAATCCTCAAGGTCGTTTTTCTGAAAGCTATTAAAGTTATTGAGCGGAACAATTATAGAATTTAACGAAGAAATAGAATACACCAGAAATGTATTAGATGCTACTACTGTATTTGTTGACCCTCGATTAAAATATTAATTACCCATTTAATTTTTAATATACAAAAGGAATTACAATATAAACATAGTATGTTTAATCAAGCCAATAATTATTTTAGAAAATTTACACCACACACATATACACACTTTATGGCAAATATTGACCGGTCACTTGCGATTTTACATATTTTGTTAAATATCTAGAAAAATACATGAGGTATTATCCTGAAACTCCAGGTGTGTAAACAGAATAGTATAGGTCATATATTTCCGCGAAGAATTTTTCCCGAAACCCCATAGGGGACTGTCAACAAATTGAAAAATAACGAATATTTTTTGGATAACCCTGTAAAAACTAATGTAGCAAAAGCGTTCAAATTCTAAAACATGATTAAGGGACTTATTGTAATAAACTGTGTTCATTTGTTTTTAGAATAGCATGTATACTAGAAGAGAAACTAAGGTTTTTATGAAACAGTGCCAAATTTCAACAAGTTTTTTGCTTATAATTTGCAGAGTTCTTAATATAAAAGTTCTTTTCAGAAACTGTGACAAACAACATTGTACACAATCAGAATTAAATAATAATAATAATTGGATGAAAAATGAGCAGGTTTACTAAATAATGTTTCACTGCGCATGCGCGAATGCAATCAAAATATAATAAGCATAATGTATTAGCTAAGTGTATAGAGCAACTTTTGTGAAAATCTCAAAAACATAGCTTGAAAATTCTTAAAATTATCGTCGATAGAATAAGCTCGAAATCCTTTGTTCCCAAAAGGAAGTAAAAAGATGAGGGGTTGTATCCAAATATAGCAGTACGTGCAATATTGTATACGTTATATTGACCCTAATCAACGGATATTTGGATACAGCCCCTTATCTTTTTGCTTCCTTTTGGGAACAACGGATTTCGAGCTTATTCTGTCGACGATAATTTTAAGAATTTTCAAGCTATGTTTTTGAGAGTTTCACAAAAGTTGTCCTATACACTTAGCTAATCCATTATGCACATTATATTTTGATTGCATTTGGACATGCGCAGTGAAACATTTTTTAGTAAACCTGCTCATTTTTCATCCAATTTTTACTATTTTTTAATTCTGATTGCAAGGTATTGTGTACAATGTTGTTTGGCATAGTTTCTGAAAAGAACATTTTTTTCTATTAAGAACTCTAGAAATTATAGGCAAAAAACATGGCGAAATTTGGAACTGTTTTTATAAAAAAACTTAATTTCTCTACTAGTATACATGCTATTATATACTCATAAAAATGAATACAGTTTACAATATTATTAGATATACATAAAAATATACATAACATAAAAATGAACACAGTTATATACATTATATGGCCAATGGCCATATAGTGTATATAAACAATATACGAAAATGCTGTGATGAAAAAAAACTGCAAAATAGATAAGTAGAAATATTAAAAATTGCTTTATGCCAGCGAGGCATTTATAGCCATAAACAGACTAGTTTGGCAGTCTTGTCACGATGAAACTGAAACTGGCCGTCCAAATGGGTTGCAGCGTAATGATTTCCTCTATCACTATTTCCAAACGATAATGTTTTATGAACATTTCTATTGCTGATGCTTAAAGCAGCTATTACAAAGATTATTTATCGAAAATAGTGATAGAGCAAGTATGTATGAGGCTGCGAACTAATACAATATAGTTATTATCGTATGTTTTGTTAATATTTTGAAGTTATTTTATTGCAAAAAATGTTTTTAAAAATAGAAATTATAAAAACATCTGAAGAAAGAAATCTGTTAATCACATCTCTAGCATTCCCGGTTTTCTCATACAGCAACTAAATTAACCTTGCGCTGCACGAATTTTTCTCTTGGAAGTATATATTTTTTATAATTTATATTTGGGGATTGACATCAGAAACTTTGAAGAGAAATTCTTATTCTTATTTAATAGCTAATAAATACCAATTTTTTTTTGTTTAAATATAGCGGTTGTACGGAACTGAATTTATTTATCAAAGGTTAAATTTTAATTCATTCATATATGCATCACTGCGCAGTGTAGGCAGTGTAAGAGTAAAAAACAACAACAGCACCAACAAAAACCCAGCAATTTCAATGCAACGAAAGAACGAAGGGATTTTTCTGTGATAAACCTTGAAATTTAGGAATAATAAGCACTTTGATAGTTTAAAACTATCCAACTTATTCTTACACTTATTTTTAAAGCACTGTATTTTTAACCATTGAAATTCAAACAATCTGTCTGATTGTTTTGCATCATTTAAAATTTTACAATAACATTTTCCTTTTACAAGTTTTTATACTGACATCCCTGTGCCATAATTAAGCAACCTATGAAATTAATGATTTGAATATGAATGGCTATTTTCACTTCTAATCAGATTTAATTGCTATCTAGTTGTCTTGTCTCCCATTCAGAACAAAAATATCGAATTTTTTTCCTGCATCAGAGGATAGGGAAAAAATAGAGGGAAGTAATATAACTAGAAAACTGGAATTCCGCCTTTTCAGAATTTAGTGTAGCCCCGAAGAAAAAAAAAAGTATATAAATATAGATAGCACGAAACATATTTCAGTTTTAAGGCTTAAAACACATGTTTTTATTTTATATAAAAGCACGTCATTCGTATCCGCTAAAGAATTCTACATGTACGATCCAGTCTTAAACAACACATACAGAAAAGTATACATATGACGTCATTATTCACAATAATACACAATAGTCACACAGTACTCAATAAAATCATGTCTCTACGTAATTTGCTTACTCCTTACATTCACAATCAACTCTACTTGTTATATTCGAGTTCAATTCTATAAATATGAGAGGGGCGGGTCATTACATAAAGTGTCTGAATAAGCGACAGTGCCGCGCCGCCAGATGAAGCGAAACATGAATTCGAGCGCCGCCTCACAGCTAAAAACATGAATATCGGCGCCGGCGTGAACGCGTTAAACCGTCCCTCTCTCTCTCTCTCTCTTTTTTTTTTTTACAATCTTTGATATATACTGTTAATAACTCTACATATATCCTAACAATCCATCTCATTAACTTCTTCGGTACGAGCGTCACGTATGCGTAAAGCATAAGCTGATCAGAATCCTTGATTATTCCTACCAGTTATTTTTTAGTTTAAATTTTACCTCATTCAATCGGAACATTTCTCCGATTCAATTACATAAAAATTTCTATTTTGAAAAGCCGGTGGTAAAAGTTTAAAAATTCCGCGAAAGTCGCTCGTCGCGAAGACGTTAATACTAGTTCTGGTATAATCATGAGATTACACCACATTGTCAGTGATGGAACAGTGACCCAGCAGTTGAGCAGTTGTCACCACTAAGTTTTTATGGTATTCTTCGCCTTCAATAATCTCAGCAATTTTGTCCTGAAGTTAGATGAAGAATACTAATAAAATTTTGCGGTATCAGTTGATTCCCTGCTGCTACACTGTTCCATCACTGCATTGTCAATTTTAAATATAAATTGCAGGGCTGCCACTAGCGACTTTTTAAAAATTATTTTTTATACTTTTTCTATAGGGCTAATTTAGGTTCCTATCAAAATGTCCCTTCTCCCTCCTTTTCCGGAGCTGAGAAATTTCCTTCTAGAGAAATATGTCTGAATTCAACACTGCCGCCCTCTTATAGATCAAGAAAGAAATATTAGAAATTTTTATAGCACAAATTCTAACCATCCTTTTATTTTTACAAAAGATAAAAAGGGACATGAGTCGGCTAATAAAATCTCGCTACATGTTAACTACAATCTGTAGAATGTACGTATCAAAAATGTCAAAGTTTATTTGCAGAAATTCCCAGGAGGTTCCGCTCGAAACAAAGAATCTTTAAAAAGACAAAATCTGAATTAGAAACAGACCGATCTATTTCACGAATATGCGCGCTAGAATCTCTTCAGTGCAGTCAATTAATTACTTTTAGTCTCATGCATGGGCGTCACCAAAGAGAGGAGGAAGGGGAGGGTCATTCCCCTCCCTAGATTTCGAAATTTAATTAAATAAATTTTTATTTCACTGGTGATTTTTTTAAAGTAAAATTTATTCTTCACAAGTGACTTTAAATACATAAACAACTAAGAGAAATAGGAACTAAGAATGTTTCGCCAACCCTCAGTGGAAGTCATTTTTAACACTTTTCAACAAAGTTGAAAAGTGTTTATGCATTTGGTTTGTCTGTCTTCGCTCTAACTCTGGTAAATATACTCGGAATTTCATGCAATTAATAAACGTTATTTAGGGTCAAAAACGCATGTTTGGAATTGTATATGAAGTATTTGGGATTAATAGTTCATTTACAGGGGCACATTTCAAGGGAATTCGATTACATTATGGAATATGGGGAAAAATCGTTCGCAGAGTATTTTAATGAGATTACGCTATTTCAAATGTATTGAAACTGATATAAATCACAGAGTTTCACTACGATTATGTTAGAACAGGGCATTCATAGCATTTTTCATTCATTGACAGGGACACACAAAAGAAATCGGTTACAGTACTGTCTTTGAGTAAATAATTGTTGGAAGGTGAGTTTTCAAATTCGGTATGCACTTTTAAATTTAACTATTTTTTTGCATGTATACAAATGGTTGTATACAAATTATATACCTCATCTGCAGGGCTGCACAAAAGTATTCACGCACCATTCTTCTTATTAGAGAAAATTGCTGAAGGAAAATTTTCAACGGAGGTATATGTATTTCTTAAGTGAATTAAATTTTGGCATGCATGTAGTTAATAGATACAAATCTATATATCCTATACAGGGCTGCTGAAAAAATTCGGATAATTTTCCGATTGTAGTTGGGAACAGCTAAAATTTATGTTTTCAAAAGTGCTATGCGTTTCCATAGGGTTGAATTAGACATAATATTTTAACTAATTAAACGGTGCAGTTTGTTACATGATTCTGAATGTGTTGTAAATTGTTTCGTAATATATGCTTGATGCATGATTCTTTCTTTCTTGTTTAGTTCTGCTTTTCTTTTTGAGTTCATGAGTTAAAAAAGGTATTTTGCTCGGGGGAGAGAGGGTTTTAAGAAGCCAAAGCTTTACTGACAAAATTAAAATGATATTCCCCTTTCTGAAAAATGTTGGTAGAAATTTATTTTTGAGTACAGAATAACATCGCATCTCCGGGACCAAGATTAAGCCGGATTGTTTAAAATTCCGGATTTCTGAAAGAATATCAAAAAGACTTACCGTAATACTTACCAGTATTCTTAATGGCCCCTTTATTCATAATTTAATTTATAGGCAAGTTGTCTTTATGTGAGAAAAAGTTAAAATTAAATATTTAAAATTAAAACTTTCATTAGTTGATATTTCCTATGTTACAAAAGAAAAAAGTACAACAAATAAGGAAGAAATTTCTTCTTGTACAATTTCAGAAACATCGATGTTATTATTATTATTTTTTTTTTTTTGCTTCAATTTTTTCGGTCGTTCATTAAAAGTTTTTCTTGGATATTATATAAATAAAGAATATCAATTTTAGAAATAGTCTTGTTTCTCTAAAGCAGATATTAATTTTCCAGTGAAATTTATGAATTTTTCAGTGACTCCTATTCTTCTACCGGCTCTTCGTCCTCTCCCCATTCCTCTGAGCTTGTACCAGCGTCGGCGGATCACGTCAACAATCTCGCTGTCTATTAATACATTTCTTTCGATCTGGAATTTTTTAATTCCTAACAATTGTTATTTTTCTTTCTCTTATGAGTTGGAAGTGTCAAAAAAGGGGGAGGGGCAAAGATGCCTTTGATGCCGGATTTTTAAAATTGCCGGATTTCCGAATGCCGGATTTTTGAGGTTATACTATATTTTCCATTTTTTAATTTTTTAATTTCCCTATTGTTTTTAACACTTTACAACATAGTTGAAAAGTGTTTATGACTTCAGTTTGTCTGTCTGTCTGCCGTCTGTCTAACCGTGCTCTAACTTGTATTGACATGTAACTGATACGTTATTGAGATTTACCATGGCATACTTAGTATTTAAAATGAAGTGTGTAGCATTCATGGTTCATTTACAGAGGCACTCAAAAGTATTCCGTTAAATCATGGTCTATGGGGAAAATGATTTGCGGTATGTTTTAATAGTGTTATTCAAACTTAAACGTAATGAAATTTATATACGTTATTAAGGTGCACTAGATAATGGTTACTATCGAATTTGTTATGTTTAACACTTACAGTGCGCGCACAGGGAAAGAAACTAAAGTCCGAATGAGTCAATCAATATTCTGCAACGTTTACCTGAGAAAAAACAAATACAGTGACCTCTCACTTATACGACTTTCAGGGGACCGCAGAAAAAAGTCGTATAAGTGATCGTCCGCTTTATTATACGTGTTTCAAACTTTATATCATTAATTATTTTATCTATATTAAATACGATATGTTTTGAGTACTAAGAACATATTTTAACTAAATTTATAAAATATATATAAAAATAAAAAATAAAATACATTAAAAAAAGTTCACAAAATAGTTCACTTACCACTATGTTTATTTTAAAGATTGATAAATCAGATTTTCTCAAAAATGAAGTGATATTAGTTTGTCTCTCTCATCGACGGAAAGAGAAAATGTATTTTTCTAAGTCTAATAAAGTTTTTAAGCTCTTTTGGGAATAATCATTTTGATGGATATAATTCTTTAATGTATTTAAAGCAGCACTTGCTTCTGAAAAATTTACAGCAGCAGGAACACCGCTCTCATCTTTGTCATCCTCCTCGCTCACGTCTTCATTACTGATAAACACTTTCACAATAGTGAAAGGATAAAGGTATGAAGACGTGAATGATTTGTACTTTAAAGATTAAAATCAATTCTAGAGTAAGAAATGTAAAATCGCCTGAACCGTTTAACGCGTCGTATAAGTGAGTGAAACAGTCGTATAACTGAGAGAAGTTTAGCATTATTTCCCATAAAGTGTAGACGGGGTTAAGAAAATTCGGCGTATAACCGAGAGAGTCGTATAAATGAGAGGCCACACTAAGTTGAGAAATGTATCAATGAAACTAATCTGATAAAACTGTTAAGTGTTGCTACTGGATAGTCTAATAAAGTTTTTAAGCTCTTTTGGGCATAATAATTTTGATGGATATAATTCTTTAATGTATTTAAAGCAGCACTTGCTTCTGAAAAATTTACAGCAGTAGGAACACCGCTCTCATCTTTGTCATCCTCCTCGCTCACGTTTTCATTATTGATAAACACTTTCACAATAGTGAAAGATAAAGGTATGAAGACGTGAATGATTTGTACTTTAAAGATTATAAAAATGAATTCTAGAGTAAGAAATGTAAAATCGCCTGAACCGTTTAACGCGTCGTATAAGTGAGTGAAACAGTCGTATAACTGAGAGAAGTTTAGCATTATTTCCCATAAAGCGTAGACGGGATTAAGAGAATTCGGCGTATAACCGAGAGAGTCGTATAAATGAGAGGCCACACTAAGTTGAGAAATGTATCAATGAAACTAATCTGATAAAACTGTTAAGTGTTGCTACTGGATAGAGATAAAAGATATACAATAATTCAGGACGCCCGCTGTTTCGATAGTTTTCCGGACGAATGAAAAAAGCTTTAACGAGGTTTATAGTCTTGTTTTTTATTTGAGACTAGCAGACCCGCCCGGCTTTGCCCGGGATTTGTAACTAATAACTGTAAACAAAACTTAAGTTTGTATGATTTTATATCTTTGGAAATTCTTTTAAATTAATATAATTTCGGAGGCCCCATTGCCTTCCGCAGCGTCTAATGTGGTCCATCAAATTTCTTTCCGAACGAACCTGTAATCTAGATTCCCACTACCTATGGCAACATTTACCTGAAGTTCCCGCACGTGCCGGAGACAATCGAAAACCAAGTTGAGTGAGCCAAACCACGTAGGAATCAAGCCCGTAGAATAATAATAAAAAAAGAATGCACCATTAATATTAGAAAATCTTGGTAACTAAAGTCTGAGATAAAAGTTCATAATACAGAAAGTAGCTGAATTGTAATTTAAGACGAAGGAAGCAAATCCCGTTGAAATTGGGCTTTTAAACCCGAGGAAATAGCGCGCCACCAAGCGGTGGAAGATGTCTCCTCACCTTGTAAATTTCGTGAATTACTGTTAGCATTAACACGATATTTAATAAACATATGAAATCCCTTATCTAAAGTTACCTTTAAAGTAACGCGATTTTTAATTTATGGGCTGTAGTGAGTAGACGTATGTTGATGCTGAAAAAGGAGATTAATGCTCGAAAAAAGTGGTAGTTGAGGTATAAAGAATGACCGGGCCCTGGGGTCCAGGGTCTTAACTAGAATGTAGTTGGGTATAAGAAAATTATTTAGGGGTTTTAAAGTAGCTGGAAGACGCTAAACTATGTTAAAGAAAATTGCAATAGAATAGGACAACTTTTAAAATAAGCTGCAACAGAGGCCCCAAAGACGATTAATATTCAAAATTGGTGGTAGCTGAAGTCTGCAAATTTTTTTGTCGTTCATGTAGTAGCTGGAGAACCTAAGAAGTTGTTAGGAAAAAAAAGTTCGTAAATCGGACCATTTTTAAAGGAGCTATAACAGGGAGCCCAAAAGGGCCCAACTGATAGTTGAGAACAGGGCCCTAACATGAAAACATATTTAAATGTTTTAATACTTAGCGTTTTAGATCTTCAATTAGTCAAAATTAATCATAGGGTACGAAATAATCATTAGAATAATATTTTAAAGAAATGCGCAAAAATGGGGTAAATGCCTAAAAAGGGGGCCCAAGAGCCCCAATAAAAATATGAGGGTGTTGGCCTAGGAGGAAGAGTCCAAGACTGAATTTTAAAATTATGCAATGAGAAGGTGAGAAAATTAGGGCGCCTACAGCACCCTAAGGTGCCCCAGGATTTTAACTGGAATATAGAAACTGGAGAATAACTATTGGGTGAGTGCAAAAGTTCTACACGTTTTTTAGAGAAAACAGAAAGGCGGAGAACACAAAAAGTTAAGCACCTATGAATTCACGCATGCACCATCATTATGTATGACCTCTTGTCATCTGTTTGGCAGTAAGTTAATCCCACGCCGATAAAACTTCTCTGATTTACAGTCAAAATACTGTTGCAACGCCGTTTTTACAGTCTCCACATCATTGAAGTTTCGGTGAGCAAAGAAGTTGTGTAACAATAAAAAAATGTGATAAATTGAAGGTACAAGGTCGGGGCTATACGCCGGCTGAGGTAAAACTTCCCAACTTTGGCCCAGTAATTTTTGCCGAGTCCTTAAACCAACATGAGGGATGGCTTTATCGTGTTGAAGGAGAACCTCGACGATTGATGAATGCTGGCCGCTTAGACGTGAGTTTTGCTCACAATTTGTCCAATTGTTGGCAGTAGAGGTCTGCCTTGATAATTTTGTTTAGTTCGAGGACCTCCTAGTTGATTATTCTCCTAGCATTAAACCATACACTGAGCAAAACATTTTTGGAATGAAGTCCTCCTATTTAGATCGATAGAGCACCCTCTGCAACATCGGCACGTCCTTTGACGCGTCACATTACGGTACAGTACCCCTTTCTTACCACCCGTTACAATTCGGTTCAAAAATGGTTCCTTACTGTTACAGGAAAGCAAAGAAACACACGTGCTGATCTCTCATATCGTTGCCTTACTGTAAGCTGGTGTGCTACCCATTGATCGAATTTGGTGATGAAGCCAAGAGCATGCATCCGTCTTTTGACTGTTGTTCTGTGTACCGAGAACGTTTCGGCTAGTTCTCTGACTGTTGGATGTGAGGAATTTGCTATGGCTGTGTCCAGATCCTCGTCAGAATCCACTGATAGGCGTCCAAAATGGGCATGATCTTTACAGCTCCTGTCTCCATCCAGGAATTCCTAAAACCAACAGTAGCAGGTGCTATCGTCCACGGCATCTGCCCCATACACATGACAAATGCTGTGGGAAGCTCTGGCTGATGTTACGGCTTTATCATGCTCTTACCGTAAACAATGTCTGACGTGGTCTTGCTTGCTTGCTATGTTGTTTCTTGTTCCGCATGAGTTCTTCTGACCAATGTTATGCCGATACATACTCTACTGCTCTACGCGTTATTATCCACTTTCCTGACCTCGAAACATAAGTTGTAACGACTGTATTCCACTTGACATTTACCTATGTTCAAAACGGGTAGAACTGTTGCACTCACCCAATAAACGGAAAAATGGTTAAAAAAATGAAGATCGGATTAAGTGGGGGCAATTTAACAATTATTTATAGTGCAAAAGCTTCAAGGGGCCTTGTACCAGGCCCCAAGGGGGAAGGGACTTAAGTGGCATGTAGTTTGGTATAAATACACTTTTTAGTAGTTTTTAATGTAATCTTAGGACGCTATGGCTTAGGAACTATGGTAAAGAAAATTGCAAGAAATTCGGATCATTTTTAAAGAAGATGCACCAAGGGCCCCAAGAAGACGATTTATATTCAAAACTGTTGGTAGTTGAAGTCTGAAATATTTTTTTGTCGTTCATGTAATAGCTGGAGAACCTAAGATGTTGTTAGAAAAAAAAAAAGCTAGTGAATCGGACTATTTTTAAGGGAATTATAATAAGGGGCCCGAAAGGGGCCAACAGATAGTTTAGAACAGGGCCTTAACATGAAAACATGTTACAACGTTTTAGTACTTAGCGTTTTAGAACTTCGATTAGTCGAGATTAAGCATAGGGTATGAATTAATCATTAGAATATAATTTAAAAGAAATGTGCAAAAAATTGGGGAAGTGCTTAAAAAATGGCCCTAGGGCCCCAATAAAAATATGTGAGTGTTGGTCTAAGGAGAAGAGATCAAGACTGAACTTTAAAATTACGCACTGCGAAGGTGAGAAAATTAGGGTGTGAAAAACGCATGGCACATCAAAAATTTAAGGGACCCTAGACGGGCCTATGGTCTTAAATGGAATGTAGAAACGGGAGCATAACTAAATGGAGAAATTATCCCAAAAATGAAGATCGGATAAAAAAGAAGCAATTTTTTAAAAATTAAGGGCACTAAAACTTCAAGGGGCCCTGCAACGGACCCCTTGCAAGGGTGCCAGGGTCTTAACTGAAATGTAGAAATGGGGCAGAAACTGAAAGGAGAATTCACCCCAAAAACAAAGAAGATCGGATAGAAAAGAGGCATGTTATTACCGTTTTAGTACATAAAAACTTAAAGGGGCCCAGGGCCCCGGCCCTTTAAAAATAAAAAAATCCGAGCTTCAGGTGCATCAGGACCTGTCTTGGACTAATCACACCTGAATTTTCAGACTTCTACGTGCGGTAGTTTTCGCTAACCATCGAACACCCACAGACAGACACACAGACAAATTTGTTCTTTTATTAGTACTAGGGGATCGAACCCGAACTCCTCTGGTTACAGAATATAGGTGAAAAACATTTTTTTTAAAATTCTAATTATTTTTTTACATGTAATATATATTTTAGATTGCCCACTAACATAAAAAAGAATTTTTGTATGAAATATATCAATTATTCAATCAAATAAAGTTTTGAAATTTATTAAAAGCGATACTTTCACATATCACCGCATGCCAGGAGTTATTAACCCAAGATTTTGCGACTTACTTCAGTCTTTCCAGTCATTTCGGTGCATAAGCGCGTGTTGTTCAATCACATGTCTGTTAAATTTGTTTCTTATTTATTTATTTTTCTCTAGAGGAAGTTTGAATTTTGTTATGGAACATTAGACAGAAACAAATGCTGAACTTTTTATATTGTTTTAAGGGAAAGCGGATTAACCTTTCGTAATCGAGCTATGTCGATCGACATGTTATATTGTATTATTATGTAACGAGCGTAATCGAAATGATGTCTAAGAACAGTTCTTAAACAATTCGAAATTTAAAAGGGCTGAAAATGCACAAAAAGCGTTCTAAAAAACGTTCTAAATGGTAGTTTCTACATAATCTCAGGAAATACCAAACCGCTAAAATTCTGTAAAACAATGAATATGGTTAAATAAAATAAATAATTGATTTTTGTATTTTATAATTGCTTTTATTTAAGTCAATTATTATCTTTGTCAAAATACTTTTGAGCGCTGCTGTAATAATTAAATAAGTATAATTGTAAAAATAGATTAAAAAAAAAAAAAAAAAAACTCGCGCTTTTATAAGCAATCAAGGTTCATTTTGAAAATCACGACCAATTTTCTGACTGCAATTCATGTCCCCCCCCCCCCCAATTTCTGTTACAATGTAATAATTTGGTGTGGACACCTAACTTGATTATGAAAAGTTCGCTGTTTTTTTATGCTTGGTAGATAGCGCAAGCAAGTGAATTTATTAAAAAATATACAATTTTAGCTCTTTTTCTTTTTTAACATACCGGCAACTGAAAAGAAAAACGAAACATTTTATAAACTATCTTTTTAGGATTTCTATATTGATTTCTCAGCAAATAATCGTAAATTAATTAGTAAATCTGCAGATCTAGAACCTCAACGCCAGCTCTTCAAATTACTGCTTTTTAACACACTATGCGTAATATTCAACTTCCTACAAACAGCAAATGAAAGTTTTCAAATTACATAAATATTTATAAGAATATAGAAGCATTAAATTAACCACGTTGTTATGCAATGATATTCTAAAATTCTAATGCACCGCATAGTATGTTAAATTTTTAGATTATAAAGTACATTTCTTGAGGGGGGTTGAGTCCTCCCCCTGAACCCCCTGTAATCTCATTAAATTTACATTCGTAATTTTCTATTGATTGTGCGAATGGTTAGATTATACCTCAGATTTCATTTTACACTCAGATTTATAAGCATAAGTAACAGTTTGGACAAGCATTTTATATTATCCTAACATCCAAATAGCAATATTGAGTATTTACTTACCTGCCAACCACAAGCACTTGCATTTGATGCATTAGGAACTTATGGAAATGTAAACGGAGTTATCTAATTCGGAAATCTAATGTTTTTACAATCTTTGTTTCCCCAAAATAGTTGTTATTGCCGTTCTATAATATTTAGATCTAAGATCTTATCCAAATATAAATCCTAATCTGTTTGATAGCATTAGATTGCTAAAATCATGAAAAATGCGCTTGTTTGGTGATTTTTAAATCTAATGGGCAATCATTTATCATCGTGTCCAGTACTAATTGACTAAATAGCAAACGTGATTTGTGTACACGGTTATTCAGGCAATCTTATTATTTTTATAGGTTTTAAGAATGAAAACAATTATTTCCCGCTAATCATGACGTCATTTTCGATATTGATATGTATGCCGTACATATTATTGACATTTGCAATCCATTTGATTTACAAAAGTTTTCTTTTAAATTTTAAATAAAAAAGTAAATCTTTTTGTTCACTGTGCGTAAACGATAAACTGTGAAATATTGATAACAATTTTCTTTCGATAATAAGAATTAATATTACAACCCAAGACCATCTTATTGCAACATGAAAGCGATTTATTTTTATTAGCGCTATGTGACGTCATATTTGTTTGCTTCTGCGCTTTCTCAAATCAATCTACCTTATATTATTAAGAAATACTTGAGAATTTCCGTTTTATTTCCAATGTGACGTCAGATTATTATTTTTTTAATTCTTAATTTTTTTATTTTATAAAATATACAATATGAACTCTGATTAACTTAAAAGGCGACTAAAATAATAGAAGATGTTACAAGTTAAAAATAAATTTTATTTAAAACTTCTTAGTACTTTCAAACTTTGCCAAGCTCTTCATCAGAGGACATTGTCATAACTAATTGCCGTTTACTTATAAAAATGCGTCACTTCATTTTTGAAATGAGAGAGCCAATAATTATTAGAATTGGAAGTAGAAGTAACAGTCCCTTGGATTGAATTTAAGTAGAGAAAATATATATTAACTGCAGTTCCATGTATTTTATTACATCACTTTGCTCTCACACGTCACGGCGTAAACGGGAATTAGCTATTAAAACATTCTCTGATGAAGGGATTGGGAACGTACTAAGAAGTTTTAAATAAAGTATATTTTTAACTTGTAACATCTCTTCTAGTATTTTAGTCACCTTTTAAGTAAAGCAGTAAGCTTTTTAAAGTTCATATCGTATATTTTATGTTTGAATCAAGGTGAAATGTTGCGCTTCGTCGTATGGTTTTGTTTTTATTTCGTTTTCCATTTTTCACGTGAAAATCTTTCCATTGAAAATTTATTGTTTAGAAGAAATTATTATTCCGGGATTTGATTTTCTTGGCAACGAAAGAAATATCGTTAAATTTTATAGAAAAATATCAATTGATTCTTTATGAAACTAGTGAACTTAAGAACTCTTATGAAAATAGTGAACTTTTGAATTCATAAGCAAAATAAATGAGCATAGCTAAATTCATTTCTGGGTTAAAATCGATCTATACGTAAAGATACAAAGACATTAATTTATCCGTTTTAACGTTGGCTTGACTCAAACTTTACACGTACACATTATGCACCTTTATAATATTATTAGGATGAATTACTGTTGCTAGGTAACTGATAAAATAAAAATAAAATATGTACATTTCAAATAAGTAAATTTATGAAGCAAAATGTTTTATATTATTGGAACACATGTATAAACATCCACCAAAAGTTACACAAATAATTTAAAAATATTTGACAAATGCATTGAGAAGATTTCAAACTAATGTGAATAATTTAAGACCCGCTTTGGGAAATGTCAGTATAAAAAATTTACCATTTAAATCCATTAATTAAATGAGCCATTTTCTTTCAACAAATAAAAATTTGAAAATCGTCTGAATTGCCACAGGAAAACATTATGGTAAAATGGTAAATAAAATGTCCTGCATTTTCCGAACGAATGAACCAAATATAACAGAAAACTATACACCTAAATCCGGGTACCTCACTAACATGATTACTTAATTTCAAGCTAATCGGGTGTTTTTTGTGCAGTTATCGCGGAACAGACAAAGACAGACGAAAACCAAAAAATTTCCGTGTCTCACAATAAGCCTTCACTGACGTTTCGACAATTAATATTAAACCATTGATTAAAATATTTTTCTCTTTTCTTTTTAACATAAATGTAACCCTTTTTATTTTCATCTGTAATTTATTTTCTACTTTTTAACCTTTAAAATGTTTCATTTTGACAGTTTCACAGCTATTCGGAATATTTTGACGAGCGTTTATTGGCACATAATTAAATCCATTGCTGTTTAAACTTGCACGAATTGTACGAAACAGTTGTACGAGTTAAAGAAAATATTTTGCGATTTATCATCTGAGACTAACGAAAAAACACCTTAAAATTAATGTATTAATTTATAACTGAGTTCTAAAAATGTTAAAATTCTGCATTGCAGGGCTGCCACAGGCGACTATTTTTTAAGAGCCATTATTTTGAAATTCAGACAAAAAAGTGATATTTTGATAGTTGTATTTTTTGATTTGGTTGATATTTTTTTATGTTGAAGTAGATCACATTTAATGAATAATGTGCAATTTTGAAGCCCTGAAATTTTTTCCCCTTCCCTGTAGAAATTGTCAAAGTTCAAGGTTGTGACCGTCATTTTTCATGAAAAGTGAAATGCGAGTATGTTTGCAGTGCTAAAGCTTGGGAAAGCAACGACATCCCAAAATTCTTTTGTGATGAAATATTAGTATAACACTACCTGCTTAGTAAACTGTATTAATTTCCATGGGGCATTGTTATTTTATATCGTTATTATGCCTCAAAATGCAATGAAAATGACATTTTTGTCCGTTTTCCGCTCGCATTTTAGGTAGATTTCGTATGAAATACTACCTATTGGGATCGTTCCTATGTTGGAATTTCTGAAAAAGTTTTGCAGATCTACACCGATCATGACCCCTAGAACCCAAAACCACCCTCAGTAAAAAACTTTATATATATATATATCTATCTATCTATCTATCTATCTATCTATCTATCTATATATATCACTTTCTTCTGGACACGATAACTTTCGTAATTCTGCACCAATCTCTTCCAAACTGATACATAAAATCAATGGGCATAAAATCTCGGTCAAGTTCGTTAATGGGCAAAATCGGACCAAGGGGAGGGAAATAGGGAGGGGTTTTGTGAAAACAGAAAACCCCCCATAACTTCTTAATTTTTGTACATATCAAATCAGTTTAAAGTTTTTATTACTTCTAAAAATAGGGCCAAAAATTTATGTATCACAGATTTTTGATAAAGTTAAAAATGGGCTCAAGGGGCGCAAAAAATAGGGTTTTTGGGACAAAAAAATTCATAACTTCGTCAATTCTCAAGATATCAAATTTAATTAATTTTATTATAAATCTCCTTAATATTATCTAAAACTTTTATATTCACAAGTTTTTGATAGGAACAATTCGTACCGCAAAAAAAAATTAAAAACGAAAACAAAAAGGGCGTTTGAAGAAGAAAAAAATCCATAACTTCGTCAATTCTCAAGATATCAAATCCAATTAATTTTATCATGAATCTCCTTAACATTATCTACAACTTTTATATTCACAAGTTTTTGATAGGACCAATTCGTACCGCAAAAAAAAATTAAAAACGAAAACAAAAAGGTGGTTTGAAGAAGAAAAAAATCCATAACTCCGTCAATTCAAAAGATATAAAATCCCCATGAATTTATCATATATCTTCTTAATATTGTCTACAACATCTATATAGACGAGTTTTGGATAGGACCAATTCTTAGAGCAAAAACAAATTAAAAATACATACCGGTTGAAGTAAAAAATGATCTTAGTAAGGGTGTTTTCAAATCCAAACTGCTTATTTTCTGACTCATTTTACAATTCATTTTTGCTCTCAAAGGCTTCCAATTGGTACGTTTTCTTACTCAGAAACTATATAATGTACCGTAATGGTCGATTTTCTGATAGGGGCAGAATATATTTTTTTAAATGCTGTTAAAAAGGGCATTTTGAACCGAATTTACCGAAGCGGATTGTGTTGGAAAAATCATTGTATTAAGGATGCGCTTAAATCCAAACTGCTTATTTTCTGACTGGTTTTTAAATTCATTTTTGCTCTCAAACGCATTTAATTGGTAGATTCGCTTATTCAGAAACTATATAATGTACCGTAATAATAGATTTTTAGATAGAGGCAGAATATATTTCAAAAAATTATGTCAAAGTGGGCATTTTGAACGGAATTTCCCGAAGCGATTGTGTTAGAAACGAAAAATATTGTCCTTCTGAGAAAATAATTGTTTATATATCAAGTTTTAATTAATTGAACAAAAAATAAAAACACAGGTCGCTTATAAATCTCTTCAAAAATCACGTCAGCAAGTTTCATATTTTTTTTAATTAAAAATGAATCTGGAATTATGCCAGAAAATTTCGAGTTGTTGAGCATGGAAAAGTATTTTTTTGAATACCGCCCTAACATGATTCTGATAAAACCAGCTATTATATGAAAATGAAATAAAAACTCGTCAAGAGCGGCCAGATAAAATTGTTAAAGTGGATTTATCTATAATCATGATTTAGTTTTTGTTTGTGAAATTAGTATATTTGACTTCGAAATCTACCTCTGCCTGTAGGCCGGGCCGGCAGGGATTTTTTTTATTTAAGCAATAGTACTTACAAACTTTTTCTTATAGAATATCGAAGTGTAGTACTAGGACAATCTAAATAATATAATACTTTACTGGGATATTGCTGCTGTTAGCAGAAATAGTCTGTTAAATTTTCAAAAATTTCAAAATAGGCAACATTTCAATTAGTCTTTTCTCAAAAAAGCGTCACGGTTCGATAAAACAAAATGAATCACGTAGTAGTTGAAAATGTGTACAAACACATGGAAAAGAAAAAAAAGTGGGGCCTCGTCATATGTTTAGAAAAAAAAAATAACAAAATTTACAAAAATTCACAGTCAAAATATCCCATTTAAATTTCCCTTTTTTTCCATTTAGATATTTAGAACAAGGAAGGGGAAAGAAAAAGGGATATTTCATTTTCTCATAGGGAAAAAACATAGCTAGCGGAAAGAGAAACGGGATGTTTCGTTTTCTGAAAAGGGAAAAATTATGATAAATGACAGTCTTTTTTGTGACTTTTGACATTTTTTTTTCTAAAAATATGAAGAGGCCCCACTTTTTTTTCTTTTCCATGTGTTTGTATATACTTCCAACTACTACGTGATATATTTTGTTTTATTGAACCGTGACGCTGTTTTGAGAAAAGACTAATTGAAATGCTGCCTATTTTGAAATTTTTGAATATTTAACAAAATATACCTGCTAACAGGAGCAATATTCCGATAAAGTTTTATATTATTTAGCTTGTCCTAGTAGTACACTTTGATATTCTATAAGAAAAAGTTTGGGGTACTATTGCTTAAATAAGAAAATACGTGCGGAAAACGGACAAAAACGTCATTTTCATTGCATTTTGAGGCAACATAACAATGTAAAATAACAATGCCCCATGGAAACGAATACAGTTTACTCAGCAGGTAGTGTTATACTAACATATCACCACAAAAGAATTTTAGGATGTCGTTGCTTTCCCAAGCTTTAGCACTGCAAACATACTCGCATTTCACTTTTCGTGAAAAATGGCGTCACAACCTTGAACTTTGACATTTTTTACAGTGAAGGAAAATTTTTTTCAGGGCTTCAAAATTGCACATTATTCATTAAATGTGATCTACTTCCACATAAAAAAACATCAAGCAAATCAAAAAATACAACTATCACACTTTGTCTGATTTTCAAAATAATGGCTCTTAAGTCTATTTCGCATCACCACTTTTTCAAAACAAAATTTGTTTATGCTTTGAGAACAAATAAACAAGAGAAATATTCTACAAAATGTATTTTTTAAAAATAGTGGTGCAAACAAAATAAAAATAGTCGCCTGTGGCAGCACTGCATTGCCATTGGAAATACACATGTAAAAATACGAATTGAATATTTCCAACTGAGCGAAAAAATGCCCAACCCGGAAATCGAACGCAAATCCTTGGCTCACATTGCCAATACTCTATAGTTTAAGCTACCTGGGTGGTAGAGCATTGGCAATGTAAGCCAAGGATCTGGGTTCGATTCCCGGATTGGGCCTTTTTTTTCGCTCAGTTGGAAATATTCAATTTGTATGATAACTTTGCCAATCAAAATGATTGTTTTAAAAATAATTGTACACATGTGAACGTAATTTTTATAATTCTAGCATATTAAGAAGTGGGTTAAAAATGGATTACAAAATTCTATCTTTACATAAAAAAAATAGGATCGCATACGAAAGCCTGATTGATAAAATGGGAAAGAATATCAATAAAATATCTGTATTAAGTTTTTATTAAGCCTTTGCGTTTTGCGATACACTGTGAATTTACTAAAAGTTTAAAACCAATATTTATTCATTAAAATGTAGTGATTCATTTTCGAATAAACAAATTATGTATCGATATTTATAACTCTATCATTCTCTCATTGGTGAACTATTTATATATAAAAAATGTAAACGTTATATTTATAGATAACGTTATCCTATTTACCATCATAATTTTCATCATATTTGTCTTGCAGGTGCACATTAATGTAGAACTTCGAAAATAAATGCACCAGAAAACGAATTATGTGCCGTTTTACCCAGTCTTTATTCGAAAATCTCACTGAAAGACAATTTCAAGAACGCGTATTAACCATCGAGATAAATTCGATAAGCGTACCAAACAAAATTGTATGTCTGAACTGAAATTGAATATTTACTTAAGCTTGTATTTCCGAAACTATATTATTTATTTTGAAATTGTTTCGAAAAAAGGCTTTAAAGATGTATATACGGAACAGTTACTTCAAATACTATTACCAGGCTACGAATAAAGTTCGCTAGATTTCTGAACTGTTGCTTATTCTATTTTTTTTTAATACTCTGTTAATTTTTTTATTATTAATTTTTTCCATCATTTCTTTCAATTTTTTAATTTAAACGAGGGGGCTTTCTCCCCCTACGAGCTACGCTCGTCACCCCCCGTCCAGACACCGCAGACTCTAAATGCACACTAATTTGATCGGCTTTAAAAAGATTTCGAAAGACTGAATTATTTCTCTATTCTAAAAAAAAAGTAACTTACGCTGTCACCGCCGCCGGTTTTGAATTTTTTGTAACCGGAGGTCTTTCTCCGTTAATATTACGAAAAATACTGCATGCAAAAATATGAAAATCGGCGGTATTATAGAGAAATGTTTGATAAACACGCTAGTGCAGACAGTTTTCAAATCGAATAATTATTTTAAGAGATATTTAATGCTAAAGTTCGACAAATTCGTTCCATTCAAAAAGTTTTATAGGAGCAAAAACTATATATGGGAATTAATTCATCTTTAGATAATTTTATACGTTAGAAATTCCCGGTGTGCAGACTGCATTCACTTTTTTTAATTTGACTCATTTTATGAGGTTTTATTTCTATTTTAAATTAAAATTTTCAGAATTTTGAGAGATATTTTTTACTTATTTTAGAAATTGGAATTAATTTAAACTGTTGCCAGTTGTATAAACAGCGCAAATAATAATGTTTGCTTCAAATAAAAAAATTATTTTACATGTGACTATTTTTAATTAACAGAAAAAAAACTTTCAAATTAGGATTAAATAATTACGTATGAAAAGCAGGAACTTATTGAAAATACTTCATAAAAACTATACTTACAAGTGAATTTTAAAAGAGAAAGGATATTGTAAAATAATAAATTCATTAACATGCGTTAGAAGTCTTAAATAGGAGAAATTACGTCAAATTTACGTCACATTACACATATTACGTAAAATGAAGAAAAAGTCATATTGCAAAACAGTTTAAATTTAAAAATTGCCCGAGACATTATTGTGACATTTTGAGATTATACTAATAAGATTAATATTAATTTTATTGAACGAGTTCAGACTGCTTTCGAGCGACTATTTGGTAATTTAATAAAATTAAAAAAGATTACAAGCAGAAAATGAAGTGTCATCGACAAAAAATATGATTTGGAAGAGAAAAATCTGTGAAGCAGAAAATAAAGAAATTACTTAAATCGTTTAGTTAAGATTCGTTAACCTTCTGTGTCGTTTCCGTCAAAAGAAGGCATTGGTATTTGTGAAATATTTTTGCATTTTGATGCAGATTTGCTTACTATATTAGATTATTTTGAAATGTTTAACTGATTTTATTTAATCAAAGACGAAAACAGACATCGTATCTTTTAACAGCAGCTGATTTTTCTTTAAAATTCTCCAATCGAAGAGAAATGAATAGAAACCCGTTTATAGGGAGATCGCCACTGTTTTTAAAATTATAATTCAATCTTTTAAAATCTGTTTAAAGCCGATCAAATTAGCGTGCTTTTAGAGACTGCGGTGTCTGAACGGGGTTTGGCGACCGTAGCTCGTAGGGGGCCGAGCCCTCCAGTAATTTAAAAAATAGTGGCGATCTCCCTATAAACGGATTTCTATTCATTTCTCTTTCATGGGGGAATTTTAACGCCAAATCCGCTGCAATACTACTTGATTATCCCGTCGAACAATTTCGCCAAATTATATAAATTGCCAAACCACTCGCCAAATTATACAAATTGACATAATTTTTATTTTAAATAACGAAAGAACAAATGAATTAGTACAACATTAATAACAATACAGATAAAACTTCGAAATAAAAATAACTTGATGACGTAGACACGTGTAACTTGTTTAAAGTCAAGTTAATGTGACATTTATGATCAACCATTATTGGCATTTAATCTTATAGTTTGGCGAATGATGGATTTTTGGTCGACGGGTTAACTAAGTAATACCAAAAATACAATCGCTGTTTTCGCCTTTGATTAAGTAAAATAAGTTAAACATTTTAAAATAAGCTAATATAAAAGAATTAAGTAAACAGAGCCTTTGTGTCCTGGTATTTTTTAACAAAGCGAAAAGAAAGTTATTTTAAATGAGACATTTTACATTAATCGATTTTAATGTGACGTAATTTTGACCAAGCTATCCTTTCTCTTTTAAATATTCACGTGAAAATACTTTTGTTAGAAATGAAATATTATTTGCGCTTTTCTAACAAAAATAGTTGAAAAGATCCTCTCAAAATATCAAATAAATGTCTAGCGCAATTTCTAAATTTAAACTGTTTTGCAATATTATTTTATGTTCATTTTATGTACTAACTCTAATGTGACATAAATATGACGTAATTTCTCCTATTTAAAAGTTCTAACGCATGTTAATGAATTTATTATTTTACAATATCCTTTCTCTTTTAAAATTCATGTGTATAGTTTTTATGGCATAATTTTTAATAAGTTCCTGCTTTTTGTACATAATTATTTAATTCTAATTCCAAATGATTTTCTCTGTTTATAATAGTCACGTGTAAATAAATTTTTAATTTGAAGCAAACATTATTGTTTGCGCTGTTTATACATTTGGCTACAATTTAAATTAATACCATCTCTCTATTCTAAAAAAAGTAACTTACGCTGTCACCGCCGCCGCCGCCGGTTTTGAATTTTTTGTGACCGGTGGTCTTTCTCTGTTAATATTCAGAAAAATATTGCATAAAAAAATATGAAAATTGGCGGTTTTATAGTGAAATGTTTGATAAACACGCTGATGCAGACAGTTTTCAAATCGAAGAATTATTTAAAGAGATATTTAACGCTGAAGTTGGACAAAATCGTTCCAATAAATAAGTTTTATAGGAGCAAAAACTATACCTCGGAATTTAATCATTTTTAGATCATTTTATACGTTATAATTTCCCGGTGTGTAGAATGCATTTAGTTTTTTAATTTAACTCATTTTTTGGAAGCTTTATTTCTATTTTAAATTCAAATTTTCAGCATTTCGAGAGATATTTTTTACTTATTTCAGAAAATTGTACTAATTTAACATGTTGCCAACTGTATACACACCGCAAACAATAATGTTTGCTTCAAATTAAAAATTTATTTACACGTGACTATTATAAACAGGAAAAAAAAACTTTCAAATTAGAATTAAATAATTACGTATAAAAAGCAGGAACTTATTGAAAATTACTTCATAAAAACTATATTTACACGTGAATTTTAACAGAGAAAGGATATTGTAAAATATTAAATTCATTAACATGCGTTAGAAGTCTTAAATAGGAGAAATTGCGTCACCTTTTCGTCGCATTACACTTATTACGTAAAATGAATAAAAAATAATATTGCAAAATAGTTTAAATTTAAAAATTGCGCGAGACATTTATTTGATATTTCGAGATGATCTTTTCAACTAATTTGGTTGGGACAGCGCAAATGATATTTCATTTCTAACAAAAGTATTTTCACGTGAATATTAAAAAGAGAAAGTAAAGTTTGGTGAAAATTACGTCAGATTAAAAATGATACATTTAAAATGTCTTATTTAAAAGAACTTTCGTTTCGCTTTATTATAAAATACCGGGAGACAAAGACACTGTTTACTTAATTCATTTTATATTAGCTTATTTTGAAATCTTTAACTGATTTTATTTAATCAAAGACGAAAATAGCCATTGTATCTCTTAACAGCAGCTGATTTTTCCTTAAAATTCCCCAATCAAAGAAAAACGAATAGAAATCCGTTTATAGGGAGATCGCCACTGTTTTTTAAATTACTATGGGGGGCTCGGCCCCCTACGAGCTACGCTCGCCAATCCCCGTCCAGATTCCGCAGACTCTAAATGCATGCTAATTTGATCGGCTTTAAAAAGATTTCGTAAGATTGAATTATAATTTAAAAAACAGTGGCGATCTCCCTATAAACGGATTTCTATTCATTTCTCTTTGATTGGGGAATTTTAACGCCAAATCCGCTGCGGTACTACTTGGTTATCCCGTCGACCAATTTCGCCAAATTATATAAATCGCCAAACCACTCGCCAAATTATTGACATAATTTTTATTTTAAATAACGAAAGAACAAATAAATTAGTACAACATTAATAAAAATACAAATAGAACGTCGAAATAAAAATAACTTGATGACGTAGACACGTGTAACAACATTTCAGAATAAGCTAATATAAAAGGAATTAAGTAAACAGTCTTTGTCTCCTGGTATTTTTTAACAAATCGAAAAGAAAGTTCTTTTAAATGAGACATTTTAAATTAATCGTTTTTAATCTGACGTAATTTTGATCAAGCTATTCTTTCACTTTTAAATATTCACGTGAAAATCCTTTTGTTAGAAATTAAATATTATTTGCGCTTTTCTAACAAAAGTAGTTGAAAAGATCCTCTCAAAATATCAAATAAATGTCTAACGCAATTTCTAAATTTAAACCGTTTTGCAATATTTTGTGTTCATTTTATGTAATAACTGCAATGTGACGTAAATATGACGTAATTTCTCCTATTTAAGACTTCTAACGCATGTTAAAGAATTTATTATTTTACAATATCCTTTCTCTTTTAAAATTCACGTGTATACTTTTTATGACGTAATTTTTAAAAAGTTCCTGCTTTTTGTACATAATTATTTAATTCTAATCCCAAATGATATTTTCTGTTTATATTAGACACGTGTAAACAAATTTTTAATTTGCAGCAAACATTATTGTTTGCGCTGTTTATACATTTGGCAACAGTATAAATTAATACCATCTCTCTATTCTAAAAAAAAGTAACTACCGCTGTCACCGCCGTCGGTTTTGAATTTTTTGTGACCGGAGGTCTTTCTTCGTTAATATTAAGAAAAATAATGCATACAAAAATATGAAAATCGGTAGTGTTATACAGAAATGTTTGATAAACACGCTGATGCAGACAGTTTTCAAATCGAAGAATTATTTTAAGAGATATTTAATGCTAAAGTTGGACAAAATCGTTCCACTAAAAAAGTTTTATAGTAACAAAAACTATACATCGGAATTTCATAATTTTTAGTTCATTTTATACGTTATAATTTCCCGGTGTGCAGAATTGATTTATTTTCTTAATTTGACTCATTTTTCGAGGTTTTATATCTATTTTAAATTCAAATTTTCAGCATTTTGAGAGATATTTTTTACAGATTTTAGAAAGTGATATTAATTTAAACTGTTGCCAACTGTATAAACAGCGGAAACAATAATGTTTGCTTAAAAAATATATATATATATATATATATTTATACGTGTAATAAATAAAAAATTTATTTACACGTGACTATTAGAAACAGAAAAAACATTTGGAATTAGAATTAAATAATTATGTACAAAAAGCAGGAACTTATTAAAAATTACGTCATAAAAACTATAATTACACGTGAATTTTAAGAGAGAAAGGAATTTGTAAAATAATAAATTTATTAACTTTTTTTAGAAGTCTTAAATAGGAGAAATTATGTCATATTTACGTCACATTACAGTTATTACATAAAATGAACACAAAATAATATTGCAAAACGGTTTAAATTTACAAATTGCGCTAGACATTTATTTGATATTTTGAGAGGATATTTTTCAACTATTTCAATTCCTACTATTAGCTCACGTGTTCCCTATATTTATTTATTTATATATTTATATATTTATCTTGTTCAAATTTTCAATCCTTAATAAAATACTCATTATTCATCCTATCAAGTTGAAATAAAGTTTTTTAAACTTGTACTGGATGACAATTGATGTTAATACAGTTTTTTCAAATATTAATTAATTAATTAATTTTAGTTTTGCATGGGAAACAAAATGGCGGTCATTGGTTATTGAAGTTCAATGAAATTATTTTCAATAAGGGGTTACCATAGGCGAGACCCTGTTCTGTCGCCAAATACCGCCAAGTTTCTCGCCAACTTGGCGATATATCGGCAAATTTGGCGGCCAAAATGAGTCGCCAAAAGTGATGCCAACTTGGCGATAGCTCTAATATTTCGCTTAATTCCCATAGAGTTCCATTGTAAACCTACTTGCTTATAGAAAATCAACAAATTGAGATATTTTAATGCAACAAAAACTAATATTAGCTTAAGGGATTATATTAAATTTTTCTTTGATGGCCTAAGTAGGAATTGACTTTAAAAACAAAATTTTTATATTACTTGTTTTATTAGGAAAGCGCAAATAATATTTTATTTCTAACACAAGTATTTTCACGTGAATATTAAAAAGAGAAAGAATAGTTTGGTCAAAATTACGCCAGATTAAAAACGATTAATTTAAAATGTCTCATTTAAAAGAACTTTCTTTTCGCTTTGTTAAAAAATACCGGGAGACAAAGATTCTGTTTACTTAATACCTTTTATATTATCTTATTTTGAAATGTTGTTACACGTGTCTACGTCATGAAGTTATTTTTATTTCGACGTTTTATTTGTATTTTTAATAATGTTGTACTAATTTATTTGTTCTTTCGTTATTTAAAATAAAAATTATGTCAATTTGTATAATTTGGCGATTTATATAATTTGGCGAAATTAGTCGACGGGATAATCAAGTAGTACCGCAGCGGATTTGGCGTTAAAATTTCCCCAATCAAAGAGAAATGAATAGAAATCCGTTTATAGGGAGATCGCCACTGTTTTTTAAATTATAATTCAATCTTTCGAAATCTTTTTAAAGCCGATCACATTAGCGTGCATTTAGAGTCTGCGGTGTCTGGACGGGGGTTGGCGAGCGCAGCTCGTAGGGGGCCGAGCCCCCTAGTTTTCTATAATAATGCAAAAAATATCTCTCAAAATGCTGAAAATTTGAATTTAAAATAGAAATAAAAACTCCAAAAATGAGTCAAATTAAAAAAAGTAATGCAATCTGCACACCGGCAAATTCTAACGCATAAAATGATGTAAAAATGATTACATTCCCATGTATAGTTTTTGCTGCTATAAAACTTTTTTAATGGAACGATTTTGTCCAACTTTAGCATTAAATATCTCTTAAAATAGTTCTTCGATTTGAAAACTGTCTGCATCAGCGTGTTTATCACACATTTCTCTATAATACCACTGATTTTCATATTTTTGTAAGCAAAATGTTTCTTAATATTAACGAAGAAAGACCTCCCGTCACAAAAAATTCAAAACCGGCGGCGTCGGCGGTGACAGCGGTAGTTACTTTTTTTTTTAGAATAGAGAGATAATTTAATCTTCCAAAATATTTTTAAAGGCGATCAAATTAGCTAGCTTTTAGAAACTGCGGTGTCTGAACGGGGGTTGGTGAGGGTAGCTCGTAGGGGGCCGAGTCCCCTAGTTTTCTGAAATAATGTAAAAAATATCTCTAGAAATGCTGAAAATTTGAATTTAAAATAGAAATAAAACCTCAAAAAATGAGTGAAATTAAAAAAAGAAATACAGTCTTCACACCGGGAACTTCAAACGTATACAATGATGTAAAAATGATTAAATTCCCATGAATAGTTTTTGCTCCGATAAAACTTTTTTAGTGGAACGATTTTGTCCAACTTTAGCATTAAATATCTCTTAAAATAATTCTTCGATTTGAAAACTGTCTACATCAGAGTGTTTATCAAACATTTCTGTATAATACTACCGATTTTCATACTTTTGTATGCATTATTTTTCTTAATATTAACATTGAAAGACATCCGGTCACAAAAAATTCAAAACCGGCGGCGGTGACAGCGGTAGTTAATTTTTTTATAGAATAGAGAGATAATAATTTCATTTGTTCATGATCAATTTTTCTAAAGAAAATATTACTAAACTAAAATCAACGAAGGAAAACTGGTGAAAAATAATTATTTTTTTTTCTTTATTTTATTTTAATGATACTAGGGGGCTCGGTCCCCTACGAGCTACGTTCGCCAACCCCCATTCAGACACCGCAGTCTCTAAAAGCACGCTAATTTGATCGGCTTTAAACAGATTTTGAAAGATTGAATTATAATTTAAAAAACAGTGGCGATCTCCCTATAAACGGGTTTCTATTCATTTCTCTTCGATTGCAGAATTTTAAGGAAAAATCAGCTGCTGTTAAAAAATACAATGGCTGTATTCGTCTTTGATTATATGAAAACAGTTAAACATTTCAAAATAAGCTAATATAATAAGCAAATCTGCATCAAAATGCAAATATATTTCACAAATACCAATGCCTTCTTTTTTACGGAAACGACACAGAAGGTTAACGAATCTTAACTAAACCATTTAAGCCCTTTCTGGCACAGATGTCATATTCGCCCGATATTGGGGCGATTTTTTTTTTCGGTTGCCAATTTGGCGAAAACAACAACAGCATAAACAACATAATCCGGGTTACCACATCAAGCAAAATAACGACACTTTGGCGCCAGTTAAGTACCCGTTGCGTATATGACATTGGCGTCAGAAAGAAATCGCGCCAATATGGGGCGAATATGACATCTTTGCCCAATTTCTTTATTTTCTGCACAGATTTTTCTCTTTCAAATCATATTTTTTTGTCGATGACACTTCATTTTCAGCTTGTAATCTTTTTTATTTTTATTAAATTACTAAATAGTCGCTCGAAAGTAGTCTAAACGCGTTCAATAAAATTAATATTAATCTTATTAATATAATCTCAAAATATCAAAATAATGTCTCGCGCAATTTTTAAATTTAAACTCTTTTGCAATATTACTTTTTGTTCAATTTACGTATTAAGTGTAATGTGACGTAATTTCTCCTATTTAAGACTTCTAACGCATGTTAATGAATTTATTATTTTACAATATCCTTTTTCTTTTAAAATTCACGTGTAATTATATTTTTTATGAAGTATTTTCAATAAGTTCCTGCTTTTCATACGTAATTATTTAAACCTAATTTGAAAGTTTTTTGTTCTGTTAATAATAGTCACGTGTAAAATAAATTTTTAATTTGAAGCAAACATTATTATTTTCGCTGTTTATACAGTTGGCAACAGGTTAAATTAGTACAATTTTCTAAAATAAGTAAAAAATATCTCTCGAAATGCTGAAAATTTGAATTTAAAATGGAAATAAAACCTCAAAAAATGAGTCAAATTAAAAAACGAGATACAGTCTGCACACCGGGAACTTCAATCGCATAAAATGATCTAAAAGTGATTAAATTCCGATGAATAGTTTTTGCTCCTATAAAACTTTTTTAGTTGAACGATTTTGTCCAACTTTAGCATTAAATATCTCTTAAAATAATTCTTCGATTTGAAAACTGCCTGCATCAGCGTGTTTATCAAACATTTTTGTATAATACTACCGATTTTCATACTTTTGTATGCATTATTTTTCTTAATATTAACATTGAAAGACATCCGGTCACAAAAAATTCAAAACCGGCGGCGGTGACAGCGGTAGTTAATTTTTTTATAGAATAGAGAGATAATAATTTCATTTGTTCATGATCAATTTTTCTAAAGAAAATATTACTAAACTAAAATCAACGAAGGAAAACTGGTGAAAAATAATTATTTTTTTTTCTTTATTTTATTTTAATGATACTAGGGGGCTCGGCCCCCTACGAGCTACGCCCGCCAACCCCCATTCAGACACCGCAGTCTCTAAAAGCACGCTAATTTGATCGGCTTTAAACAGATTTTGAAAGATTGAATTATAATTTAAAAAACAGTGGCGATCTCCCTATAAACGGGTTTCTATTCATTTCTCTTCGATTGCAGAATTTTAAGGAAAAATCAGCTGCTGTTAAAAGATACAATGGCTGTATTCGTCTTTGATTATATGAAATCAGTTAAACATTTCAAAATAAGCTAATATAATAAGCAAATCTGCATCAAAATGCAAATATATTTCACAAATACCAATGCTTTCTTTTTACGGAAACGACACAGAAGGTTAACGAATCTTAACTAAACCATTTAAGCCCTTTCTGGCACAGATGTCATATTCGCCCGATATTGGGGCGATTTTTTTTTTCGGTTGCCAATTTGGCGAAAACAACAACAGCATAAACAACATAATCCGGGTTACCACATCAAGCAAAATAACGACACTTTGGCGCCAGTTAAGTGCCCGTTGCGTATATGACATTGGCGTCAGAAAGAAATCGCGCCAATATGGGGCGAATATGACATCTTTGCCCAATTTCTTTATTTTCTGCTTCACAGATTTTTCTCTTTCAAATCATATTTTTTTGTCGATGTCACTTCATTTTCAGCTTGTAATCTTTTTTATTTTTATTAAATTACTAAATAGTCGCTCGAAAGTAGTCTAAACGCGTTCAATAAAATTAATATTAATCTTTTTAATATAATCTCAAAATATCAAAATAATGTCTCGCGCAATTTTTAAATTTAAACTCTTTTGCAATATTACTGTTTGTTCAATTTACGTATTAAGTGTAATGTGACGTAATTTCTCCTATTTAAGACTTCTAACGCATGTTAATGAATTTATTATTTTACAATATCCTTTTTCTTTTAAAATTCACGTGTAATTATAGTTTTTATGAAGTATTTTCAATAAGTTCCTGCTTTTCATACGTAATTATTTAAACCTAATTTGAAAGTTTTTTTTCTGTTAATAATAGTCACGTGTAAAATAAATTTTTAATTTGAAGCAAACATTATTATTTTCGCTGTTTATACAGTTGGCAACAGGTTAAATTAGTACAATTTTCTAAAATAAGTAAAAAATATCTCTCGAAATGCTGAAAATTTGAATTTAAAATGGAAATAAAACCTCAAAAAATGAGTCAAATTAAAAAATCCCTGCCGGCCCGGCCTACAGGCAGAGGTAGATTTCGAAGTCAAATATACTAATTTCACAAACAAAAACTAAATCATGATTATAGATAAATCCACTTTAACAATTTTATCTGGCCGCTCTTGACGAGTTTTTATTTCATTTTCATATAATAGCTGGTTTTATCAGAATCATGTTAGGGCGGTATTCAAAAAAATACTTTTCCATGCTCAACAACTCGAAATTTTCTGGCATAATTCCAGATTCATTTTTAATTAAAAAAAATATGAAACTTGCTGACGTGATTTTTGAAGAGATTTATAAGCGACCTGTGTTTTTATTTTTTGTTCAATTAATTAAAACTTGATATATAAACAATTATTTTCTCAGAAGGACAATATTTTTCGTTTCTAACACAATCGCTTCGGGAAATTCCGTTCAAAATGCCCACTTTGACATAATTTTTTGAAATATATTCTGCCTCTATCTAAAAATCTATTATTACGGTACATTATATAGTTTCTGAATAAGCGAATCTACCAATTAAATGCGTTTGAGAGCAAAAATGAATTTAAAAACCAGTCAGAAAATAAGCAGTTTGGATTTAAGCGCATCCTTAATACAATGATTTTTCCAACACAATCCGCTTCGGTAAATTCGGTTCAAAATGCCCTTTTTAACAGCATTTAAAAAAATATATTCTGCCCCTATCAGAAAATCGACCATTACGGTACATTATATAGTTTCTGAGTAAGAAAACGTACCAATTGGAAGCCTTTGAGAGCAAAAATGAATTGTAAAATGAGTCAGAAAATAAGCAGTTTGGATTTGAAAACACCCTTACTAAGATCATTTTTTACTTCAACCGGTATGTATTTTTAATTTGTTTTTGCTCTAAGAATTGGTCCTATCCAAAACTCGTCTATATAGATGTTGTAGACAATATTAAGAAGATATATGATAAATTCATGGGGATTTTATATCTTTTGAATTGACGGAGTTATGGATTTTTTTCTTCTTCAAACCACCTTTTTGTTTTCGTTTTTAATTTTTTTTTGCGGTACGAATTGGTCCTATCAAAAACTTGTGAATATAAAAGTTGTAGATAATGTTAAGGAGATTCATGATAAAATTAATTGGATTTGATATCTTGAGAATTGACGAAGTTATGGATTTTTTTCTTCTTCAAACGCCCTTTTTGTTTTCGTTTTTAATTTTTTTTTGCGGTACGAATTGTTCCTATCAAAAACTTGTGAATATAAAAGTTTTAGATAATATTAAGGAGATTTATAATAAAATTAATTAAATTTGATATCTTGAGAATTGACGAAGTTATGAATTTTTTTGTCCCAAAAACCCTATTTTTTGCGCCCCTTGAGCCCATTTTTAACTTTATCAAAAATCTGTGATACATAAATTTTTGGCCCTATTTTTAGAAGTAATAAAAACTTTAAACTGATTTGATATGTACAAAAATTAAGAAGTTATGGGGGGTTTTCTGTTTTCACAAAACCCCTCCCTATTTCCCTCCCCTTGGTCCGATTTTGCCCATTAACGAACTTGACCGAGATTTTATGCCCATTGATTTTATGTATCAGTTTGGAAGAGATTGGTGCAGAATTACGAAAGTTATCGTGTCCAGAAGAAAGTGATATATATAGATAGATAGATAGATAGATAGATAGATAGATAGATATATATATATATAAAGTTTTTTACTGAGGGTGGTTTTGGGTTCTAGGGGTCATGATCGGTGTAGATCTGCAAAACTTTTTCAGAAATTCCAACATAGGAACGATCCCAATAGGTAGTATTTCATACGAAATCTACCTAAAACGAGATACAGTCTGCACACCGGGAACTTCAAACGCATAAAATGATCTAAATAGGATTAAATTCCGATGAATAGTTTTTGCTCCTATAAAACGTTTTTAGTGGAACGATTTTGTCCAACTTTAGCATTAAATATGTTTTAAAATAATTCTTCGATTTGAAAACTGCCTGTATCAGCGTGTTTATCAAACATTTCTGAATACTACCGATTTTCATACTTTTGTATGCATTATTTTTCTTAATATTAACGAAGAAAGACCTCCGGTCACAAAAAATTCAAAACCGACGGCGGTGACAGCGGTAGTTACTTTTTTTTAGAATAGAGAGATTTTTTGGTGGCATATGTCTTCAAATATATTTAGCCTGTTTTATAGTAACAACAACATTAAGAAAATAAAATAAAAACAGGATGGATTTAAAAAGTGCCTTTTTAAGTGTAGAGTAGATATTGAGTGGCTTTTGGTTGCCATTTTAACTTTCCTAATTTTTACCCTTTTATTTATTACTTCTTTTTTTTTTTATCTAATGGATAATTAATGTTTAACCTTCCAGCCGTGCGAAACGCTAATATCGTATTTTATTGTTCAATTTCGCTAGGTACGATATTTTCGTGTTGCCTAAAATTTCGACTTTGAGCTTAAATTTTTATTATCTTTTACATTCTATTAATACAATCTTTATAACTATTATAAATTGCGAATAAAAATAGACCGCGGTTTTATACAAGAAAATGAAAAAGTCGCCCGCGGATGGAAGGTTGATGTCACTTTCTAAACTTATACTTCTAACTTAATTTTAAATTTTTAGCGCCCGGTATGCTATTTCTTTCTCTCAGCAAATAAAGTGTCGGCTCCAAAAAAAATAACGTTTCATTGCATAAGTTAGCCGTAAAGCAAAGCCGATGTATCATTGTACGGAATAATCTTTACTACAATTTTTTAAACTTCTAAGCATAGCACATTTTCAATTTTTATACCGTCGTATTGGAAAACAAAAGTACTTTTAAATGCAATTGGTTTGAAAACTGCATCTCCATTCATTTTTGAGATATTATTTTTTTTTTGTAGTTTTTAGTATCATTTGCTTAATTTTGGCAACACAAATACTCCATTTCTGTAGAAAGTAAAGAGAAAATAGCTGGGAAATAGCAATTATATCTTTTTGTTGCCATTTCCCCATAAAAACTGAAAAAAGAAATGCACTTAAAATACTAATTTTGAAGAAATATAAATGAATGATTTCTGATAAAATATGGAGCTATTACAAACTAAATTTAATTTTAAGTAGCTATATCAATGTTACAAACAAATGAAGGCATATGAATCTTGAGATAGCCGATTTTTTTTGTCGAGTTTCTTGAATGACGATATCTCTTTTTTTGGATTTGTGTATGATTCAGCGATAGTGACGTCATATGCTTACTTTACTGTAGAAGTGTAGATTTTGTTTAATACTGGATGATGTTGTTTAATACTGATACAAAAGAGGGATTCTTCAGCGAATGCGGATGATCTCATATTATATAAAATAAAAGCGTGTGTTTTAAGTCTTAAAACTGAAATATGTTTTGTACTATTTGTATATATATACATATATATTTTTTCATCGGGGGCAACACTAAATTCTGAAAAAGCAGAATTCCTGTTTTCTAATAATTCTTTTTCTTTAGATTTTTATTATAAGTATAATATCTTAAGAGATTTCGTTTCTCACATGTACAACTACTCTTATCTTTTTAATGGCTTTCTATTGTTTTGGTAAGATTCTTATTTTTATACTGAATGTGGAGTTCAAATGCAACTGGAATGTCCTTAAATGGACCTACAATATGAAAAATGAAAATCAAATCACATAAGTTGAAATAAGTGAAAGAATAAAAAAAAAAAGATCTCTCATGGCTCATAGATTTCGAAGTTAAATACTACCACAAACAAACACTAAATCAAGATTAGAGATAAACACAGTTTAACAATTTTATATGCCCGTTTTCAACGGGTTTTTAATTTCAGTTTTTTACATGCGTTGCCATTCTAAAAAAATAACGATTGCGTGTAATTTTCACTCATTTCATTTTTTTAAATTTTACGTAATTTTCACTCTTTTTTACTTTCTTCTATCTTCAATAGAAGAAAGCATAGTAAGCGCTATTTTTTTTTGACTTCCGATTTTCGACGGATTTACACGTTTTAGGTGTCAGAGATCCCCCAAAAGATGTTTATAGAAAATGTCTGTTTGTCCGTGTGTCCGTCTGTCTGTCACTATTGTATCATCAAAAAGTGTACGAATTTGCGCATAGAATTGAACCATTTTTTAAAAAAAAGTTTTTGGCTATGGAGAAGGTTCTCCCTTCATTTGGAAAAAATCCGCTGAAAGGAGACGCTGTAATAGCGATTTTTGTGCGATTTTGAATATTGTACCATCGAAAAGTGTATGAAGTTATGCATAGAATTGAACAAAATTTTTTTAACTTTTCGGCTGTAGCAAGCAGGTCCTCCCATAACTGGGAAAAAATTCGCCGGAAGGGGTCGCTGTGATAGCGATTTTCGAGCGATTTTGAATATTGTATCATCGAAAAGT
Organism: Maratus speciosus; assembly: GCA_963932465.1. NCBI lineage: Eukaryota > Metazoa > Arthropoda > Arachnida > Araneae > Salticidae > Maratus > Maratus speciosus. Next base: position 25,098,583 of record OZ010790.1, on the reverse strand, counting down.
GTATGAAGTTATGCATAGAATTGAACCAAATTTTTTTTTAAGATCTTGGCTTTGGCAAGCAGGTGAGGTGCTTCCTTAATTTGCTAAATATCCGCCGGAAAGGGGAGCTGTAATAGCGATTTTTGACAGATTTTGAATATTGTACCATAGAAAAGTGTATGAAGCTATGCATAGAATTGAACTAAATTTATTTTTTAAGATTTTGGCTATAGCAAGCAGGTACTCTCTTAATTTGCTAAATATCCGCCGGAAGGGGGCGCTGTAATAGCGATTTTTGAGAGATTTTGAATATTGTACCATAGAAAAGTGTATGGAGTTATGCATAGAATTGAACCAATTTTTTAAAAAAAGTTTTTGGCTATTACAAGCAGGTCCTACCCTAATTTGGAAAAAAATTCGCCGACAGGGGGCGCTGTAATAGCGATTTTCAATATTGTACCATCGAAAAGTGTATGAAGTTATGCATAGAATTGAACCAATTTTTTTTAAGACTTGGCTTTGGCAAACAGGTGCTTCCTTAATTTGTTAAAAATCCACCGGAAGGGGGCGCTGTAATAGCGAATTTTGAGAGATTTGAATATTGTACCATCGAAAAGTGTATGAATTTATGCATATAACTGAACCAAATTTTTAAAAAAGTTTTTATCTATAGCAAGCAGGTCCTCCCTTAATTTGGAAAAACTTCGCCGGAAGGAAGCACTGTAATAGCGATTTTTGTGCCATTTTCAATATTGTACTATCGAAAAGTGTATGAAGTTATGTATAAAATTGAACCAAATTTTTTGTGCATGTTTTTGACCATGACAAGAAGGTTCGCCCGAAATTTGGAAAAAAATCCCTTGAAGGGGGCGCTGTAATAGCGATTTTTGTGCGATTTTGAATATTGTATCATCGAAAAGTGTATGAAGTTATGCGCAGAATTGAACCAATTTTTTTGTGTATGCTTTTGACCATTGCAAGAAGTTCCTCCCGGAATTTGGAAAAATTTTACCGGAAGGAAGCGCTGGAATAGCGATTTTTGTGTAATCTTCTTAATTTTTCGTAGTTCTATTGTACACCAATGGCTCATGAATTGACGGGAACTTCACCTACTGATAAGCCGACTATTCGTGACTATTCGTGCTTTTAATAAATATCATGATCGAGATTAACTCGTTTTTACTCCGGCTAATTGACTGATGGAGAAATTTAAGATGAAAGTTAAAGTTTATATAGTACTGAACTAATAAAAATCAAATTTTGACATTTGTAACAACATTCTGAAATATTAAAATATATGAGATAGAAGAAAGTTTTGGGATTCGACATCCAACAAGAATCTTTTAAACCGGACGACAGATTACGTACTTAGTAAATAAAATCTGTACTCTCGATTAAGACCGATATTAAAACCTTTTGATGAAAAGTTGTTTCCGAGTATTTTGTTAATTAATTTTTTCATGATTAAAAAAATGGCAAGTACTAAAATTCTACGCTATACTGATGGCCGGGGTTCAAATCCCGGCATGGAATCTTTTTAGGTGCGTTCATAGTTATATAAATACGTAGCACCTATAGTCGTCGTTCAGTCCGTCCGTCTGTCTGTCTGTCTGTCCGCATATAACAGAGCAAAAACTACCCAACCGAATGGTCTGAAATTTTAAATATATGTTGCAAAATTTTGTCGAGCCATTTCAAATTTTATGAAAATCGGATGTATAGTTTAATTACAGGGACAGTCAAAAGTTTTTCTTTACATTACGGCCAATGGGAAAAATTATTGCAAGTGCATTTTAATCATGTTACAGCCTTCCGAATGGTCTGAAATATTAAATATATAATTGTTGCAAAATTTTGTCGAGCCATTTACAATTTTAGGAAAATCGGATGTATAGTTTAATTACAGGGACAGTCAAAAGTGTTTCGTTACATTACGGGGAATGGGAAAAAAGTTATTGCAAGTGCATTTTAATGATGCTACAGTCTATGCACTTTATGAAGTGCAAAAAATTATACTTTCAGTACAATATGGGGTGTAAAAAATAATTATAAAACTAGTTATAGTACGAACGCACCTCATTTGCCACGTTTGACGAGCAATTTCCAACTTGTTTCATTATGTTGGCCTTTGCGTCTCTTAAGCAATTACTTTGAAATTTGATTTTCATTTGAAATATTATAAACGAGGACTTGAAAAGAACACAGCAATTGGTTTAATATTAGCTTGCAAGTGTCTTCGCGTTACTAGTGCAAGTTTTTAAGTGTCTATTTTCCTAAAAAATCTCATTAACAAGATTATACATGAGATTTGTTACTTGTATTGAGTATAATTCAGATAAAATATCATTCTTAACAAGAGGCTTAGGCAAATAAAGCTTTAATTCTTCTTTTGGTAAGGATTTTATAGGATTTAGTGGCAAATAATTTTATTTGAAACATTCTTAACATATTTTTCGTTATTGTGTATATAGAAAAATATATAGATTAAAGTTCTCAAATATTTTCTCCACATATGTGGCACATGCTTATTCTGCCTAGGCGATAATCAGGTCTTACACCTTCCTTCCATTTTATGTTATAATGTGATACGGTTTTGAATATTTATTCTGTTTATAAATAGAATGATCACAACTTTTCCCTTTAAGTAAAAATTTACGAAACACATCCTAAAAACGATTAACACAAAAGTCATATTTGGCGACAAATAATCCACCATTCCACAACATATTTACATTCCCCTCTTGCGAAAAATCCATGTCGCCTCACATATCCCTGAATAATCTCTCCAGTATGAAAAGATAATGGGTCCCAGATGAGAAGAAACATCTCAACCCTTCCTTCCCTCTACTAGATTCATCAATACTTATCGGGAAGTGTCACTGCAATTACGCGCCCCATTGTTGTAGTCATTGTTTGGCTATTTTTTATTATTCTCTTCCGCTTTGCAGTTTTTGCCTCCCGTGTGTGCGCCCCAAGGAAAAGCCGGGAGAGTGCCGGGGCTATAGATTGGACCTCGGGAACATTGCCAATAAAGGGGGCCGGTGAGTTACATTCACACCGGGCAGGGGGTGAGAAAGTGATCTCGCAGAGATGAGGCACTTGGCGTCGACACAGGATAAGGTTCGTGCAGAGGCGATACAATACATCTGATATTCATCAGGAATTTGATATAGCGATTAAGAGGTCTACCTACGTTCGGAACACCAATTTCCTTCCCCACCCCCTTGAAAAATGCAATACATTAGCCAAAGGAATTGATTTATAATTGAATTCTAAAATAAAAGTATAAAAACAAGTAAAATTGTATTTATATTTCTCGGAACTTTTTATAAATTGACAATTTTGAAGAGAGATTAGGTGAATTTTAATGTCAGCAGCTAATCACTCACTTCTATTTAATATATTTTAGTTTTATTTTACGATTATGGCACTCAGAGATTTTTTTGTGCAGTGAAATAAAAATTTGGAAAATGTTTTTATAAATTGGCTGGCATATGTTGATTTTTGTCTAAAAAGTCAGAATTTTTGTTCCAAAAATCTAGCTTTTTTTTGCTTAAATGTGCGAAAAATATCATAACGTCTTCGGAGTCAATCCAAGTTAACTTAGAATTCATTGTACAGATAAATATGTATGAATGAATATGAATTTAATTACATATGATTAAATTTACCGATAACCTTAACCCTAAACTGCTGTCACAAAAATTGTCGCATAACTACTGTGAGCGACCAGTGAGACCGCTTAATCTAAAGATGAATAAAAGGCTACATTAACTCATAAGGATACTGTTTCTGCACTAAACTTTATGTACTATTAGCAAGAGCTGCTGTACTTAAAATTCACTTATTCAGAAGTCTCTAGTGATAGTACTAGAGTCTGAATGAAATAAACAAAATTTAACCAATATTTATCTTTAAATTGGAAATTACAAGTTAAACTGTGAAAATTGAAAAAAAGCAGCGGTCTGTAAGGCCGATAACAGAAGTTAAGTTATTAAACGTAAGTTATATAGATTAAGTGAAATATAAACTAGTCTCTTGAATATATAATTTTGAGGTGTTTATTATACAGATAGGGGAGACCGGGGGAATGGCGTCACTCGGGGTTATGCCGCCACACCGCCTAGTTTAAAAACTAACCTTAGTTTGAGATAGTGAATGCGCCTGTACTATAGAGACCAACAATATAAACAGTGCCTAGAGTGAGAATGATTTTGTTATATATCGTTCGTTTGTTCTAGTGAAAAATTTAGTTTTCATCTAGTTGCTTCTTATTTTGGAGCTTCAAATGAGTAGAGGTAAACATCTTTTATTGTAACATTAGGTACTTAAGATAACATTACCCGTAATCTACATGCATTCGCTGACATTTTGATGCAGTTTGTTGAACAAGTTCGGTTCTTCTTTCGGTTTTGCTGGGGGGTTTCCGCTATATTATCCTCTCGGGGTAATGCCGCCACCATGGCAAAGGGTGACTTTTTCAATTTGAGTTAAATTGTAAGCTTAGCACATTAATAAATATAGCTTAAGGAACATTGTAATTATTCGTTATTCTGCTAAATTATATTGCTTTCTAAATATTTTCAGTAGGTTATGTATTTCTTAGTATCCATTTTATGTGTTTACTAGGTCATTAAAGAGTGGCGTCATTACCCCAGTATCCTGAGTAATACCGCCACTGCACAGAGATTGAAAGAATTTTTTTTTTATGTGTCCTTACTTTATAGATATGATTACGGTTAAATTTATTGAAAAGTAAACATTTTTTTGAGGTGAAAAAATTTAAATTTCCTTAAGGTGTCGCCATTCCCCCTGTCTCCCCTATAGAAATGATGAATAAGAAAAGTTATGCTTCGAATGGTGATTTCTGTAATTAGGTAATCATTGAATTTGTGAAGACGTTATCGACTTCATGATAGCCATAGGGGGTAGAAAGTGTGTAGGTGTAGGGATGTGAGTGGCAAATGTTAAACCTATTAATACGCATTCTCATACAAAAAATTCTTATTTGATGTATTTTTTTTTTAGAGAGCTCACGAACACTTCCGTAGATTTCCTCTTCGTCATGTGCTAGGGCACAGATTCAGTTTAATTTTTCATAAAGGAGATTAGATTCAGTTTAGAATAAATTATTTTGCACATTTTGAATAGCTGATCCAAGCATAAGGAAACGTTGAGACTAATACAATTTTCACTACAGAAATTCGTCACTAAGTAGGGGAAAGTAGGGTAATGACGCTCAGAAGAGCAATCCCGCTCACCCAATATAGCTAAACAGAATAGAATTGAAAACGTGCGATCGGTACCGGCACCTAGCGAACTTCATCGTAAGTTTCCAGTAAGGATATAGTGACCGAAGCAAGGAAAGTATTTTTGTGTCCTCACGTTATTAGTTTGCAGTTATTTTATTATAAAATTCTACAACATCTAACTTGAAGGTAAGTGTACACATTTTCAAATATTCATTTACTCATTATGTCTACAAAATATATACATTTAGCTGTACTTTCATGCTTTTATTTATTTTTGCAGTGCGTTGTTTCGCCAATTATAATGCATTAAAATCCAACATGGCGATAACGGGTAATGGCACTCGCGTGGAATTCCAGAAGAAGTGTTGCCAGCGGGCAACTTTTTTAAAATTCAAATTTATTGATTAACACCACTTTTTTGAAATGGTAAAATTCTCCTGTTTGCGCCTTAATTAATCTGTGATTAAAAAAGGAGAATTTTACAATTTCAAAAAAGTGGTGAAAAATCAAAAAACCTAAATTAAAAAAAAGTATCCCACTATATGTGTGCACAATATGTGTAAAGTGGTCGCGAAAAGTCTGCAGTGGTGTGAACAGCCGACACAACTACACTGTCAAAAAAAATCCGACCACTTATCCTGTAGGAATCGGAAAAATTGCTGCCCTTATCGTACCGGAAAATTTTCCGACCCAGCTCGGAATAAAATCCGTAAGAAAAAGGAAATACTCAGTAAAATGGTATTTTACGGATTTTATTCTGATTTTACGGATTTTATTCCGAGCTGGGTCGGAAATTTTCCCGGTACGATAAGGGCAACAATTTTTCCGATTCCTACAGGAAAACTGGTCGTATTTTTTTTACAGTATACATATGTGACTTTTGTCTTATTTAAATGTTTTATTCAAACTCTGAGCGCAATTACCCTACCATGTCGGGCATTACCGGTCAATCGATGGTTATATAAATAATATGATAAAAAGAATTCCTTAAACTTTTATGCAAAGTTAGTTGATTGCAAATTGTTCCTTATGCTTTGAAGTTATACTTCGTTAATAAAATATTGATTTTTTCGTCTATATTTGACTAGCTATTCATGTTTTCCCTTAAATGAGCGTCATTCCCCTACTTTCCCTTATAGACGATTCACACTGACATCCAGCTGGATATTTTCAATTTTTACTTTCTTCTATCTTTAATAGAAGAAAGTATTGTAATCGAAATTTTTTTCGACTTCCGGTTTTCGACGGATTTACATGTTTTAGGGGTCAGAGATCCCCAAAAACATGTTTATAGAAAATGTCTGTCTGTCCGTGTGTCCGTCTGTCTGTCGCCATTGTACCATCAAAAAGAGTATGAAGTTATGCATAGAATTGAACCAAATTTTTATTTTAAGATTTTGGCTATAGCAAGCAGATCCTCCCTGAATTTGGAAAAAATCCACCGGTAGGGAGCGCTGTAACAGCGGTTTTTGTATGATTTTGAATATTGTACCATCCAAAAGCATATGAAGTTATGCATAGAATTGAACCAAATTTTTATTTTAAGTTTTTGGATATGGCAGGTAGGTTCTCCCTGAATTTGGAAAAAATTCGCCGGTAGGGAGCGCTGTAATAGCGATTTTTGTGCGATTTTGAATATTGCACCATCCAAAAGTATATGAAGTTATGCATAGAATTGAACCAAATTTTTATTTTAAGTTTTTGGATATATCAGGTAGGTCCTCCCTGAATTTGGAAAAAATCGCCGGTAGGGGCGCTGTAATAGCGATTTTTGTGCGATTTTGAATGTTGTACCATCCAAAAGTGTATGAAGTTATGCATAGAATTGAACCAAATTTTTATTTTAAGTTTTTGGCTTTGGCAAGCAGATCCTCCTCGAATTTGGAAAACATTCGCCGGTAGGGGGGGCTGTAACAGCGATTTTTGTGCGATTTTGAATATTGTACCATCCAAAAGTGTATGAAGTTATGCATTTGGGAATTAACGGCTCGTCCTGAGATCAATATCTATGTAATGTTGTGCTGTTGTACTTTTTCGGGTTTGGTTGTTTTTTTTTTTTTTAAATATATTCGGACACTTTCATTTTTGGTTGGTTGGTTGTATTTATGACGGCCAATTATCAACACGAGGGATATAGGCCCTAAAGAGGGGAGTGCCCTCCGTGGGGGTCTTTCTAAGGGAACCTAACCCCTATTTACGCTTGGTAATCCAAGGTTCGAAGTAAACCACGAAAACTCCGAACGATTAGGTCAACGGGCGCGATTGGGTTCGAACCCAACACCTACCGTCTACCAGCTTCGAGAGCACAACCTCTCGGCCACTGGTGGGGCCTTTAATTTTTGGAAAACTGTTTGGAAACCGTTCTGAAATTTAAAGTATCCTGTTTGAGCTTTAAAGCAATTAATATATAATCTTAAAGTTTTACATATTTTTACATGCTAAAAGGATATAATCTCTTGTTATATTTATTGATATAAGGGGGAAAAATTACAGTATGTTTTAAAACTAATCTTTTAAATATTTTTTATAAAACTAGTGATCTCAAATATTTTATTAACAGAATTTACAAGATATAAATTTTACAAGATATAAATCCATAACATTAGTTAGTGAAATAATCTGGTGTCATTTTTATTGTAGCTATTTTATAAGGTAAAAGTATTTCTTTCATAAAAGATATTTATCTTTTGAGTCCCCCCCCCCCTTTTTATATGGAATTACAATTCAATGTTTGCCATCTTTAAAACATTAAAACATATGTTATCAATAATTGGTAAATAAAATATACCATTCTAGTGGGGAATAAAATATGTTGATTGGGGGGGGGGAGGGGGGGGAATCATGAGTGGGGAATAAAATATGTTATGAATATTGAGATGAAAATAAAGACGTGAGTGTGCATATAATAGATAATTTACTGCTGCCAATTTTTAGAAGTCGACATACACAATTAAATTCGCAGGGAACATTTGAATAATCGCAACAAAACTACGTTTTTCACGGTTTTTAAGAAAATTGAAAAAATTGTCCCATTTTTGAAATAGCGTACTGCGCTTGCTCTTTCATAAAAGATATTTATCTTTTGAGTCCCCCCCCCCTTTTTATATGGAATTACAATTCAATGTTTGCCATCTTTAAAACATTAAAACATATCTCTCTATTCTAAAAAAAAGTAACTACCGCTGTCACCGCCGCCGCCGCCGCCGCCGGTTTTGAATTTTTTGTGACCGGAGGTCTTTCTTCGTTAATATTAAGAAAAATAATGCATACAAAAATATGAAAATCGGTAGTATTATACAGAAATATTTGATAAACACGCTGATGTAGACAGTTTTTAGATCAAAGAATTATTTTAAGAGATATTTAATGCTAAAGTTGGACAAAATCGTTCCACTAAAAAAGTTTTATAGGAGCAAAAACTGTTCATAGGAATTTAATCATTTTTAGATCATTTTATGCGTTAGAATTTGCCGGAGTGCAGATTGCATTCATTTGTTTTATTTTGACTAATTTTTTGAGCTTTTATTTCTATTTTAAATTCAGATTTTCAGCATTTCTAGAGATATTTTTAACAGATTTTAGAAAGTGATATTAATTTAAACTGTTGCCAACTGTATAAACAGCGGAAGCAATAATCTTTGCTTCAAAAATATATATATATATATATTTATACGTGTAAATAAATTAAAAATTTATTTACACGTGACTATTATAAACAGAAAAAAACATTTTGAATTAGAATTAAATAATTATGCACAAAAAGCAGGAACTTATTAAAAATTATGTCATAAAAAATATAATTACACGTGAATTTTAAGAGAGAAAGAAATTTGTAAAGCAATAAATTTATTAACATGCGTTAGAAGTCTTAAATAGGAGAAATTACGTCATATTTACGTCACATTACAGTTATTACATAAAATGAACACAAAATAATATTGCAAAACGATTTAAATTTAGAAATTGCGCTAGACATTTATTTGATATTTTAAGAGGAAACTTTTCAACTATTTTTGTTAGGAAAGCGCAAATAATATTTAATTTCTAACACAAGTATTTTCACGTGAATATTTAAAAGAGAAAGAATAGCTTGGTCAAAATTACGTCAGATTAAAAACGATTAATTTAAAATGTCTCATTTAAAAGAACTTTCTTTTCACTTTGTTAAAAAATACCAGGAGACAAAGACTCTGTTTACTTAATTCCTTTTATATTAGCTTATTTTGAAATGTTGTTACACGTGTCTACGTCATCAAGTTATATTTATTTCGACGTTTTATTTGTATTTTTATTAATGTTGTACTAATTTATTTGTTTTTTCGTTATTTAAAATAAAAATTATGTCAATTTGTATAATTTGGCGAGTGGTTTGGCGATTTATATAATTTGGCGAAATTGGTCGACGGGATAATCAAGTAGTACCGCAACGGATTTGGCGTTAAAATTCCCCTATCAAAGAGAAATGAATAGAAATCCGTTTATAGAGAGATCACCACTGTTTTTTAAATTATAATCCAATCTTTCGAAATTTTTTTAAAGCCGATCAAATTAGCGTGCATTTAGAGTCTACGGTGTCTAGACGGGGGTTGGCGAGCGTAGCTCGTAGGGGGCCGAGCCCCCTAGTGTTATCAATAATTGGTAAATAAAATATACCAATGTAGTGGGGAATAAAATATGTTGATTGAGGGGGGGGGGAGAATCATGAGTGGAGAATAAAATATGTTATGAATATTGAGATGAAAATAAAGACGTGAGTGTGCAAATAATAGATAATTTACTGCTGCCAATTTTTAGAAGTCGACATACACAATTAAATTCGCAGGGAACATTTGAATAATCGCAACAAAACTACGTTTTTCACGGTTTTTAAGAAAATTGAAAAAATTGTCCCATTTTTGAAATAGCGTACTGCGCTTGCTATTGAGTGTATAAAAAAGTTGTAAATATGAAAGCTGTAGAGAATTTTATCCCCTTTAATATTGTAATCGACAAATAATATGCTACGGCAACGAGTCTCGAGATATTTCCAAAACTCAAAAAATGTCCCAAAATTTTGTTGTTTTTCGTCCACAGAAAATTTAGCCTTAAGAAATTTTGTTAGAAAACTTGGTTTCTCCATGTTGGCATCACACAAAATTGTTTGTTTGGTGTAGTGTTCTCTAACATCTCCCCCAAGATTATACATGGAATTCCGGAATAACACCTATGTTTCAACTTTGTTGGAAATCGTTGAAAATGGTCAAAATACAGGTTGGTCGAACCTGTATTTTTGAATGAATTGGGATTATATTCCCTTACACAAAAGTTTGTTTATTGTGGTATTCTCTAATATCTCCTCCAAGCAGTGGCGACTCGAGACTGTTATAATAATACTGTTGTAATAATTGCATTAGAGGAAAATATTATTCTTTTCTTACAATAACTTTCTAAAAGAAATCTTTAACCTCTTTAATGGTAAGACAGTCTGCCCTAAAAAATAACACAAAAATTTCATTAAAGAAATAGCGGTATAAGAGAAGAATAAATTTCTCAGCTATGTATTTAGTGCCCTAAAAAAACCTATCACGAGCTGCTACTACCTCCAAGATTGACATAGAATTCCGGAATAATATCTATGCTGCAACTTTGTTGAAAATTCTTAAAATAGTCAACCTATTCAGATAAATATACAATTTTTATAACTTCATCAATTATGCGTGTATGCATTTTATTGTTTTTATTCATACAAATCTGCAATGATAAAACAATAAATAAGCTCAGATAACTAATGACTCAGATAACTTTTATGACATTATTTACTATATTTTTTCACAGAAATCTGCAGTGTTCAGGAAACAGTGGAATTTAAAATGAGCAAAATCCGTAATTTTGATTTTGTGTTAAAATTAATAAGAATATATCAAATATATACCAAGTCAAAATATATGTTGCCATATACTCAGCAGAAAGTGTATTATCATACTGCTTAACCATGAACTACGCAGTGAAGCATACATAAATCAATTAAAATTTAACTTTTAATAATTGAATTCAGTTCCAAGCAACCACTATCAATATTTTTACATTAAAATAAAAATATTTATTTGACTTGCACCAGTGTTGCGAGATAGGCGAAAGTCAATTTCCCAAAATTTCTGAAAATTTCCCCCAAATAAGTGTTTTTTTTCTCAATAAGTCGCCAACGCAGTTTCCGCTCAAAAGACTAAATTTTCAATTTTTCAAAAAATGTATAATTTTTCAAAAAATGTTTAACTAGTTTAAACTCAATTTTTCCCCCAAATCAAGTATTTTTTGGAAAAATTTCCCACTTACAAAAAATTAACATTTAAACACGGCAGAATTTTGCATGCATATTCGCAGCTAAACGAAGAGAATGAGAGATACATTTTACAACGACAAGTTCATTTACACTTGTTTTTTAAATTGTTGGCAATCAATGATGCTGGCCTATCATTGCGTTAGCTCCATCTACGCTTATACCAATAACCTTTTCAAGGTTTAGACCATCTCTAATCAGTTGGGATTTGAATGAATCTGAGGTGGTGTTGGCATCATCTGCTTCTATCTGTTTTAACCTATAAAACTTTGTTTTCAATTTTATGCCATCCCTACGGAAGTACCTAATCATAATCCTTCGTTGTATCAATCACTCTGCGTTCGTCGGTAATAAAAGAAAAATAGCTGCTTTCCACATCTCTAGTTAAATCTATTAAAAAGTCCTTCCGGCCAGTGTCGGGAGGAAGAGGTAGCTTTCATATTACTTATTTTTTAAAAGCCAGCTTATATTATTCAAACACACGGAGCTCAAATTAGTGGAACCCGATTATAGAAGATTAAATACTAATTTTTGTCATTATTGAATATGAATGAGAATTTCGCCAAATTAGTCAGCGTTATCAAAGCTGGTTTTATTAAAGTGATTTATGTCGCCAAATTCGATGATATACCGAATTACATTAATAATTATATTAACCCGAATTATCGGTGATAGCCCGCCATTTTAAAACAACATAATGGGTGCAACATAGCTTACCAATGAACTTGGTCGAGACCTTAGTAATTACTGTGCACATGCTTACTCATATCTAAATCGGTTGATATATACGAGTGCTGTTGCAGGCAAAAAATCAGATTTTTCAAAACGTCACACACATTCGAAATTCAAACTGCTATATCTTGGCCTTTTTTTTAGATAAAGGCAAAACAAAAAATGATCCGGAATCTTTTTAACAAGCTGAAACACATAAGAAAAAAATCTTTTTCAATTTCTAATTTTTTTGTACCTTATTTTGAATTAATTTTTTTTTAAATTTTTAAATGGCTGCCATTTTGAAACAAGATGGCGGATGAAGTTAGCAAACGAACTTGGCCGGGAGATTGCTATGTACTATGCACATGCCTTGTCACATCCTAATCGGTTCGTAAATACGCGTGTTATCGCGTGACAAAAATCAGATCGTTTCAAAATGTCAGCCATGCTAGAAATTCAAAATGCTATAACTCCAGGCCCGTAGCTAGACTATGCTTCCAGGTCGGGCAAATGTTTTTCCAAGAGGGGCAAAAATTTTTCTTAATTTTTTTTTAGTCTTTTACGATCTTTTAAAATATATATTAAGTATTCAGTATAAGTTTATAGCGCTTCCGAATGTAGTTAAAAAATCTCGCTGTCTATCCATTCCATAAACTATTTTTTGTAAATATGAATTTCCACAAAAAAATTCCGTTTCAAGCAAGTTTCCATCTTAGCAGGCATAACTGGAGTGTTGAATTTAGGCACTTTTATTCGGGAGGGATTACTGATGCTCCCGGAGTGACAGAACAGTATGGAGTGGATGGGAATTGCATTTCTACAACTTTAATAAGAACAAAATTACAAAGCTTCCGGGAGTGACATTTCGATGCTCAGGGGAGAACCCACTTCCCGGGTTACCCCCCTGAATTCGTTACTTATTGTATGATATTCCTCTCAACGAGACCATGAAATGCTCTCATGTTATGTAAGACATGATTTTGTTATAGACAGGTTCCATTTACGCAGGTTTTACAGAATTTTTGGAATGTTAGATAATTTAAAATTTAATATAAAGAAGGACCTGTTAATTACGTTAATAACGTTATTTATTTACAAAACAGGTAACCCTCTCACAACTAAATATCAATATATTTTCACCAATTTTTTACGCATACTTCAAAATCATAATATGTGTTTATAACTGATAACAATTTCAAACAGTTTGGACAATAGAAAAAAGTCTTCTTACCAGCGTCTTACCAGTAAATATCAATATTTTCCACGAATCTTGTGTACAGATTCGTTTTTGCGTACATACCTTGAAACCATTATACTTATGACTCATAAAAATTTCAAAAAGTTTGGACAAAAGAACTATTTTTTAAAAATATTAAATGTCTGATAAGAACAAAAAAATCCGCCCCCTTTAAAATTCCGAATCATCTATTTTTTGTTGAAATACGAAAATAAAAACACTTTCAGAAATACTTTCTTCAATTCACGGTAGTATTCCTGGCAACACTGCTGCCGGTATATATTCGAGAATCGAAAAAATTTCAGTTCTTTTTTTTTCGTTCTAGGACAGAAAATTTCCGTAATATAAAAAAAGGAGTTAAAAAAAAAAAAAAAAAAAATACGTCTCTCGTTCTTCCGTGGATCCGCTTGGATTTGAACCCGAGTCAGAGCGTCTCGAATCGAGCACCTTATCCACTAGGCCGGCGAGCATTTGGCAGAAGGCGAGTTTAGAATGGAGATATGGGTTTCTTCCAATGGGGCTTGGTAAGGCTTGTTAAATTTCTTGTTCAGAAAGCTTGGAAATTTAAACTTAATTGTAGGAACATTTAGTCGTTATCAAATAATGGCTGGTGTTTTAACACTTATAGAATAATAGAGGATAAAAATTATTACATAGTAGCCATATGTTTAATAAATCATAATTTGATTGTTAGATGTAAAATATGAATATTATATTTTTAATTAAATTCTAGAAGAAATGGTTGCTTTTTTGAATAAAATCAATATTTTAAGGCTGTTCTCACATCCAAAAGGACAACTTTATGTCATAACTTTTAATTTATTTTCGTTCGGAAATGCATGAAACAGAAGGTGTTGTTGTTCAGAAACTATGTAACCGAGCTGTTTTTTCCGTTTTTTTTGCAAGCGCAATAGATCTTTCAGAAAATAGTATCAAAGTTGACATTTTGAACCGAAGTTCACGAAAAAAGCAGAAAAACCAGTCAGCAAAGGGAGAAAAACGACTTTGTCACATGATCAAAATCGCTTATAACTCAATAGGTAATTTATTGATAAAAAAAATGGAAAACACAGTTCAATTCCAAATCGCTTCCATAGTCAGGCTTTCCAATTTTACATCTTTCCGTTGAAAAATGAATTTGTAAATGTGTCAAAACGTTTTGCGCTTGTTGAGCAGAGCAGTTAAGAACAGCCTTAACTTGATTGAACTACTTTATTTATTTTTAACGTGTTCTTTTAGAAAATATTTTACATGCGAATATATTTTTTTATTCTCTAAAAAATAAATATCGAATAAGTTTAAATGAATGAGAAAATTGCTGCTTTATTAAATTCAAAAGCATTATTTTTGTTGTTTTTAAATAAATTAAATATTTTAATGTACTGAATTTGCGATTTCTCATTTAAGAAATAAATTTGAATTTTGGTATTAATACAGCCAATACGTATGCATGCAAGGACTAAAAGGAATTTTCCCTCTTCTTCAGACATCTGTGAAGAATTAAAAAGTATGTTTACTTAAAAGTATACAATTTTTTTTTCTTCTTCTTCTTCTTCTTCTTCTTCTTTTTTTTTTTTTTTTTTTTTTTTTTTTTTTAAATGACGAATAATTTAGCATATAAAGACGAATTTTTTTGACAGTGCATACTGTTTTCCTGTTTGTTACCTGTTTTCACTGATTTTTGTACAGGCAGGGCTCGGCCCTAACTTTTAATTTTGACACCGGGCCGGGCCAAGATAGCTTTCGTTCGGGCCGGGTCTAGAAATTCCGCCCCATGCAGATCTTTAATCTGTGACACAATCGTTTAAAGCTCAAGATTCGAAGCATTTGTCAAAAAATGAAAAATGATATTCGATTCTAAATTACTTCAGTATTTTTGTCAGCGAATGTCATGCTTTTACATTTAAAAATAAGTCCGCGAACACGTTATAAAGTTTTGCACATCCGAGCAAACAAAAACAATAATTTTTACAAACAGCCTTAAATGATTATTGTTTGTAGTCTTAAATTAAGACACATATGTGACTGAAAAGGTATTTCAGACACTTAAGTATCTGAATCTGAAAATTCAGTCATGATAGATGTCTTAATTTAAAACATATAAGTGTCTTACTATGATCATGGTGTAAACGAACTGAGAAAGGTGTCTTAAAAATCTGCAAGTGTCTACTTTTAAGACACTTTGTAACTCCGTTCCGCATTAACCACCAGGCGGCACTCTAGTTGCGCATGCGTTTTAGATGCCTTTCGTTCGAATTGGATGTTCGTTTGTAATTCAAACTGAGCGTTTGTTTTATCTACGCGTACATTTTAACTAATAATTTATTTTGACTTGATTCGGTTTTCTCGGAATGTGAAGTTCCAGGATTTAATCCGTATCGACATAGTGATATTCCATATTAATGGAAGGTGTCAAGCAATAACAATAATATAGTGTTCTTCGTCTCGTCAAAGCAGGTAAAGAGAACTGTTGTCTGGCGGGCTATGTTTTTAGGATGGAAATATTCCATTCTTTTAACAGAGCTAGCCGGATGTGCAAAGGGATTTTTTTTTTTAATATCAAAATGTGCTTAACTCACGGATACTAACGTAGCCTCCAATCCGGACGTCGCCTGGGTGGAAGTGATTTTGGAATAACCACACCTTTTTCCAGGTAAGTGGACCCTTCACTATGTATTGAAAACTCTCTGCGAATGTTTTCTCTTTAAATAGAGACCTCACACGAGTCTATAGCTTTATTAGTTCCTGAGTTATGCCAAAATTTGTTTAAAGCATTTTGCCTATTGGATTTCCATGTTAAAATTTTATCTTGCTAATATTTAAATTTCTACCATTCAAATCATCTGCAATCATGTTTCTGTATTATTTTACATCCGATGTTATCCTTAAAATAAGTTTTGGCAAGTCTGCATGGTGTATTAGTTGTTACTGAATCTATTGAGATACACCATCCTAAGCTTTCTTTCTCTGTCTACTCGCACGCCATTACTTTAAAAATAACAGTGACAGCACCTGTTGATCGGCTCATAATTTCTTAATTACCATCAAGGCTATCTTAACAGCGTTTTCTTAGAGTAATTATTACACAAGAGTACCTTTTATATGGGTTTTATTTATGTATACAATATTTTTATAAGCATTTAATGCGACAGCATTTGTAACGTTCACATCGGTTTTACATTTCCCATATGTTTAATATGTGATATGTACTGAAATTCCCAACTCTTTATAGTAAACATCCTTATTTAATTTTTATTTATTATGTATGCTTTTCATGTCTGATGACGTTTTCTTGCGTCTCAGATTTTATACACCGTGATAAATCTTAAGTTATTTAAAAGAATATAGTTCGAAAATCCTTCCATTTACCCATATCATTAATTCCCCCATACATACAGCGAATTACTTGTCTTTATTTATTAGATTAAACTGTTTTGACTGATAAAACTCAAATCCGGTCATGAAATCTGTTTTCCCTTTCTGCTATATACTTTTGTTGTTTCCGAGCATTTTAGAAATACTCTATTTCCTATACTGAAAGTAGTCAACTTCAGATGTTTTCATTTTCAAGCCCGGTGATTCACACCACAATTTGACGACTCATCAGAAATCGTCTGAAATCTGTAGACGTAAAGCGGAGAAAATTTTGTTGGCGTTTTCAATAAATCTTCTTATTTAACTATTTAGAAAATGTTCTCGCCTTATCTCTGTATTAGTCATAATGATTATTTGTAAATTCTTAAATTCATGTAATTATGTGCTGTTAACATAATTGTAAAAATACGGTAAATATATACAGCTATATTTCATTTGAAATCAATTATAATATTGATTTTTTGATTATTTTTAGTAAAACTAGGGGGCTCTGCCCCCTACGAGCTACGCTCGTCAACCCCCGTTCAGACACCGCAGACTCTAACAGCACGCTAATTTGACCGCCTTTAAAAAGATTTCGGAAGATTGAATTATAATTTGAATCTGACAATTATAATCTGACGTAATTTTCACCAAACTTTTCTTTCTCTTTTTAATATTCACGTCAAAATACTTTTGTTAGAAATGAAATATTATGATCATCTTAAAATGTCAAGTAAATGTCTCGCGCAATTTTTAAATTAAAACTGTTTTGCAATATTATTTTTTGTTCATTTTACGTAATAAGTGTAATATGACGTAAATTCTCCTATTTAGGACTTCTAACGCATGTTACTGAATTTATTATTTTACAATATTCTTTCTCATTTAAAATTCACGTGTAACTATAGTTTTTATGACGTAATTTTCAATGAGTTCCTGCTTTTTATATTTTTTGTTTATAATAGTCACGTGTAAAATAAATTTTTAATTTGAAGCAAACATTATTGGTTGCGCTTTTTATACAGTTGGCAACAGTTTAAATTAATATAATTTTCTAAAATTTGTAAAAAATATCTCTCGAAATGCTGAAAATTTGAATTTAAAATAGAAATAAAACCTCGAAAAATTATTCAAATTAAAAAACTAACTGCAATCTGCACACCGGGAAATTCTGACGCATAAAATGATCTAAAAATGATTAAATTCCTATGCACAGTTTTTGCTCCTATAAAACTTTTTTAATGGAACGATTTTGTCCAACTTTGGCATTAAATATCTCTTAAAATAATTCTTCGATTTGAAAACTGTCTGCATCAGCGTGTTTATCAAACATTTTTCTATAATACTACCGATTTTCATATTTTTGTATGCAACAGTTTTTTTAATATTAACGAAGAAAGACCTCCGGTCACAAAAAATTCAAAACCGGCGGCGGCGGCGGCGGCGGCGGCGGCGGTGACAGCGGTAGTTACTTTTTTTTAGAATAGAGAGAAAGAAATCTGAAATTTAAAATGAATATCAGTAAAAAAATAGAATTTTATACAATATGTACTTAAGCATAACTGGATTTTGTACTTAAAGCTGAATTATTCTATATTTACTGAATCACAATGCAGAGTTGGAATTTTTCTAGAAGGACTTGATTAAAGCAAGGGTAAACTTTGACATGTCCCCCCCCACCCCACCACCTACGATTTTTGTTGCCCCAAATTCGATATGCAATTTTTTTAAAGCTTATACGTTAAATGTGTTTCGACATTGTATATTGGTTATAATCAGTATTTTGAACTAAAAAGTAGAATAAGATTAAAAGTTAAGTACAAAAAATTTTAAATACAGTAAAAACTCTTAATCGCGGGCACCTTCAGAACTCTGAATCTGTCTGCTGTTCGATTGTGTTAGCTTTTATGAGGTAAATATACATACAGGGAAACCTCCCTGTGCGACCACCTCCATTAAGCGACCACCCCATGAACGACCATTTTTTCATGGTACGAAATTTATTCCCATAGGCTCAATACTAATTTTACCTCTATTCAGAGACCACCCCAGTTGAACTCCCTCCATAAGGGACCCATTTCTTTGACGAAAATGAAACAATTTCCGTTTTTTCCGGGTCGCTTGAAAAAGGTTTTATTAGAATAATAATTCCGGAGAGCGCATTATTTATCAAACTTCTAAACTAAGTTTAGAATTTTTATTTATTCCGGTAACTTTTAAGTGTTTAAACCCCTTTGTTCCTTTTTAGGCAATGAATTTAACTCTGATGACACATTAAGGATGACGGTCCATAAACTCCCCTGCCCTATTCTGTCAGGAAACTCTCAAAGGAATAGATAAAGTAATGAAATCGTCAAAATTCGTTCCAGACAAAAAAAAAAAAAAAAAAATTGCATTTATTTATTGAATTTTGAAAGGACTTGAGAATAAAATTTATAGTAGATAAACCATAAAAGCAAAGCAAACATCAATGTATTCATTTTTTAAACTCTGCAGTAATTAACTTATGTAATTAACTTTTGTTTTGATACTTAAATTTTCATATGTTTTCTTAATTTGAAAAATATAATTTTAGTAACATTAATTGTTACATTTTTTCAACAATTAAATTCTAGATTTTAACATGACCTCCATTAAGAGACCACCTTTCGGAGCGACCAATTTTTATTGGAACGGAAGTGGTCGCTTTAGGGAGGTTTTACTGTATATTGATAAAGGTGAGTGCTCGCTAAAGATAACTGTTCGTATGAAGGCTTTGCAGTAAAATCTCCATAACGGACAATCCTAAGTAAAGGACACCACTATGTAGGAAACAGATTTTTTTATTGAAAATATGCAAAATTTTTATACACTTATACCTCAGAAAAGCAGACACCTCCGAACGTCGGACAAATTCCACGGTTCCGAGGTGCCCGCTATTGAGAGGTTTTACTGTATGAAGAAAAATATATTTTGTTTTTAACCTTATTCTACTCTAGAAATTCATAATATTGGTTAATAATAAATATTGATTAATAAATATTACAATATAATACTCATATACTGTAAATTTGGGGGAATCCAGTGTTAGATTTTATTTAACACAGAAATAAAAATGCTTAAACTAATTTAGTAGGAATATCTTATTTAAATGGGAAAAAATTGCACAACATAGCAGGGATGGGATTCTTTCTGAAGGAGTGAATCATTTTTTATATTTGGGAGTAATTTGTTACCATAAAGCAGAGCTGATTGCAGCATGGGCAAACTGGGCTGTTTCTATGGGCCTTTAGTTTTACGGGCCCCTAAATTTGGTACGAAATTTCCATAAAGCTGATATTTTAAATTCGTTTTGATCTTGCACTTATTTTAATAAATATTTTGCACTTTTAGAACATGATTAGGCTAAAGAAAATGATATATTTATCCAAATGTGTATTTGACGGCATCGAATAGGCCTTTTTTTTTTTTTTTTTTTTTTTTGTAACAGTATATGGAGGCAATGGGGGGAGGGGGTGAATGAATACTAGGTCTTTGGACTAGAAGCAATTTGAAGTTCTCACTAAAAGTAATAAACATTTTTGATGCCGTAGGGCATATATGATAACACATAAATACATATTGAGGTGAAAAAAAAAATATATATTATCCTATTCTAAAACTACAAAATACTGATTACAATCCTCATAAGGTCAAAACTGATTTAAAATATCAGCTTTATGAAAATTTCATACCCAATTTGGGGTACCCTAAAATCAGGGGGCAGAGAAGCATCCCAGTTTTCCCAAGCTGCAATCAGCTCTGCTGTATGGCAACAAATTATTCCCATTTATAAAAAAAATATTCAATGTGGTCAAACATGGCTGCGTATATGGGTTAGAAAGAAAATGGTCAAAGATGGCTTCATATTGGCTAAAAAAAAAGGCTCAAAGATGGCCGCAATTAAGACATTTGAAATGTCTGAAATTCAGACGTAAGAAGTGTCTGAAAAATTTAAGACACTTTAAAACGTCTTAAAATTGAACACTCGTGTTTCAGACACTTAAGTGTCTGAAATTCAGACGCAAGAAGTGTCTGAAAATTTTAAGACATTTTAAAACGTCTGAAAATTGAACACTGCGTTTCAGACACTTAAATGTCTGAATTTCAGACATTTAAGTTTACAGTGAATTAAGGAAATACGAATACTAAATAAAAATGAGTATTTCATAGCTTTAAAATATTAATGCTCGTTTAGTATTTTTGTTAATTTTTCAATTTATATTTCCATTTCACAATCTTACATTTATTTCCCCTTTTCATACAGAAACTATGTGACTGATTTGGATATTTGTAGGAAGAATGTAACAAAACAAGTAAAAAGTAGAATAAATAACGTAGGGGCGGGAAGCACCAGGAGAAACAAACACTTTTTGCACTTCTAAAAAGGATAAAATTAATTTCTTTAATATTCTCATTTCTAAATTACATTTATATCATTTAATTAACATAAAAAATTCAAATAATAAAATATTAAATTCAAATAATCATAGATGACATTAACAATGTAATTATAAAACCCCTTTACTCTGAAAAGCACTTTCTAGATATTGCGATTCTGTGTGACACTGATTTTACAAACTTTATAAATTACGATAGTGTCAAGAAAGCTTTTAAAGAATATTTTACACTTTTGTTGAAAAGCCCCAAAAGTTAGATAGTGAAGTTAACAATCACAAAACCTCATGAATGTAACACATGATAGGTGCATATTTTGTGGAACCTATCCTGTCAAGCCATAAAATAGGTAGCCAACTGCAACTGAAAATCCATCCCCGTACCTGATTACAATAAATTTCATGTACGACAGTTGTACAAAGAAAACGATTTTCGCAGACATCAGTTAATCAGTTTGAGGAAAGGAGTTAAGAGGTTAATCTCTAAACACGATTTTTCTCTAAAATCTGTAGTTTGACACTTTGGGGAAGCGGTAAGGTAAATTTCTACAAAGCAACAAAACGAAAAATATCCTACAGCTCTTGGAATGAAAGAAAGAAAAAAATGTCTTCACAAATGAATTTTTTGTTTAAATTGTTTTGTTTGAATTGAGAAGTTTTAGGGACGGATGTCTGATAGTTAAATTACGGTCTATTCTAAAAAAAAAGTTTTTTGTTTTTTTGATGAGAAGGAAAGTTTGGAAATTTAATGTGTCGATCAGAGTGTCCAGTCAATTGTGCTAGGTCGGGCAAATATTTTTCCAGGTCGGGCGTTGCCCGACCTGGCCTCCACCTAGCTACGGGCTTGTATAACTCAACCATTTTTTAAGATATAGACGAAACAAAAATGCTCCAGAATCTTTGTATCAAGGTCAAATACATAAGAAAAAAATCTTTTTCAATGTCTAATTTTTTTTGTACCTCATTTTAAATTTAAATATAAAAAAAATTAATGGCCGCCATTTTGAAACAATATGGCGGATGATGTTGGCCAACGTACTCGGTCGAGACATTGGTATGTACTATGTACACACCAAGTTATATCCAAATCCATTCATAAATACGCGTGTTATCGCGTGACAAAAATCAGATCGTTTCAAAATGTCAGCCACACTAGAATTTCAAAGTGCTATAACTCAACCGTTTTTTAAGATATAGACGAAACAAAAAATGCTCCGCAATCATCGTATCAAGCTCAAACACAAATGAAAAAAATCTTTTTCTATTTATAATTTTTTTGTACTTCATTTTAAATTTAATTTTTTTTAAAATTTTAAATAGCCGACATTTTGAAACAAGATGGCGTATGAAGCTGGCCAACGAACTCGGTCGAGACATTGCTATATACTATGCACATGCTTTGTCAGATCCAAATCGGTTCATAAAAACGCATATTATCGCGTGACAAAAATCAGATCGTTTCAAAATGTCAGCCATGCTAGAAATGCAAAGTGCTATAACTCAGCCATTTTTTAAGACATAGACGAAACAAAAAATGCTCCGGAATCTTTGTATCAAGCTCAAACACATAAGGAAAAAATCTTTCTCAATTTCTAATTATATTGTACCTCACTTTTAAATTAAAATTTTTTTTAGATATTTAAATGGCCGCCATTTTGAAACAAGATGGCGAATGAGGCTGGCCAACGAACTCAGTCGAGACATTGCTATGTACTATGCACATTCCTTGTCGCATCCAAATCGGTTTATAAATACGTGTATTATCGCGAGACAAAAATCAAATCGTTTCAAAATGCCATGCTAGAAATCAGATTTTTCAAAATGTCACACACATTCGAAATTCAAACTGCTATATCTCGGCCTTTTTTTTTTAGATAAAGGCAAAACAAAAAATGATCCGGAATCTTTTTAACAAGCTGAAACACATAAGAAAAAAAATCTTTTTCAATTTCTAATTTTTTTGTACCTCATTTTGAATTAATTTTTTTTTTAAATTTTTAAATGGCCGCCATTTTGAAACAAGATGGCTGATGAAGTTAGCAAACGAACTTGGCCGGGAGATTGCTATGTACTATGCAAATGCCTTGTCACATCCTAATCGGTTCATAAATACGCGTGTTATCGCGTGACAAAAATCAGATCGTTTCAAAATGTCAGCCATGCTAGAAATTCAAAATGCTATAACTCAGTCATTTTTTAAGATATAGACGAAACAAAAAATGCTCCTGAATCTTTGTATCAAGCCCAAACACATAAAAAAAAATCTTTTTCAATGTCTAATTTTTTTTGTGCCTCATTTTAAATTTTAAATTTAAAATTTTTTTTTAATGGCTGCCATTTTGAAACAAGATGGCGGATGAAGCTGGCCAACGAACTCGGTTGAGACATTGGTGTGTACTATGTACACACGAAATTTTATCCAAATCGGTTCATAAATACGAGAGTTACTGTATGACAAAGATCAGATATATATATATATATATATGGATATATATAAATAAATATATATATATATCAATTTTGAACGGAGGGTGGTTTCGGGGTCTAGGGGCCATGATCGTTGAAAATATACCAAAACTTTTCTGAATCGTTTTATTCCGAACGGCTGCAATAGGTAGCTTTTTGTAATGAAAGCTACCTAAAAGTAGGCAAAAGAATGTTTCGATAAGTCGTGAATATTTAGTAATGTGAAGAATTATGCTGTTTAAGAATGCAGAGTTTTCATAAAAGTTTCTTATGAGGAGAACTACGGGGCCTGCTGTATTCATTGCGCAATGTTCAATTATAAACGTAGCAATGTGATTGTAGTATGCAATTGCATGTCTTGCAAAAAGCTCTACTGTCATTCCATATAGCACAAAGTAACCAACCTAAGACAAAAAAAATTTTTTTTTTTATTTCTGTTCTATAAATCTACACTAATAAAAGAAATGTGTATATGTGTTTGTGTGTCTGTCCGCGATGACTAGGAAAATCTGTCGCTGTTAATGACGCACCTGTGATACGTGTAAACTGTAACATTGTAATCGAGCTCAACCACGAGAATAACGATTGATATCTCCGATTTCTGTATTTTATTTCCGTTTTCGAAATGAAAATCGAATTCGAGACATATGACTGAAATGAAACTTTATGATTTTAACTTTAAATAAATTCCCAAAGTTTTTCCCCCAAAATGTTGATCGTCCCCAAATGTTTCCATCACGAACTACTTGTCCCCAAAAAATTTCCCTGGATGTTCAAAATTCGCCAAAATTGGAACAAAATCCCCAATCTGGCAACACTGTTCAAAACCGCGAAAATCTGCTATTAAATCAGGTGAAGAATTTCACTTTAAAATTTTTGGTGTCTAACCCTAAAAATGTGTATAAAAATCATACTTCCAAAAGAAAAGTTCGTGCAGTAGGGTTAAAAATAATTAATGAAATTACATAATCATAATGTATTGCAAACAGGGTTCTCGCTGACTTTTTACCAACATTAGCAATTTTGGCTAATCAGAAATTAAAAAAAATTCGCCAAATGAAAAAAATGTTAGCAAAATAAATTCGTTGTGAAAAATTGAAAATTTAATCTTTAACCAATTAATGTACCCTTTTTTTTCAATATGTTGGCGATCTTTGATTTAACCCCTTGAGGGGCGGTGATGCCGTCACGGCATCACATAATTTTAATCCCTAATTGCCACATTGGCGCCAGATTTTTTGAATGAAAACTTCACTTTTATTAAATAAGCGAACATATACCTTTACTTCTTTACAAATAAATTTTCTTGTAAATATTCAATTATTTCAACAGTTTACAAATACAATTACCTTTCTCCTGAAAGGGTCAACGTTGTGAAAATATTTTCTAAAAATTGTTATAGGGCTTCAACAAGTTGCTAACTTACAGAAAAAAAATATCAGGTAATGTCACTTTGCATACCACTAATAAATAATGACAAGCGGTGAGCGACTAATTCCAGAGCTGCATACCAGCAAATCTTTTCTCTATTTTTGATGTCTTATGCAAGTAACTTTGAATTTCTATCGGCGCGACGCCGGCGAGGCAGTGATTAACTGTCAATACAGAAACACCTATTACATTGGTACCTGGTTATTTGACACCGCCCGCATAACCATTACAGTGGCTTTGACTGATGCTATATTGAACTGGTCTTGTGTTAGTATTTCTAAAAATGGAGTAATGTAAATGGTACAGTACTATTGAGCATAAGAAACATCAATCGTTCAATAAAACAATAAGAGAGGTCGCTTGAACTGACACATACACACACAAAAAATGAGCAAAAATTTAGCACTCGCAATTTCACGAGTCTAATCGTCCGTTTACTCGCCAAATGAAACATTTTGTCGCGATTTGGCGCAATGGCGAGCGGCTGCGAAAACCCTGATTGCAAATACATTTTTTTTCTTTCAAAATACAATTTCCTCAGTATATAATCTTTAAAATTTTCCATGTGTTTTAAATTTAGTTCAAATTTTTCAATCTATCTAATTAATAACCTTGATACATATTATAGCAAATCTGATCATGCGTTTTTGAATGTTGTTTTATGAATACCAGCCTATGAACACGCGAATTGAAGGCGGATGTTTCGGTTCCGACACTTCGATCTCTTGTCATTTCGCTCCCCCCCCCCTCCATTTAACTTGGATTGTAATTGTCGTACGCTCGCCAAATGTGAAAAGATTCAACATCATGAGGTGTCATTATATATATTTTCTATCAACACCCCTAAATTTTATTAAAATTTAAATATAAAAGGGCGACAAAATTAGAGTCTTACAAATAGTGATCAATCTGTGTTCATTTTTTATAGAAGCTCGCAAGACTCATTGTATTGCAAAAGCAATCTTTATAAAGGGAAGGGGAGAATTGTTGATTTTTAACCGAAGCCCCCTAAATTTTAGAAAAGCACGAATATAAGGGTCCGATTGCCACAAAAACTTATAAGTCGAGCTGTAATTGTTGTAGAACACTCCTATTTTGAATGTAAACGTAATCTTTAAAAAGGGTAAAATTCATTGTCAGTTTTTAACCGAAGTCCCTAAATTTTAGAAAAGTGTGACTGTAAGGGCCCGATACCCACAAACTGGAGCTGTAATTGTCGTAGAACATTTATATTTTATATGGTAAACTCACTCTTTATAAAGGGGGGACTTTGTTGATCTTTAACCGAAGCCTCTTAAAATGGCAAATATAGGGGCCCGATAATCACAAACACTTATAACTCGGATCTAAATCAAGTGTATAATTAATAAAATTAATTAAAATAATTAATAGCAATTAATAGCGAAAAGATTTCAAGTTTTCAATGCATTGATTTTTTTTTCAAATATTTATTGAATTCAAGGTATAGAAAACTTCTTTCAAGAATTGCTTATTGAATAACACAAATAAGGAAAAATAATTTTCAAAGTTCATCATCTCCTTACGCAGAGCAATATAATCGGATAACCATAAAATTCTTGTAACATCATTAATAATAAGTATATGTCTTTTACTATTTTTCTTTCGAGGAATCTGCACCTAGAAATTTTCTTTCGTTGGATAGGACGCCATTAACTGACATCGACTTCTTTATTTGCATAGATTTAGATTTCTGCGTCGCCCATTTTACTGATCGCTCCCTATAAAGTATTCCATTTGAGTTTAAGGAATTGTTATGACTCGGAGTTATGTGTTACAAGGAATGAAGAAAAATTCCACGATGTAAAATGTAGATATTTTATTTCCGACATTTATGATTTTTTTTTTATTATTCAAAGAATAAATGTATTATTTCGTAGTTATTTTAATTAGCCAATATACTGTAAAACAAGAACGAAAAATCATGCGCCCAGCATGGATTATCAAACACTTTCCAACATTCCCAGAATATTTTAACAAAACACCTTTTAATAAGGTGAAAGATGATGTCGAAGTAAACCATTTGGAAAACGGATAACATATTTGAAAATCCAGTTTCACGAATTACTATCAATAGTACTGAAAAGGATCTCATTTTTTTTGCACCCCTGTATATCTATACTAATATTATAAAGAAGTAAAGTTTGTTTCTTCATTTGTAGGGGTAATCTTTGGAACTACCGAATCGATTTCAAAAGTAATGGTATCAAAATGATAGTGTTAATTTCTGTTCCAACATATAGGCTACATATTATGTCGATGCCACTAACCCAAACGGGGTGCAGGAGCAAAACACGTTCTAAAAATGGAATTTTTGTGTTGCTGAAGCGCCTAGAAACATATGAAATTTAGCATGGTAGTTACTCATTGGATGTAAATGATCTCTAAGAACATTTCTTAAAAAATCGAAAATTAAAAGGGGTGAAAATGCGCGAAAAGCGTTCTAAAAACGTTTTAAATTGTGATTTCTACGCAATCTCAGGAAATATCAAACAAATTTCAAAATTAATGGTTGGAAATTGATGGTGACAGTACCTACTTCAACACAGGCTATATTTTATATTGTTGTCACTACCACCTATAGGTGGTAGTGACTATAGGGGTTGCAGGAGCAAAAAATGTTTTAAATTACGCTTTTTGTGATACTGAGCGGTTTAACATTTTGACATTTAGCTTACTTAAAAGATGCAAATGCTTTCTAAGAATTGTTGAAAGAAAATTCCAAATTTAAATGGGCGTTCTAAATTACGGTTTTTATGCAATCTTATGAAATACCAAACCAACTCAAAAAATAATGGTTCAAAATTGGTGATCATAGAACCGGCTCAAACATAAGTAATTATTTTATGTCGATGACACTATCCCTTAGGGAGTTGTAGGAGCAAAAAACGTTCTAAATTGCGATTTCTATGATACTGAAGAGTCTAGAAACTTGAAATATGGCATGGTAGTTATTTATAAAATATAAATGCCTTGTAGGAACAGTCGAAAACAAATTCGAAATTTAAAAGGGGTGAGGAGAAGGGAAGGAATGAAAAGCATTCTAAAAATGTCCTAAATTACTATATCTATGCAATCTCAAAAAATAACTAGCCGATTCCAAAAGTAATGGTTACGAATCAATGGTGATAGTTTCTGATCCTACACAGGCTATATTTTATGCCAGTGCCACTATCACCTGGGGTTGACAGGAACAAAAAACGTTCTAAAAAAGCCTTTAAAAACTTTCTAAATTACGTTTTCTATGAAATATTAGGAAATACCAACCGATTTCAAACTTAATGGTGACAAATCGACAGTCCCTGTTTCAACATAGGCAATTTATGTTGGTGCCACTACCACAAGAGAGGTGGTAGACCGTTAGACAAGAAGCTTGAAATTTGACATGATGGTTAATTTTAAGACGTAAATGTGTACCAAGAACATGGTTTCTAAAAAAATTAAAACTTCAAATGATTACTGAAAGGAGCATAAAAGCGCTTCAAAATACTTTCTAAATTATCATTTATTTAGAATTAGTTTTAGTTATTCTTATAAATATAAGTCTCATTTCTGTCTTATACAGCGTAATAATGAAGTTCAGTGAAACTGTGGCTTAAATAATAATTTTTGAATTATTCATAAAAGTATAAATTCTTCTAATAAAAATTAGATATACAAATATCACTAGACATATTTCAATTATTACACTGGCAAAGCCACGGGGTTTGCTAGTGATCTGTGGATTTACAGATATACTAGATAGTATGCTGAAATTTAGTTCCGTTAGTAAACGGATAACACAGTTGTAAATTCCCCTTCAGCAATTTCCATCAAGTAACGGAAATGTACTTGAGGTCATTTGTGGAATTTATATACACCAAGTAATAGGCAAAAAATTAGTTTAATTTAAAAACTCGTACAACAACTTAAAACGTACTTCCAGCTATTATTGTTCTTAGACAGTACTGTAATCAAATTATTTTGGATGTTCTTGTAAACGAACGATGAATGCTATGCATACTCTATTCTATAGCAAGCCTCTTTTAATTCATCTAGATGTATATATTTCTCAATATGTTTGAAATAGTTTAAATTCAACTGCAAATTCCCCCCCCCCCCCCGCCCCCATAGACTATAATGTAACGGAAGTCTTTTTAGTGTCCCTGTAAACGAAGTATTAACGCAATACACTTTATTTTCAATAGCCAACATGCCATCGTAAATCTCAATAACATATATCAATTGCATGGGAATCCGAGTATATTTACGCGAATTAGAGCACGGGCAGTGATGGCAGACAGACAGACAAACCGAATTCATAAACACATTTGAACATTGTTGGAAAGTGTTTAAAATACAATAGTTTCTCAATCTTCGGAAATATAACATAACCACGATCCGTTTTACCCATGATTCCGAAACGTGTTCTTTATCTTTAGAAACCTGGGAAACCAATATATTTTCTAGATTTAAAGAATCGGTTATAAAAACAAAATTCCTGTTGCTACCATTGATTTTTGGAAACCATTCCAAGTAGTTTCTAAGAGTGCATCAGAATCAGTTTTCTCAAGCTTGAATATCGGTTTTTAGGATGCTCATCATTCTCAATGAAACATTTTCAGCTGCGTATTTAAAGTTAACTATCAAATACGCAGTAAAGTAAAAAGTAAAGTTGCGTATTTTTAGTCAAGAGTAATAAAATAATATTAATTTTAATGTAAATGTTAATGCTGTTAATTTGTCGTGTTTGACTGTAAAACA
This sequence comes from Maratus speciosus, assembly GCA_963932465.1. Taxonomy (NCBI): domain Eukaryota; kingdom Metazoa; phylum Arthropoda; class Arachnida; order Araneae; family Salticidae; genus Maratus; species Maratus speciosus. The sequence continues at coordinate 25,068,655 of OZ010790.1, read as the reverse complement.
TGTTTATCGAACATCAAAATCTTTTCTTGAAAATCTCAGCATCCTAAAAATCGATATTCCGGGTCACGAAAACTGAGTAACGCACTGTAAAATCTACTCAGAAATCAGAGGTAGCAAAAGAAAATTACTTTTATAAATGATTTTTGGATTTCTAAAATCCAGTATTTCTGAGGTTTCTAAAGATAAAGAACGTTTTTCGGAATCATTTGTAAATCGGAAGAGATTATTGTATATTTTCGTTCGCGGTATATTATAATTTCGTTCGCGGTATATTATAATTTCGTTCGTGGTATATTATATTTTCATGGAATATTCCGGACTTTTCAATATACAGTAAAACCTCCCAAAAGCGACTACGTTCCGTTCCAATGAAAATTGGTCGCTCCAATAGCTGGTCTCTTAATGGAGGTTATGTTTAAATCTAGATTTCAATTGTTGTAAAAAGGTAACAATTAATGTTACTAAAATTTATTTTTCATATTAGGAAAAATATAAAAAATTAAGTATCAAAACAAAAGGTATTTACATAAGTTAATTACTACAGAGTTTAAAAGATGAATGTATTGATCTTTACTTTGATTTTACGGTATTATCTTTTATAACTTTTATTTTCAAGTCCTTTCGAAGTTCAGTAAATAAATGCGATTTTTTTTTGGACGGGAACAAATAATGATAATTTCATTTATTGCTATTTCTTTCTCCCAGCTTATTTTGTGTCGTTTCCAAAAAATAACGTTACCTTACACAAGCCAGCCGTAAAACAATGCAGATGTATCATCGTGCAATTAAATACTCTATAGTAATATTTTAATTTCTAATCATCGCACTTTTTCAATTTTTATACCGTCGTATTAGTAAAAAAATGTACTTATAAACGCCATTTGTTTGAAAACTGCATCTCCATTTATTTTTGAGATATTATTTTTTTTGTAGTTTTTAGAGCCATTTGGTTAATATTGGTAACAGAAGTACTCCATTTCTGTAGAAAGTAAAGGAAAAATAGTGGTAAAATAGTAATTATATATTTTCGTTGCCATTGTCCCATAACAACCGAAAGAAAAATACGTGCTATTTTGAAAAAAAAAAATATAAACAAATAATTTCTGTTAAAACATGGAGCTATTCTAAACTATATTTAATTTTAAGTATCTATATTAATGTTACAAACAAATGAAGGCCTGTGAATCATTAGACAGCCGGGTTTTTTGCGCCATCTATCGCTGCTATTTGTAACTAAAACTGGAAATCGCAGCATAAGAACTCCCGACATCTTACATAACCCTCCTGCAATTTTTAATATCTGTCATCGTTTGCAAGTTATTGAATTTTAAAATCCATCAGTCATTTTTGGGACATCCGGTATACGTGATATCGGGCACGTTGTGAGAGGGATTATCAAAAAATGCTAAACTTATTCATTTTAAAATTAACGAACAATTAATTTACAAATTATTTACATATATTTAAAGTACCGTTTACATTTACACACCACCAGGCTTACCCAAGAACTGCCTTTTCTCTCTCTCAGCGATGCCTTTCAAAAGCAGCCTACGGGGTTCTTTTCTCTTCCACCCGAGATCCCATCTCTTATCTAAAACTTCGCCCTCAGATGCCCTTCACTATTTACGGGATAAGGAATTTTTTTCTTCATTTTTTATTTTTACTTACATTCCACAAGTTTCATTTATTTATTTACTGAAACACAGCAGTATAAATCATTTTAGACAGGAAAAGTAAGAAAGATGATTTAGTCTGTTTTAGATATTAAGAAACATATTGTAGTATATTACAGAATTAAAAAATTTGTAATATGATATATTGCTTGAGGATTTAATTGATTTTCTAAAATATAACTTACAGCAAGACTTTTAACTTAACCAATTATCCTCGTCTACATTTAATTTCATTTCCAATTCAATCTGCTTTTTTGCTCCGTGTTTCAGTATCAAAGGAGATATGTATTCTTGGATCTTATTGCATCGAAAAGTTATAGCCATTTGCATATTTTAAGAAACACTCTGTAAGCTATATTAAATTTTTATTCAAAATTACTCATTTCCAGATTTAAAGATACAATAATTTAATAAATCTGAGTAAAAGTTTGTTACTCACAGAGATTTCTCAATCTTTATCTCAGTTTATGTGGATGAAAAATAAGTTGGACGTTCGGTATTTCTTTCTCTATTTATTACAAGGCATAAATTTATCGACATATTTTTCATTCAAATTCATCGGCATAATTGCATTGAAATAGGAAAAAATTAAAGCTAAAATGTATTATTGTTATTATCATTATTATTATTCAATTAATTTCTCTAATGATTATGTATGTAACTGATATGTTTTCAGTTATGACATCTGTTTTTTTCCTTTTTTTTTTGTACTTGGTAATTTTTTGTTATTATTAAATATTACACTATTAATGTAAATAACGCAGGGCGTTTCATAAATACCTTTGTATAATTTAGAAATTAATATAAAAATAAATAAGAACTTAAAACTTATTGATTTCTTCAATGATACATTAAAGTGTTTTTTGTAAAATCAATAAATTTTATTATGTGCATACCTTTTTTTTTTTACGAAAAACATTTAGCTAATATTCAATGCCAAATAACCTATGTTGCAAAATGTCTTCCATAACACGCGTAATTTCTGCAATTTTTGCACGCTTTTGGTTTTTAAACACACTCTAAATATTTAAATAACAAGTAAAAATCAAATTTAAAAAGTCAAAAAACCCGACTGCGTAGAAAACAAACTAATTAGTTATTTCTCATCAATGTGAAACTATTTTTGACATTACTTACCTATTTTTTATTATTTACTTGTATTGATGACTTTTAAGTTGTGTTTAATTGTTAGTTCCTATCTATACACACTGTTTTGATGAGGTCTATAGATGTCTATGAAGTTTAGAGTTGCAGTAAAGCTAGAGATCCTACCTACATAACTTCTAGCTTGTGTAATATTTAAACGGAGTTTCTGACTGTAAAATAGTCAATGAAACATCGTCTTCATTTTGAAAGACCTATCCAATGATAGGCCACTCAATAGGGTGCGTAAAAAAATTTTTCGTCTCTACCGCCGTTTTGAATTTATAAAAACAAAACTTAGCCTTTAACCATCCGACGGTTTTGACGAATCGATAGAGACCTCATTCATTAAAATCCATCCAGCCGTTGGGATGTTTCGAGGGTATAAAGTAGGGATGCACAACCTGTGGCCCTGATGGGTTAACATGTGGCCCGCGAATTCCGACAATTTATTACAGGAAAAATTGCAATTTTTGTCCATATGGTAGTAGGAAAAAATCGTGAATTTCGTCGATTGGGCGCGGAAAAATCTTGACGGGCACAGAAAAATAGCGAGTTTCGCTGGTCGGGCGTGTAAAAATCGTGAATTTCGTTGCTCGGGCACAAAAATCGTGAATTTCGATGCTCGGGATCGGAAAAATCGTCAATTTTGATCATCGTCTGCGAAAAAATCTTGAGTTTTGTTAGTCGCGAGAAAAAATCGCGAATTTCTACAATTTGTCGAGGGAAAAATTGAAAATTTCGTTAATCGGTTAAGAATCGCGAATTTCGTTAATCGGACACGGAAAAATCACGAATTTTGTCAGTAAAGCGCGGAAAAATAGCAAATATCTTTGATCTCGGACGGAAACGCGAATTTTGTCGATGAAGCGCGGAAAAAATCTCAAATTTTGCCGATTTTGCTTTTAAAAATCCGGAGTTTTGTCGATCGGGCTCGTAAAAATCGCGAGTTTCGTAGAGCAAAGAAAAATTGTGAATTTTGTCGATCAGGCGCAGAAAAATCGCAAAATTCGTCGTTCAGGCGTGAAATAATCGCAAATTTCGTCGATCAGACGCAGAAAAATCGCAAAATTCGTCGTTGAGGCGCGAAATAATCGCAAATTTCGTCGATCGGGCACGGAAAAATCACGAATTTTGTCAATCGGGCTCCGAAAAATCGCGAATTTCGTTGGTCGGGCATGAAAAAATCACGAATTTTGACAATCAAGAGCGGAAAAATTGAAAATTTCATTGATCCGCTGCCGATAAATCGTAAGATTCGCCCGCTTATCGCGAGAAAAAAAATCGCGAATTTCGTCAATTTACCGCAGGGGAAAATTGCAAATTTCCCCAGAGTCAGTTAAGAATCGTGAATTTCGTTGATCGGGCTCTGAAAAATCGCAAATTTCGTCGATCAGGTTCGAAAAAATCGAAAATTTCTTTGGTCAACCACTAAAAAATTGCGAATTTTTTCGATTAGGAGCGGAAAAACCTCAAATTTAGTTGATCGGATTCGGAAGAATCACATGTTTCGCCTGTTTATCGCGAGAAAAATCGCGAATTTTGTTGATCAGGTGAGGAAAAATCGCAAATTTCGTCCTTTAGGCGCGAAATAATCGCAAATTTCGTCGATCGGGCACGGAAAAATCGCGAGTTTTGTCAATCGGGCTCCGAAAAATCACGAATTTCGTTGATCGGGTGCAGAAAAATCACGAATTTTGTCGGTCAGGAGTGGAAAAATAGAAAATTTCATTTATCCGCTGCGGAAAAATCGTAAGATTCGCTCGTTTATCGCGAGAAAAATCGCGAATTTCGTCAATTTGCCGCAGGAAAAACTTGCAAATTTTGTCAGAGTCACTTAAGAAGCGCGGATTTCGTTCATCGGGAACGGAAAAATCGTGTTTTGTCGATCGGGTCCGGAAAAATCACAAATTTCGTGGGTCAAACACGAAAAAGTCTCGAATTTTGTCAATCAGGCGCAAAAAATAGAGAATTTCGTCGATCAGATGCGGAAAAAATTGCGAATTTTGTCAATTGACTTCGGAAAAATTGCGAATTTTGTTGATCAAGCGCGGAAAAATTTCAAATTTCGTTGATCGGCTTTTCCTCTACCCTTCGTTCATAAAGTTCACGTTTTTTTACTAGACACTTTCACGCCTATGTTTGTTTTTTAGCAGTTTTAATAAAACAAAATTTATTCCCTGGAATAAAGTCAAGGAGTATTATCATTCCTTGAAAATAATCCTTGCTATATCTCTGTTATATATACAAACTAGCCGCCTTCGCCCGCTACGCTGGTCGGTTTTTCTAAAGAAATCTTGAATGAAACAAAACATATTTGTGAATTTGATCACGCGTTTTAAAGCAATATGGACATTTACCTGGTGTACCCAACCGAATTGCTGAAAGCAATATGAATGTCATTACGCTATTATATCTTTTTTTTAGTCATACAAAATTTAGACTGTTAAGGACCAATTTCTTTAGCTGATCTGTTAGTGTAGGATTCGGTAAAGAACAATAGAACAATATGTAATATACTAAAAGCGTTCAAGAAAAATTATCAATGCAAGTCTCATCAGAATCTGTTATTTGGACTTACTGAAAAGGCTGATTGTTCATAATAATTGGGCTCGCCTGATTCTAGAACTTTCATCTATAATTCTACAATCAAGCAACCTAACAACCAAGCAACAGCAAATTATATGCGCTTTATACTAAAACATTCGCTGAAAAATTAACTAACCGATCAAGTTGCATCGAAATCCACTTAGCAGAATCTTTTAAACTAGAAAATATACCGAAACCTTCCCTAAAAATGATCTAATTAACAGTTTAAATCCCATAAAAATTCATTCAGTGGAACCTTTAAAAAAAGCAAAATCTTTCAAAATTGGGTTCATCTGATTTAGAACTTTCCCCATAATTATTTAACTAAGCAACGTAGAACGTTATGTTTTATACTAACATCTTTTCTGAAAAATTATCTAACTAACAATGCAAGTCCCGTCAAAATCTATACAGCAGAACTCAAGATATATAAGCGACCGGAATGAAATTTCTCTTTGCATTATATATATATATTGAGATAGTTAAATATAACTTTCATAATCGTGTTAACCTGATTATAGAACTCTCTGGGAGGTAGGGGTAGGTATGTACTGCATCGCTTCTGAATTTTTTAAGGAACTCAGCTCAACTTCCATAACTATAGCATATTATACTCTCTAGTATACACTATCTCTGTAGCGTATATCTTCCAATTTTCTTTACTGTACCACTGAGAACTTTCTCCGCATAGCTGCGTAACTAAACAACACAGAATGATATGATAAATATTGAAAAAATCCCTGAAATATTATAAAACTTACTGTGCATTTAATTAGTTGACTTGAAATCTTTCATAATCGAGTTTACCTAATTTTAGAACTCCCGTAGCAACTTAGAATGATGGTTTTTACATTAAACCATTTATAAACTAAATTTACTATTTAACAGTGTAAGTTCTACAAAATTCTGTTCAGTAGAATCTGAGTTATAGTCATATTTACAATATTTATTGCTCATTAAATATTTTTCTTTACATTTGAAATAAAATCAGTAACTGTTTTGGTATTTCCCTGTTATGTCAACACCATTGTCACCAAGCGTAATAGTTGGCACAAAAATGAAATGATACATTTGAAAAAAAAAATAATTTTGTTGATAAAAAAAAAAAAAATAAGCATTTAAAAAATATAACTTTTGAAAATTACAGACTTTGACCTACCATTTTTTTAAATCAATAAAAATAATGGTACTACTTGGTTATCCCGTCGACCAAAAATCTAAAAGCCAAACTATAAGATTAAATGTTAATAATGGTTGATCGTAAATGTCACATTTACTTGACTTTAAGCATGTTACACGTATTTACGTCATCAGGTGATTTTATTTGGACGTTTTAAATAAATGTATTTTTATTAATGTTATACTAATTTATTTGTTCTTTCGTTATTTAAAATAAAAATTATGTCAATTTGTATAATTTGGCGAGTGGTTTGGCGATTTATATAATTTGGCGAAATTGGTCGACTGGTACCAAAATAAATACTTAAAAAATAAGAATAAATAAATATTTTGCAAGTAATAAAATATAGTCAATATAAACTGCAGTCTTGAAATTGTAAATGTCTTTTACTACTGAAGCATGGCATAAGTAATACGTATGCCTCACATTGCAGTAAACATTTCATTCTTTCAATGAATACATTCATGGTTTTTTGAACAAAACATTGTTATATGTATAATTCCTAACTTCTGAAATAATTTCATTGTAGCTTCCTCATCATCAGATAACTGCGAAATGGTAAAATCTATATCAGTATCAGTAATAAATATTTTCTATTCAAAAAATAACAAATTAAAAAGTTTTGCAAGATTATGATGGAATAAAATAAATTCCATCATTAAAAATTCCTGCATAAAAATATTCACGTTCAATAATTAGTAAATGTTAATGTGTGGCACGGTTTGCAATAAAAATCGTTTGCACGATTAGGGGTTGAAATAAATGGCGCGATACCATACATTTTGGCATGGTATCGCGACGAAAATTAGAACGAAAAAGTAGCACAGTTTTTTTTATTTAGTTGGTTTTAGTTTTTGAGGCATTTGAATTTTTTTTTCTAATTGACGAAGTTGTTTTTATTTTTACCAAAAGGATTGGTTAAAAAATTATTCAATTTGAACTTTTTCCCTTGCTATAGTAACAGAATGAAAAGAATGAGTTTTTAGAAATTATCACTTGAAAAATTCAGGTTTTGGCGACAAAGATAGTGCCAAATTAGAAAAATATGAAATATCTCTCGAACTTTTGGGCTTAAAAGAATTTAGTTAGTACCATTCGATTCAGCATACAAAAATACCAAAATATGTTATCAGTTAAAAAATAACTATAAAATCAGATTTTTAAGGAATTTTTTTTAAGTTCGTTCTCTTTTTTACCCCCCTTAGGGATGGAATTTTGGAAAATCCTTTCTTAGCGGCACTCTGTATCATAAGAAGTATTTTTACTCCGATTTTCAAGATTTTAGGTTCAGTAGTTTAGGCTGCGCGTTGATTAATACAAAATCCAGACTTTCTTTTATATATATAGATGTAAATTGTTGATATATTCTTGTCAACTGAATTGGACATGTTAACTGTGTAGGGGAACCTGGAGGAGTAACCGCTCCCCTCTAAAACCATATTTTTTGTCTCATTATAGGCCACAGATAACCTCCCCGAAATAGAATTCTCTCTGTGTTACTGATGTGGCCTTCGACAACCCAGACATTTTTAAAAGTAGCAATACTCTTAAAAAGGTTGTGCACCCCTAGTTTAAAGAAATCCACATGCCCAGATACGCGTGAAACATATAACCCTTCTTAGCATTCGGGTAAAAAAAGACTCTATCGCAGAGTCAAAATATGCCCAACCTCTTTAGAATGATAATTCACGCTGAGCATGAGCAAAAGTGAAATATTTGACTCTCTGAAAGAGTGAATAGTCACTCCTGGGAAGTGACTATTCACTCTAAACAGGTGTGGATAATCGCAATTTCGAAGGAGTGATTATTGACTCTTGCTAAAGGAGTGCATTTTTTCACTCTTGGTAGGAGTGACTAGTCACTTTTTCATAGGAGTGAATATTTATTTTTTATGGAGTCGATTCTCTTTTTATTTTGCTTTTATGGGCATTTTAAAAGAATCACATCTTTTACAGCATGCAATAAAAATAGATACAAGAGTACTAAAGACTGGAATAAAATATTTTATTAGCAATATTTATTTAATTCATAGTTTGTAACACTAATTGAGCTTTTAAGGAAAAATTCAGTTAATGTTACATACGAATTAAATTAGATTACTGGCAGAAAAAAACTAAAATATTTTATTACAATCTTATCCCCTGTGTTTGCTTTCATTGCATGCCCTATAAATATATGATAATTTTAAAATGCCCATAAGGGCAAGTAATTAACAGAAATCTTAATCAGTTAATGTTATTTTTTTCTTTACAGATACCCATTTATTATTTTAATAATTCCCGTGATGTACGTTAATTATGTTCTTTTTTTATGTGTATAATTCAAATTTTAAATATTTTGTTCTCAGAATTCATTGCTAATGAATTTAATCTAATCAAAAGTTATTGTTTACTGCATTTTAGCTACTTTTAACGTTTTATTAATAACTGTATAATAGATGGATGTTATATGATTAACAACGTGCTATTTCATTTTAATTTTTGTTTTAAATATAAATCTTATATTTTTAGCGCTATTTTGCAGAACCCTATTGTTCTAAAATATTTTTAATTTTTCCACTAAAAATACAATGCTTATCAACTTACATCTTTTTCTTTAATAAGTTCTTAGCTTGATCTAAATATTAAGAATGATCCAAATGGGGTTGTATCCAATTATAGAATGTACAGTATTTTGGACACATTAGCACTAAGCAATGGATATTTGAACACAGTTCCTCACCTTTTTGCTTTCTTTTGGGAACAATGGATTTCGAGCTTATTCTATCGACGATAATTTTCAGAATTTTCAAGCTATGTTTTTAGAATTTCACGAAAGTTGCTCTATACACTAAGCCAATACATTATAAACATTATATTTTGATTGCATGCGCAGTGAAACATTATTTAGTAAACCTGCTCATGTTTCATCTAATTTTTATTATTTTTTAACTCTGATTACACGGTATTGTGTACAATGTTGTTTGTCATAGTATCTGAAAAGAACATTTTTTTTGTTATATCTCGATTCAAATAAGAATACAACAATTAGTCGCGATCTGGAATAATAGATGGCAGCACTACACAATCTGTTTGTAAGGTATTGCATGTTACCAGAATATTTCTGCGCTGCGCTAAAATGTGACTTGTTGAGAATAGCTGCATTTTAGCGGCTTGTAAATATGTAAATAAAAACTATAAGTAATCTTATAGTGATGCATTCTTCCTTAGTTAAGAGTAATTAGTTATATAATAAGAGAGCGGCATTATAAAAGTGGCGACGAAATGGGATTGAACTCAAATTAAAATACAGAGAAAATTTTTTTTTGTTGTGAAAAAAAAAGAAAAATCTTTTTCGAAAGAGGAAAAGGAAAAAGTGGTACGGAAAATGGCAGATAAAGAAATAATTTTTCTGGGACGCTTGGAAGAATATAATGCAAATGTTTGTAGCCGTCTGCTATTTCTCTCTCTCTCGCACGCGAGGAGCCAGCCAATAGCAATGAGGCGCATTTCCTCCCCCCGCGATTTCTGCGGAGAGCTTTTGAAGTCACGTGACGCAGTAACATTCGAACTCTGCAGGGAGCGGCAGATTATTCTGTCAGTGACGATGGCGAATATTTGACTATGTGTTGTTATGTTAATAAAGTTTATTTTTCTACAAAACCTTCTGATTATTTGAGCCACCGAGATATTTTTATCATCTCCCTTCAATCCATTCTCTAAAATGGTGACCGCGGATTTTTGAACCTTCAACTGTTTCATAGAACGTCGAACTATTCAACTGTTTCATGGAACGTTTTGTTTAACTAGCAAAATGGCAACTGCTGAAACATCTGCCGTAGTCATTCCACCCTATATCCTTGTGGACCCTACATTATGGTTTCATATGCTGGATAGCACATTCGAATTAGCTACTCCTAAAGCTATCACTGAGTCGAAAACAAAATATAATTATGTTGTAGCGCATCTACCGCCTGCTACTGCTACTATGGTTCGAGATGTGATAATGAGTCCTGATCCAACTGATCCTTATCAGATTTTGAAATCAAAAGTTATCGAACGTTGTGGAGAAAGTCCTATTTTAGAAATACGGAAACTGCTAGCTCGAGAAAGCCTGGGTGACAGAAAACCAACTGAATTACTTCGATTAATGAAAAGACGGGCTGAAAGCCATAATATCAGTAACGATCTTCTTCTAGAACTGTTTACTCAGCAAATGCCAACCACTGTACAAACGATTCTAGCTTCCATTGAAAAAATTACTCCAGATAAAGCGGCGGATATTGCAGATAGAATAATTGAATTAACGCCTTCCAACATTAGTTCTGTTTCGATTCGAACACCAACAACTGAATCTCAGACACCACCAGCCATTGATATGCTCGTAAAAGAAATCCAAGCATTACGCCAAGAGGTCGCTCATCTTCGTCGTTCAAGAAGTGTATCTAGAAGTGATAACCATCAGCGTAATCGTTCTCAGTCCCGCCATAGGGATGCAACATTGTGTTGGTATCACCAAAAATATCAAGAAAAAGCAAAAAAGTGCCTAGCGCCTTGTTCTTATTCGGAAAACCAGAAGCGGGAAGAGTAGCGGCGACGGACTTCTCCCCAGCACCTTCTCGTCGCCTTTTCGTTAGAGACAGAAATACAGGTATGTGTTTTCTAGTCGATTCTGGATCTGATGCCTCACTTGTGGCCGCGAATAAAAATGACAAAACTAAGCCTGTTCTCCAAACCTTTCGTGCTGCTAATGGCACAAAAATTAATGTGTATGGTCGTAAATGTATTAATATCAACTTAGGCCTACGCCGAAATTTTACATATTCTTTTTATATTTGTGATGTTTCATGTGCTATTTTAGGAGCTGATTTTTTGCATAATTTTAATTTAAAACTTGATTTACGGAATCGTCGTCTTATTGATTCCACTACTAATTTAAAAGCTCCTGCTATATTAAGTACTTGTAATATATTTTCTGTGAAACCCAATGTTGTAAATGATATATATGGTAAATTATTATTTAAATTTCCTGAAATCACGAAATTACCGGATCACAACCAACCGGTTAAGCATAATACTGTGCATTATATAAACACTAAGGGGCCTCCAGTCGCTGCTAAGCCTAGACGGCTAGCTCCAGATCGGTTAAAAATTGCCAAAGCTGAATTTCAGCACATGCTACAACTCGGTCATATGAGACCTTCTAAAAGTAATTACTCTTCGCCTTTGCACCTGGTGCCGAAGAAAGGATCTGTCGATTGGAGACCTGTTGGTGATTATCGTGCTCTAAATGCACAAACTGTTAAAGAGAAATATCCTATCCCTTGTATCGCAGATTTCACTGTTGAATTACATGGTAAACAAATCTTCAGTCACATTGATCTTGTAAAAGCCTACCATCAAATTCCCATAAATCCTGATGATGTACATAAAACTGCGATTTGCACTCCATTCGGACTTTTCGAAAGCACTCGTATGCAATTCGGCCTTTGCAACGCTTCCTCAACTTTTCAACGATTTATTGATGACGTAATTCGTGACTTAGGATTTGTTTACGCATTTCTTGATGATTTTCTAATTGCATCAAATAATGAAACTGAACATTTAGAACACCTTGAGTTGTTGTTTTCTAGACTTAAAGAGTATGGTCTGTGTATTAATGTTGATAAATGTAAATTTGGCCAATCCACTATCGATTTTTCAGGATTCAAACTTTCAGCTGAAGGAATTGAACCCTTACCTGATCGTGTAAAATGCATCCTAGATTTCCCCCAGCCCTCTACCTTAACCCAACTAAGACGCTACTTAGGTCTTTTCAATTTTTATCGACGGTGCATTCCCAAAGCTGCCGATATTTTAGCTCCACTCGTTAAATTCTTAGAAGGACACAAAAATAGGAAAAAACATCCCAGTTCCAATGCTAACAAAACTGAGCAATTACAATGGAACGATGAAGCCATTCTTTCCTTCACTGCTTCAAAAGAAGCTATAGCTCGAGCTACATTATTACGACATCCAATTCCTGGCGCCCAGCTAAGCTTATGGGTCGATGCCAGCAATGTCGCAATTGGTGGATCTTTAATGCAACTCTCCGAAAACCAATGGGAACCAATAGCATTTTATTCCTGTAAGTTAAATAAATCTCAAAGAAATTGGTCTACTTATGATCGTGAATTATTTGCGATTTATTGTTCTATAAAAAAATTCAGGCACATGCTAGAAGGCCGGAATTTCATTATTTATACAGACCAAAAACCCCTTACATTCGCATTTCAACAAAACCTGATAAATGTAGCCCACGTCAATTGAGACATTTAGACTATATTTCACAGTTTTCTACTGATATTAGATATACTAAAGGCTCTGACAACATTGTGGCCGATGCATTATCTGGAATTGAGATAGATTCAATTTCTTCTAATGTGTTAGATTTTAAAGAGTTTGCGACTGCTCAGACAAATGATGAAGAGCTAAAACAACTTCTCGAATTTGACACCACTTCATTAAAATTAGAAAAACATTATTTTCCACTCGAAGATGTACATTTATATTGCGATATGTCACAAAAACATCCTCGACCATTATTTCCTAAAAGTATGCGACAATCAGTTTTTTCAACCTTACATTATTTCTCGCATCCTGGTATCTCAGCTTCATTAGATTTAATTTCTAAACGATTTGTATGGCCTGGCATGCGTAAGGACATAAAATCTATGGTTCGAAGCTGTACGAAATGTCAAAAAGCTAAAATCTTTCAACACACCAAATCACCAATTGGTACATTCTCTGAACCTGATGCTCGTTTTGCCCATATTCATATTGATTTTATCGGACCTTTACCATCATCCGATGGCAATCAGTATTGCATGACCATCATTGATAGGTTCACGAGATGGCCCGAAGTTATACCCACATCTGATATGACTGCAGAAACAACTGCTCGTACATTGATACACAGTTGGATCTCCAGATTTGGAACCCCTGTTACCATCACTACTGATCAGGGTAGAAACTTTGAGTCCACTCTTTTCAAAGAGCTTACAGATAGATTAGGATGTAAACGCATCAGAACTACAGCATACCATCCACAGTCTAACGGTTTTATTGAAAGATTCCATCGCCATCTTAAGAGTTCTCTTAAAGCTCACAATCAAATTCACTGGACTGAAATCCTCCCCATTGTCTTATTTGGTTTACGCACTGCTCTTAAAAATGATATCCAAGCGACCTGTGCTCAACTTGTTTATGGCACAAATATCAGACTACCCTCTGATCTCATAAACACTGAAACTATAAATCAACCACCTACTCTTACATACGTGACTGAGTTAACTGAAAAAATGAGAAAGTTAAATCCCATTGCCACTGCAATGCACGGCAATCCTAAAATTTATGTCAATCCCTCATTAAAAACCTGTTCACACGTGTTTCTTAGATCAGATAAAGTCAATCCTCCCTTATCACCCCCTTATACAGGACCTCATCGAGTGATTGACAGGTCTGAGAAAACGTTTGACTTGGAAATAAACGGGAAGCGCTGTACTGTATCTATTGATCGCATTAAACCTGCGCATCAATTAGCAGATTCTATTTCACCTTCCCAACCTCAAAAACAAAATGAGCCCATAAATTTTCCAACTACTCCTGTTGAACACCCTACCACCAAATCTGGTCGTAAAGTTCGTTTTCCGAAACATCTCGTTACTGATTATATTATTTAAAACATTTGATGTTTATAGTGTGCATATTATTTCCTTCTCAAAAGTATTATTTTTCATGTAATGCATAATATATTTTCTATTTTTTTTTGCATCATATGTACTTTAATTTTACTCAAGACCTTTCTTATGTATTTTATTAATTGCTACCTTTTTGTAATCGCGACTTCGTCACTGGGGGCATACTCTGTAGCCGTCTGCTATTTCTCTCTCTCTCGCACGCGAGGAGCCAGCCAATAGCAATGAGGCGCATTTCCTCCCCCCGCGATTTCTGGGGAGAGCTTTTGAAGTCACGTGACGCAGTAACATTCGAACTCTGCAGGGAGCGGCAGATTATTCTGTCAGTGACGATGCCGAATATTTGACTATGTGTTGTTATGTTAATAAAGTTTATTTTTCTACAAAACCTTCTGATTATTTGAGTCACCGAGATATTTTTATCATCTCCCTTCAATCCATTCTCTAAATGTTCCTTGGACTATTTACGTCGAGAAAATTGATTTTTATTTCTCAGCAAATAGCATCAAAAATGATGGAATGAAAAAGAACATATTATTAAGTTCTGTGGGAACAACAACATTTGCTATTTTACGTGACATTATTGTTCCGAATACGCTGAAAGAAATCAGTTACGAGGATCTTTTAAAGAAAGCTAAAGATCATTTTTCACCACGCCCGAGTGAAATTGTGGAACGATTTAAGTTCCAGAAACGACTAAGGAAGCAAGGAGAAAATATAGCCGAGTTCGTACGAGATTTACGTCGTTTATCCGAACATTGTAATTTCGGAAATACGCTTAATGACCGCCTCCGTGATCAGTTGGTATTTGGGATCCAGGATGAGAAAATACAGCAAAAATTACTGGATTATATAGACTTAACGTTCCAAACAGCGATAGAAATAGCTGAGTCTTTCGAGTGTGCTGAGGCTGGAGTAAAATCCCTACACATTGGAGATAATACGACTGTCAATCAAGTGTGTGTTCCGAAAGGAGAGAAATCGAAAATAGAGAAGTATACTCATGCACCTAAGCCTAAAGAAGATAAATACGCGCCTGAGAAACCGTGTTATAGATGTTCTAAAAATCATAACCCCAAGTTATGCCCTTTTAAATCTGCAGAATGTCATTTCTGCCATCGATTAGGTCATCTTAAAGTTTGTTGCAGAAATCAAAAATTTGGAATGAAAAGTGAGAAACCTTTTAAGAACAGAAAAATTAAAACTGTTCAGGAAGAATATTGTTTAAATTTTATGAACGATAATTCAAATAATTTGTCGTGGGTAAAATCTGTTAAAATAAATGGTGTAAATATACAATTTGAAATTGATAGCGGTGCGGCTCATACGATTGTAAGTAAAAGTGTTGCTCATAAATTGTTCTCAGGTAAGCTGCCTTTAATTAAATCTAATATTAAGCTACAAACTTATACTAAAGATTCCTTAACTGTTTTGGGGGAATTAAAAGTAAATGCTGTTGTTAATGAACATTGTATACCTGATTTAAGATTATTAGTTATTAAAGAGGAGGGTCCGAGTCTAATCGGAAAAACTTGGTTAAAAGCATCAAAATTATTTTGGCCTAATGTAAATATGATTAAAAGCATTTCGAAAGATGATTTAATTAGAAATTTTCCTAATGTTTTTGCTGACGGGATCGGAACAATCAAGGGTCCTCCCGCGTCAATAAAATTGAAAAAAGATGCAAAACCAGTTTTTCTTAAGTCTCGACTTGTTCCTTTTGCTTTAAGGAAAGCTACTGATGTTGAATTGGAACGATTAACTAATGAGGGTATTTTAAAACCTGTTGATCATTCAGAATGGGCTAGTCCTATAGTAATTGTTCCTAAGCCTAATGGTTCTGTTAGAATATGTGGTGATTATAGAGCAACAGTTAATTCTAATACTGAAAGTGATAATTATCCCCTTCCGAGAATGGAAGAATTATTTTCTAAATTATCAGGTGGTAAATTTTTTACTGTTTTTGATTTAAAAGATGCATATTTACAACAACCTGTAGATATTGAAAGTAGCAAAATTTTGACTATAAATACACATAAAGGTTTGTTTAATGTGTTACGATTAGCATTTGGGGTAAAATGTGCTCCTGGTATGTTTCAAAGAAAAATTGAACATATTTAAAAAAAAATTGAATATGTTGGTGTATTTTTAGATGATGTTATTATTAGGGCTAGTAATGAATCAGAACATTCTGAGAGAGTTGAAAAAATGTTCTGAAATGCTTTTCTGAGCATGGTATAAGATTAAATAAGGAAAAATTAAAATTTATGGTTTCGGAAGTTTCTTATTTAGGTCATAAAATATCTCAGGAAGGAATTAGACCTATTCCAGAAAAAGTTACTGCTATTTTGAATGCTCCTATTCCAAATAATGTATCACAATTGCGTTCATTTTTAGGCTTAATTTCTTATTATAGAAACTTCCTGCCTAATATTTCAGATGTTTTAGAACCTTTACATAGATTATTAGATAATAATGTAAACTGGACATGGTCAGAAAAGCATGAAAAAGCGTTTCAAAAAGTGAAACAATTATTATGTACATCTCCTGTTTTAGAATTATATGATGTAAACAAAGATATAGTTTTAAACTGTGATGCTTCTGAATATGGCATAGGGCCAGTTTTAAGCCACATTGTTGAGGGTAAAGAGAAACCTATTGCTTATGCTTCGAGAACTTTAAATAAAACTGAAGGGAATTATGCAATGATTGATAAAGAAGCTTTATCTATAATGTTTGGTGTCACCAAATTTCACCAATATTTAGCTGGAAAAAAATTTAAAATTATAACAGATCATAAACCTTTAATTAGATTATTTGATCCTGTTAAAAAGGTACCTCATACATTATCACCTAGAATGCTGAGATGGTCATTAATGTTAGCTGGGTATGATTATACAATTGAGTATCGCGAGGGTAAAAATAATAAAAATGCGGATGCATTAAGTAGATTACCTCTCCCAGAAACTGTAAATATAGTGAGTAATCCTGCGGAAATAATGTTTGTTTCAAATAATGATAATTGACCTATTACTTCTAGAACTATTGCAAAGTGGACAACTGATAATCCTATAACTAAACAAATTTTAGAGTGGGTATTACATGGGTGGCCGAAAAAGGTTAAACAAGAAGAATATCAACCATATTTTCGTAGAAGGGAGGAAATTTCCTGTTTAGAAAATTGTCTATTGTGGGGAAATAGAGTGATCATTCCAGAGGAAGGTCGTGAATATATATTAAAATTACTGCATTCCGTTCATCAGGGTATATCGAGCATGAAAGCGAAAGCTAGGGGGGTAGTTTGGTGGCCAAATATGGATAAAGAAATTGAACAAATGATAAATTCTTGTAATAGATGTCAGATGTTTGCGAGGGATTGTCCCAAAATGGAACCTTTGCAATGGAAATCTGAACTGTCCTGGGAAAGGATCCATGTAGATCATGCCGGTATTTTTGAAGGTAAAATGTTTTTAATAGTAGTCGATTCTTATACTAAATGGTTGGAGGTAGAAGTAGTACCCAGGTCTGATAGTAAAACTACAATTAAGGTATTAAGGAGAATTTTTGCCACATTTGGATTACCTGTTGAATTGGTCAGTGATAATGGCCCCGCGTTCACAAGTGATGAATTTGAGGAATTTCTTAAAAATAATGGAATTAAGCATACGCCTGTTCCACCTTATCATCCATCTTCGAATGGACAAGCGGAAAGGTATGTGCAAACTGTGAAAAATTGCCTTAAAAAGCTAGATAAAAGTGACATAACATTGTAAATTTCACGATTTTTGTTAGAAAATCATTCCACTCCTCATTCGGTGACTGGTAAAACTCCTGCTGAATTAATGTTTGGAAGGCCAGTTCGAACAGCCCTTCATTTAGTATTACCATCAAAACCTAAAATACAGCAACCCCTGCACAAATATAAGCTTCATGATTTAGTTTTTGTTAAAAATTTTGGAAAAGGGGAGAAATGGGTAAAAGGAAAAAATATGAAATTACTGGGGAGTAGATGGGTTTTAGTAAATAGATGTGATGGAGTAATGTGTAAACGTCACGTTGATCAGTTGAGACGTAATAAAGAGATAAGTGATGAAATACCAGAGAGAGTTGTAGAGATAAATCGAAATGATAAACTAATGTCAGACAAAGTTGAAAATATGGGACATAGGGGTAAAAATTACAGTAATTATGATAGGTATGAAAGGGTTAACCAAAACCGTTTTTCTGGAATTAATGGAAAAATAAAAGAACAGCTTAATAATGATAATACTATAGAACCAAGCCAATCTCAGCCTTCGCATGATGTTGTAACAGGTACAGTTGAGAGTAATAAAAATGATGTTACGACAGATAAATCTGTGAAAGACAAGCTGACTGAAAACAATGACGAGGACTGTCAGAAAAGTGCTCCAGTTCGAAGAAGTCAAAGAACAAGCTTGCCTGTAGTTCGTTTGAACTATGAGGGGAGGGGTGTTATATCTCGATTCAAATAAGAATACAACAATTAGTAGCGATCTGAAATAATAGATGGCAGCACTACACAATCTGTTTGTAAGGTATTGCATGTTACCAGAATATTTCTGCGCAGTTGTAAAATGTGACTTGTTGAGAATAGCTGCATTTTAGCGGCTTGTAAATATGTAAATAAAAACTATAAGTAATCTTATAGTGATGCATTCTTCCTTAGTTAAGAGTAATTAGTTATATAATAAGAGAGCGGCGTTATAAAATTTTTTATATTAATAACTCTGCAAATTATAAGCAAAAAACTTGGCGAAATTTGGAACTGTTTTTATAAAAATCTTAATATCTCTTCTAGTATATATGTTTTGCTCATAAAAAGGAATACAGTTTATTACAACAAGGCTCTTAATCATGCTCTAGAGTTTGAGCGCTTTTGCTATATTAGTTTTTACAGGGTTATCCAATATATATATATATATATATATATATATATATATTTTAATTTGATGATGGTCCCCTAATAGGTTTCGGGAAAAAAATCGTCGCGAAAATATATGACCTTTACTATTCTATTTATACATCTGGAGTTTCAGGATAATTCCTTATGTATTTTTCTAGATATTTAACAAAACGTCTAAAATTACAAGTGACCGGTAATTATTGATCATATAGTATAAGGTAAAGCGAGGAGAGTCTGCGCACATTTCAAAAGAATAGTAATAAAAAATCTAAATATTAATATTTTGCTAAACTATGCATGAATAATTTTGACTTTATTTGTTTTTTATGCATTTCCATTGTTATTTTGTTGTTATGCTATAATTTAATAGAAAAGCAGTAATAAAACCAAAAAAACTATTTTGCGCAATCTCTCCTTACAGGGTAGGAGAGAACGCGCACATGGGTAGGAGAGATTGCGCACATAGTTAGAAGAGATTGTTATTAATAGTAACTACAATTAAATTGTTAACAATAATAATTACACTTAATCGACATTGTTGAAAGGTTTTTGTGCGTAAATATTAATGTATCAGGAGTGAATATTTCAACCAAATGTTTAAATAATAAATAAAAGAAAAATTTTTAACAACGGTTAAAAATTTTAATTTAAGAAGATTAAAATATCAGAAAAAGCAAGCTCTACTAAGATTGCAAAATAACGTTAATCTAGTTGATAACACGTTTAACTTGAAAATTACTTCATTTCCATTTCCACAGTTTCATTGTATTTTGTTTGCTAACCGAAGTTGTCTTCATCCACAATCGATGCACTTATTGTTGTAAATCGTGCACCTTTCGTGCAATCACCTGCAACAAGCAATACATTGAATCCAGTCAGTTGTCGAAGTTGTCTCCTGGTACAGTTACAGACATTCAGTGCACACATCCTCATTGACCTTCGGTTTTTTCCCTTCAGTTTTTTTTTTATCTCACTTTTTTGTGGAAACACCTTATCTTCAGCTGTTTTTTTTTTTTTTTTTTTTTTTTGTAGCGGCATCCTTCTTAAGTCTTTTTTCATGTGTATTTTGTGGATGAGTAACAATAGTTGCACTCTGTTTCATTTTGATTTCGATGGCATTACACTACTTGAAATGGGTGAAAGCTTTTCCAAAATATTGTATTAGAAAATTTATTTTAGTTAACAAAATTAATTTATTAATTGCTCATAAATTAAAAAAAATATATAAATGTTTAATTAAATTATTAACAAATATATTGTTAATTTATTAACAAAAATAATTACATAAAATTTATTTAATAACAACTGTATTATTAATTTATTAATAACATTTTTATCTGCAAAAGTATTTTTTTGTAAATTAATTTGTCGCCAAATTTAGTTTTGATAATTATTTTTTTTTCCGAAATTATTTTAAAATCGATAAATTCATATGTTTTACACGTAATTTGCAATTCATGCAAATTTATCAATAAGCTGTGTAATCTCTCCTAGCACTTAAACTTATGGGGAAATGGACCATCTCTAATAAGTAGCAGATTTTCAAACTCTCCTATTTTGGTAGGAGCGATTGCGCGGTCTTTTATTTAAATACGGCCACTTCTAAAATGAATTTCTGGTGTTCGCATACTTAGTCCAGGTTAGTAGTTTATAAGAAATTGTTTAAGTTCAAATATTTTGTATTATTGACGTTTTATAAAAATTCTGACGAACAGTTATGAAAATTCAAGCACTTACTTTGGGAAAAAAAAACAAACAAAATAGCACTGCTTTATCCAAGACGCTTTGAACAATCAATATGCACATTCATGTAGACACTGCACTAATGCTGCTGTACAACTACCTGGAGTCGCTGGGCGCGCACTCTACTCCTTCCCGTCGAATCTCTTTGTGCGCAATCTCTCCTACCGTGCGAACTCTCCTCGCTTTACTATATTCGTGAGACTTAGTAAATTTGTGTTCCCCGCGCACATATTTGTGTGCCATGGACACCAATGTGTTAAAGTATAAAAAATCGCATTAGAATGTTAAATTTTAAAATGCAAATATAAAATCCGAAATTTAAACATATAAAATGACTTATTTTAGATTTAAGTTTTAAATTTCCCTTTCATCATATTATAAATACGATTATGTTCATACAATTAGAACTATGTTTCGTGTTTAACATTTATTCCTTTTCGTGACATTTTAGCACAATATTTTTCTTTCTTTACATTTTCATTTGTATTCCAACTGAATCTGGAAACGAATGGAAAATTCCTCTATATATTATCCCTTTTTTTATGTAAGTGCAAATTACGAAAGCTATACCATCGATTATGTCTTATTTTACAGCTTGCAGGAAGAAATGAGCTGGCGATTAAAAAGCATGGGGGAAATAAAATTTAAGTCAGATGTGGTAAGGTTAGTTAATACTGAAATGTAAATTTTTTTTTTTTTATTTATGAAACAGTTTTAAGAATAAAATGGCTCGGCATAAGAATGGCTACAGCAAAAACTTTTACATGGGTACTTTTAGTACAATCCCAAAACTTTCTTCTATCTCATACGTATTAATGTTACAAAATTCGTTATCAGTGTGCCAAAATTAAATGACAATCTATGCCCACCATGAGGATACTAAAGTTGTGAAATTCCGCGCATCAGTTCTTGAGATTTGACTATAACAAAAATAGTGTAAATCCTGAAAAATGCAGCATAGCATCGCCACCTGTTGAGTGATTCACACTGAAACCTAATAAACAACAACTTATGTCAAGGTCTAACTGAATCTGAAGTTTCATAAAAATCCGTGCATTAGTTTTTGATATAGAACTATTGCGGAAATCATGAAAAATTCTGCATATAGCAGCACCACCTGTTGCGCGATTTACACCAAAAACTAATCAGCACCATTTTATATCGGGACTAACTTAATATTAAGTTTGATGAAAATTTGTGTATTAGCTCTCGAGATTTAGGTATTGCGATAATAATGAATAATGCAGCATAGCACTGCCACCTATCGGGCGATTTACACCAAAAAATAATCGGCACCAATTTGTATCAGGGACTAACTTAATCTAAAGTTTTATTAAATTCCGTGCATTCGTTCTTGAGATAGAACACCCACAAAACTTGTGACACATACAAACAGACTCATAGACAGACATTTTCTAAAAATAGTCAAATCTTGTTCAGGACCTTCTAAAACGTGTAAATTCGTCAAAAACTAGAAGTCGAATTTCTTTTACGAATCCAATACTTTCTTCTTGTAAAAATAGAAGAAAGTAAAAAGACAATAATTAAAGGTGATGTTTTTAAATTTTTAAAGAAAATTTCCTGACAAATATCATTTAAAATTTTCTGACGGTTACATAGTATATGGCGAAAACTGTAAAGTTATTTTTCTAAAACTAACGGTTTTTAAAATAGTATTGAAGTCATTAGAGCTTTTTGTCACTGTTACAGGGATTTCTTTTCTTTAATCCTTCGCAAGTGCGTATGTGTTTGTTTGTTTCTTAAGGGCACTCTTCACTCACTTGAAAATACCCGCTCACTAATTCTAAAGCTATAGGCAGGTTATTTACGAATATCTCGTTTAAATTTGAACATTTTTAAACAATTTTATTTGCATAGGATAGCTCAGATAGGATAGCTCTCTAATGTGGCTATTTTTTACTTTTTCAACTTCGGTTCTTTGTTCCGTGGTATGCTGTAAAAGCAATATTAATCCGGTTATCGCTCAAATTTAAATGCCCTCCTTCGGCCCAAACAAAACAAACACATGGAACAGGGATCGAATTCATTAACCTCACCCGTGCATTTCCAAGACTAACGAAAAAGACCAGGGTACCGCGGTGCATGCCACGTGTCTTTTTTTACAGACCACTAGAGTGAAGCGATGCTCTTTTCGTACACCTGCATTGGTGCATCACGTGACTCCAGAGGTCTGTAAAAATGATGCGTGGAATGTACCGCGGAAGCCTGTCTTTCCGGTTAGCCTCGTCCATTCCTCTAACTGAAAGTAATTTGCTTATGTTTAAGCTTCTAAAGTAGCATTTCACAAAGGAGGGATTTTGTATTAATGAGACGAATTCAAACACATGAATTTCTACATGATTGTGTTTGGGCCGACCGTAACGGATTTTAGGGTTGCATTTTCGGCGTCAGGCCCAGCCACCACATTTCATCTCTATTCTTTCTCTGTACTCTATGGGCAATGATTCTCAGCATAAAAGGCAGCCCCACCAGTGGCTGAGAGGTTCTGCTCTCGAATCTGGTAGACGGGAGTTGGTGGGTTCGAACCCAATCGCTCCCGTCGGCCTAACCATTTCGGAGTTTTCGTGGTTTTCTTCGAAACCTTGGATTTCCATGCGTAAATATGGGTTAGGTTCCCTTAGAAAGACCCTCACGGAGGGCACTATATCCCTCGAGTAGATAATCGGCCGTCAAAAATCAACTCAACTCAACTCAGCATAAAAGATACATGTCAGCGTATGTAGAGAGTGTTCTTGGCATTTAAAGCTATATCACTCGTCTACTGACCTGCTGTTGTAAGAATTACAGTTTAACTTCTGTAAATACGGATGTGTTTAATTTGATATGTTCCGCTTTAGTAAAACGAAGCAATTTATGATCATTTATAACAAACTTTCAGTGTACATTCTTAATTTCAGATTGTTACTGAAATAGTCTGGCATGTGGTGGGGAGGGGATGCTTTTGTTTTTGTTGACTTATAAATTTAGCCCTCCACCACTCGCGTCATTTTGCACATGCGAGCAAAACGCTCTCAATCTGTAACAAGTCTGAAATTGTACGTCAAACGTGGCAAATGAAGTTACAACTATGGGTCTATTTGTACCTAAAATGTTTTAGGTTTTTATATGGGTCTTCTTCATAAAACAAGCCGGAAACTGTACGTCAAATGTGGCAAATGAGGTGCGTTCGTACTATGACTAGTTTTATAAATATTCAGATATTGGTACAATAGCTGTTGCACTTTTATGCAAAAATGCATGAATACAAATGTTATTACGATTCTATGCATTAAATTCAGTAATACGGAAATAATAGGACTCCATCTTAAATAGACGTCATCACCATGGCAACCTAGAATCATTACCTATTATGGGATATCACTGAACTCATTACTTATTATGGGTTTTAATAGTATGAAGAAAACTTTTATTAATATCTTTTTAAGTTTTGTTTCAATTTTCATGAAATTTGAAATGACTCGACAAATTTCTGCAATGATCATACATATTAAATTTCAAACCATTCGTTTGGGTATTTTTTGCGATGTTATATGCGGACAGACGGACAGATCAGACGACGACTATAGGGGCTACGTATTTATATAATTACGAAAATTACGAACGCACGTAAAAAGGTTTAATTTTTGTTTATTGTTGCAAATCACACTGAAAAGTGTATCTTAATCTCTATGAAGAAAAGCAAGTGGTATAGATGGGAGATAATTGATAAATAAAACAATGTTTATAGTTGAAAAAGGCTCGGGTCACTATGACCCGAAGCGAGTGCTGGAAGACTAATTTAATTTAGAACGAGGATTGTGAAAGAATACTTTAAGTTGAACTTTTAGGTTTGAATAATATACGACGAAACGCAAATTTTCACCTTGATTCAACATAAAATAAATAATGTGAACATTGAAAAGGTCTTACTTAAAAGGCGACTAATAGACGCTTTCAGCGTGACGTCAATCATGACGTTTTGCTTGGAAACTGACTCCAAACAAACGGCTGCTATGTATCATATCTTATTAAATATAAATTGCAGAATATGTTACCACTGCATATAAAGTATTAAAACATATAACTATGAGATATAGCTGCAAGATATAGCTATAAAATATAATAAAAATAGAAAACACATCATAACAATGGTTTGTTTGGAGTCAGTATCCAAGCAAAACGTCATATCTGACGTCACGACTGAAAGCGTCTATGTAATGAAAAATATGTTGCAAGTTTAAAATATACATTTTATTTAAAATTTCTTAGTACTTTCAAGCCTTCCAGGCTCATCATCAGAGAATATCTTAATAACATGTTGTTTATTTATACAAATACGTCACTTTGTTTTGAAAATGAGAGAGCCAATAATTACTAGAGTTGAAAGTAGAAGTAGCAGTAGCAGTTTCTTGGATTGAATTCAATTAGAGGAAGTATATATTGTTATTATTAATTGCAGTTCCATTTATTTTATGACATCACATTGTTTCTCATACGTCATACGTAGAAGAAAATATTTAACTTCTGTACTTTAAATTTTTAATACGTCACTTTGCTCAGGTTTTCAGGTTCAGCTACTTCTACTTTCAACTCTAATCTAACTCTTTGAAAATTCTACTTTCGGCTCTCTCATTTTCAAAACAAAGTGACGTATTTGTATGAATAAACAACATTTTGTTATTAAGATATTCTCTGATGATGAGCCTGGATGGCTTGAAAGTACTAAGAAGTTTTAAATAAAATGTATATTTTAAACTTGTAACATATTTTCCCCTACATTAGCCTTTCAAGTAAGATTGTGGACCTTTTTAATGTTCAAATTATTTATTTTATCTTTTAGGTTTGTTTTAGAAGATGTGCTTTAGAATAGGGATTTAAAGAAGATTTTTAGTCGGAAATCCGAGCAGGATTCATGTTTTCATTTGAAATAAATTGGTTTTAATTTTATTGGAGTTTATATGTGATTGACAATTGCACAGACAGATGGGTCAAAGGAGTGAGTCCGAAAGGTCCTTACAAAGTAAAAAGAGATCAAACAAAAAATGTAGCTTGCACAGTTGAGGTTGATAAGCCCCTGATCTTAAATTTAACTAGTTTAAAATATGTTGATCATTATGGGCAAAGTATGAAGCATAAAATGTATTTTTACTGCTGCAAAATTGTTACACGGGGGGAAAAGCCAATTAAAAATTTTAAAAATAGTGTAATTTAACTCCCCGCAAAACAATTTAAACAAGCCTCTCCATATAATTCTTAGAAATATAAAGAAATAAGAATAAAAGTAAAAATATGTAAAGATAAAATAAATAACAAAGTATAGTCGTCACCGTTTAAAAGAATATTGACGGTTCCAGAAAAAAATATTCGATTAAGCGGGTTATTTGATTAAACGGGGAATCATAACTGTAATATTTAATGCGTAATAGAAGGCAAAATAACCATCTACGGTATATTTAATTAACATCATGATAAATGATTAATGGAGTAACATACTATAAAAATAAATACAAACGCTAATATAAAGTAAATACGTATTAATTTAATGTCAGTACGAGTACATACGTTTATATGGTTTACATCACACTTAAAGCAACTCGTTCGGATTTGGTCAAAAGTTTGCTACTTCTAATTTACGTTACTTATACTGCCTTAAAAAAAATGTTTAAAGTGGTTTGTGGAATTTTAAAGGAGTAAATATCGAGTTATTTTTCGAATGAGTGCAAAATATCACAACTACCACCTCGAGTCTCGAAGTGACCATTCCATTGCCATTAAATCCTAGTTAACAGCAAGAAGTGATGGTGCGGGAGATCAAGGTGGTGAAATTATTTGACCTATCCATTATACACCTGCCGGCCGAAATCATTGCAGGAAGGACTGAAAATTTGTTTTTAGCATAAAGGAACCGAAAATGACAAAAGGTGGAAAGAAATTTCAGCTGAAACGCGCTTTCTGCGCCTATTTTCAAACATCGGTCACACAGTTGCTATTCGATTAAGTGGAGAAGTTCGTAAAAGATATTTGGTTTAAGCGAGGAAAAGTAACATAGAACCAATAGGAATAATTTCGGTTCCGAAGGATTCTATTCGAATAAGCGGAGTATTTGATTATCCGTGACCCGATTAAGTGGGGTAATTACCCTGACTGTAATTTCAAACGAAGTGACGTATTTGAATGAATGGAAAAACAATTAATAAAAATATTCCCCGACGATGGCCACGGGATTGCAGGCCGAAAATACTAAGAAATTTAAATAAAATGTATCTTTTTTTTTAACTTGTAACATCTATATTATTATTATCTTTGTTGCCTTTTAAGGAAAATAGTCAGCTTTTTAAAGTTCACATTGTGTATTTTGTAGGTAAAAATAATTTTAAATAGTTTTTTTTCAATTTCAGTACACTCTTTTATAAGCATTCAGTTTTTATCTTTAAATTCCCACTAATTTCAAGCCTATAACTTATGTTTTTTCCCCTCCAAAAAATCCGTTATATTACATTAATTTCACGTGGAATCCGAACCCGATCATGGAAATTAACCGCTATTTTTTACGCTAGGTAAAAAACGTAAACTAGTACTTTTTTTTGCTCTGTTTCTTTTTCAAAAACTAGGGGGCTCGGCCCCCTACGAGCTACGCTCGCCAACCCCTGTCCAGACACCGCAGACTCTAAATGCACGCTAATTTGATTGGCTTTAAAAAGATTTCGAAAGATTGAATTATAATTTAAAAAACAGTGGCGATCTCCCTATAAAAGGATTTCTATTCATTTCTCTTTGATTGGGGAATTTTAACGCCAAATCCGCTGCGGTACTACTTGATCATTCCGTCGACCAATTTCGCCAAATTATATAAATTGCCAAACCACTCGCCAAATTATATAAATTGACATAATTTTTATTTTAAATAACGAAAGAACAAATAAATTAGTACAACATTAATAAAAATACAAATAAAACGTCGAAATAAAAATAACTTGATGACGTAGACACGTGTAACAACATTTCAAAATAAGCTAATATAAAAGGAATTAAGTAAACAGAGTCTTTGTCTCCTGGTACTTTTCAATAAAGCGAACAGAAAGTTCTTTTAAATGAGACATTTTAAATTAATCGTTTTTAATCTGATGTAATTTTGACCAAGCCATTCTTTCTCTTTTAAATATTCACGTCAAAATACTTTTGTTAGAAATGAAATATTATTTGCGCTTTCCTAACAAAAATAGTTGAAAAAATCCTCTCAAAATATCAAATAAATGTCTAGCTCAATTTCTAAATTTAAATTTTTTTGCAATATTATTTTGTGTTCATTTTATGTAATAACTGTAATGTGACGCAAATATGACGTAATTTCTCCTATTTAAGACTTATAACGCATGTTAATGAATTTATTATTTTACAATATCCTTTCTCTGTTAAAATTCACGTGTAATTATAGATGAAGTAATTTTCAATAAGTTCTTGCTTTTTATACGTAATTATTTAATTCTAATTTGAAAGTTTTTTTTTCTAATTATAATAGTCACGTGTAAATAAAATTTTAATTTGAAGCAAACATTATTGTTTGCGCTATTTATAAAGTTGGCAGCAGGTTAAATTAGTACAATTTTCTAAAATAAGTAAAAAATATCTCTCGAAATACCGAAAATTTGAATTTAAAATAGAAATAAAAGCTCAAAAGATGAGTAAAATTTAAAAACTAAATGCAATCTGCACACCGGGAAATTATAACGTATAAAATGATCTAAAAATGATTAAATTCCGATGTATAGTTTTTGCTCCTATAAAACTTTTTTCATGGAACGACTTGGTCCAAATTTAGCCTTAAATATCTCTTAAAATAATTCTTCGATTTGAAAACTGTCTGCATCAGCGTGTTTATCAAACATTTCTTTATAATAACGCCGATTTTCATATTTTTGTATGCAATATTTTTCTTATTATTAACGGAGAAAGACCTCCGGTCACAAAAAACTCAAAACCGGCGGCGGCGGTGACAGCGGTAGTTACTTTTTTTTAGAATACTAGGGGGCTCGGCCCCCAACGAGCTACGCTCGCCAACCCCCGTCCAGACACCGTAGACTCTAAATGCACGCTAATTTGATCGGCTTTAAAAAGATTTCGAAAGATTGAATTATAATTTAAAAAACAGTGGCGATCTCTCTATAAACGGATTTCTATTCATTTCTCTTTGATTGGGGAATTTTAACGCCAAATCCGTTGCGGTACTACTTGATTATCCCGTCGACCCATTTCGCCAAATTATATAAATCGCCAAACCACTCGCCAAATTATACAAATTGACATAATTTTTATTTTAAATAACGAAAAAACCAATAAATTAGTACAACATTAATAAAAATACAAATAAAACGTCGAAATAAAAATAACTTGATGACGTAGACACGTGTAACAACATTTCAAAATAAGCTAATATAAAAGGAATTAAGTAAACAGAGTCTTTGTCTCCTGGTATTTTTTAACAAAGTGAAAAGAAAGTTCTTTTAAATGAGACATTTTAAATTAATCGTTTTTAATCTGACGTAATTTTGACCAAACTATTCTTTCTAGTTTTAATATTCACGTGAAAATTCTTGTGTTAGAAATGAAATATTATTTGCGCTTTCCTAACAAAAATAGTTGAAAAGTATCCTCTTAAAATATCAAATAAATGTCTAGCGCAATTTCTAAATTTAAACCGTTTTGCAATATTATTTTGTGTTCATTTTATGTAATAACTGTAATGTGACGTAAATATGACGTAATTTCTTCCATTTAAGACTTCTAACGCATGTTAATAAATTTATTGTTTTACAAATTCCTTTCTCTCTTAAAATTCACGTGTAATTATAGTTTTTATGACGTAATTTTTAATAAGTTCCTGCTTTTTGTACATAATTATTTAATTCTAATTCCAAATGTTTTTTTCTGTTTATAATAGTCACGTGTAAATAAATTTTTAATTTATTTACACGCATAAATATTTTTAATTTGAAGCAAACATTATTGTTTCCGCTGTTTATAGAGTTGGCAACAGTTTAAATTAATATTACTTTCTAAAATCTGTTAAAAATATCTCTAGAAATGCTGAAAATCTGAATTTAAAATAGAAATAAAACCTCAAAAAATTAGTCAAAATAAAAAAATTAATGCAATCTGCACTCCGGCAAATTCTAACGCATAAAATGATCTAAAAATGATTAAATTCCTATGAACAGTTTTTGCTCCTATAAAACTTTTTTAGTGGAACGATTTTGTCCAACTTTAGCATTAAATATCTCTTAAAATAATTGTTCGATCTGAAAACTGTCTACATCAGCGTGTTTATTAAACATTTTTGTATAATACTACCGATTTTCATATTTTTGTATGCATTATTTTTCTTAATATTAACGAAGAAAGATCTCCGGTCACAAAAAATTCAAAACCGGCGGCGGCGGCGGCGGCGGCGGCGGTGACAGCGGTAGTTACTTTTTTTTAGAATAGAGAGACTAGGGGGCTCGGCCCCCAACGAGCTACGCTCGCCAACCCCAGTCTAGACACCGCAGACTTTAAATGCACGCTAATGTGATCGGCTTTAAAAAGATTTCGTAAGATTGAATTATAATTTAAAAAACAGTGGCGATCTCCCTATAAACGGATTTCTATTCATTTCTCTTTGATTGGGGAAATTTTAACGCCAAATCCGCTGCGGTACTACTTGATTATCCTGTCGACTAATTTCGCCAAATTATATAAATCGCCAAACCACTCGCCTAATTATACAAATTTACATAATTTTTATTTTAAATAACGAAAGAACAAATAAATTAGTACAACATTAATAAAAATACAAATAAAACGTCGAAATAAAAATAACTTGATGACGTAGACACGTGTAACAACATTTCAAAATAAACCAATACAAAAGGAATTAAGTAAACAGAATCTTTGTCTCCGGTATTTTTTAACAAAGCGAAAAGAAAGTTCTTTTAAATGAGACATTTTAAATTAATCGTTTTTAATCTGACGTAATTTTGACTAAACTATTCTTTCTCTTTTTAATATTCACGTGAAAATACTTGTGTTAGAAATAAAATATTATTTGCGCTTTCCTAAGAAAAATAGTTGAAAAGTATCCTCTCAAAATATCAAATAAATGTCTAGCGCAATTTGTAAATTTAAACCATTTTGCAATATTATTTTGTGTTCATTTTATGTAATAACTGTAATGTGACGTAAATATGACGTAATTTCTCCTATTTAAGACTTCTAACGCATGTTAATAAATTTATTATTTTACAAATTCCTTTCTCTCTTAAAATTCACGTGTAGTTATTGTTTTTATGACGTAATTTTTAATAAGTTCCTGCTTTTTGTATTAATTATTTAATTCTAATTCCAAATGTTTTTTCCTGTTTATAATAGTCACGTGTAAATAAATTTTTAATTTATTACGCGTATAAATATTTTTTTTTTTAAGCAAACATTATTGTTTCCGCTGTTTATACAGTTGGCAACAGTTTAAATTAATATCACTTTCTAAAATCTGTAAAAAATATCTCTCGAAATGCTGAAAATTTGAATTTAAAATAGATATAAAACCTCGAAAAATGAGTCAAATTAAAAAAATAAATTAATTCTGCACACCGGGAAATTATAACGTATAAAATGAACTAAAAATTATTAAATTCCGATGTATAGTTTTTGCTACTATAAAACTTTTTTAGAGGAACGATTTTGTCCAACTTTAGCATTAAATATCTCTTAAAATAATTCTTCGATTTGAAAACTGTCTACATCAGCGTGTTTATCAAACATTTCTGTATAACACTACCGATTTTCATATTTTTGTATGCATTATTTTTCTTAATATTAACGAAGAAAGACATTCCGGTCACAAAAAATTCAAAACCGGCGGCTGCGGCGGTGACAGCGGTAGTTACTTATTTTTAGAATAGAGAGATAGAGATATGGCAACTGGAAAATAAAAGTTTTATACTATCTTTTTGGGATTTCTTAATTGATTTATCAACGTATAATCAATTTAATTAATATGAAACTGATTAAATCGTATCCTTCTATATATAAAAAAAAGTTTTGATTTGGAAATGGACCAATGAAAATCTGCGTAGATATTCCCGATAGATCGGCAACCAATTTGAATGCTTAAGCATGGTCTTTCTTCGTTAATATTAAAAAAACTGTTGCATACAAAAATATGAAAATCGGTGGTATTATAGAAAAATGTTTGATAAACACGCTGATGCAGACAGTTTTCAAATCGAATAATTATTTTAAGATATATTTAATGTTAAATTTGGTCAAAGTTGTTCCATTAAAAAAGTTTTATAGGAGCAAAAACTATACATAGGAATTTAATCATTCTTAGTCATTTTATACATGAGTAGTTCTCGGTGTGCAGACTGCAGTTATCTTTTTTATTTGATTCACTTTTTGAGGACTTATTTTCATTTTAAATTCAAATTTTCAGCATTTCCAGAGATATTTTTTACAGATTTTAGAAAAGGATATTATTTTAAATTGTTGCCAATTTTTAAAACAGTGCAAAGAATAACATTTCCTTCAAATTGAAAATTTATTTACCCGTGGCTATTATAAACAGAAAGAAAACCCTTTAAAATTAGAATAAAATGATTACATGTTAAAAGCAGGAAAATTACGTCATAAGAACCATATTTACACTTGAATTTTAAAAGAGAAACAAAATGTTAAAATAAAAAAATCATTATTATGCGTTAAAACTTGTAAATGGAGGAAATTACGTCATATTTAAAACGGCCAGAAAATATGGCAAAACAATTTAAATTAAAAAATATATTTGCTCCACACATTTATTTGATATTTTGGGATGTTCTTTTCAACTATTATCGTGAATTCGAAGACAGCGCAAATAATATTTCCTTCTAACAACAAAAGTATTTTCACGTGAATATTAATAAGAGAAATAAAACTTTTGTGTAAAGTACGTCAGCTTTAAAACGATACATTTAAAATGAATTATTTAAAAGAACTATCTTATAGCGCTGTTAAAAAATACCGAGAGACAATGACACTGTTTACTTAATTCCTTTTACATTAGCTTATTTAACTAATTTTTTTAATTAAATACGAAAACAGCCATTGTATCTCTTAATAGCAGCAGATTTGGTCTTAAAAATCCCCAATCCAAGAAAAACGAATGGAAATCCGTTTACAGAGAGATCGCTACTGTTTTTTGTTTTTTTTTAAATTCAATATTTTTAAAGTCGATCAAATTAGCGTGCTTTTTGGATTAACGGGGGTTGGCGAGCGTAGCTCGTAGGGGGCAGAGCCCCCTAGTTTCTTATAAAAATATAAGAGTTTTCATCTTTTATTTAAATTTTCCACTGTATGGTGCTCAAAATAAGAGGATATTTGGCGATTTCTTATCTATGGTGGGCTAACAGAAAAAAATCTTTAAAATCTACCCTATCTATATTATAAAGGACAAACATATCTGTGCGTAACGCATACGCCATTTTGGGAATGGCAACACTTTGAAATTTGAAATAAAATGTTGGTTTTGCAATTTTCTCTACTGCAATTTTTTAAACATCTAAACATCGCACATTTTAATTTTTTACACCGCCGTATAAGGAAAAAAATGCTCTTTTAAATGCAATTCGTTTGAAAGTTGTATCTAAATTTATTTTTGGGTTATTAATTTTTTTGTAGTTTTTAATACCATTTTTCTTATCGTGGCAACAAAAGTACCTCATTTCTATTGAAAGTCATTGAAAGTAAACGAAAAATAGTCAAAAATAGTAGATACTGTATCCTTTTTGTTGCCATTTTCTCATAAAACCTGATAACGCAAATAATAGCGATTTATACTACAGAAATTGATGATTCTCACCTGGACGGGTTTGCTTCGCCGAGTTAGACAAGCAAACAAGTAATTCGTCATTTAAAATAATATCGTGTTCCTGAAGTTTTTGTCGAAAATTCTCTCGAATAATAAAATTTTAATGCTATTCTTTAGGGCATTCTACTATAAATTTATCAAAATAACATAATTTGCTTAATTTAATTTTTCCTAATTTTATATAATTTATGTATTTAAAACACAAGTGTGTTCTTTAGTCATCTGCCCTGATCTTTCTGCTGAACTAATTTTAATATATATATATATATATATATATATATATATATTTAAACTGAAAGCTCTTCCTTTGTAGATGTGATTGCACTGTCTGTTATATTTTAAATATCCCCACTTTTATATTTTAATTTTAAAAGCATTTTATGAAATTTCTTCAAAATGATGAGAATTAGGTAGCTTTCATTATTGCAGACAAGAGGGAAATAATGAGGTATTTTTAACTTTATTCATGCTATTTTCTGATAAAAACTCAAAATTGTTGATAAAAATTGTTGTATAGGGTTTAGTAGCGGAAAATCCCATTAGGAGCAGAATATTATATTAGGAGCACAATAACGGAAAATGACGTACTGCTTTTAAAAACACGCAGTTTTCCTCATAAATTTTCTATATTTTTTTCCCTTCTGCATGTGTACTGATACTAAGTTTCAGACACTAGGCGAAATGCTTATTTAAGTGAAAATGAAGTCACATTTAAAAGATAACGATCATTTTCTTAGATAAAACTAAACATTTTAACACAAATGCGTCTAAAAAACATAAATTACGGAATTTTTTACTCTCCGGAATTGAGATTAGAATCTCAAGTAAAGAGTGCGTCTTTTCACATAAAAGATGTTGCTGACAACCGGGACTTCAAGTTTTGAGTTAAAAGGATTTTTAAATGATCAAACAAAATACAATTTTTTTTTTAAATGTTGAATGTGGATATGAGAAGTTCGTATGCAAATTTTGAGAAGGTGAAAATTGCTGCTTTTCATTCAGGAATACCAAGCATAAGAGCCGCAATTGTTTACCACATCCTAATAATTGATCTTTATTATATTTTACTGATTAGGTATATACATTATAAAGAACAAACGAATCTGTGCTTAACGCTAACATCATTTTGCGAATGGTAACATTTCACGATCAAATTTCGGTCTTGAAATTTTCGCTACTGCATTTTTTTAATCTTCTGACCATCGTACATTTTCAATTTCCGTCGCATACGGAAAAAATTTACTTTCAAATGCAATTAGTTTAAAAACAGTATTCATTGACTGATGTATTATATTTTCTAAAATAATTTTTAAGCATGATTTTTTTAAGTTTATCTTATCAAGTGCGCCGGTTTCAATACATAATAATAATAAGCATTTTGCACATAAAGCAACAAACATTTTTCAGCATTGTTTTCTGACTATTTTTGCATAACGAAATTAATACTTCCTTTATAAACAAATAAAAGAATAATATTAAAAAAACCACCAATCTAACATATTTGTAATCGTACAATTTAAATTTTTAGATCACCAAATAGGATTTTTTTTCAAATGTAATTTGTTTGCAAAGTTCATCTCAGTTTACTGATTGTCAATGTTTTTAAAAACAATTTTAAAGCATGAAATGCGTTTTAATTTATCTATATCACGCGGAGCTCGATTACGAAAGATTAATCCGTTTGCCCTTAAAACAAAATAAAGAGTTCATCATTTTCTTACGGCTAATATCCATTAAAAAAACTTCCCTATGAATAAATAAATAAAATAATATAAATAAAACACAAATTTACCAGACATCTATAAGCTCTGAAATTATCGGAATATAAAAGGATGCCATTAAGTAGCAAAATCTTGGCAAATAGCTCTTAGACAGCGGCTAATAAGAAAATATCTTTTTTGATAAACCTCAAAAATTTATTTGATTGTATAATTCGTATTTTCCATATGAAAAATGCTTTTTTAATGTAAGTGGATAATCTAAAAAAATTATTGCATGTAAAAAAATTATTAGTGTTCTATTAAAAAAAAAATGTTTTCACTTATATTCTTTAACCCGGGAAGCCCGGGTACGATCCCCTAGTATATATAAAATCCTAATGAAACGAATTTATGAAACGGAAGTATGAATCGACTGATTAAACAACTGATTATTTTTCACGGCGATTTCTCCTAAAATACGGAATACTTTGCGATGAAATTAACACCAAAAATCCGTATTGATCTGCAGATCTCAAAACTGGTATTAGAATTTTTAAATTCGAATTAGTTTTCGAAATATTAATTTTTTTCTAATTTTATATACTTTTCTCTAATAATGGCAACTCAAATTTTAATCAAACAGATATTTTTTTTCTTCAGATTTTAGAAAAGGTTACTATTTTAAACTAATTTGGCGAGAAGCCTCCCTTAAATGTATGGTAAGAAATGTATCATGTTACTTTTATTCATAATTCAATTTGTATTTCATTATCATTTTATTTAATACAAACTGAAACATTTAAAACAAATGGCGTTCACTTCTTTATTTTTTTTTAACGAAATGAAAAGAAAAATATTAGGCACAGATGTCATATACGCACCGGGGTACCTAATTGGCGCCAAAATGGCATTATTTTGGTTGACATGGTAACCCGGCTATTGCTGTTTATTTAAATAAATGTTTATTTACTTTATTTTCTTTTTTTAAATTACATAAATTGTTTTGTTCTATAGTTAGTTATTTTTTTGGTTATTTTCCTTTAAAAATAAAAAATAATAGAAAATAATTAAAAAATACGGTACTACTTAGTTATTCCATCGACCCATTTTGCCAAATTATATAAATCGCCAAACCACTCGCCAAATTATACAAATTGACATAATTTTTATTTTAAATAACGAAAGAACAAAGAAAATAGCGTAACATTAATAAATATACAAATAAAACGTCGAAATAAAAATCACTTGATGACGTAAAGACGTGTAACTTGCTTAAAGTCAAGTGAATGTGACATTTACGATCAACCATTATTGGCATTTAATCTTATATTTTGTTGATAGATTTTTGGTCGACGGGATAACTAAGTAGTACCAAAAATACATATGTAACTGGTATTCGAAAACGAGGTTTTCGCCAAATTTTCGTTAAAAAAATCACGCCAAACCCGGTGCGTATATGGCATCTGGCCAAATATTAAATGATGTAACAAACGATGACATTTAATTTCAACTTCAAAGCAATGTTTTAATTTACCACTCGAAAAAAAAAAAAAAAAAAAAAACGCTAACTGGCGAGTTGAAAAATAGCTATTGGCGAGATTTGCACCCGGTTAGCGTAACAGTACCAAGAATTCTTTGCAACCATAGAAACTTTTATGTAGTTTTATTCGAAAAAGAAATTTGATTTTTTAATCAAAAGGAAAAACTTTCGGCACAGATGTCATATACGGACCCATACTGGCGCGATTTTTTTCTGACACCAACGTCATATACGCAACGGGTACTTAACTGGCGCCATAGTATCGTTATTTTGCTTGATTTGATACGCCGGATGTTGTTGTTTTATGCTGTTGATGTTTTCCCCAAATTAGCGTCGGAAAAAAAATCGCGCCAATATGGGGCCGTATATGATATCTGGGCCAAACTTTCATATGAAAAGCGAAGGGATCAGAGCGTATTAATTTATGGCAGTTACATGACTTGGACTATTATGATATAGATGAAATGATGGCGATAGAATAATATTTGGCGACTTATCACCTGTACCTGGCTAACATTAAAGTACCAAAATGGCACCAGGAATATAAAAAGCGAAGTGGTTCGCCCGGAACTGTTGATGATAGTCACATGACTTAGGCTATTGTTATAGAAATTGTTTTTAAATACCAGGAGACAAAGACTCTGTACACTTAATTCATTTTATTTTAGCTTCTTTTCAAACGTTTAACTGATCCTCTTTAATCAAACACGAAAACAAACATTGGATGTTTTAACAGCAACTGATTCGGTCTTAAATTTTTGAAATCAAAGGAAATTGAATGGAAACCCGTTTACAGGGAGATCTGCACAGCTTTTTTCAGTATAATTCAATCTTCTATAATATTTTTAAAACCGATCAGATTAGCGTGTTTTTAGATTATGTGGTGTCTGGACGGGGGCTGGCGAGCGTAGCTTGCAGGGGGCAGAGCCCCGTAGTAAGTTATAAAATTATAATTAACTAGAAAAACCCATGGCTTTGCTCGTGTAATAGT
The DNA here is from genome assembly GCA_963932465.1 of Maratus speciosus. Classification (NCBI taxonomy): domain Eukaryota; kingdom Metazoa; phylum Arthropoda; class Arachnida; order Araneae; family Salticidae; genus Maratus; species Maratus speciosus. The sequence goes on along the minus strand of OZ010790.1, from coordinate 25,030,575 downwards.
TGAAATATGCCAAGTGATATTCGTATGTCTAATTTTTATTAGAAGAAATTATACTTTTAGCTATTATTCTGAAATTACTAATTAAGCCACTGTTTGACTAAACTTCATTATTACACTGCGTTAGGCAGAAATGAGACTTAAATTAATAAGAACTAAAACTAATTCTAAATAAAAGATAATTTAGAAAGTATTTTGAAGCTTTTATGGTTATTTAATGCACTCATTTCAGTATTCATTTGAAGTTTTGAGTTTTTAGAGACCGTTCTTAGTACGCATTTACATTTAAAATTAACCATTATGTCAAATTCCAAGTTTCTTGTCTAACGGTCAACCACCTCCCTGATGGTAGTGGCGCCAACATAAAATGCCTAAGTTGAAACAGAGACTGTCACCATTAATTTGCCGACATTAATTTTGAAATCGGTTTGGTATTTCGTAATATTCCACAGCAAACGTAATTTAGGAAGTTTTTAGGGGCTTGTTTAGAACGTTTGTTGTTCCTGCCAACCCCAGATGGTAGTGGCACATAAAATGTAGCCTATGTAGGATCAGACACTGTTACCATTGATTCGCAACTATTACTTTTGTAGTCGGTTTAATATTTCCGAGATTGCATACAAATCGTAATTTAAGACTTTTTTAGAATTCCTTTCGCTTCTTCCCTTCGCTTCACCCTTTTTAAATTTTGAGTTTATTTTCGACAGTTCTTAGAGCGCATTTATATTTTACTAGCTGTTACCCGTGATTGCGTTGACGTAACATTTAAATAAATGCATCACTTAAGCAAAAAATTTCGATAAATTAAAGATTATATAATTATTATAAATTATATAATTATTTGTTTATCACATTTTGTAATAGAAACCTTCTGATGATCCAAATTTACATATTATATATATATATATATATATATATATATATATATATATATATAGGATCCTTTAAATTTCTTTTGTGTACTTGAAATTTCATACGGCTTTTCTAAGATTAAACGAGGGATGAATTTACATCTCTGTTATTCTATTTTATTACTTATATCTGTATTTTTATGACAACGAATATTGGTTAAAGAGATTTTATTAGTAAATATTTTAAGGGAAAGTGGTTATTAACAGGTCACTTCAGAAATGACTTTTATTGATTAGAATAATCAAAAAATCAACATACAACATTACGTTTCTATTCCAAAAAATCACATCTTGGGAAAAAATCAAACGTGGTGAATCATAAAAGTTCAAATATAGATAATAAAAGTACGAAAATTATCTGTAACTTTCAAATATTTATTACATTTTTATTTCACAGTACCACACTGTCAACAGCTGTAGATCTACCAATAATATGAAAATGTTTATCTCGCTCCAAAGACTCTCAAAGTCTAAATGCTTATTTATTAAGCAATGGAGTTGGTTATTGCTTTAAACAGCGGAAAATGTCTGTTTATGGAAAAAGCACCCCGATTATAGATAAACATTTTCATATCAATTTTTGTGTTGTAATTTAGGATTATGGAAGCTTCGAAATTTGTAGAAATGTGCTCCAATGGGGAAAAAGATTATCTTTCAAAAATATTTTTAACTGTAGATTTAGATATTTTAAAATCGAAAGAAATGTCAGAAAATGGAAATTGATTATTGCCGGGTTTTTTAAATTTTTTTTTCGTTAATCATGGTACCTTTAAAAATTAGAAGGGGTGAGGTGAAAGGCGAATTTATTGCTTAACTAGTGACATATGCTCTTTTACATGTAAACGATGTCACATGTAAAGCCTAATCTCTAATTAAAATTATTTGCTAAACATTTTTACATATATTTACATATACTATTTATTAAATTTTATAGAAACCGGCATTGTGGGAGATTGTACGTTAAAAGCGTCTTAAACTTACGTATTTGCGAATGGTAAATTTTGTGAAAATCCTTCCATTTTACGTAACTTCTATAAAATGCTAATATTTTCTATATGAAAACCGGCTAATGATTTAAAATATGACGACGCTTTTACCAGGTTATTTTTTCCTGCAGAATGATACTTGTCGATATTAAAAAAAATCTTTCGCTTCATGAATCATGCTAAAATATGCACTTTAATTTATTTAAAACATGATAGCTGACTGGAATTTAATATTATTGTATGTTCAGAAAAAACAAACAAACATTGAAACATTAAATTTATTAATTACCAAATTTCCAGTAAGGAATTGTATTTAAAATGTAAGGTAAAATTGCATTTTGAAATTATGCAACTTTTGATGTAAGACATTATTCCTGAAAAGTTTATTGTTATTTTAAGATTTCGTTTTTAATTTCGAAGCTGGTGCAATAAAAATGACGCCACTTTGACAAAATTAAAGTAAATATATGTATGTATATATATATATGCATTAATTAAAATATACATATGCGTCGAACAGATAAACTCCTTTTTTTAAGTCGTTAAAAAATGGAAACTTTACATGAAAAAATATTACATAATTTTTACCAGTAAACCTTTTTACTAAAAATGCCTTTGCGAAACGTTTTAACTGCCATCTTATAAAATTAATTAATTAAATATTATACGACATTAAAAAAAAAACGATTCAGGTGAATAGGGGGAAATATATATCAACTTAAATGTACTGAAATTATATTTATATCCTTTGTTGTAAATGTGTTGATAGGCGATCTTCGCTTTAGTGAAATAAATTGATTCAATAAGTTTCAATGTGTGAAAATATATTTTTAGTTTTTGGAACATTTACTTTAACCCCCTCATGCATACGGACCTAATATGAGATCGTATAACTATTGCATTATTAAGCAAAAAAATTTGAGCTTTCATTTATGGAGATTTGATTTGTGGACAGATAATACCTAGCATGCAGTACAATAATAAAATTATTTTATAATGGTCTCTCATTTATCACAAAAAAGATTTTTTGTGAATAATGAAAAATAATTTATGCACGAGATGGTTAATAGTCTTTTCCCCCCACCATCTATTAATATTAAAATTAAATTATTTTTTTTCATTTGAGAAAATAGCATAATCATATATTAATCCGTTTTATTTCCTTCTTTTTCGACAAAAATGTCTTCTCCTGATAACCTGAAATTTGAATGAAAACTCTCATTTGTATGTAACGTATACCGGGTGTTCTAAAAAGGACATACTGATTTTAAAATTCAATAACTTGCAAACGGTGATAGATATTTAAAAAATCCTTGCAGGAGGGTTATGCATGAGGTCAAAAGTTTTTTTTACAGTGATTTTCGATTTTAGTTCGAATTACAAAAGATAGATGACGCTGTAAGCAATAGGCGCTAAACACAGGCTCGATTTTTTGGCCGATCTCTTCTTCCATGCGGAAAAAGGAGATTAAAATGTATTGAGTGTGTCCCGAAGGACCAAAAATCGAGCCTGAATTTAGCGTCTATTGATCGCAGCGCCATCTAATGTTTGTAATTCGAACTAAAATCGAAAATCGCTGTAAAAAACTTTTGACCTCATGCATAACGCTCCTGCAAGAATTTTTTAAATATCTGCCACCGTTTGCAAGTTATTGAATTTTAAAATCAGTCAGTCCTTTTTAGGACACCCGGTATATTCACACGTATTAATCAGTATTAGAAAAAGTTATTTATGTTATTAATTTAAAATATGACGTCATTATTTATCTATTTTCATTAGTTGCTGATATTCATGCTCATTGTATTTTCAATGAATACTTGAAAATGCAACTTTTATTTCTATTACGAGGTTATATTTTTTCAAGCGAAATATTTTCTTAATAATTCTTTTTCATTCTTTAATCTTCTAATTACTACGCCATTTTTGATAGAAAACATCTTATTAACGTATCTGATATATATATTTTCTTCGTTTGAAATATGACGTCAGTCATTTTATTTTGAATTATTTTCATTTTCATTTTTCAACTGGAAATTGTACAATTGTAAATTAATTAAAATTTATATACAAAGCGCAATTAAAATGTTTTAAAATTAATTGCAGGCGCGTACATATAATATAAAATTATTTAAAATACATTAAAAATACATTAAAAATTGTTAGAAAATGCTCTTTTGTTTCAAGAACATTCCACCAGATGGCAGCATCAGGCAATCTTTTTTATTTGATCTACTGTGACAGATACTCAGAACAGTTAGTGTTTCTCCTTCCCTTATAGCAGTTGGCAGCAAAATGCTGGTGGATTAAAAAATCCAATAATATTCCAAAGGAATGATAATATGTTAAAAAAAACTGCAACAAACCATAGTTCAAAGTATTTCTTTGTATTTGTAAATAGTCTTATTCATCTGTTTTGTTTTATTGTGAAGTGTGATCAGTATTGTGTCCAGCATATATATTATTCTAGTGTATTTAATCTTCAAATAAATGTTTTTTGTTCATCCTAAGAAGAATATATTTCTATTGAAATACATCAAAACATAAAGGTAAAACTTTTAACTTTTTATTGTTTACCTATTGAGGAATTTCGTATTCATTCCTTCCATATGGAATAACATTCCAACAGTCGATTATGAGACTGAAGTTATCTCAATTTTAAATATAATAATATGAAAGAAGAAAATATAATACAATTAAATTCAAAAAAATAATTATTTTCTGAATGTTGGTATTTTTCACAAGTGAATGATATAAAAGAAAATTCAAAGAATTGTTCTTATTTTGAAATCAAAAGTATTGTGAATTGATAAGAAAAGAAATTATTTTGAATTTTATTTTTCCAATTTCTTATTCAAAATTTTATTATACAAGTTGCAAATGTAAATTTATGTTTTAAACAAACAATTGAACATTTAAGAACAGTTTTTCTGAAATCAAAAGTAACTTCAAAAATTGTTCTCAAGAATTTTATTTTGTTCTTATTTCATCATTAGCATTATATTTCAGTTTATAATTGTTGTTCTGATGCATTAATAAGATAAAATGTTTTATTTTCTTTGAAATAAGCAAATATTATTATATCATAATGTCAAGTATTAAAGAATCTCCTTATGTTGATAAATTAACTGATGACAACTATTCAGTTTGGAAGTTCAAAATAGAACAATTGTTAATCAAAGAAGGTCTGTTTGATGTTGTATTTAAACCTAAAAAGGAAAATGATGATAATTGGGTAAAAAAATGATAGAAATGCTAGGGCATTAATTTGTTTAAATATCTCAGATTCACAAATTGTTCATGTCAGACATGCTAAAAGTGCTAAAGAAACATATGATCAATTGAAATCTGTTCATGAAAGAGTAAATTTAACAAATAAACTTTATCTTCTTAAGAAGCTGTATTCCATTAAATATAATGAAAGTATTAAAATGCAGGATCATATTAATTCTGTCTTAGAATTAGCAGAAAATTTAAGAAGTATAGGTGAAGTAATACAAGATGATAATTTAATAGCTATTTTGCTCTGTTCCTTACAAAATTCTTATAGTACATTTATAACTGCTATTGAAAGTAAATATGAAATAGATTTATCATTAAAATATGTTCAAAACAAATTAATTGATGAGTATCTTAGAAGAGCTAAAACTAAACAAATTTGAACAAAATTGGAATATATTGCTTTAAAGGGTAATAGGGATAAACCAAAGCATTTGAATAAACAAAAATTTTTTTCTCATTGCAAAAAGAATAATCACAACCGTGAAGATTGTTTTCACTTAAAGGCTAAAAATACTAACAAAACAAAACCAAATTTTACTCAAGATAGATCACGTCAACAGTTTAAAAAAACAAACAATTTCTCTGCTTCAACTACTAGTCAAAATGAAAATCTATCAGATTTTCAAAACTATCATGAATTAATGAAAAAATCAAATTCTTCGAGTTTTGTTATGAAATCTCAACAAAATGGAAATAAAAACAAAAATTTGTCTTTTGTTATTGATTCAGGTGCGTCTGTTCATTTAGCTAATTCCTTGGAACTGTTTTCAGAATTAAAAAGTTCGAATAAAGATACAATTACAATTGCTAATGGAACTAAATTAACTGCAAAGGGAAAGGGTAAATGTACTTTTAATATTGAAACACTTAATGGTCGAACAAATAGAGTTACATTAGATCGTGTGCTTTATATTCCCGAGTTGGATAGTAATTTATTATCTGTCCAGTATTGTACTGAGAAAGGTTTTGTTGTAACATTTAAAGATCATATATGTTTAATTAAAAAGGGCAACATCTTAGTTGCAGATGCAAAAGCTGATGAGGGGTTATACAGATTAAAAATAATACCTACAAATGAAAAGATATATAGTGCTTCAGAAATATTACCCGTTTGTTCTAATGTTAACTGCATTCTAAAATGGCACCAAAGGCTGGGCCATAGAAATTTGGAATCCATCAAGAAAATTCAAAAGAATGATTTAGCTTTAGGTATTACTGTGAATAATTGTTCTCATAATACTGAATGTTCAAGTTGCATAAAAGCTAAGCTAACAGAAAAATCGTTTCCAAAAGAAACACAACACAGAAGTAAAAAACCACTTGATTTGATATACAGCGACGTATGCGGTCCTGCAGAAACAAAAAGTATAGGATCAAAAAGATATTTCGTTACATTTATTGATGATTACTCTCGTTATACACAAGTATATTTTATTTCTTCTAAAGATGAAGTATTTTATAAATTAAAATAGTATGTTGCATCAACAACAAACAAATTTAGATTGAAGATTAAATCCTTGCATAGTGACAATGGAACAGAATATTGCGACGAATCTGTCAAAGACTACCTTAAAAACTTAGGAATAAATCATGAAACAACGACGCCATATTCACCGTCCCAAAATGGAGTCGCAGAAAGAAAGAATCGCTCGCTTATTGAAATGAGTAAAGCCATGCTTATAAATGCTCAATTGCCAAAAACATTCTGGGCAGAAGCCATAGCTACAGCAGCCTACTTACAAAATAGATTACCTACAAAATCAACTGAAAAGACACCATATGAACTGTGGAATGGGCATAAGCCAAATTTGAATCACCTTAAAGTATTTGGATGCAAAGCATGTGTGTATGTTCATAAACAGAAGAGACAAAAATTCAGAGGTGCCAAGTTCGCCCTAATCTTCCGTAATGCGTAGATTAATTTGACCCAGTTTAACAACGTTTCGAACCAGAAAAAATATTTGATGAATCTGTATTTACGTGTTTAATTTCATCTCTGAAAAAAAATTCTGGTGCGAAATGTATTAAACCAGGGTTAAATTAACCCACATATTACGGAGGATTAGTGGCAACTTGGCACCTATGAAAATTTGACGAAAAAGCCACTGAAGGAGTCTTTGTTGGTTACGATTTAAGAAGCAAAGGATACCGAATTTATATAGGCGGTAGAAAAATAGTGATAAGCAGAACAGTGAAATGTTTTGAAAATATGAACTGTGAAAATGTCTTTAAAGAAAATCCTGAAGAGCGAATCTCAGATTTAATGCATTCCAATTTTTCAGAAGAAAATCTTGAAAATGATAGTGAAGCTATCCGAATAGAAAATACTGCAGAAGAAATAAAAATGGATGAAAAATCAGTAGATAGCCCAACAACTGAAGAAAGTGAAGATAATTTCCAGAGAAGAATATCTAACAGAGAGACTAAAGGAATTCCACCAGAAAGATATTCTTACAAAACTGAAGACAGTTGTTCCAAAAATCAAGATCCTGAAACTTTTAAAGATATTTTACAATTACCAGTAAAAGATCAACAGAAATGGTTTCAAGCTATGAAGGAAGAATTTAACTCTTTAAAGGAAAATGAAGCATTTGAGCTTGTTACTTTACCCAAAGACAAGCACGCCATTGGCTGTAAATGGGTTTACCAAACAAAACATAATGAAAATGGAGAAGAAATAAAATGCAAAGCACGATTAGTTAGCATTAGATTAGCACGATATCATAAAGCCAGAGTATTCCAAGTAGATGTTAAAACAGCCTTTCTACATGGTAAACTGGATAATGAAGAATTATACATGCATCAACCAGAAGGCTTTCATGATGAAGAAAACAAAGACAAAGTCTATAAATTAAAAAAGGCTATATATGGTCTTAAACAAGCCGCCAAGTGCTGGAATGAAGAAATAGAGAATACTCTAAAGGCATATGGATTTAAACAAAGTGAAGCTGATCCATGTTTGTTCATAAAAGGCAAATCAAAGAAGACAATTCATCTCATACTGTATGTAGCTGATATGCTGATGAGCTCAGAAGATGAAAATGAAGTTAATGAAGTAATAAATTACTTAAAGAAATCTTATCCCATAACATCACTAGGAGAAGCAAAATATTTCTTAGGTATAGAAATTTACAGAAAAGAAGATGGAAGTTATTTACTTTCACAAAGAAGTAAAATAAATCAATTAGTTAAGGATTTTCAGCTTGAAGAAGCCAAACCAACTTATACCCCAATGGAAACTAACTATTGTAGTTTAGATAAAGAAGAAAATCTTTTATCATCAAATGATAATTATAGACAAGCTATAGGAAGTCTTTTATATATATCCTCATGCACAAGACCTGATATTACCGCTCCTACACACATACTAAGTCGAAGATGCAATAATCCAAGACAAAATGACTGGAATGCTGTTAAGAGGGTAATAAGATACTTAAAAACCACGAAAGACCTTGATCTCCACATTTCTTCAAAAGAATATCCTAATACAGTTGCATACTCAGATGCAGACTGGGGTCAAGATGCTACAGACAGAAAATCTACCTCAGGAAATGTAATCTTCTTAGGCAATAGCTGCATTTCTTGGTTTTCAGGAAAACAAACATGTGTGACATTATCGTCAGCAGAAGCTGAATATGTGGCACTGTCACAAGGAACTCAAGAGGTGCTATGGATCTTAAAATTATGTAAAGATCTCAATTTACAACAACATTTTCCTATAAGAATTTTTGAGGATAATCAATCTACAATTATATTGGTTGAAAGTGAAAAATTTAAATCTCGCACTAAGCACATTGATAGAAAGTATCATTACATACGAGATTTAAAAACGAAAAATGTTATAGATGTCAAATATCTATCAACAAATGAAATGATAGCAGATATAATGACGAAGCCGCTACCAAAGGCCACATTTGAACTTTGTAGAAACCTTATCCGCCTGGTGTCAGATTCTATCACAAAACGGGAGAGATGTTAGAAAATGCTCTTTTGTTTCAAGAACATTCCACCAGATGGCAGCATCAGACAATCTTTTTTATTTGATCTACTGTGACAGACACTCAGAACAGTTAATGTTTCTCCTTCCCTTATAGCAGTTGGCAGCAAAATGCTGGTGGATTAAAAAATCCAATAATATTCCAAAGGAATGATAATATGTTAAAAAAAACTGCAACAAACCATAGTTCAAAGTATTTCTTTGTGTTTGTAAATAGTCTTATTGATCTGTTTTGTTTTATTGTGAAGTGTGATCAGTATTGTGTCCAGCATATACAGTCGGCTCTCGTTAATTCGAACTCGTCGGGACCACAAGAAATGTTCGAATTATCCAGAGTTCGAATTACGGAAAGTATGAGAGGAAAACATGTTTAAAGGGGTACTATTACAAAGGAAGTAATGTTATGGTATTTTTTTAATTTATTTCGGCTGTTATCGTTAGAATATGACTTAATATTAAATTAAAAGATATAAATACATAAATAATTAATAATATTAAAATAATATAAATAAAACATAAAAATTAATAATACACTATAAAACAACTGCATTTCAAATTACATTTTAATTGTACTATAATTTTCTTACCTGAAATTAGATGAACATTTAAGAAATTATTTACACTTATTTATCATCTCTATGAAAAAAAATTATCAATTGTTGTTTGCTACTATTCATTTTTGACTTTTTAGCCAGTTTTTCTATTTGTAACAAACAGTTAAGTTCTTTGTCCGATGACGGCTGCATCAGGATAAATGTACGCAAACACTCAATTGATTGAGCAGTTGACTTTTCTGTGGATAAGGAAAGCACTTGGGACATAGTAGCAGAATCGCCAGAATCTGATTCCGTCTCCTCATTGCATTTTTCGTGAACTGTTTCAACAATTTCTTCCGCAGTTAAGGGTCCAGATACTTCTAAACTATTATCGGCTGCTACATACTCTGCGAATGTAATATCACACTGAATCTTTTTAGAAAAGTTTGGAAATGCTATTTCTTCGAAAGGTCTGTCGTTTTCGCCATTTGCATTACAACCACTCTTTTTAGATGGATGGATAAATCCTGCATGTCGAAAGCATTTTCCTATTGTTTCGGGTTGTACGGCGTCCCACGCCACATATATGTTCATGATGGCCGTGAGTAGTTTTATGTCGTAGCTTTCTTTAAGATTAACCGAAAATAAAATGTGTCTAGAACCCTTTTACGATGACTCTGCACATTATCTAGCAGCAATCGAGTTTTTCCGTTTTCACGAGAAAATTTTTTATCCAGTTCTTTTAACCAACTGGTACAGATTTCACGCTTCATCCAGGCTTTGGCATTTGCCACATAATCAACAGGCAGTGTTTTCACTCCTTTGAAGCAACGTGGATTAGTTGATTTACCAATAACTAACAACTCTAACTTCTCATTTCCATCCATATTGGCACCTACCATCACAGTTATCCTGTCTTTTCTAAGTTTATCACTTGTGCACGTTTCACCTTTAAATATTAAAGTCTTATTAGGAAGAAGTCTATAAAACAACCCTGTTTTATCGGCATTAAACACGCCTTTCATTGCATAAGTAGAAATAAGTTCGGGTAGCTTTTCGCAGAATTCATTGTAAGCAGCGAGGTCTACAGCACCACTTTCACTACACACAGTTTTGTGTACGATGTTATTTCGGTGCTTAAAACGTGTCAGCCATCCTTCGCTGCAATTGAAATTTTTAATACCCATGAGTAGTGCAAGTTCTTTCGCTTTAGCTGCCAATATAGGTCCACTCAAAGGTACATTTCCTGCCAATGCATCCTTTGTCCATAACAGTAAAGCTTCTTCTAAATCCTCATCGACTGCTGTTCTCATACGTTTTCGTCCTTTAGCAAATCTTTCCTTTTCCTATGATTTCAGGATGAATTCTTTATTTTTCAAGTAAGTAGAGAGTGTATTATTTTTATTCCATATTCTGCAGCAATTTCTGTTTTAGATCGGCCGCATCCTACCTTTTTAATAATTTCTACTGTAGCTTCTAAAGTTAACGATTTATAACTTCCACGTGGAGCCATATTTTAAAGAAACAAGATCTTTTACTTTCTCAAAAAACACTTTTAGCAGCAAGTAAAACCATTGACTAAAAAATTCGATCCCCACACTGCAAATAGAATGTAGTGATAAAAGGGGTATCCCCTATCTTTAACAGATGTCCATCCTGTGAATTTCTCGGAATGTCACTGGGTCAAATGCTGTAGAAGGCATTAGGAACAAACACAATGGAAGAAGGGGCGGAGGTGTCATTGATGGACAGACGGGGCGCACTAAGAAAGAGGATATCAAATGCATGTGACTATTATACTAGTTCAGAACAATTCTGACAAAAATGAAAGAAAGAAAGTTATTTTAAGGATCTGAAGTCCATGAGAAAGTAAGGAAAAATGAAAAAATGGAATTCTCGTTAGTTCGAATTAAACGAAGTCAAGAGAAAATGAGTTCGAATAAATGAAAAGTTTTAGCGTTATTATGCCATTGAAAATTTCGGGACTTCATGTTTAGTTCAAATTAAGCAAAGATTCGATCTATCCGATTTCGAATTAACGAGAGCCGACTGTATATTATTCTAGTTTATTTAATCTTCAAATAAATGTTTTTTGTTCATCCTAAGAAGAATATATTTCTATTGAAATACCTCAAAACATAAAGGTAAAACTTTTAACTTTTTATTGTTTACCTATTGAGGAATTTCGTATTCATGCCTTCCATATGGAATAACATTCCAACAAAAATACATTAAAAACCAATACACAACCTTTTTGTAAATATCAATATGTTGACAGGCGATTTTTGTTTCTGTGAAATAAATTGATTCATGAAGATTTTTATATTTTTTTTATGGTACTTGTAATGTATTTTAAATAATTTTATATTATACACCTGCAAGCAATTTCAGTACATTTTGTTTGTGCTTCTTATATCAATTTAAATTAATTGCTCGAGATGAATTTAGTACTAGAATTTTAACTTTATTTTATTGAAAATTAATTGGCGAGTAGAAATTATTATTCCGGGTTTTGATTTTCCTGGCAATGGCGAAGAAAAATTATCAAATTTCATAGAAAAAAATGTCCATTTATTCTGTATGAAAATAATGAAATTTTGAATTATTAAGAAAACTATTTGTATAAAATAAATAAAACAGAGCCTATGTTCTTTTCCGGGTTATTTTCTATTTATATGCAACGATGCAAAGACATTAATTCATCCGTTTTGATGATGACTTCAGTAAAACTATCGGACACACATTCGCATTTATAATATTATAAGGATAAGTAACTACCATGCCATATTTAAAGTTTCAAGCCTCTTCAGTATCACAGAAATTAAAATTTAGAAAGTCTTTTGCCCATGCAACTCTCTGGTGGTAGTGGCACGGACATAGCTTATGTTTAAGCAGGTTCTATCACCACCAATTTGCAATCATTATTTTTTAAACCGGTTAGGTATTTAATAAGATTGCATAAAAGTCGTAATTTAGGACTTATTAGAACGCTTTTCGCTCCCTTCATCCTTTTAAGTTTGGATTTTTTTTTCGGCACTTCTTAGATAGCATTTACATTTTGTATGTAATTACCATGCAAATTTAAAGTTTCTAGTCCCTGCAGGGCCAAAAAATCACAATTTAGAATGTTTTTTGCTCCTTTGATACCATTACTTTTGAAATCGGTTCGGTAGTTCCAGGGATTACCTCCTACAAATAAATAAACAAACTTTACTTTCTTATAATATTGGTTTAAATAACTAGAAAACAGGAATTCTGTTTTTTCAGAATTTAGTGTCCCCGATGAAAAAAAAAAAGTATGCACATAAATATAGATAGTACAAAATATATTTTAGTTTTAAGACTTAAAACAGACACTTTTATTCTATGTAAAATGATATAATTCGCATCTGCTGAAGAATTCCATATTTACGATGCAGTCTTAAACAACATCTACAGAAAAGTAATCATAGGACGTCACCATCACAGAATAATACAAAAATCAGGCAAAAAGCGATGTCGTCATTCAAGAAACAGGGCAATAAAGATCTGTTATCTAATGATCATATGCCTTCATTTGTTAAAATTAAGTACAGTCTATAATAGCTCTTTATTTTATCATAAATCATTCATTTACATATTTTTTAAATAGTACGTATTTTAATTGCATTTTTTTCATTTGTTATGAGAAAATGACAACAAAAAGATATAATAATCTACTACTTTCCAACTATTTTTCCTTTACTTTCTACAGAAATGCAGTACTTCAGTGGACAATATTAAAGAAAGAGCGTTTAAAACTACAAAAAAATTAATATCTCAAAAATAAATTGAGATGCAGTTTTCAATCAAATTGCATTTAAAAGCACTTTCCCCCCTATACGACGGTATAAAAATTGAAAATATGCCATGCTTAGAAGTTAAAAAAATTGCAGTAGAGATTATCCGTGTTTAACGTACAATGATATATCTGTTTTGTTTTACGGCTGGCTTATATAACGGAATGTTATTTTTGAGAGACGACACTTTAATTGCTGCCCGAAAGAAATAGCATATCGGGGGCTAAAAAATTATTAAAATGCTGTATTGTCATTTGAAACACAGCTTTGTGCATAATGTTTATAATTCTAACATATAGGGAAATAATAATCGTATAGGGAGTTAAAAATCTATTATAAAATCCCATCTTTAGATGCGAAAACCAAGATCAGTTAAATTAAAGAGCGTAATAAGAAGCAAATGTTGTGACTGAAATGAAAACAGAACAGTTCTTCCCATTTTACATTAAAGATCGCGCCTGAATTAAATGCAATAATAAAGTAAAACAAGATCACGCGAATGAGTTACCATGACAACTGGCACCGTCGCAATTTCACCGTGGCTGTACTTATTTACCTGGAAGAGTCGCATTATACAGATTACTAATTCACCTCAAGAGAACTGAGAAATGCGTTATTGTGTGTTTCGCTGTGTGTAAACTCTTCCATTAAGAAAAAAAAAATCTATAATATTTACTGTTAATGACACGATTTAATGGTTAAAACAATTACTTATTTGGCTGAGAACGAGACATTCGGTGAAGTTTACTTTTGAATTTTGAGATCAGTTATGATTCGAAACAGGTTAATTACTTGAAATTCTTCTACAAGGCACTTAAAAGATTTTTTGTTCAAGTATTTTAATTATGTTTAACTGTTTACACGACTGAAATAGTCTGAATAAAACGTGTTATTTCTTATTCACTTAATAGTTAACTTATAGTGCATAAACTAAAAATAATTCGCACATGGCACACTTTTCCCCGATTCGTTCATAGTTTGCACAACTTTAGGTTATTGTTCACTTGAAATTTAAGTAGCAAGGTTTTTTTTCCTAAAAAAATAAAAATACAAAAAATAAAAATACAAAAAATAAATACCTAAATTAATAATGCACATTCTTAAGATTTTTTACTCCTTTGAGCCATGCATTGCCCAGCAAAAGTAGATGAAAACATTAATTACCAATGTCAATATTCTTAATAAATATTTATTTATTAAACTGGGCTAACGACTAATTATTGGCAAATGACAATTTCAAATTATTTACGAAAGTAAAATGCTTTAAATGCTTAAATGTATATATATTAAAGTCTTCTTAAAAAAAAAATCTTTTACACAAATCTTAACTCCTTTTTACCCGACTGCCAAGAAGGGTTATGTGTTTCACGCGTATCTGGGTTATGTGGATTTCTTTATACCCTCGAATCATCTAACGGTTTCATGGATTTTAATGAATGAGGTCTCTATTGATTCCTCTTAACCGTCCGATGGTTATTGGGTAGGTTTTGGTTTTATAAATTCAGAATGGCGGCCGTAAAATACAAAATGGTGGTAGGGAAGAAAAAAAATTTACGCACGATATTAAGTGGCCTATCATTGGATAGGTCTTTCAAAATGAAGTCGATGTTTCATTGACTATTTTACAGCCAGAAGCTTCGTTTAAATATTACACAACCTGGAACTTGTGTAGGTAAGATCTCTAGCTTTACTGCAACTCTAACCTTCATAGACATCTATAGGCCTCATCAAAACAGTGTTTATAGATAGGAACTAACAATTAAACACAACTTAAAAGTAATCAATATAAGTAAATAAAAAAATAGCTAAGTGATATAAAAAATAGTTTCACATTGACGAGAAATAATGAATTAGTTCGCTTCTTACGCAGTCGGGTTTTTTGATTTTAAATTTAAATTTTACTTGTTTTATACAGTTTTCGTAATAATATCTTTTGACAATAATATGCGGACTTGGTATGCGCTCGACATCTATATTATAAAGGACAAACATATCTGTGCGTAACGCATACGTCATTCTGCGAATGGCAACCCTTTGAAATTTGAAATGAAATTTCGGTTTTGCAATTTTCGCTACTCCAAATTTTTAAACTTCTAAACATTCCACATTTTCAATTTTTATACCGTCGTATAGAGGGGTAAGTGCTTTTAAATGCAATTTGTTTGAAACTGTATCTCAATTTATTTCTGAGATATTAATTTTTTTATAGTTTTGTAATACCTATTTTCTTAACCGTGGCAACTGAAGTACTCCGTTTCAGTAGAAAGTAAAGGAAAGATATTTGGAAAACAGTAATTATATCTTTTTGTTGCCATTTTCCATAAAATGAACAATAAAATTTAAAACAAAAACATCTATGTGTTAGCAAAAATTTCATTATCGAATATGAGGAAAGATGTGCTTCCAAATATAATTTGTTTGAAAACTGCATATCATTTTACGTATTAGGAATCTTAAGCACTTTAAAAATTAGTATTAGAATTTTTAAAAAGCTATAACCAAAAATAAAAATTAAAAAAAGAGAGAGAAAGGTAATCATTTTTTTCTTGAAATAAATGAATAAATAAATAAAAATGGTGATTACAAGATAACAGCAAATACATTTAGAGAAGGAACACCGATTTTCAAATAATTTTCTTAAACATGGCGCGCTACAAAGCCACTATATATGCAGAATGACTAAGAAAGAAAAATGTCATATGGTAAGCATTTATTTTAATTGACAAATCTGAAATGTTTCTTCTAGGTTAGCCAAATGACGTCATTTTTATTCAATTTCGTCGAAATGATTTCATGTGAGTTTCAGTAGTTACGAAATAAAAAGTCAAATCTTAAAAGAACGCAATCTTTTTTCAAAGGAATTTTGAAAAGGTGCATTTTAATTTAATAAACTTTTAACGTGCTTTATTATATTATTTATTACTTGAAATTCAGTATTCAATCAAATTAATGTTATAGTTTTATCTAAATGTATAATAAAACTAGATTTACACTTCAAACAAAAAAAAAATCGTAAGATCTCATGCAATTTAAATGCAACACGGCGGGTTGCTATGCCAACTAGTTTTAATAAAAACCAAAATACTAGAAAAGAAAAATCTTTGCTAACTGAAATAAACATTACACCAAATCCGTCCTAAATTGTTTTAAAAGTATTTAACAAATCACAAATATATATGTAAATATCCATGTAGGATATTCCACTGTCTTTCCAGACAATTCTAATCAATCTTATGCAGATATTTAATTAAAGCAAACGGAATGAAAACATCGCAATACTATGATATCCACTGTATTGATACTGTGGAATCACAAGTTCCACTCTCTTTCTGCCACTCTAATGGATGTTGCCAACGGTCCTGCAACAGAATCAAGAAGTAATGGGAGAATAACACTGAGTGCTTAATCTAGTCATTTTACTATATCTATGCTTGCAACACGCTGTTCACATACAGGACAGAATTCTGCCCCCGTCTGAGACCCTGCTTCCAGACCCAAACCACAGACTTCTAATATAAGTAGACTCCAAATCGGCAACCTTTTCTTGACTCCTACATCTCTGCCCTCCGTCACGTGACGGAAGGCAGCTTTAGCGCGCCAAACAGGTTTTTCTCCAAAACAGCTTTTAGTTTCGCTTCTATGTTTACATTTATTTTTATTGCGAGAATGAAATCCGAAAGTTGCCAATAAAGGGATTACCGCCAAAATACGGCACCATTTTGGCGATGAAAGCAAAAGATGTTGGAGTCAAAACCTTTCCGAAAGAACAATGGAATTGGGCCTCTACTTCTATCTTTACTCTGAGACCCAAACCTGTCCGGTTGGCTCCGGAACACAACGTCTGCTGCCAGATTAAAACATATTAAGTTTCTTCTGGTCGCAATGTTTTGGTCAAGCGCTCCCTTTGATGTTTTATGATTTTGTCGGTAGCCTTGAGGCAGAAGCCAGCGGTGAGTGTCGGTTACATGTTTATATCTGCTTCTTTCTTTTGTTGAGCACCACAGAACGCTTTGAAAAGAAACCCTAGAGGAGTGATTTACTAAAGAAGATTTTTGAAAAAAGCACATAAAGGCTAGCTCGTCATCTTCCCCCACATAAGAAGCCGATTAGGGATTACCAAGAGGATCTCCCGCACTATACTATAATTGTTAAGAGTTCTAAAGATAGGCTTAGCTTAAAATGTAATACTAACCTTCTTATATTCTTCTTGCGAGTTGCATCTACACGATGCTGGGCGTTAATGAATTAGAATCTGGGTTCAAACTCATACAAAGAGCCATTTATAGTATAAAATAATCATTTAATTCCGACAATAAAAACATATTTCATTTTACTTCAAGAGAATTCAACAGTTTTCATACATTCATGGAATACTCCTATTAACCCACATCATCAATAAATTTACATTACAATATCACGCACAGCGCGTGCCACTAGTTTCATTTCACTTAAATTCCTAACATCCTCCCCCCTTTGAAACTTGGGGAGAGTTTCAAATACATAACAATTGTTATTAAAAAGATCTAATTTCTTCGGAGCTCTTACACATCTTCCAGAAGAGGTATATTTCTTAATTATGACATCATCAGGAGAAGATACATTTTTATCATTAATACACTCACTAGAACTAGATTTCTCTTCACCCAACTTTTTAAATGCGATTTCATTAGTATCATTCGAATATATTTCCAAAGGGAAGATGCGCTGCACCGGACGTAAAACCGTGCCGTGCTGCGTTTTTAACTTAACAGTACGGATTTTACTATCCCGTCCAGGAATCAACTGAATCACTTTCCCTAAAGGCCAAAATAAACGCTTTTTATTATCATCCCCAATCAAGACTACTTCCCCCAATCGAGGCTCACGTGTGTGTTTTTCAGTATGTTTTTGGACTAATTCACTGAGGTATTCCTTTCTAAAGCGTTGCCTAAAATCGATAAGAAGTTTAGCTCTATAATTTGCCCTTCTCCTTAAACTTCGAGAACCTAATTCGATAATATTTGAATAGCTAAAACATTTGTTTTCAGTAAGAAACATAGCGGGTGTAAGAGGAATTAGCTCTAGTGGGTCCTCAGAGATATAGGTTAGAGGTCTACAATTAATTACAGATTCACAATCACATACAAATGTATTCAATTCTTCATAAGTCAATACTGATAAATAACGCTATCCAAACTTTTTCGCCAGTTTTCAGATATAGAGGCCCTGCTAAGTCCACTCCTATAATTTCAAATACAGCGCAATCCGTCACGCGATCTGGTGGTAAAGGCGTCGGTTCGATTGACAAGGATTTTGCTTTAAAGCGTTTGCATGGAATACAATCAAATAACACATTTTTAATGGCTCTTCCAGCTCTAATAATCCAAAATCTTTCTCTTATTAAAGACTGCATTATTCTTATTCCCGCATGACAATTCTTTTGGTGTACAGATCTAATCAACAGTTTAGTAAATTCACACTTATCTGGCAACAATATTGGATACAAAAATGATTCTTGATCATTTCTTTCAGTTATTTTAGTTTTTACCTTTAAAACTCCATTATTATCTACGAATGTAACAATATTATGCACAGACATTTTATTGCACAAATAATACCTTTGAACTAAACTGATTAGGTGATTTTCCGAATTCTGAATTTCATTTTGAGAAAGATTCAAATCTTCACATTTATCAGAAATCTTAAGACAATTATTTACAAATCTCAAAACATAAACAAATACTCTTATCATTTTGTCATAATTAGATATATTATTTAAGAGCCAATGGGGGTGCGTCTTTAGCTAGATCAACATTCATAATTCTAACTTTCTTTCTTTCTAAATCTACCTCGTTAGGTTGACAGTCAATCGCGCCCATTGGCCAACACCCAGGATATTCCTTTAACCACTTAGGACCTTCCCACCAACTCGAACTAAGCATTCGTTGTGGAGAGCACCCACGCGATAGTATATCAGCTATGTTTAAACTTCCAGGAACGTGCTTCCATGATTCCGTTCTGGTCAATTGCCGAATCTCTTTAACTCTGTTGCTCACAAAAATCGACCAATTTCCATGTTCTTTTATCCACCAAAGTGCAGTAGTAGAAACTGACCAAAATGTTATTTTCAGATTTGGCATATTGATCGCTTTGATGACAAAATTCGCAAGTCGAGCACCTATACAACAAGCCATTAGTTCTAAACGCGGCATACTCAAAGTTTTGAGAGGAGCAACCCTAGACTTCGCTCTAACAAGTATAACCCTTACTTCAGAACCAATTATTGATCTAGCGAAGACGCACGCTGCATATGCCCCTTTGCTTGCATCAACAAAAACATGGAGTTCAGATGAAGTATTAATCTCCAAGTATCGAGGTATAGCTACTTCTTTTAACACATCGATATTCTTTAGCCATTTCAAAAATACATTTATAATATTACAAGGCAATTCATGATCCCATGGAATTTTCTGTTTCCATGAATCTTGCAATAATAGTTTTGGAAGCAATGTAGTTGGTGACAATAAGCCGATAGGATCAAAAATCCTTTGTACAATGCTCAAGATTAACCTCTTAGTAATTTTCCTTTCGCACGTTACTGCTTCTAAATCTAAACAACATTTTAAAGAATCATTATTTAAATTCCAAATAATCCCTAAAATAGAAGTATCCCCAGAACTCTTATCGACATTCTTGCAAGCTACATTGCTTTCAAAACAACGCAAATTAAAACATCCTTTAGACATTAACAATTTTGCATTTGCAATAAATGTTTCAGCTTCATCAATGTTAAAAACACCTGATACACAATTATCTACATAAAACGAACATTTCAATTTTTCAGCAGTTTCTTTATATTCAGGGGGACTATTTTCTAATAGATGCATTATGGATGCACTTAATAAACAAGAGCTGGAAGATACACCAAATACAACTCTACAATGTCTATAAATCAATTGCCCTTCATTACATGGGAAATAAAATTTAAGAAAATCTCTATCTCTAGGCATAACAGATAACATTAAATAAGCTTTTTCTATATCTGCAGTTATACCGATAGGATATGTTCTAAAACGGTCAAGAATATCAGGTATTACGTCAATGAGATTAATTCCTTTATATAGACATTCATTTAAGGAGGGTTTTCCTCTTTCGGAAGCAGACGCGTCAAATACAGGGCGTACCTTTGTAGTTTCCTTATCTAACCTGATTACGGGCCTATGCGGTAAATAATGACATTTATTACTTAATTCATTTTCTGGGACACGCTCAATAATATTTAATTTTTCCCATTCCCTAAATATTTCCTGATATTCAGCAAAAAATCCCCCCGCATTTCAATTTATTAATCATTTTTTCATGTCTCTTCCAAGCTAAAATTTTGTTATCTGTCAAGTTCTTAGAATTACACTTGCACGGAAGCTCTACTTCATATCTGCCATCGGGAAGAATTTTCATTTTATTTTCAAAATCGCTTAAATCAAAATTTCCTTTCCTTTCAAAACTCGCAATGGGGTCAGAAATCCCTATTGTTTCAAGTTCCCATAATTCATTCAAAGGAACATTTCTACAGGGTGGCTACTAAATACTGATACAAATATTTAGACATTTTATTTTACAAATATAAAATAGAAAAAAATAATTACACTAATATGATGAACATCATACATGAAAGTTTACCTGTAAACAAATTCACTCAAACCGACCGCCATCTTTATCAATTACCAAAGATAATCTCTTATGCCATTGTCCGATGGCGGCACGAATCATTTTAAGAGGTAATTTGTCCCATTCACGCAATGTGGAAGCTTTGAGAGAGTCCAAACTTCTGTGTTGTTTGCTATTTACTTTAGCCTCTAAAATCCCCCAGACACAATAATCTAAAGGATTTAGATCCGGTGAAGAAGGTGGCCAATCTTCGTGCATGATAAAATTCGGACAATTGACCTGGAGCCAAGCTTGTGTTGATTTAGCTCGGTGTGAAGGTGCAGAATCTTGCTGAAATATCCAATTCTTTTTTGGATACAACCTGTCAGCATGTGGCAATAAATGTGCAGCCAATATGTTCTGTTTGTAATATTCCGCATTGATTTTTACCCCTTTATCTATGAATTTCAAAGGCAATTTCCCATTGTTTGACACTGCAGCCCAAACCATAACAGAATTCTTGTTCTGAAAGCGTTTAACAGTTCGGAGAGTTTCAGGTATATCCTCAAACGTTGCTGAATATACGACATCATTTTTAGCCTTATAACACTGTTCAGTGCAAAATAGCTTCTCATCAGAAAATATCATTCTGTCAATATTTTTCTTACCGTGCCGCTTCAGCAATTTATTGCATCTTTGTAATCTTTTTATCTTTTGGGCATCAGTCAAACCTTGAACTTTTCTTTTCCGATAAGGACGAAAACCCAGGTCTTCATTTATAATAACTTGCATAGTTCTGCGACTCACGTCCTCTTCTGCAGCCATTTTATTTGCAGAGCGTTGTGGATTTCTTCCTATCTTTTCACGAGTTCTTTTGATGCGCTCTTTTGTGCGAACTGATCGTGGGCGACCAGACCTAGGTCGATCTTTACAGCTATTAGTATCCAATAATCGATTTATAGTTCTATATATAAATAATCTATTAAAACCAAGACATTTCAATTGCTTAAATATTTGACCTGCGGAAAGCCCGCGATCAAAGAGCTGTTTAATCATCATTCTTTTAGCTTCCATTTTAAAAATAATTCTAAATATTTGATTTTTACAAAAATCGTCTGCACTAATAGAAAATTGCCAAACGCTGAAATACAGAAATAAATTATTTTACCAAACGATTAAAATTAATTCTTATTTTTTGAAGTGTATCAGTATTTAGTAGCCACCCTGTAACATGCATAGACAACAGGGGCGCCATTTGAGGGGGGCTGGGGGGGGGCAATAGCCCCCTCCAAGGAATTTGATATTTCAGAAAATTTATCAACCATCAAATGTAGGGATGCACCGAATAGTGATTTTGGCTGAATACCGAATGCCGAATATTTGGCCTGTAGGTAAACCGAATACCGAATATCCGGCCAGCCGAATAGTAACTGTTAGGCTGAATACCGAATAGTAACTGTTAGGCTGAATATCGAATAGTACCTATTCGGCTGGCCAAATACTTTTATATCTCAGTGTTTAAAGTTAAAAAGTTAAATTTTTTTTTTTTTAAATATTTAGCAGATATTTCCATTTTGACAAACAAGACTATTTTTATAAGTAAATTTTGTACTAAAAAGTATGTTTTGTATAATTATTTAAGAAGAGGATGGTTTAAAAAAATTTTAAATAACAAAATTTAAATTTCATGACTTCAATTAATTCAAACAAATGAAAAGAATCCTCTCATACTGAATAAGAAGCAACATATCATTCCACTTCTTTCCTCAAAAATGAAAGGTGTACAAGCCGTAGCAGAATTTTTGTTTATAACTGTATAAAAATGAAGATATTTTAGCGAAATTTGCATCACATTAATTTGCTTGTATAGAATGTGATGATATCCTTGGAAGAGACTGGATTTTGGCCAGTGGTACAGTATAAGTATTGTTAGCTACATTCTTAATAAAATAATGTCTAACTCAGTGCTGTTTAGATATGAATGGTTGCTATTTCCAGCACTTCTCGTCATGTTATCATATGTCACAGAAATTAAAGTAACTCTGTTGACAATATAGTTACAATACCTTCATTATTGTTAAAGTAACAAAAGAAAATTAAAGACTTGGGGATACATTGTATTTCTGGCTGAATAAGTGAATTGCGATCCGGATTTACTGGATAAAAAATTGCCTGTTTTGATGCTTATTATTACTCCTGAAATTTTCTTCCATTTTGTTTCGAAACACCCTGTTTGCGAAAAAGCAAGGAACGGATTATTTACCAGACAATGCTCAGTAACTTGCATTTCCACATTTATTAATTTCCATGAACAAATGACATGTCATTAATGGTTAATTTTTTTAAGTGACATTTTTAAAACAACAAATAAATAATATAAAATCATTCTCTTTTATTTAAAAATTCTAATTATTCTGAATATCTTTCTTAATTCACAGTTAAAAGTAGAAGTTGTGTAACGTTTTAAAAAATATTTTTAAGAGGTTTTTTAAGTATTCGGCAAACCGAATAGTTTGATATTCGGCCTAACCGAATATTCGGTAGTATGGCCAAATATCGAATAGATACCGAATATTAGGTGCATTCCTAATCAAATTTCAGACTCAAACAAATATTAGAAAATTGCTCAAACTCTAAAATAACTTGTCAGATTTTATTGCAGTAAAAACATAGGCATTACATAAATGCTTATGTATAGAAATTAATAATTATCAAAAAAATTTCCTAAAGCCTTACTATTCGAACCCCCTCAAGGTGAGACATATATCTTTAATGAGTACTTTGGTTAATTTTAAAAATACATGTGAGAATTTTTTGTTATCAGTTGCTTCTCAGCTGTATGTAAATTGCTCATGGGAAAACTCATCAAAATCATTGACACAACAATCACAATGATTTTCCTCTAGCCAATTTTCAAAAAAGCGCAAAGAAAATAATAAGATTTAAATCCCACTGATGACGGTCTTGTGATGACTGAAAACGTTCTGGGTTTTTCTAATGTATTTTAAATAATTTTAAATTATATATATGCACATGAAAGTAATTCTTGTGCATTTATTTGTGCTTTTTATATGAATATTAATTATAAATTTTACCTTTTTTGTAGAAAAATGAAGATATACATAGTATTCATTAATGTCAAATATGTAGTTACAGATCACAAAATTTGCAAATTTCGTGACCTATTCATGACGTTCGTTGGCTGATTATCTCATGACTGATTGAATTTCATGATTTTTTTTCCCGCGATCGATTAACGGAATTCACGATTTTTTTCTGAAAGTTTTATACGAAATGGATTTTTTTCGCGCGAGCACTTGCCGAAATTCACAATATTTTTCCGCGACCAGCTAACGAAATTCGATATTTGTTTTCGTGATTTTTCTGACAAAATTCACGATTCCTTATCACTATCATTTATTGAAATTCGTGATTTTGGTTCTGCCACCGACTAATAATATTTGTGATTTTTTTGCGCGAGAGTTAGGCAAAATTTTGGACCTTATTACGCGATCGTTTGACGAATTTCTCCTCGATTTTATTGCGCGATTGTTTGCCTAATTTTCGTTATTTTTTGTGCAATCTTTTGACGAAATTTGCGTTTTTTTTTGCAATCCTTTTACGAAATTCGCGGTTTTTTTCGCACTCCTTTTACGAAATTCAAGATTTCTGTTTGTGCAGTCATTTGACGAAATCTGTATTTCTTTTCGCGATCTCTGATGAAATTAGCGATATTTTCCACGGTCGTTTGAAGAAATTAGCGATTTTTTAAGCGACCATTTTGGGACTTTTTTTTTCAAAATTTCCAAGATCCGCGATTTTTTTCTGCGACCCATTGAGGAATTGATTTTGCGGATTTTTGAAAGAAAGAAAAATCGCGGACTTTCACGAAAATTAAAAAAAAATAATTGTGGAATAATCACATGCTTGTGAAAGAAGTTATGGAGACAAAATCATGTAGAGCATGTTTTATTGTGCACGATTTTTTTTCTGCGTGATTTGTGCAGTTCTGCAAGCTGTGCAATTTTCCACGTTCCCTGTTCCTCAAAGAAAAATTTCCCTTGTCCCTCGTCAGGAAACTCATGAAATGGCACCCCTGTAAATAAAACTTCGAAAGGGACTAGAAAAAAGCTCCATTTAAACAGGTTTCCATCTTAGCAAGTATAATTGTATGATGTTTTTTCAACGAAATTTGATTTTTTCCCCTTCTAGAAAGAAATCTGTTATAGATAGGTTTCGTTTTCACAAGTTTTACTCTAATAAATCTCTTTTCAGAGCTGTACTATAGAGCGGATGGTTTAACAGTCAGTGAGGATACCTGTAAAAAAGAAACCTGTCTAAAAAGAAAAAAGAAACCTGTCTAAAAAGAAAAAAGAAACATGTCCAATATATTAAAATTTTACCTTCTAACCTGTCTAAAACGAAATATTTCATTGGTTCTGAGTTTCCGTATTCGAACTTTTTACTGTTATTGTAAGCATAAGCCAGTATTGTAAGCATAAGTCGTTTCTCATACGGGGGGGGGGGGGGGGCACCCTGGATCCTACCTTTAGCTATATAGCATCCCTCTAAAAATGTTTGCCCCCCCCCCCCCCCCCCCCCCAAGACAGTTCTGAAATGGCGCCCCTGATAGACAATGTTGTCAAAATATTATGTTTCTTACTAGAAATTTGTTTTCCCATTACAGTCCAACCCAGCTTGGTTTCTATAGAGTCAAATCGCAATTCAATTGAATTAAATTACCTGTTAATAATCTCCCTATCAAAACATCAATTTCGGTTTCCTTACAAAAGAGATCCGTTAGATTAATCTGTCTTTTTTTCAGCTCATTTAAAATCCTATAATCTTTAATTTTAGGGACAAATCCGCAAATCTTTCTTTCGGAAAATACTTCACAACTAAACGCGTTATCTCATTCTAGTTCACTAATTTCTACGGAAAACACATCATGTGGTTTGGGCTTGGTTTCACTCCTCCCGAACAATGCGTGAATAATTGTTTCCTTTCTCAGAGGACGCATTTTTAATAATTTCGTTACTCTCTCGCTAACATAGCTACTTTGGCTCGCAGTATCTAAAAGTGCGCGTACAACCCTTTGGCGACGGTGCGACCGAATATGCACGCCAAGTGTCTGCATAAAAACAACTTCATTACCATTACAATAAGAAAGAGAATTCTCTGACTTAAGAGTTTCATTTTGATCATTTTTTCTAGATTGCTGTGAGCACATTATTTCAAAATGAGGTTTGTTACAAAGGGTACACTTTAACTTAGATTTAATATTACAATTTCTACTTAAATGACCCACTTTTTGTAAGCATGAAAAACAGGCACCTTTTTTTAACAATAATTTTTGTTTATCACCTAAAGACATTTTTTTAGCGCTAAAGCACCTTTTACTTTGATGAAAATTTTCACAAAAGATACAATTATTTTTTTTACCTATATTTTCCATACTCACTAACGCCGATGCGGTAGCTAAATCAGATCTCTTTACACTTTCAGATATAGGGTCTCTTTTGCCGACATTCATTTGTCCGAAACCTTTCCTTGCTAGAGAAACGATTTCATTTCCCTGAACTTCTTGGTGAAGAAAGTCCGTCAGTTCCTCTGAGGTTCGGGAATTCTTACTGGCAGCTGCATTGTGACTTTGGCTTCTTTCCCAAGTTAAAAGAATTTCTTCAGGCAAACAACTTTCAACTAAAGGTGTCAGGAAATCTCCGTATTTCTCTTGTGTTCAACCAAGGCTTTCCAAGGCTCGGAGTTTACTTTCCAATTCATCATAAAAAGCAGTCAAATCAACTTTCATTTTTCCAGCTGTAGCATTTCTCATTACGAGGGTTAACAGTTCTCTTATGTAAATCTGAACAAGTAGGTCATCTCGGCCAAATCTTTCTTTTAATTGTTCAATAGCCTTTGGATAGTTTTCAGCAGTTGCCGGATAGCTCTTCACTAATCGCTCTGTCTTTGATTGCGGTTCCATGCATTGCAATAAATATTGCATCTTATCCTCATCAGCAATAGAGGCATCTTCATTTATTTTATTGAGCTGACTCAGAAGATAAATATTCTTTTGGCTCGCCATTAAATCTTTTCAGCTCGATTTTCGGTAGTTTACATTTTTTTCTTTCACTTTCACTAGGAGATGAAGATAATTGTATTTTCTCATCAATGTGCGTGCATAGTTCTATATATTTCTCTCTATATGCTTCTGCAATTTCAAAGTCTTCCGTGAACAATTTTTCGTCTTTCTCTTGCAATAACATTTCCGAAATTTGACAACTTGTCCATGAGTTGAGTTTTTAAAACTGAGACATCTTTGGTTTCATTTATTTCTTTAGATAATTCAGCCTCAATTTTATTAACTGTGACAGTAAAAGTAGTTCTTAGTCCTTTTCTTTGCGTTTTTAAATTATTCAAATTCATCTCTTCATTCAAATAAATTCAAAATTCAAAAATGCCCGTCCCGCCGAGGGTATCAATATGTTAAGACTTCTAAAGATAGGCTTAGCTTAAAATGTAATACTAACCTTCTTATATTCTTCTTGCGAGTTGCATCTACACGATGCTGGGCGTTAATGAATTAGAATCTGGGTTCAAACTCATACAAAGAGCCATTTATAGTATAAAATAATCATTTAATTCCGACAATAAAAACATATTTCATTTTACTTCAAGAGAATTCAACAGTTTTCATACATTCATGGAATACTCCTATTAGCGAAACAGCACCGAAAACTGGCGATATGAAGCAATTAAAATAATAAAACTTTGTAAAAAATCACCATAAAATTAAAACAAAACACAGGACGCGTTTCGAGCTAAAAACATAACAGCTCGTCATCAGCTAAGCATACACGTGTCCGAAAACGGACAAGTTCAAAAATGAACTGAAGAAAAAGAATGTTGCGAAGAATGCGACAGATGGCGCTACCTGATAGAGGAAGATGCAAAAGGGAAATGTGTTGAAAAAAGATAGAAGAGAAAATGAAATGGAAATTTTTCTTTTATTTCCATTTTTTCCATTTCATTTTCTCTTCTATCTTTTTTCAACACATTTCCCTTTTGCATCTTCCTCTATCAGGTAGCGCCATCTGTCGCATTCTTCGCAACATTCTTTTTCTTCAGTTCATTTTTGAACTTGTCCGTTTTCGGACACGTGTATGCTTAGCTGATGACGAGCTGTTATGTTTTTAGCTCGAAACGCGTCCTGTGTTTTGTTTTAATTTTATGGTGATTTTTTACAAAGTTTTATTATTTTAATACTCCTATTAACCCACATCATCAATAAATTTACATTACAATATCACGCACAGCGCGTGCCACTAGTTTCATTTCACTTCAATTCCTAACAATAATCTTGGATATGGCTGTATTAGATATTAGTATTTTTCCCTTAATCTTATTTGTAATTATTTCCATTTTTAGGTTCGTTCGTAATTACACAAATACGTACTATCTATAGTCGTCGTCTGGTCCATCCGTCAGTCTATCCATCTGTCCGCATATAACAACGCAAAAGCTACCAAATCGAGAGGTTTGAAATTTAATATATAAAAGCAGAATTTTGCAGTTAGCAGAATTTGCAGCATTTATTCTACTCGAGCGACAAAGGGCGCACACATTCAAATATGGTAATGGATTGCAGAAAATAAATGCTCTCTAACTACTTGTCATGAGTTTTCGATGCTTCTTTCTGTAATTAGAGTATAGCACCATCTATGGGCGAAGTCTTGAACTGTTTTTTTTAATTCTCTACAAGAAAACTTCTCATCGTGAGAAGCAATTTATTCCAAACAGCACTCCCTAACGACAATTATTTGATTTTATATTAAATTTTAAAATGTGGCAGGGACTTTTGGACCATACTGTATAATCTTGGGTATGGCTGTTTTATGTATTAGCTTTATTGTTTTATTAATATACAAAAAGAAATTGCTGATTTGTAATTATTTCCAAGTTTTTAATTTAGTAATTCTTATAATTTATTTGTTTCGAAAATGAGTTTATGCTCAAAGTATGTATAGCCCTTGACTGGAAATGGTATTTCGTGGGAAGTGCAGTTTGTTTTCGCTTTTTTTTGGGGGGGGGGAGGAGGAGGGAAGAGCAATGTTACGAAATTAGAAAAAAATATTCTAACATTTTGAACGCAATTTAGTACTTTCCAATGTAGCTGGAAAATACTTATGAATTCGGTTGTTCTGACCGTCTGGGCTGCGCTCTAACTCGCGTAAATATACTCGGATTGTCATGTAATTAATATATGTTATTGAGAAATACTATACTCGGCATTGGAAGTTAAGCGTGTAGCATTTATAGTTCGTTTTCAGGGGCACTCAACAGAATTCCATTACATTAGGGTCTATGGACAAAAATTGCTTGGAATGTATTTTAATGATGTCACACTATTTCAAACATATTGAAATTGATATACATCATGATTTGCATAGCATTTATCGTTTATTTTCAGGGACACACAAAAGAACTGGATTACTATATTGTGGAAGTGCAATTTAAGCTGTGATATGTGCTTTTTTTTAAACTTAGCTAATTTTTTGCACAACAGTTGTTGTATGTAAATTCTGTAGATCACCACAAAAGAATTCATTTCTGCTTATTGGTCGAATATGCTGAAGGGGAATTTTCAATCGTGTTATGCGTTTTTTAATTGGAATAAATTTTAGCATAATATGTAGTATATGTACAAACATAACGTAAATACAGGGCATCACAAAAGAATTTGAATTCTTTTCCGACTATATATATGTAGGATAGACCGGGACTAGTTGGCCCAGTTGCGATATTTTTTAAACTTTGTGTTAGATTACATGGTTACCCCAGCCAAGTATATTCGTTGCTTTACTTTCCTGCTCCAACATCAGCACCGTTGAAGTCGGAGCGTCCGTTAAAGAATTATTGAGAATTTTCAAAATTTTGCAAAGGTGAGTAAATTTCCTCTGTTATAAATAATCGTTTTTTATTTGTTTGTAGATTACATTTTAGATTTTGATTATTATGATTATTATTATTATTATGGTTATTATTATTATTATAATAATTCAGAAAAATAATTATCCGTAGTTATTGTAGGGCAGGTTTTTTTTTATTGAAATACTTTCAGAATAATTACTTACAGTCATAAAAAACAAAAGTGGCAATACGGGGTTAGTTGACTCATTTGGCACGGGGCACGTTGGCTCGCCGGGTCAACATGCCCCGTAAGAATTTGGCTCTGGGGTATTAGGGATTTTGATAGTTTTAATGATTTATTTTAATAAACATTTATTATTGTTTCAATTAACTTAGTATTAATTAATAGTAAGGAATTATTTTATTAATTGAATTCCTGGTTATTCCAGTCAATCTTTTAATGTTGTTTACCTCCTTCTCAAATTAAATCATCTGCTCCTGTTGTACAAAAACATTTATAACTTACATAATTATAGAAAAATCCTTGTTGGCTTGGCCAACAGGTACAGGCAGATTTCGAAGTTAAGTACTAATTTCACTAAGAATTTAACGGATTAAGGGAAATATGATTTTTTTATACAACCCCCCCCCCCCCAAACACCTTTTTTTATTTTTAATTTCTTTTTGCTGTAAGAGTTACTCCTATCAAAAGCTTGTCAATACAAAAGTTGTAGATAATATTAAGAGGATTTATGTTAAATTTAAGTAAATTTGATATCTTGTGAATTGACTAAGTTATGAATTTTTTTCTTCTGAAAACCCTATTTTTTGCACTCTTTAAAGCCATTTTTAATTATATCAAACATGTGTCATGCATAATCTTTTCCTTTAAGAGACATGTTGTCCCTTCCACAGACAGAATAGAACTACACTTCCTGAACTGTTAATAAAGATCAGCAGTTCAAACAAAAAATATAAAAAAATGATATCATCTAACATAATTATATCAAGCATATTGCTATATACTAACTTTTTAAATTATCTAAATCTCATTATACCAGTAATAAATCCTGAATGTAATCAATAATATATATATATATATTTCATGATAAACAAACTGTTTTTTTTATACTTAATTAGGAATTAAAGTTTTATATAAACGAAAATTATCATTAATTCAAAGAAGCTGTCATTACCCAAAGCATATGAGCTGTGAATAACTCACAGTTTTAATATTTAAAATTTTTATTTTAATTTAGGAGGCTATATTGTGTTTTCGTTCGCAAGAAATAAAAATTAAGATTTGGTAAAATTTTGATCATTTCTTAAACTTCTACACTATCAGAACATTAAAAAGTGACGTGGGCCAACTTACCCCGCAATCGGGGCAGGTTGGCCTAAGCGACTTGGTGTCAATTTGAGCTTCTAAACGAATACTTATAGTTAATCTTTTCGAGTTTTACTATTGTGACTTCTTTCTGAAAGTACACTGATAGTGGTAACATAAAAAGAAATTTAAAATGTTGAATTCTATTTTTTTAAAAATTATTAGAAGAAAAAGTGGGCCAACTAGCCCCAGTCTATCCCTGCTTGTTGAAATTAGGTCTTCATATGTGATATGTGGTTTTCAAATATTACTTAAATATCATCGTTTACGCTTTTTAATTTACGTTACACTTAACCAATCAAGTTTTGTTACAGTATTTCTGAATGTTGTTGGAAAGTGTTTCATAATCTATCCTTGATGCATGATTTTATTTTCTTGTTGATACAAAAAGAAATTGCTGATTCGTAATTATTGCCATGTTTTTAATTTTGAGTTTCCTTGTAATTTATTTGTTTCAAAAATGAGTTTATGTTAAGAGTTTTTATAGCCCCTTGATTGGAAATGGTATTTCCTATGAAGTGTATGGTCTGGCTGTGCTCTAACTCGTATAAATATACTTGGATTGCCACATATCTAATATATGTTATTGAAAAATACTATAATACTCGGTATTGGAAAATAATTGTGTAGCATTTATAGTTCGTTTACACGGACAAAAATCGTTTGTAATGTTCACACTATTTTAAACATATTGAAATTGATATACACGATGATGTGCGTAGCAGTTAACGTCCATTTGCAGGGACACACAAAAAAATTGGATTACTATACTGTGGAAGTATATTTTCAGTTACGATATGTGCTTTTCAAATTTAACTAATTTTTTGCTCATTACTTGTTGTATTATAAATTCTGAAAATGGCCGAAAAAGGGTGTTTTCAAGCATTTTTTTTCTGGAATAGGATTAAAGATTTTAGTCTGGGTTTTATGCACTTTATTTATTATCATTTGAAGAACATTAAAATTTTTTTAAATAAAAAATTGATGATGTGGTTCGAATTCCGTTGGTGGATGGATGTCTTACTGTGTACGCCTTGCACTTCCAATCGGGTGGGATCCGATAGATCGTCAGAGTCGTTTGCAGTCAATTTTCATTAAGGATTATGAAAGTAGATAATATTGTCTGGCGCTTTAAAGACTTTGCGGTTAAAAACTTAAAATCAACAAAGTGACAGGCATTTGAAAAAACAACAACAACAACAACAAAAAAAAAAAGTCTATTACTCGTTGAGCAAGGGGCTCATGTGGTTTCAAGTTAGCGGACTTGATAAACCATACATTTTAGGATTAATCACAACATCAACATGACATTTATCCATGATACTTTTAAAACCAGGCTAGCTAATGGGCGCCATATTAGAAAATAGTCGCAGTTGTTGAGCCAAAGGTTCGTGTGGTTTCATGTCAGCGGACTTGCTAAACCATACATTTTTGGATTCACCACAATTCACAACATCAGCATGACATTTATCCATGACACTTTCAAAACCAAGTTAGCTATAATGGACGTCATATTGAAAAATGGGCACCGAGATACAGGGTGATCGGAAAGCTTTTCTTGGTTTTGCATGTTATAAAATTAATAAGGAGATTGAAGAGACAATAAATAAAGACACGCAGGGATCAAAAGGTACTACGAAGTTCAGCCAAAGACCTGCTGTAGTTGAGAGATATTATTTAAACTCTTACATGAGGGCAGTATTTCTTCACATGATTCGTGAAAGATCCAAAATCAGTTCTTCAGAAAAATCTGTTCTACACACAGATCTCTCTTTCTAGAAAACGAATATGTTATCTATAAAAGATCTAGAAAAACGAATATGTTATTTCAGATTTACAGAACGTGATCATCAGTGAATGGATAAATCTATTCCAAGATTTAGACATGGTAATAAAATCAACTGCAGCAGTGTCAAATCTAGAAATTGTCGATGACATGGTCAAAGCTCATGAGGTGGGTGAAGAAGCTTACTAAATTTTCCAAAGAGAGAATATCTGTCTGAAGATTAAAAGCCAGAAAGGTTTTCAAACCTAAAAAAAAAAAAAAGCTAAATACATTTTCTGATTTTAAGAAGAAACAGGGTGTTAATTTTAATAAATCAGAATTAGTTGTCTAGGCAGAAAGAAATATGTTTGCTCAGATGACGATCATTGCTGAGCAAAGAAGCTTGGATATGAGAACTGATCCTTTTCCTACCATCTTTGGCTTTTCCATGATTCTTAGGAACACCTGATGTTTCAGTGCGAAAAACTGTAAAATGGAAATTGATGGATGTTATGACAAAAGATTGAGACTGCTGAAAGATTTCCAAATGATGTTGTTAGTATCATTGATGGAATGTGCTTTGTTCAAAAGCTACCGCAAGAGCTATAAACATTTAGGCAAGTAGAAAAGACCCTTTTTAAAAAAAATAATACAAGAATCTACATCCCCTCAAATATATGTTGTATTTGATGCATACAGGAAGGTGTCAATAAAAGGTGAGGGGCTATGCATGTATAACGTTATCAACATTTTGCTAATTTTGGACCCCTTCCCCCCCTTATGATATAATCTGTTATTATTCGTCGACCCCCCCCCCCCCCCTCCATGTTATCGTTATCAATGTCTAAAATTTTTTTAAAATCTTTTTCTTTCTTTTTACACGCTGTTACACGTGACATACGCATATGATTATACATTTATTAGTAGCATGCTTTACGGATTCAAGAAGATAATAAAATATCAATACATGAAATAAATTTATATCAAATATTATCTAAAAGAGTTAGTTACTATTTAAAGGTACTTAATAAAAGCTTAATGTTACATAATGCATTCAAAAATAATATTGTCTTCTTGCACTTGCACCCTGCCCGAGGGGGTTAAAAGCAGAACTAATCAACAAACATTCTTTGTCTTTCTTTACTGGTAAACACAAGTATCACTTCCTACATATTATGCTCCTGATTTCTCTAACAGCGAATTATATGCGCATAAAATGCGAATTATATGCGCAGAAGAACAGGGATGCCAAATGATGGGGTATTCCAAATTTCGGAATGAAATGATTTTATAAAACTGTAACGGCTTTAATAATAGCTTTGTATTTTCATAAAAATATATAAAAATAGTAATAATAAAAAAGGTAACAGGCTACTTGAACGTAAACAAAAAGTTACTGAAAAAAGAAAAGTTTGGTTGGATCGAAAATGATATCGATATCAAAAAGGCAACCCCCCTCCCCCCCAGCGACATCTTACGATATCAAGTACCAACCCCCCTTCCCCCTTAAAGTGATAACGTTACATATGCACAGCCCCTGATGAACGAAAAAACGAGCTGTTGCTGATGCTATAAAAGTAATATAACTCTTGGGCACAAAGTACGAAAATAGAAGCAGTTTCTATCTAATAAGGATAACAAGAAAGAAATTATACATTTCCTTTCACAAGAATGCAGGGCTCCCAAATGGTCCGCCAACTGAATACCAATAAATTTTAACAGAAAATTTTATGGTAGGTTTGCGCTAGAATTAACTTTCAAAGGTGGTTCCGAGGCGGTTTGTAAGAAAAATCTAAAAAGAAAATTTTTCTAAAATAATATTGGTATTCAGTTGGCGGACTATTTGGACGCCCTGGAATGGCAAAATGAGCCTTATCTGAAGCAGTTGAATACACGAGTGATGTACGTTACCTGCGAAGAAAAATGCTATAAATTAAGGAAATAACTAGTTGATGAAGCCACTAAATTGACGTGCTTCCAAGAAGTGCAGGATACGCGACTACTTTATTTCACGCACACCATGCTTTAGTGTCTGGATTTAGAAATATTATTATTATCTTTATAGATACTGATGTGGCAGTTAGCACATTATTTTCTTTTGAAAACAATTTGAAAAACTACAAAGGGTTAATATTTGTAAAATGTGGATCCAATGACTGCGTAAAGCGGTGCAGTGAATGAGATGCATGGATTTCTAGGTAAAGAGGTATGTAGTGAGTTACTCGGAATGCATTCACTGTCAGGGTACGATACAGTAAGTGCTTTTGCAGGCAAGGGAAAATGTGCTGCCTATAGAATAATGATTGAGAACGCTGAATTCCAAAATGCTTTATATGCCCTTGATATTCAAGCTGGTGTATCAGATGAAACAAAGAAACAGCTTGTGTCGTATGTTTGCCAGCTCTATTATGAAAATCACAAATTCTTTGACATCAATGAGTTGTGCTATACTATTTTTTCTGCCAAAAACAGGTCTGTGGAGTCTCATTGTCTTCTGCTCTTCCATAATACACTCTACCTACAGGTAATGAGAGCTAATTACTAGGGATTTGTTTAGAAGAAGTGCCTTACAGTCTGATCCTGATCTTTCATCCCCAGAAAAACATGGTTGGATTTCTGGAACAGACAGTGAGGGAAGAGCTTATCTAGAGGTCCAGTGGACTGACAGCCCTCCTGCTCATGAAGCTGTTTCGGAATTGATGTCATGCTCTTGTCCAAGAACATCTGTCGTGCCATCATGTGTATGTCTTTGTAATAACCTCAGATGTACAAGCATTTTCAGAATATCGAACGGTACAACTATGACGATGGAAGTGATTTGAACACAGGAATATCAACAGACGATGATAGCAGTGAAGAAGTTTAAGATTTCTGTTATTTTTTAATTCTTAAGAGACTGAGAACAATAGTTTCACCAGGCTTAATTATTTCTTGAATTGCTGTGCCTTATCCACATGGAAATAATATGCATTAAAATACAAAACAAGATTTCGGTTTTCTTTCATCGCAAATGTTTCTTAAATTGTTTATCCATTTGAAAATGTTAATAAGCATAATGTTAAATATAATGTTAAATATAATGATAAACACATGTTAAAATAAAATCTTAATAAATATATAATTTGTGTAACGTTTTATGTACAACAATATTTGTTCTTCCCATTTCTTCATTGAAATCTTCTTAATTATGTGATAATGGTAAAAATAATCCTACGTCTCCATGTGTGATCGATGACGACCATCTTTTCATTATGGTGTCTATAAGCTACCACAAATTTCATAGTATCATCATAAAATGAACACCATGAACCATTGTGAATCCAGAAAGGTATATATCACCAAGTCCTCAGAGCTGAAACCAAAAGCACTAATTTCGGCTTCTGGTTCAACGAGTATATATATCACCAAGTCCTCAGAGCTGAAACCAAACGCACTAATTTTGGCTTCTGGCTCAACGAGTATATTTACGACCCCTTTTTACTTTCTTCTATCTTTACAAGAAGAAAGTATTGGCTTCGTGGAAATTTTCGAATTCCGGTTTTTGACGGATTTATACGTTTCAGGGGTCAGATATCCCGAAAAACATGTTTTTACAAAATGTCTGTCTGGCTGTATGTTACACTAATTTTGTGGGCGTTCTACCTCAAGAACTAATGAATGGAATTTAATAAAATTTTAGATTCAGTTATTACCTGATATAAATTGGTTCTGATTGATGTAAATCGCCCAACAGGTAGCGCTGCTATGCCTCATTTTTTACGATTTCCACAATAGCTATATCTCAAAACTAAAGCACGAATTTTCAGAAAACTTCAGATTAGGTTAGTCCTTGATATAATTTACAGCTGATTACTTTTTGATGTAAATCGTCTAAGGTGGCGCTGCTGTGCTGCATTATTCATGATTATTCCAATAGCTCTATCTCAAGAACTAATGCACGGATTTTTATCAAAAATTCAGATTCTGTTAGTCCCTGATAGAAATTAGTGCTGCTTAGCTTTTGGTGTAAATTGCCCTACAGGTGGCATTGCTATGCTCCATTTTTCACGATTTCCGCAATAACTGTATCTCAATAACTAATGCATCAATTTTCCTCAAACTTTAGATTGAGTTAGTCTGTGATATAAATTCGTCCTAATTAGTTTTTGGTGCAAATCACCCAACAGGTGGCGCTGCTATGCAGAACATTTTACGATTTCTGGAATAGCTGTATCTCAAAATCTAATGCACGGATTTTCATCAAACTTCAGTTTCAGTTAGATGTTGACATAAGTTGTTGCTGAATAGATTTTGCTGTAAATCACCTTAGCAGTGGCGCTGCTATGTTACATTTTTCAGGAAGTATTAACATGTATGAGATAAAAGAAAGTTGTGGGGTTGCCACATCATAGTGGTTTTGACTTTGGCGTGCTTCTAAAAATATTTATTTTTTTTTTTTATAAAAATGTCTGAAAGGGGACCAAGGTCCAGTAAATTATATTTCCTTTAATTAAAAAAAAAAAAAAACTACCAAAATAGGTTTAATTTCCGTATTGATACCGCCCAGTTTGAAAAAAGTCATTTTGCGTAAAATGCGTTTATAGTGCTCCAAAACAACGTAAACCTACGGGCGCGTTACACTAAGGCAGTAAATAACTACAAAAGAACTTCGAATTTGGCCAAATCGTTTTATACAGAGATAATTTAGAAGAAAAAAATTGTTTTTTTTTTTTTTTTTTTTTTTTTTTTTTTTTCAATCGAAACCACATAGTCGGATGTACCAATCCCAAAACTTTCCTCTATATAATACATATCAATATTTCAAAATTCTTTATCACCGTGGCAAACTTAAATGGCAATCTATGCTCATCATGAGGATATTAAAAAGATGAAATTCCGTGCATTCGTTCTTGAAATATGGCTATCACTGAAATTGTGTAAATCCAGCAAAATACAGCATAGCAGCGCCACCTATATGGTGATTTACACACCTATAGGGTGATTTACAACCTAATCATCATCAACTTATGTCAACATCTAACTGAATATGAAGTTTGGGGAAAATTCGTGCTTTAGTTCTTGAGATAGAGCTACTGTGCAAATCATGACAAATGCAGCATAGCAGCGTCGCCTATTGAGCGATTTACACCAACACATAATCAGCAGCAATATTAACCAAGGTATACTTGAATCTGAAGTTTGATAAAAATTCGTGCATTAGTTCTTGCGATAAGAGTTATTGAGGAAATCGTGCAAAATGCAGCACAGCAGCGCTTCTTATTGGGCGATT
The DNA here is from genome assembly GCA_963932465.1 of Maratus speciosus. NCBI lineage: Eukaryota > Metazoa > Arthropoda > Arachnida > Araneae > Salticidae > Maratus > Maratus speciosus. The sequence continues at coordinate 24,992,094 of OZ010790.1, read as the reverse complement.
TACACCTACACGTAGTCAGCATAATTTAATATCAAGGATTAACTTAATCTGAAGTTTGATGAAAATGTGTGCATTACTTCTTGAGCTAGAGCTATTGCGAAAATCCTATAAATCCTGAAAAATGCAGCATAGCAGCGCCACCTGTTGGGAGATTTACACCAAAACGGAAACAGCACCAACTCATATCAAGGACTAACTGAATCTGAAGATTTATAAAAATCCGTGCATTAGTTCTTGAGATAGAGCTATTGCGGAAATCCTGCAAAATGCAGCACAGCAGCGCCACCTGTTGGGCAATTTACACCAAAAACAAATCAGCAACAATTTATATTAGGGACTACCCGAATATAAATTTTTATTAAATTCCGTGCATTAGTTCTTGAACTAGAGCGCCCACAAAATGTGTGTAATACAGAAAGACAGACAGACAGACAGACATTTTGTAAAAACATGTTTTTTGGAATCTCTGACTCTTAAAACATGTAAATCCGCCGAAAACCGGAAGTCGAAAATTTTCACGAATCCAATACTTTCTTCTTGTAAAGATGGAAGAAAGTAAAAAGTAAATCCTCCTTTATGAACTAAAGTAGAATGTTCTCTTACGTGTATACATAACATTTTTACTTTCTTCTATCTTTACAAGAAGAAAGTATTGGATTCGTAAAAATTTTCGATTTTCGGTTTTCGATGGATTTATACGTTTTAGGGGCCAGACATTCCAAAAAACAGGTTCTTACAAAATCTCTCTGTTAGTCTGTCTGGCTATCTGTATGTGACACACATTTTGTGGGCTCTCTATCTCAAGAACTAAAGCACGGAATTTAATAAAAAAATATATTCAGTTAGTCCCTGATATAAATTGGTTCTAATTAGTTTTTGGTGTATATCGCTCAATAGAGGGCGCTGCTATGCGACATTTTTCACTATTTCCAAAATAGCTCAATCTCCAGAACTAATGCACGGATTTTAATCAAACTTTAGATTCAGTTTGTCCTCGACATGAATTGACGTTTTGTATATTTTGATGCAAATCGCTCAACAGGTGGCACTTCTATGCTGCATTTTTTGTAATTTCCGCAATAGTTCTATCTCAAGAACTAATGCTTGGATTTTCAACAAACTTTATATTCAGGTATACCTTGATATGAATTAGTTCTTTTATATTTTGGGGCAAATCGCTCAGCAGGTAGCGCTGCTATGCTGCATTTTTCAGAATTTCCACCATAGCTCTATCTCAATAACTAATCCACGAATTTTCATCAAACTTCAGATTCAGGTATACCTTTTAATATCAATTAGTGCTGTTTATGTTTCGGTGTAAATCGCTCAACAGGTGGCATTGCTATGCTACATTTTTCAGAATTTCCGCTATAGCTCTATCTCAAGAACTAATGCACGAATTTTCATCAAACTTCAAATTCAGATATACTTTGATATGAATTGGTGCTAAATTTATGTAATTTCTTGTACTATTTAAATGATTTAAGGGGGTCCGGGACACATTTTAAAATAATATTTATTTATTGAGTTAGAATTCTGAATTTTTTTTATGATGGTTAACCGTATCATTTCTAAACAAAATCACATGATAAAACTTCTCATAATTAAAAAAAAAATAATTTAAAATTTATTAAAAAAGTGGGGTAATTTAAAATCGTTATAACTCGGAATATTATTTATAGAATTTCAATTTTTGTTGCATTTAAATAAACAAAAATATATAAGTTTTAATTTTGATTCAGCATGTTTACAAATATTAATTTATACAAAAAAAATAAAAATATTTAACGAAAAAATTAAAAAAAATGTGGTGCAACACTTAAAAAAAAATTATATTTTTAAAAGTAAACATTTTTTTCAAATATGCTGAATCAAAATTAAAGTAAAACAATTGAAAAAGATATGCTCCAAGTTTGAACTGTTTATCTTTAACAGTTCTCCTGTTATAAGACTTTAAATACGAGAAATGGTGAAAAAAAACCTATCATCAAGAAAAATGCATTTTTAAAAGAATTCCCATGACAGCCATTGCTTGAAAGCTAGATTTTGAAAACAAACCAAAGCAAAAATATTAATATTTTTTTGTTCTAATTCAGATAGAAACATGATTTAAATGTCATTTTAAGTAGAAGAAAACAGAGAAATTTTTAATGAAATAAAATGTTTTTGCAAAATTTGAAGATTTTTGTGTCCCAGACCCCTTAATTGACGTGACTTATATAGAAGAAAGTTTTGTGATGGCCACAACATACTAGTTAAATTTGGTAAATATTTATTACCTATTTAATAAATGTTGATCATTTTAAGTTTAAAAAGCAAAATATCTTCTTTGTGTTAAATTTTTTTTAACGAAATAGTGCAAATTAACTCACCTGTAAATAATTCGAACAAGCCCCTCCTATCCTTTTGGAAACAAAGAAATAAGGTACAAATTTTGAGATTGAAATGAAAAGAAAACATATCTTTCTACTTTGCATTAAATATCACACCTGAATTAAATGCAAATAATAAAGTAAAGCAAGATCACGCGAATGGGTTACCATGACAACTGATGCCTTGGTTATTTCATCGCTCTACTACCTGGAAGAGTCGCATTATACAGATTACTAATTCACCTCAAGAGAGCTGAGAAATGCGTTATTGTGTATCTCGCTATGTGTAAACTCTTCCATCAACTGAAACTTCCACAACGTTACTGTTAATGATTCGCTTTAAGGTTAAAATAATTAGTTTCTGCGTTCAGAATGAGATATTCAGTAAAATTTACCTTTAAAACTTGGAATCGTTTGAATAAAATATCCGTTAATTACACCAGCTATTTTATGCGACTAGTAACCTAATTTTTTACTTTCTTCTACCTTCAATCGAAGACAGTATTGTAATCGAAATTTTTTTCGACGGATTTACCTGTTTTAGGGATCAGAGATCCCAAAAAACGTTTATAGAAAATGTCTGTCTGTCGTCATTTTGCCATCAAAAAGTGTATGAAGTTATGCATACAATTGTACCAATTTTTTTTTTTTAATTTTTGGCTATGGTATGGGATGACCCTAATGTAAAAATTAAAAAACTATATTTTTAGGTCGCGTAACTATTACATTTTTATATTTATTTCTTGTCAGACAATCAACTTATAGTTTAGCTATTGCCACAACTATTAAATAAACGGTCAAGTGCGAGTATTACTCGAGCACAGAGGGTTCAGTACAATAAATATATGAATTAGTAACTGTATTATTAAAAAAAAAAAGTTGCTAAAAGAATACTAACACTTTGTAAAACATTATGCAAAGTAAGGTCGGGTATAACAATATATACTAGAAATATGTAAATGGATATACCATGAAAGTTCAAAGAGATATAGAACCTAAAAAATATCAAATACAGCTATTCTGTATAACTCATTTTTACTTTCTTCTATCTTTACAGGAAGAAAGTATTGGATTCGTGAAAATTTTCGAATTCCGGTTTTCGACGGATGTATACTTTTTAGGGTACAGAGGTAATGAAAAACATGTTTTTACAAAATGTCTGTCTGTGAGTCTGTCTATCTGTGTGTGACACAAATATTGTGGGTGCTCTGACTTAAGAACTATTGAACGGAATTTAATAAAACTTTAGATTGATTTAGTCCCTGATATAAATTGGTGCTAATTACTTTTTGGTGTAAATCGCCCAACAGGTAGCGCTACTATGCTGCAATTTTCCCGATTTCCACAATAGCTGTATCTCAAGAACTAATGCATGAATTTTCATCAAACTTTAGATTCAGTTAGTCCCTGATATGAACTGATCCTGATAAGTTTTTGGTGTAAATTGCCCAAGAGGTGTCACTGTAACTCAGAACTTTTCACGATTTCCGTAATAGCTCTCTCTCAAAAACTAATGCACGAATTTTCACCAAACTTCAAATTCAATTAGAAGTTAACGAAAGTTGTCCCTGATTAGATTTTGGTATAAATCGCCTAACCGGTGGCGTTGCTGTGGTGCATTTATCAGGAAGTATTGACATGTATGAGATAGAAGAAAGTTTTGGGATTGACCCATCCAACTAGTTTAATATTATTTTAATCTCTTTATAATGAACTTAATTCTGTACTGACAATAAAAGAAATGCATATTTAAACTTCATTTGTCATTTCATAAAACTTAATTCATCATAGTAATAACCTTTCTTTCTAAAGTGCAGCTAAAACAAAACATTCGTTCAAAGTTCACATTTGGCATTGTGCTAAGCGCGCTTCTAAAGGAGGTCAGAAATTTGCAACGCCGCCTTGGTCCTTGCCGCGTTTTCCAGATAGGTTTTTAATTGACTTTTTAAGCCACTCGAGGCGTATTGAAAGAGCAATTCAATGCAAATTGTCGGAATCCCATAATATTTATGTAATTCATTCTAATTAAGGGGTCTCAGGATCTCAAAAATTGGAAAAAATGAAAAAAAGAGACCATATTCAACATTTAATATCTTAAAATGCATATGATTTTAAAACACAATTTTTATTGAGATGAAAGATAAGTACGTTGTTTCATTTTATGTATTTAAAAATTTGCAAGATGAAGAATTAGCATTTACAGGGTGCTCCAAACAGTCAGACATTTGATAAGCAGAATATTGGTAAAACAGCTTACGCGCACGATTAGAAAATAAATATTGTAACTAGAATAAAAACTTTGGCGCCTACTTATACTTCAGATTATAATAATAACCATGAACCTAAATAAATTTGTATTTAAATCATTTTTATATTTTTAATACAAAGTTGTATTTAGCTAATAGAAAATTTTGAAAATTTGAACAATATAATTACTTAAAAAATATTTTTTTGTACAATAAAAAGGAAAGTTTAGGTTCAGTTTATACAGATTAATATAAAACTTATGTTTTGAAAATTTCATGAAAAAATATTCAAAAGTTTTTGAGATATCGTGCGCATTATGCCAAAAAAAGTCAATTGGAGAAAAATGACTTAAAAGCTTCGAAAAGGCCGCTTAAGCTATTGAGCGGGTATAATTATAAAAGCCATATATTCTGTTCTAATGAGAATTTGAAGGAAACAATTATATTAAAATGTTCAGAAAAGATGGAAGATTAACATCTAAAACATTTTGAAGCTTTAAGAGTCCTGAGACCCCTTGAATTAGTCTGTTTTTAACAATTTGACGTTTATTGCTTTTATACTGTTACTGGCCATTGCATTCCACACATATATCATTAAAAGTTGTTATCTAGGCTTTAAAAGCCAATGGTACATAGAGTACGTCGCCCCTGTCATTATGTGTGTCCAAACCGTTCATATTTTTAAGGGTTTATATCTCGGCTAATTACTGACGATTTTTTTCGAAAATCATGATCAACAATGCTTTTATACTTCTGCTACGATAGATACCTCCAGCGCTGCTCAACAGTTTTGCTGAATGCCCGTAAATCGAAATTTGTGTGTAACGGAAAAATGCGCTTTTCTCAAAAACTAAGTGACCTAGGGTAATCGCTATAATTTTCCTGCAAGGTTTAAATTAACGTCTACTCCCTCTAATTTTTTCATAATTTTAGCTTCAGTAGATTCGGAATTAGATGGGGGGGGGGGACATATTTTTGCGCTACATTTTCGACTATATCTTTGAAAATGTAATACCTAAAATTAAAAGAAATGTATTTTTGAATTCAGCGTTACGGAAGCTTTCACACGATACCCCACACGATATACAAAGAAAATATTTTTTTTTCAAGCAACTGAATTTGCCCCTATACATTTTTACTAAATATATTCATAAATGTTTAATAATCTGAAAATATGTGGGTCAACATTCTTTATTACTTCCCCGAATTTGAAGTTTCCACGTTCCACAGTTTACGAGTAAAATGGCTGTGACAGACAGACAGACAGGCAGACGGACAGACACAAGAGTGATCTTATAATGATTCCGTTTTTACTTTTTATGTACGGAACCCTAAAAACTGTTGAAATCCCTACCATAGTGCGCTAGAAAAAATGTACTTCAATATAAGTAGTTTTCCATAGGATTGTCTTCCCCCTTAAGAGAATTTTGCAACTTTTTTTTGTGATCACGATTCCAAACTTTATCTGAGAAAGCCGTAGCATAATTAAAAAGAAATACAGTAAAACTTCTTTTAAAGGCCACCCCTATTCAAGGGCTACCTCTATTAAGGACCAATATTTTTGGGAACAAAGCATTTTCCCATAGACATAATGTTAAATTTACTCCTATTAGGGGCTGCACCTACCCCTCATAAAGGCCATTTTTTTTCACATGTGCCTTAAATCCTAAAAAGGTGTATTGAATTCCTGAACCAAACGATAAAAGTTCACCAAACAACGACAATTTCAACAAATAAGGCAGGGGGAGCAAGGGAGGATTTAGTAACACAATGAAGGACACGAACTTTTCCACAAGTGAGACAAACAGGTATTCCTCACACTTTGTTTGATCTTTCAACCTATAGGGATTGGGTTGGAGGGGAAACTTGACCCTTTGTTGTGGGCACACAAAGGATAACAGGTTATCTAGAAAAACTGATTCCACATTTACTAAAACTGTGAATGCATATTGAAGCACAATTTTTATACCTGTCTGGAAACGCTAACAGAAATAAATAAACTAATATCTCCTCCTAAGATATTAATAAATGATGCAAATTTAAGTAATTCGCTCCAAAAATTAAAGAATCATTAGAAACCAAAATTGTCTGCTAAAAAATTATGAAAAGTAAACGAACTTCAATAAGAAATTTTTTCAATCATGTATACAGTTTGAAAATGATAATAGACAGTTTTTTCACCTATATTTGTTTTGATTTCCTTATTTTAGTTGCTGTTTTTTTGCCACTCCTATTCAAAGGCCACCCCTCATAAGTTCTAATTTTCAATGGAGCGGCAGGTGGCCCTTACAGAGAGGTTTCACTGTAGATCAAAATTGTATAAGTATTTTGAAAAGATATCACGCGAATTTTTTACACGTTTATTTTGCTAGGTTTATTTTAATTGCTTTATTTGCAATTTGTCTATCAAATTGATATAAGAAATATATAACTGACAAAATCAATTTATTCATAAGTAAATTCTGTTAATCAATAAAAATGAGAAATTTCGAAGAAAATGACATAGTTTCATAATGTTATTAGCAATTGACGTAAGAAAAAATGAGTAGTGTGATAAATTGTGAAGTTAAAAAAAATCCATTTTAAAGAATTATATTTATTTAATATTTATTTTTTATACATTTTGGACTTTTATATCTGCTTGGAAATATTCTTTTACATCCAGTGAGGCAGAATGTATAAGTACATACATGTGTGTGTATATGTACACATTTATTTTTATTCAGTACTTTTTTTTAAACATTTGACTACCTTTTTAAAGTTTAATAACATTTTGTAATATCAAAATATATTGTGCTGATAATATAAGACGTAAAATCTGTTTAAAGTTCACAAATCTTTCAGAAATTGAACCTTTTTCAAACTTTTTTGGCTTATATATATGTAATATTTCTTTTTTCAGTGAAATCAGAAAAAGTATAGACTCAAAGAACGAAATGTAAATTACATGTCATTTTTATAACTCATAAAAAGGTTTTGATAGTCATTCAGAAAATTCTATGACCAAATGTTGTAAATATCCATAAAAAACCTGAGTTTATTGCCTTTATAAAAGATTCCCTTTTTCTTTATGCTTTAAGAATTTTGTTTTACTAAGAATAGGAATTTATATGTATGTTTGTGTGTGTCTAAGATTATGAATATGAAAAACCTTTTTATTATTTTAACTTATTTTTAATTACAAAAAAAAAAGAGCTTATTTGCAATATCTTGTGATTTTTCAATATTCAATTTTAGGACCATTCCATGAGGAATGGACAAAATTGTCTGCACGTGACGCTTACATAAATACCTGTACTTATAACCTTTTAAGTTGTTAGCGTATAAACTATACATTAAAATTAACACCCCCCCCCATATTTTCATATTGAGATAGTTGTTTTAATTTGAGGATACGATAGCATTGTTAAAACAGCATTTTAAAGCCTAGACCTAACAGGGAACCACTTTTGGTGTTGCTCGCACCTAGCATTGAGACCTGGTGCGTTTTGTAGCCCTATACATAAAAGTTAGAGAACCGATAAAATTTCTCTGTTAAAATCATATTTTATATACTTTTTTATACTTTTAATTTTTTATTATTACATTTTTATTTGTTTATTTCACGCCAAAAGTGAGTTAAGTCGCCAAATAGGGCGCTACAATTTTTCCGACCGCTTTATCCAAAGAGTAAATATACAATACATATTACTAGTATACAGATTGCAATTTTTTTTTTAAATTATTGATAGCATAAGAAACAAATATTAGGTTTTTATTTCTTTTTCTATGCAGACGATAAATATATAAGTAATAAATATAATTCTATAAAAGCTTAGATCATTGAAAACTATTTTTTAGTGAAATAGAAAATAAGCAAACAATTTTCTTTTGAAATCGAATGGAATAAAGTTTCGAATGTTTAAAATGAAATGTCGCTGTATTAAATGGCCCTTTGGTAAAAGTAATCATAAAGTAAATTAATATTTTTACACAATTTAGAAAAATTACTGTTGCTAAATATATCGGACATTGCAATTTCTAGCCATTACAAATTCAGCTATGACACTTGGCTAGGGTTGCCGTAAAGCTCTACTTTTGAAAATAAACGCTAACTGTTTCCCCGCCAAAAATATGAATATAATGTTGTAATTTTTCAAAATCAAATTCGTGAGTTTTTGAAGGAATTTTCGAACTTTTTTAAATATTTTATACTTATTATTAACTAATTTTTATTTTTAAATGCTTTTCTTTAAAATAAATCAGTGTTAATAGTCCGATAAGTGGTCCCGAAAATTGCATTTTCCGAAAGTTATACTGCTGTAAAATCAAGAAATATTATTTTAACAGAAAAATTTTATCGATTCTCAAACTTCATAATATAGGGCTTTAAAATGCACCAGGTCTCAATGCTAGGTGCGAGCAACACCAAAAGTGGTTCCCTTGTAAGTAATATGCCCGTTTCATGGCCATTTCATGAAAAATTGACAAAATCTCCTGCACGCAATTCTTACATAAATAACTATATTTACCGACTTATAAGTTGTTAAAACATAAACTATAGGGTAATTCCGGGATTTATGCCGCACATTTTTTGGAATTTGTGTATAAAGTCCCATGGTGGACATAAAATAAAAATAAATCATGCTGTGCTATTTAATGTTACATATACAACTAGTGTACTGCGACAAAAAAAATTCAAAACAAATTATTAATATTTTTTAACGCTGTTTTTTTTCTAAAACATTATACTGCGGCGCGTCACCCGTACATACAGGCTGAGACGCCGCACTTGTGCGGTAGTTATGTCGCGCTTGTAATAAGAAGAGAATGAAGTTATAAATAAAAATATTTAAAAAAAATATTCATATCTGGACTATAATTATGGATGTAATACCAAAATGAAACTAAATGGGTACAATGAAACGTATTAGTAGATTCAAATTAATAATTGTTGCCTACTTTCACTATTAAAATTATCGACTTATTTTTTTTTACATTAAATTTTAATTGTTATTTCAGCAACAACGTAACATCAATGTATTAGATAGGGACAAGAAAAAAAAAATCAAATTGTGTTTACATAATTTATTTGTTAACCCTTTCGGGACCGGTGGCTTTTACACAAATTTTATTCTGTTGGTACCACTTTTTTAAAAGAAGTTACCTTTACTTAAATAATCATGAAAATGCTCTAATTAAACAAAGCAAATATTACTTTTCTTTTTTACTGGTGACAGAAACAATTTTTGTAAGCTCTTTATGAAGGTGCTAATATGCGCCTATGGCCCCGAATGGGTTAAGAGATCGACTTCAATCCACAGAAAAAGTGTCGAAAAAGTACAGTCGTTATGTAACTACATTTAAACACATGATGTAATGAAGCCAATTACACTTCCTCTTTTTTGGAGTAGTTTGCAAAGAACGTCTGCGTTACGCGTAATCCAATTCTTCATTATTATTATCTTGACTTGCATCTTCCTTGTCTTTCTTACTTTTTATTTTCCCCCTTTTCTCCTTTGATTTTAGTAAACTTGATAAGATGCCTAACATGGTTAGTCTGTGCAAAAAGAAAAGGAAAAGTTAATAACACTTAATCATCCCGTACAAAAGAAACTGCGGCATGTATACAGGAATAGCAGTGCGGCATGTATCTCATTTTACAAGGTGCAGACGTCGGCCATCACAGTTACCTGCCATCGCTAAGAGGAATGGCGTAATCATACACACAGTACACTATACAAATACTACAATTAGTTTTGACATCGAAATCATGCATGCATTTATTAATTAGTGTATGAAAAGTATCTAAACATAACGTCTTTAAAAGTTTGGACAGTGAAATCATGCACTTACGTCAAATTAAGTATTGTACTTCTGCAAGTAAGCATCGAAAGGGATTCACGCTATACACTGGTTAAAATAATCTCATTGCGCACCTATACTGTGCATTTGACGACCATCTATCGATAATTACAAGAAATAGAAGGGGTGCGGCATCTATCCCGTATGCGGCGACTCTCCCGGAGTTACCCTACATTAAAAATAACGCAAAACTCTAGATTTTCGTATTAGCATGGTTGTTTTACATTGAGAATATAATAACATTGTTATAACAGCAAAAATATGTAAACAAGTAAGAAAAATCATGCGTTAAGCATAGATTATGAAACACTTTCCAACACTTCCTGAATGCTTTAACAAAACTTCGTTATTTAAAAAAATAAGGTATATAAGAGACCTAAGTAAACATTTTAGAAACCGCATAAAAATTTGGAAAACTGATTTCCGCAGTTACAGTTCATAGCAAATATGTATTCCAATTCTTTTGAACAGCCCTGTATTTGATCTGGATGTTGATATATATGCTATAGTATAATGGGGGAAATTCAGTATAGCAAGAAAACACATAACAGGTTGAAATTTCTCTTTCAGAAATTTATACTAATAGATGGAAGCATACTTGTATACTTTTGTACAACCCTGTAGTTTACCTAGTACCTTTATTACACACCACTATTTAGCTAAAGTTTAATTCCAAGTAAAATACTCTTAAAGCTACTGGAATCACATTCCCAGAAATTATCATTTTTAGACGGCCATGTATCCAATTATTTGCGTGGCCCTGTATATCATCTTATCTATGTTCTACAAACATTTCTTAGTAAACTAAATTCAGTTCAGCATAAAAATGATAACTCATTTAAAAATAACTAACCTTTAAGCTAACCTTAATGCTAACCTTTAAGCAATTTGCAATCATACCCAGTAACCATTACTAATTCTTTTGTGTAGCCCTGTATATAAATTACAGCATTTATACACACCATATACAATTCATAAATATAGTGAATCATAAAAGCACATAATATAATTAAAAATGAATGTCAAGCAATCATCGCTACTGTACAGTACTTTGGATACAATATAGTATCTGAAATCTTTTGTGTGTCCCTGAAAATGTTATGCACTTCGTATTATACATGAAATAAGTTATAGTAAATCTCAGAGATGTATATCAATTTCATTACACATGAAATAATTGAACATAATTAAAATACACCGGAAAAAATTCCCTCCACACCTATATCATTATGTAACGGAATTTTTTGTGTAGCCCTGTAAATTAATAATAACTCTTCTTAGCACCGCATATTCTACAGAATGCATATTTTAGTGCACTTGATAAATGCATATCATTTTTATTATATTTGACAGCATGTAACATCATTAAAAATAATTTTAAACGATTTTTTCCCATAGGCTGTAATGTAACGGAAAACTTTGACTGGAACTAAACATGCTACAAACTTCATTTGAAATAGGGTTCTATGGTAGAGGTCATTAACATCCAAAAATTTCGGATCGATGCGAATATATTTACGCGAGTTAGAACGCGGCCAGACACCAGACACACCGAAGTCATAAACAACTTTAAAGTAACGTCGTTTAATTATGGACACCCTGTATATAAAACGTTTTTACGATAGTTATTTAAAGTTACACATGCTTCTATTAATAAACTTCGCATAATAAAATAAAGCATTGAGTATTTGTATCCTCCGTTAACATTATTATGAACACTTTCCCGACGAGCGTCCTTTACAGAATTTTTAATTTTTTTTCACCAGTTTTTGAAAATCGAAAATTTTTGCATAGTTTAATAACAAAAATACTTTGATTAAATAGGGCAAAATTTCAATTAAAAACTACTAGTAAGAATAACGAAGGATTCTGAGCATTCTATGTTTCACGAATACGTGACATTTGCCGCGAAATTTAAAAGACTTACCCTAAACCTTTTCAAAATAAACTAACAAGGAAGGTCTCCACACTGACATACTCCGAAAAATCTAAAAAATATATATATATATATAGAATGTTCTACTCATCAGGATAGATATGTTTATAAAAATAAATTCTGCGGAATCTCTATAGAGCGTCTGTAAAAAAATAATAAACAATTCGATATTTGGCGATTTATCAATGGTTGGCGATGGAATAAAATTTCAAAAGATACTTTTTCATGTCGCATACTCTTTAAGATAAAAACGTTTCATATTGAACTTTTTAAAATAAATTTAATGTAAATAATTTTAGTTTTTTTCAGTTTTAGTTTGATTTAACAATAGTTTTGTCATATCTATAATAATAAGGAAAGAAGTTTGTGTGTGAGTGTGTGAGTGAATATGTCGACGGTGTTCTAAGGGACCGCTGCACGTAGAGCTACAAAATTTGGGGAAAAGGTATGTCTATATATGAAGTTTTGCACCTCGAAGCCCGATTTTCGATTTTTTGATTAGATTTTTTTTAATTTAATTTTTTATGCGATTTTCAGCGCTTTTTTAAGTTTTGAGGCGATTTTTCCACATTAGGGAAAAGAATACGGTTTCTTTCTTTTAACCCAATATAGTAAATTTTGTTCTCTTTTCAAAAAATTTATTCGGAATTCGTACAGCGATTTTTGAATTTTTAGCTCATTTTTTATGCGATTACTGATCAGCAGCTTACTGAATGCGTCTTTGTACCTATAAGGGGTGTTACCGTAGGGGGGGGGGGACACAGTTGGGTCGCCAAATACCGCCAAGTTTGTCACCAACTTGGCGATATATCGCCAAATTTGGTAATCAAAGTTCGTAGCCAAAAGTGACGCCAACTTGGTGATATCTCTAATATTTCTCCAAATTCCCATAGACTTCCATTGTAAACCAATAGTGATTACTTGCTTACAGGAAATCAACAAGTTGAGATATTTTAATGCAACAAAAACTAATATTAACTTAAGGGGTTATATTATTATATTAATTATATTTAAGGGAATCCAGGTAAATTAAATCTATAATAATAAGGAAAGAAGTTTGAGTGTGAGTGTGTCGACGATGTTCTGAAGAGACAGCTGCACCTAGGGCTACAAAATTTGGGGAAAAGGTCCGTATTTATGTGAAGTATTGCAATTCGAACCCAGATATTCGATTTTTTTTATTAGATTTTTTTTAATTTAATTTTTATCGCTTTTTTAAGTTTCGAGGCGATTTTTCCACATTTGTGAAAAGAATACGGTTTCTTTCTTTTAACCCAATATAGTAAATTTTGTTCTCTTTTCAAAAAGGTTTATTTGGAATTCGTACAGCGATTTTTGAATTTTTAGCAAATTTTTTATGCAATTATTGAGCAGCATTTAATGCATCTTCATACCTATAAGAGGGTTACCGTAGGGGGGACACAGTTCTGTCGCCGAATGCCGCCAAGTTTGTCGTCAACTTGACGATATATCGCCAAATTTGGCGATCAAAATTAGTCGCCAAAAGTGATGCCAACTTGGCGATATCTCTAATATTTCGCCAAATTCCCACAGACTTCCATTGTAAACCAATAAGGATTACTTGCTTACAGAAAATGAACAAATTGAGATATAATAAATAAAGACACAATTTTGCTTAATGGTACACAAAACCCGAACTTTCATAAGCTAAAAGTTGATTTCTACGTTTCGAGCTGTTTCTACAGCCGTTTTCAGGAAAATAGGATGTTAAAAAGGCTCAAAGTTCAGAGACGAAAGTTTCCTGTGCAAGAAATAATTAGTCGAAACTTCATCAATGCTTTGAATACAAAAATGTTGTGTTGCCATTTAGTGAAAATAAATAATTATTAATGAACTGAGATCAAATGAATCAAAAAGGTCGATTTAAGAAACCACGAGTGCCGCAATCTACACATGAAGGACAAAACCACGTTCAACTGAGTTTTTATTCAAGTTTTGGCAACATAATATAAGTTTAAGCTGAAATATTGTAATCAGATGTAGAATTATGGACTTTATGATATTATGCCAGATTTTTGGGATATTATAGGATAAATTATCGTTAAAAGTTTATCTTCATGTGCAATGATTTCAACTGATTCTCTAATTTTACTTTCAAAGGGGTTATTGCATGGAGCTTGGACAAAACCACGTTCAACTGAGTTTTTATTCAAGTTTTGGCAACATAATTTAAGTTTAAGCTGAAATATTGTAATCAGATGTAGAATTATGGACTTTATGATATTATGCCAGATTTTTGGGATATTATAGGATAAATTATCGTTAAAAGTTTATCTTCATGTGCAATGATTTCAACTGATTCTCTAATTTTACTTTCAAAGGGGTTTTTGAATGGAGCTATAATTTTTGCTTCAGCAAAGTTAATATGGCAGACTTCATTAGCTAAGTAGAACCTAGAAAGAGCTGTATTCTGTTTACGCTGTTTAATGTCTCCATAATCCTTACTAATAACTTACGTTTTGTCATGGCGATGTATACTTTTTCAACATTATTAGATAAAGTGATAGGCATTTCATATATACCAGATTTTTGATCCATTGGGATCCTATCGATCTTATTACTGACGATATAAATGAGGTAAGGAGGTGGAATAGCGACCTACTTTATATTACATTTCTGTATGATCTCTTTTAGCTTTTCGAATGTAGTAGGAATGTAGTGAAATTTTCTGTAGAGCATAAGTTGATTATTACCCTGTCGTTGACCTGAAGGAGGGAGAGCGTTGTACTTCTGAATTATCTTATTTATAAATTTTGCTGGAAAACCATGATCAAATGCTATTTTCTGTATAAACTCGATTTCTTCATTTAATTGGTTATTTGAGCAAATCATAAACGCAGATTTAATGAATGACTGAAATGCAGAGATTTTATATTGGAAAGGTACGTTTGCTGAAAAAGGGATAACAGTGTTTTCTTTAATAGGTTTTCTATAAACTGAAAAGTTTAATCCAGAGCTGCATCTATTAATTTGAACATCTAAAAATGGAAGTGAAGCATTTTCTTCGATTGCAAGGGTGAATTTTATACAATTACTTAACTTATTAATATCTTGAAGAAAATCAGTTAAATCAGATAAACTGTAGTTCCATAAAATGAAATCATCATCAACATATCTTTACCAACATTCGGTCTCAAATTAAACGTATCAAAGATCTTATGTTCTAGAGGCCTTAAAGCAAACCCTGCAAATAAACCGGAAACTGGTGATCCCATCGGTGTACCATGTAGCTGTCTATAAATATTCTTATTAAAAATGAAAATGTTACTGTAAACTATGAGGTTAAGTCCAGATTTTTGTGTACCATTAAGCGAAATTGTGTCTTTATTTATTTTATTTTATGGTGCAATTTTCCAGTATGTGTTACTGAAATATACCAATGCTAGGTTTAATTATAGACTTTAATTTCATCTTTAAGCGCTTCAAAGCAGAGAGATTTCGACTTTCCCGAGAAGTTTTGAACTTAACCTTCCTCCAGCAATGCAAGAAAGAAAAAGTTATTCCAAGGTTTATTACTATTAAGGATAATTACATTTTTAAAAGATTTCCGCAGAAGAAATTGAGTTTTGAGCTGCAATGTCTAAATCTATATATTAGAGATAAATTCGCATACGTCAACTTTTTGTCAAGTAAGGTTTTTCATCTTTATTGCGAATTTGTTGATAATACCCCGGTTGATGTTTTCGACCATAAAATGCATATAATATCAAGCTTACTCTATATCCAGCAAAAAGAGAAAACTAATACCCACTCAAGGAAATTCCAACTTCTAATAAACCGGAGACAACGCTTTTTCAACCCTTCCCTCCACTAAACCTGTTCCTTACATTGACTATTCAAGTAAAATATTTTCTAGTATTGAAGACAAAGCCCTTTCGCTTGGACCAAAATTTGTATTTAATATAAAGTAAACCATAACAGCATTATTGCAGATTGTGAAAATGTCATTCAAATCATTCCAGAGAATAATAGAGACGAAGAGCGCACAGCAATGTACAAGTTAGTAAAACAAATCTCTTATAAACAAGATAAAGAGCAAAGCTTAGTTTTGAACACGTTAAAGAAACTGAAGAAAGATCCTGATATTATTTTTATCAAGACGGACAAATTAAACAGAATTGCAATAATGGACAAATTAACTTACATAGTTAAAATGAATGCATGTATAGCGGATAGGGATTGTGAAATTCTACAAAAAGATTTAAATTCCAAAATTTTTCGTAAAGTAGAAGAGTTAGTCCGCACTAGAAAATGGCCGGAAAGTATGAAATCGCTTATTAAAATTAACCACACTGGAGTTACTCCGATGTTAACTCTGGGAGATTGAAAGATCATAAATCAAATTTACCGCTGAGGCTTATCGTTTCCCGCTGTATCGCACCAACATACTTTTTAGAAAAGGCTTTCGTGATCTTCTTGAAGTCAATACTTCCTGATTCAGTTTTTGCTATTGAGTCTACAAAACATTTTATTGACTAAGTTAAACAATTTCCAATTAATACAAACACCATTATGGTAAGTTTAGACATAGTATCTCTATATCCTTCCATCAATATGCATGAAGTCATACAATACATTAATATGATCATAGATAACAATCCAAATATATCTCAAGATATAAAAACCTGACTAAAATCTGGACTTAAGCTCATAGTTTACAGTAACATTTTCATTTTTAATAAGAATATTTATAGACAACTACTTGGTGCACCGATGTGATCATCAGTTTCCGTTTTATTTGCAGAATTTGCTTTAAGGCCTCTAGAACATAAGATCTTTGATACGTTTAATTTGAGACCCGAATGTTGGTTAAGATATGTTGATGATGTTTTCATCTTATGGAACTACAGTTTATCTGATTTAACTGATTTTCTTCAAGATATTAATAAGTTAAGTAACTGTATAAAATTCACCCTTGAAATCTAAGAAAATGCTTCACTTCCATTTTTAGATGTTCAAATTAATAGATGCAACTCTGGATTAAACTTTTCAGTTTATAGAAAACCTATTAAAGAAAACACTGTTATCCCTTTTTCAGCAAATGTACCTTTCCAATATAAAATCTCTGCATTTCAGTCATTCATTAAAAGAGCGTTTATGATTTGCTCAAATAACCAATTAAATGAAGAAATCGAGTTTATATGGAAAAAAGCATTTGATCATGGTTTTCCAGCAAAATATATAAATAAGATAATTCAGAAGTACAACGCTCTCCCTCCTTCAGGTCAGCAACAGGATAATAATCAACTTATGGTCTACAGAAAATTTCACTACATTCCCACTATATTCGAAAAGCTAAAAAAGATCATACAGAAATATAATATAAAGTTGATCGCTATTACACCTCCTTACCTCATTGATATAGTCAGTAATAAGATGGATAGGATCCCAATGGATCAAAAATCTGGTATATATGAAATTTCTATCCCTTTATCTAATAATGTTGAAAAAGTATACATCGGCATTAAAAAACGTAAGTTATCAGTAAGGATTATGGAGCATCGCAGAGACATTAAACAGCGTAAACAGAATAAAGCTCTTTCTAGGTTCTACTTAGCTAATGAAGTCTGCCATATTAACTTTGCTGAAGCAAAAATTATAGTTCCGTGCAATAACCCCTTTGAAAGTAAAATTAGAGAATCAATAGAAATCATTGCACGTGAAGATAAACCTTGTAACGATAATTTATCCTATAATATCCCAAAAATCTGACATAATATCATAAAGTCATAATTCTACATCTAATTACAATATTTCAGCTTATACTTATATTATGTTGCCAAAACTTGAAGGAAAACTCAGTTGGACGTGGTTTTGTCCTTCATGTGTAGATTGCGGCACTCGTGGTTTCTTAAATCGAAATTTTTGATTAATTTGATCTCAGTTCATTAATAATTATTTATTTTCACTAAATGGCAACACTACATTTTTGTATTCAAAGCATTGATCAAGTTCGACTAATTATTCCTTGCACAAGAAGCTTTCGTCTCTGAACTTTGAGCCTTTTTACCATCATATTTTCATGAAGACGGCTGTAGAAACAGCTCGAAACGTAGAAGTTAACTTTTAGCTTATTAAAGTTCGTGTTTTGTGTACCATTCAGCAAAATTGTGTCTTTATTTATTATATTTTATGGTGCAATTGTCCCGTATGTGTTACTGAAATTGAGATATTTTATTGCAACAAAAACTTACATTAACTTAAGGGGTTATATTAATTATATTTAAGGGAATGCAAGTAAATTAAATTATGAATAAAAGTATCATGATACAATGCTTAGCATGCTCTCAAACATAAATTTTAAGAGAGCCCGCAGGTCAAAGGAATTAGATTTGAAACTTTTATCCAATTACAGTAAATTTTGACTTTCGTGATTTTTGAACTTTTTGTGATTTTTAATTCGATTTCTACGTTTCTTCGCGATCTGCTGCATTTTTTTTGACATTCCATTTTCGGCCTATAATACTAAAGTAATTTCTGCCCTCATTTCAATAAAGTTTATTCGAATTTCGTATAGCAATTTTCGAATTTTTCGGGAATTTTGTATGTGATTTTTAGTGTATTTTAGCGATTACCTACCATTTTTCCATATTAGTGAAAGGAATCAACTTTCAATCTTCGAACACAACATATATTTTTGTTTCTCTTTCGAAACTTGTGCATCAATTTAAAATTTTTTCGAGATATCTTATTGTGATTTTCAGAGCTTTTCCCAATTCGAGCTGTTTTTTGATGTACCCGGGCAACGCCGGGCAAGTTAGCTATATATATATATATATATAATGAAAGTTAACTATCAAATTTTATGGATTAAACCAAAATTTAAATTAATTAAAATTGTTTCAATCTCAAAATTAAGTCCAGTTGAGCACTGTCGATTCACTTTTGTTGGTATGGAATCAACGACTTCTTTGATATTGAAATAGATAGCTGCAGAATTCTTCATCTTGCCTTTATTTTGGAATACGCTTAAATGTACGAAAATATTTTTTATATATGAAATTGTTTTTAAAGTAATAAAATTAAATAACAAGCAACATAAATATGTAATACAAAAAATGTATTTATTAAACTCTCTCAATGTTTAAGTTTAAATTCATTAAATACTATTTACACGCATTCTAAAAATGAATTGACAAGCAATTTTCAGGTACATTAAAATCGTTTGCTTTTGGTGAGGAAAAGTACTGCTCGTCAAATCGCATGACGCTTTCGTTTTTCGCGTCAAATACTTGAAAGTATTTTTTTTTTTTTTTTTTACATACTTTCTTCTGTAATTTCGCCGCTAAATTTCACTGACCCTTTATTGCACACATAAGTAGTTTACTTAGTGTTTTTTTAATTACTTTTTACTTAGTATTTTTTTTACTCAATAATGTTGGAGTATGGGTGTTCCAGAAGGCGTTTACATAGTACAGTCGTGGAAAAAAAGAGTAAACACCCCCTACTAACCCTGCAAAAAATTATGGTAGAAGAAAGTTACTGGTACCACACGATTGGTAATAAAATCTACTTTTAAATTATGCATATAAAATTTGCTTATGGGGCAATCTACATATTAAAACGAACCATAACTTTGTTTTTTTCAATAGCAGTACATAATTCTGACAGCATAAAAGAACTCTACACTCTTCAATTAGCCTAAAAACAAATTTTTATGCAATTCGTACGATAAGTTTTCGAGAAATTAATTATTTTAAAACGAACCTATTTTAGGCTGTGCTGTATCCAAATTGAAATTCGGTTCTCGATTGGTGACGGAGCCTCCTTCTTCACCAAGGCTCCTTAAGCGCCGCTCAAGTAGTCATTGAAGAGTGCTAGAATACAGGATAGCATAAAAAATTTCAAAATATTTAGTCACTTCTGTCATAGACGGCCGCTTAAACCATCATTTTGCTGTTTTTTAAACATAATTTGAAAACTACTTGGAAGAAAAATATGAAATTTTGGAGTTCCATAAAGCAGGACTTAATAAATCTAAATCCATAAAAAAAATTGTAGGTTGCAATTTATAATTTTTCCGAATATTAATTTCATAATTCATAATTCATATCATAAAATTATAAAAATTGCAAATTCAACGTATTTTTGTTTGGGTATTTTAGTATTATTGCCACACAAAAAATTAGCACATTAGGAATCTAATTTCAAGAGATATTAATAAAAATATGAAAATGTAATTTAACATTAGAAGCACTAAATTTTGAATGTTTATAATTCAAAAACTTATCATTCTAATGGCTTGAAATTTGGTGTCTAGGCATAGTTTGAACAGAAGATTTGAAATATCTTGTTAAAATTGGGTATTGCTATTAAAAAAATAAGTTTGGGTTCATATTAATATGTATATGGCCCCTAAGGAAATTTTATATATATCATTTAAAAGGAGACTTTATTTCCAATATTTCAGTACTAGTCACTTTGTTCTAGAATAATTTGTCGAGGAGTTAGTAGGGGTGTTTACTTTTATTTCCACGACTGTACATTCGTTCCAAGCATTGTATTGAATTCAAGAGACTACGTAGAAGTTTAATATCAAACGTAAGTATAATTTCGGAGTTATATGGTATTTACGATCAGTCCTCAAACTTTTTGCATGCACTGTGTATATACTGAAGTTAATCTTTGAAAAAAAAAAAAAGCCTAGTAATCTAGCAAAAATGTTGTATTAGAATTACTATTATAACACAAATGCAGTAGCCGTAGTAGAAGAAATTTATTTTCAATTATTCTATTTTCATTTAACCACATTTTTCACCAAGTGTAAATTTTGCGACCTCTTCCATCTAATATTCGCTCTTAAAACAAAGTTTCCATGAAACCGAGCGGCTACATTCCCAAATTTCGGCACTAAGTCCGATGTTTCTCCTGCCATTAAAGATGCCGTCTTCATACAGCAAAAGAATCTACTTCAGAATCTCGAACAGAGTAAAGGCAGAAGAAAACAAACACAAAAAGTGGAAAAATCAGCTTTTAGGACGAACAAGGTAATGAACTCACGCATTTTCTTTATATCCCTGTACCGTATATGTTAATATCAAAATACCAATTAAAATATACGCGATCACTCGACACATAGAATGTATTCAGCATGTACCCCTTCTTGATACAGAATCTAGTGTTTACGAACTTTTGTTTCTTGAACTACTTAACGACTCAAATCCACTGTTAATCTCCGAAAACAGATATAAAAGAAAAAAGAAAACACAGAAAATAAAATCAAACTTAATCCACCAAAATATTTGTATTTGAATGACTATCAATACAAAGGCAAAGTACCTGTCATTTAATATTCTTTAACAAAATAACCCCTGCGTAATAAAGAGCAGCTTCATCGCATGCTTCTCCTGCCATTAAAGATGCCGTTTTCATACTGAAAAAGAATTTACTTCAGCAAAACAAACAGATTAAAGACAGAAGAAAGCAAACAGAAAGAGTGGAAAAATCCGCGTAAGACCGAACAATGCAATGAACTCTTGCATTTTCTTTATATCCCTACTCCATAAATATTGAGCTTAAAATATCAATTAAAGTATACACGATCATCACCCGGTACATAGAATGCATTCAGTTATACACCTTTTTTGATATAAAATCTCGTGTTTACGAACCTTTGATTCTTGGATTCCTTTACGATTCAAATTCCTTCGTTAATCCCCGAAAACAGATACAAAAGAGAAAAGAAAATACAGGAAATAAAGTCAAATTTAATCCACCCAGATATTTTTACTATCATGACTATCAATACAGAGGCAAAGTACAAGAAACATATTATTTTATTATATATGCTCCTACTCTCATTTTAAAAAATATTCCATGAATCATAAGTTCTACAGTCCCTCTCATCTAATTCTCTCTAACAAAATAAACTCTCCGTAATAAAGAGCATCTTTTTCCCATTCATTTTGGTACTTAATCCATTGCTTTTTCTCGCGTTAAAGATTCCATTTTCATTCTATCTCGAAATATACATTTGCGACAAAGATTTGATACAATTAGACGGAAATTGCAATGAGAAGATCAACATACGGCCGCAGTAAGTTAAACAAAACTGCAGGTCTTAATAACTTTCTTACGTATGCCCGCTGCTAACCCCGAAAAAAGAGTTAATGTAACAAAAGTTTTGTATTTGGATTACTATTAACATACAAATAGTTGTAGTAGAACAATTTATTCTCAGTTCTTGTATTTTCATTTAAACACATATTCCATGAATCGTAAATTTTAGAACCCATTTCATCTTGTATTCACCACCATAAAAAAAGATTCCATGATAAAAAAGCATCTTCATTCCTCATATTTTGGCACTTAATCCATTTTTTTCCTTCGCATTAAAGATTCCGTCTTCATTCTTACATCGGAATTTACTTCTGCGACGCAAACTTAGATACTAAAGACAGACAAACGAAACAGGAGAAATCAGCATGAGACCGCGACAAGGTAATATTAGAAAAGGGGGTGATCACAAATCCCGAGGTCATGCGTGTATACCATAGTAATGCGGCCGAATATTTCTAAAACTCACATATTTCCTATCGATCCCGCTTCTATTTAACCCGGATGGAAAAATTTTGGCACAAGCCCATATCTTCTCTCTTGTACATATCGCTTTTCTCTCTGTTCTCTTCATAATGTACTTTTACTAATCTCCAGAAGTTTTCAGGCATCGGTCTGTCTAAATAACAATTTTTTATAAATTTATAAAAATTATAAAAGAAGTCATTTCTTTTCATCATCGTTATGTTACAGCTTATAAGTTCTCGCTTAAATAATATGATTGATTCGAGTGATTTATAAATTACAATTTTGTTTTAACAAAGCAAACAAGTCGGAAATTGTATATCAAACATGGCAAATGAGGTGCGTTCGTACTCTAACTTGTTTTATAAATATTCAGATCTTGGTGCAATAGCTGATGCACTCTTATGCAAAAATACATGAATACAAAATTTATTACGATTCTATATATTAAATTCAGTAATACGGAAATAATGGGACTCATCGCCATGACAACCTAGAATCATGACCTGTCATGGGATATCATTGAATTCATTACGTAGGATAGGATTTAATAGAATGAACAAAACTTTTATTAATGTCTTTTTAAGTTTTGATTAGCTTTTCATAAAATTTTAAATGGATCGACAAAATTCTGCAACAATTACATATATAAAATGTCAAACCATTCGGTTGGGTAGTTTTTGCACTGTGAGATGCGGCAGACGGACGGAACAGAGGACGACGATAGGTGCTACTTATTTATATAATTACGAACTCACCTTAAAATTATCTTAGTTAAATCACCAATTCACTTTTTTATGCAAAGTACAATAAATGTTATCATGGGAGAGGAAGAAAATATTTTGTTTCTATACAAGATTTTTATCAGTTATTTGTAAATCTGGACGTTATAATAAAATACGACATATGATTTCTTAAATAATAAATGATATTTTTAATACAATATATATATAACAATTGAACCATATACTTTCTCAATATCAATACTTTATTGAAAGAACCTGATGATTAAAGCAGGTGGTCACCTCACGACAAATAGTCTGAGGCGCGACCAAGTTTTAGACGTTCTATATGCTCAGCTGTTCGAACTCCGAATATGCAGGCCCCACCAGTGGCCCAGAGGTTCTTCTCTCGAAGCTAGTAGACGGGAGGTGCTGGGTTTGAACCCAATCGCGCCCGTCGGCCTAATCGTACGGAATTTTCCGTGGTTTTGCTCGAACCTTGGACATGCATTTCCTTGCGTAAATACGGGTTAAGTTTCCTTAGGATGTCCCCCACGGAGGGCACCCCCAACCCCTTTGGGCCTATAACTCTCGTGTTGATAATTGGCCGTCATAAACACAATCAACCAACCATGGCAATCTAGAATAATACGCCACCATCTTCAATAGGACGTTATCACCATGGCAACCTAGAACCCCCAATAGCCGAGAGGTTCAGCTCTCGAAGCAGGAAGACGGGAGGTGCTGGGTTTGAACCCAATCGCGCCCGTCGGCCTAATCGTTCGGAGTTTTCGTGGTTTTCTTCGAACCGTGGATTTCCATGGGTAAATATGAGTTAGGTTGTCTTAGAAAGACTCCCACAAAGGGCACTCTCTTAGGGCCTATATCCCTCGTGTTGATAATTGGCCGTCATAAACACAACCAATCAACTGAATACGCAGTTGGAGATATGACAAATGTCACAGTGTGCATACATAATTTGTAAATATATAATAAAATAACACCTTGTAATAGTATACTTCTTTTCATTGCTAAAAAGTGTAAGCTGAAAACTTTAAAAACAGCCCTAGCAAGATTATATCAAAGAAGAAAGTATCCAAATAAATTTCGATAAAGTAAGACAACCTTTCCCTCCAGTCTATACTATTCATCCATTATAAGAGAAACCACAGAGTTTGTAATAAGAAAAAAATCAATATATAATAATGCAGCATCATTTAACTTGCCAAAATTATGGCTCGAGTTACTCCATGGTTAAAAATATAGAAATAAACATCCAAGGTACAATAACAAATAAACGTGAAAAATTGAATGATAACGTTTCAGATCATTACATCATAGTTCGTACAATTTTAGAGTATTTTTCAATTCCTACTAATAGTTCACACTCTCCCTATATTTATTTATTTATCTCTCTTGTTCCAATTTTCAATCGTTAATAAAATACTCATTATTCATCCTATCAAGTTGAAATAAATTTTTTTAACTTGTACTGTATGACAATTGATGTTAATGCAGTTTTTACAAATATTAATTCATTAATTAAATTTTAATTAATTAATTTTAGTTTTACATGGGAGACAAAATGGCGGCCATTGGTTATTGAAGCATTTAATGCATCTTTATATCTATAAGGAGGGTTACCATAGGGGGACACTGTTCTGTCGCCAAATACCGCCAAAAGTGACGCCAACTTGGCGATATCTCTAATATTTCGCGAAATTCCCATACACTTCCATTGTAAACCTACTTGATTATAGAAAAGCAACAAATTGAGATATTTTAATGCAACAAAAACTAATATTAGCTTAAGGGATTACATTAAATTTTTCTTTGATGACCTAAGTAAGAATTGACTTTAAAAACAAAATTTTTATATTACTTGCTATTTATTTGCTTTGAAAATGGCTCTGATTTGGACGAAACATGTAACCAATCCAATAAAACTATTTTTACTGTTTTTAAAGTTTTTATCTTCGAACTTTCAGCAATTAAATGAAGTATATATAATTTATGTTGAAACAAATATATTTATTTAAATTACACATACTGGACAATTGCACCATAAAATATAATAAATAAAGATACAATCTTGCTTAATGGTACACAAAACAGGAACTTTAATGAGCTAAAAGTTAACTTCTACGTTTCGAGCTGTTTCTACAGCCGTCTTCAGGAAGATATGATGGTAAAAAGGCTCTAAGTTCAGAGACGAAAGCTTCCTGTGCAAGAGATAATTAGTCGAAACGACTAATGATTTGAACACAAAAATGTAGTGTTGCCATCTAGTGAAAATAAATAATTATTAATGAGCTGAGATCAAATGAATCAAAAAGGTCGATTTAAGAAACCACGAGGGCCGCCATATACACGAGGGACACGTGCAACTGAGTTTTCATTCAAGTTTTGGCAACACAATACAAGTTTAAGCTTATTTATTTGTTTGTTTAAGAAATATTGTAATTAGATGTAGAATTATGACTTTATGATATTATGCCAGATTTTTGGGATATTATAGGATAAATTACATTACATTAAACTACATTTTTGTATTCAAATCATTGGTCAAGTTTCGACTAATTATCTCTAGCACAGGAAGATTTCGTCTCTGAACTTTGAGGTTTTTTACCATCATATTTTCCTGAAGACGGCTGTAGAAACATCTCGAAACGTAAAAGTTAACTTTTAGCTTATTAAAGTTCGCGTTTTGTGTAGCATTAAGCAAGATTGTATCTTTATTTAAAATATATTTATGTTTTCAATTTCACATCACTTTGAAAAAATTCTTATGATTTATTAAGTACTACACAAACTTTTAAAGAGTTAAATATCGGTTAATTATCGACAGATAAAACTTGTTTTAAATAACAAAAAAAATATATACTGAGTTTTTCACTGATGAAGGCCGAGTAAGTTTCTGTTGAAAACGTTTTGGTTTTTAAAATGACTTTAATGTGTTTTTAAAGGATTTTATTATATTTGACGCACCTTTAAGCAATGTATTTACATTTATTTGTATCTTAAGAATTTTAATTATTAATCAAGTTGAATTTTGCACAGAAATTTTAAGTACTTATTGAAAAAAATATATAATTTAAATATTAGAAAACTGTTCACTTAAAGGGTTTTTTCTTTAATTGCATTTTTTCGATGCAACAACTACTATTTAATTGTCTAATTTTTCGCCTGAATTATGTACTGCATGTACAACTACTATATATTACTAAGGATTTGGTAATAAACAAAAAATCTAAAATAAAAGTTTTGAAAACTATTATTTCAGAAATAAATTTTTCATTTACAATGTTGCAAATAATGAAATCGTTATGATAGAATGGACTCTAGACACTGAATACAGATTATGCTCTGAATTAGTGTTAAAAAATCCCGAAGAATTAAGATTTGGCTCCCACGAAATATATTATGATTGATTTTACAGGGAAAATCAAAATCAAAAAAAAAAAAAAAAAAAAAAAAAAAAAAAAAAAAAAAAAAAAAGGTACGGAATATAAGAATAAATATTTCGGCGATGTAATCTAGCACTAGTAGCGCAGGGTTTCCAAAGGGGAGTTCCTCTCTTCGAATCCAGCCGATGTCACTTTGTCGGATTTTTAGCTTTTTTTCACATTCCGTGACGATTTTTCGACATTCGTAAAAGGAATTCCGTTTCAAACTTTTAGCCAAAAATAGTAAATTTTGACCGCCGTGATTTTTGAATTTTTATCGATTTTTAATGCGATGTTTAGCGTTTTTTTCGCGTTTCACGACGATTTTTTAAAAAGGAATTCTGTTTCAAACTGTTAGCCTAATATGGTAAATTTTCTCGCCGGCGATTTTTAAATTTTTAGCCATTTTTACAGTTTTTGAATATTAAAGATTTTTTAATCCGATTTTTACCGTTTTTACACGTTCTGTGGCTATTTTTGACATAATTTGTAAATGGAATTCGGCTTTAAACCAATAGCCTAATGTAGTTAATTTTTTCCTCCGCGACTTTTAATTTTTTAGCGATATTTAATGCGATTTTTTCGTGTTTTTTCGGGTTCCCTTTCGATTTTTTGGCATTCTTAGAAAGATTTCGGTTTCGAACTTTTAGTATAAAATAGTAAATTTTATTCTTTGCGGTTTTTTGCAGTTTTTGTGATTTTTAATGCGATTGATTTTTTAGCGTTTTTTTTTTGCGTTTCGCGCTGATTTTTGACATTCGTGAAAGGATTCTGGTTACAATGTTTTAGCCTACTGTAATAAATTTTGTCATCTGCGATTTTTGAATTTTTAGAGATTTTTTATGCGACTTTTACGCTTTTTTGCGTTTCGCAGCGTTTTTTTTCACATTAGTAAAAGAATCCGGTTTTAAACTTTTATCCCTATACAGTACGTTCTGTATTTTTTTAATGATTTTTTTTTTGCAACTTATATCGTTTTTTCGTGTTTCAATGCGATTTTTCAACATTAGTAAAATGGTCTGGTGATCATTATAGTAAGTTTTTATCTTTTTAATAAAGTTTATTCGGAATTCCTGCAACGATTTTTAAATATTTCATGAATTTTTATTGCGATTTTTAGAGTTTTTTCGCGTTTTGTGTGACTGTTTCATGGTCCCGACAACGCCGGGTGGGTCTACTAGTAAGATATAAAGATAAATTATAAATTGGAATTGAAATTTTGTGAAAATCTTTTTGTTAAATTACTAATACAATTTTATATACAAAACTCCATAATTTGTGAACTCTGAGAAGATCCTGGAGAATTAAAAATGTTTTTTATAAGATTTAAAGATGCTTAATAAATTATACTCCGCTTTAATAAAGCGAGAATCAGATTTGTTAAATCGTTTATTAACTTTGAATACAAAATATGATAATTTGTTCAGGGTGAATGAAAAGAAAGTAACAAGAAAGTTGTCCGATCTTTTATAGATTTAGAGATATTTTATAAGTTAAAATCAAATTTATCAAAATGAGAAAGCTGTTTTGCAAATTGTTAATATATATATATTTATTTTACACGAAACCCGATAATTTAAGAAGTTTAAGAACCCGAAAAAGAAAATATTTTATTTCTCTATAAGATTTGAAGATGGTTCATAAATTGAATTTCATTTTTAATTTTTCTGTTTTACTTTCAGCCAAATTAGATCCCCCACCCCCCGACAAGTTTTCAGTTGTATATGACATACCTATCCTTCTGAACGATAACCAAATAGTGGATTCTATAGGTATGACTAGGCATAAATTTTCCGAGAGATTAAAAAGAGCACAAGAGGGGCATTAAATTTAACACGTTAACTACTGCCCTTGCCAGACTTTACGCTGAAAATAAAGTTGAAAGTATTGATTTTGACAATGCTAATATTATTTACCGGCAATTTAACCCCTTCCTTTCTTTAGTTAGAGAATCAATTGAGATTTTTACGCGTCAAAATAATGTTTGTAACGATAACCTATCCTTTAACATTCCAATTATTTGGTTCAATTCTCTGAAGCATATTTAATCCTCCCCCCTGTTTTCAAAATTTTGTCTTTTCTTTTCCTCGATTTTTGTCCACGCATGGCGCCACTTGTGCCTTTTCCCCTCTTAGTTTTCTCTCTTTTGTCCCTGTTTCCGTTTCATTTCTCCTCCTTCCCTCACTGTGTTGGAGAGTGAGCCTTTGCCAGTGTTTCTGTAGTATCCCTTGAAAAAGACCAAGTATGTTGGTTGAAACTGTCGGGAATTTTTTAAAATATCATTTCAATGTTTTAACGTCATGCATTTTAATGTCATGTAAATTTTAAATGTGTTGTATAGTGTCCATCATACACCGTTTAGCAAATATATATATATTTTTCATATAGTTTACAAAATTAATTTTCGAAAAAAATATGAATTTTAACTTATGAATTTTTTAATAGAAATCAATTTCCAGAAGCTTCAAATGTAGAAACACACCGCAAGGAAGAATTTTTGGATAGGAAACTAGGCTCTAAATACGTTTATTAAATCAAAACTGCAGGTTGTTTAAAATCAATAGGAACTCGACTTTAAGACACCCCTGCATTTGGATTGGATAAATGTATTTTGACCCCATTTTCTTATCCAAAAACTGTATGTTGTAATCTGCACTACCACCACTTAAAGTTTGTACAAGGAATTTTGAATCAACTTGCATGAAACGAAACAAATAATAATAAGGAAATAAATAAATTTTTTCCTTGTGAAAATAAGACATGCTTTATTTTTTTATGTATAGAATTTAAAAACTGTAAAGCATACAAAATTTTAAAAATACGAAAATAAATTGATCTTTTCTCATGAAAATAAGACATTGCTGGGTATTTTATAGTTTTAAACATAAAACACAAAATTTTAAACTTACACAAATAAATAGTTTTATTTTCTTGAGAAAATAAGACGTAGGTAGGATATTTTCTTTTTAAAGATAGAATTTAAAAGCACTGAACGCGCAAAAATTTAAAATTACAACAATTTATAGATTTCCTCATGAAAGTAAAGCATTGGTAGGATATTTTTTTTTCAACATGGAATTAAAAAAATATACAGCACACAAAATTTTAAGTTTTCAGAAATGAATAGATTTTTTTTTCGAAGAAAATAAGACGTGGGAAGGGTATTTTATGTTTTTAAACATAAAATTTTAAAATTTAAAACAAAAAATAATAATAATTAGAGCAATAAATAGTTTTTTTTTCATCGTGAAAATAAGACATTGGTAGGATACTTTCCATTTTTACTTTCTTCTATCTTTACAAGAAGAAAGTATTGGTTTCATGAAAATTCCAGTTTTCGACGGATTTACACGTTTTATCGGTCAGAGATTCCAAAAAACATGTTTTTACAAAATGTCTGTCTGTGAGTCTGTCTGTGTGTCTGTCTGTCTGTATGTGACACAAATTTTTTGGGCGCTCTATCTCAAGAACTAATGCACAGAATTTAATAAAAATTTATATTCAGGTAGTCCCTGATATAGATTGGTGCTGATTAGTTTTTGGTGTAAATCTCCCAACAGGTGGCGCTGCTATGCTGCATTTTGCAGGATTTACACTATTTTCGCAGTAGCTCTATCTCAAGAACTAAGGCACACATTTTCTTCAAACTTCGGATTTAGTTAGTCCTTCACATGAAATGATGCTGACTGCGTGTTGGTGTAAATCGCCCAATAGGTGGCGCTGCTGTGCTGCATTTTGAACTATTTCCTCAATAGCTCTATCTCAAGAACTAATGCACGAATTTTCATCAAACTTCAGATTTAAGTATAACTTGATTAATATTGCTGCTGATTATGAGTTGTTGCAAATCGCTCAACAGGTGGCGCTTCTATGCTGCATTTGTCATGATTTGCGCAATACCTCTATCTCAAGAACTAATGCACGAATTTTCCTCAAACTTCCTATTCAGTTAGACGTTGACATAAGTTGGTGATAATTAGGTTCTGGTGTAAATAACCCAATAGGTGGCGCTTCTATGCTGTATTTTGCTGGATTTACACGATTTCAGTGACAGTCATGCCTCGAGAACTAATGCACGGAATTTCATATTTTTAGAATTCTCATGATGAAGACAGATTGCCATTTAATTTGGCACTGAGATAGTGAATTTTGAAGTATTGGCATGTATGACATACTAGTTAAACATAGAACTTAAACTAGTCGGATTTGGCAATCCCAAAACTTTCTTCTATCTCATTGATATTAATACTTCAAATTTCGCTATCACAGTGCCAAAATTAAATGACAATCTATGCCCATTGTGAGGATTTTAAAGGTATAAAGTTCTGTGCATTATTTTATAATATAGGATTATTGCGGATATCGAGATAAATGCAGCCTAAAATCGCCCGTGTTGGGCTATTTACACCAAACATAATCAGAAATAATATTATTCAAGGTATACCTGAATCTGAAGTTTGATGAAAATCCGTGCATTTGTTCTTGAGATAGAGCTATTGCGGAAATTGTGAAAAATACAGCATAACAGTGCCACCTGTAGAGCGATTTACACCGAAATATAAACAGCATCAATTCATGAAAAGGACTAACCGAATCTGAAGTTTGATGAAAATCCGTGCATTAGTTCTTGAGATAGAGCTATTGCGTAAATCGTGAAAAATACAGCATAACAGTGCCACCTGTAGAGCGATTTACACCAAAATATAAACAGCATCAATTCATGAAAAGGACTAATCGAATCTGAAGATTGATGAAAATCCGTGCATTAATTCTTGAGATAGAGCTATTGCGGAAATCGTGAAAAATACAGCATAACAGTGCCACCTGTAGAGCGATTTACACCAAAATATAAACAGCATCAATTCATGAAAAGGACTAACCGAATCTGAAGATAGGTGAAAATCCGTGCATTAATTCTTGAGATAGAGCTATTGCGGAAATCGTAAAAAATATAGTATAACAGTGCCACCTCTAGAGCGATTTACACAAAAATATAAATAGCATCAATTCATGTCAAGGACTAACAGAATCTGAAGTTTGATGAAAATCCGTGCATTAATTCTTGAGATAGAGCTATTGCGGAAATCGTGAAAAATACAGCATAACAGTGCCACCTGTAGAGCGATTTACACCAAAATATAAACAGCATCAATTCATGAAAAGGACTAACCGAATCTGAAGATTGGTGAAAATCCGTGCATTAATTCTTGAGATGGAGCTATTGCGGAAATCGTGAAAAATATAGTATAACAGTGCCACCTCTAGAGCGATTTACACAAAAATATAAATAGCATCAATTCATGTCAAGGGCTAACAGAATCTGAAGTTTGATGAAAATCCGTGCATTAATTCTTGAGATAGAGCTATTGCGGAAATCGTGAAAAATACAGCATAGCAATGCCACCTGTAGAGCGATTTACACAAAAATATAAACAGCATCAATTAATGTCAAGGACTAACAGAATCTGAAGTTTGATGAAAATCCGTGCATTAATTCTTGAGATAGAGCTATTGCGGAAATCGTGAAAAATACAGCATAGCAGTGCCACCTGTAAAGCGATTTGCACCAAAATATAAACAGCATCAATTCATAAAAAGGACTAACGGAATCTGAAGATTGATGGAAATCAGTGCATTATTTCTTGAGATAGAGCTGTTACGGAAATTGTAAAAAATTCAGCATAGCAGCACCACCTGTTGAGCGATTTACACCAAAAACTAATCAGCATTAATTTATATCAGGGACTATCTTAATAATTTTTTTTATTAAAATCCGTGCATTAGTTCTTGAGATAGAACGCCCACAAAATTTATGTCACATACAGACAGACAGAGTCGCAGACTCACTGACAGAGATTTTGTAAAAATATGTTTTTTGGAATCTCTGATCCATAATTACGTGTAAATCCGTCAAAAATTTTCACGAATCCAATGCTTTCTTCTTGTAAAGAGAGAAGAAACTAAAAATACAAAGCACACAAAATTTTAAGAATTCTGGGAAAATAAATTACTCATAAGTGATAAATTCGTAGTTTAGTGAAGGGCGGAATGTGAAAAAAAAGACCTTTTTCGAGGTCATTCTAATTATACCTGAATTCAAGATTATTTTAAATGGATGAATCATTACAGAGATCCCGACGTTTTTCTCAAATTAATAAAGTTATAACATCGTAGGAATAATAGAGTCAACTATTCTGCAAAAAAAGTGTGTCGTGCAAATCTCCATTTTTTAAGTCCTTGATAACACTTATTGCTGAGTGAACATAAAATTTCAGACCTTTTCACTAAAATCACTTAATGTCTCATTATCACCAAGATCTACAGAATTTGCATTTCTCAAAATATTCCGTGGTGTCAGCCGGGCTAACACAATAAAAGTTTCCTTGCTGCCCAAGCAACTAACCTTATCTTCGTTCAGTATCATTTTCTACTTTAACTAATAAACTGCGTGTTGTGGAGGTGTAGTTTGGGAGACTGCGGCAAATAAATTGTCTGCATTAATGGTCTTTTAACCTTCTTGCAATTGCGAACATTTATTTTTTATTTTTACTTTTGAAGCGATATTTAAATTTTATCGAGCGAGTGACTAAAAAAAAAAAAAAAAAAAAAAAAGGACTTAAAAATTTTGATGTAAATTAATAATAATTCATTGTAATTAATTAAAGGGTTTCAAGACTCTTAAAGCTTCAAAATTTTCGATTTTTTTTTTTATTTTTTTAAATGTTAAACTCCTATCTTTTCTGAACATTTTGATATAATCATTTCCTTGAAATTCCTATTAGAACAGAAGTTATGGCTTTTATAAGTACACTCGCGCAATAGCTGTAGCAGCATTTCCGAAACTTTGAAATCATTTTTCTACAAACGGCGTTTTTGAACATAACGAACAGCGCAGGATATCTCAAAAACTTCTGAATATTTTTTTATAAAATTTTCGAAACATATGTTTCATATTAGTCTGTAGACACTGCACCTAAAATTTCATTTTTATTGTTCAAAAAAATATTTTTTTAGGTGATTATAATGTTGAAATTTTCAAAATTTCGTATTAGTTAAATACAACTTTGTATTAAAAATATAAAAATGCTTTAAGTACAAATTTATTTTGGTTCAAAGTAAATATTACAATCTAAAGTATATTTAGGCACAAAAAATTTCATTCTAGTTGCAAAATTTGTTTTGTAATCCTTCGCGTAATCTGTCACACCAATTTTCTGCTCGAAAAATGCCTGACGGTTTGGAGGCCCCTATACATACGAATTCTGCATCTTACAATTTTTTAAATAAATGAAATGAAAGAGTATACTTATATATTTCATCCCAATTAAAATTGTGTTTTTAAACCATATACATTTTAAAATATTAAATGTTGAAAATGGTCCTTTATTTTTCATTTTTTCTAATTTTAAGAGTCCTGAGACATCTTAAGGCACAAAATACACAATATGAACTCAAAAAAAAAAAAAAAAAAAAAAAAAAAACTCTCCGTTTCACGTAAAAGCGACAAAATAATAATAATATTGATGTTACAAGTTAAAAATATACATATTTAAATTTTCTTAGTACTTTTGGCCTGCAATTTCGCGGTCATCGTCAGAGAATGTTTTTGTTATTAATTGCTGTGACATCCATTCAAATACGTCATTTCGTTTGAAGTGAGAGTGTCTAAGATTATTAGGGTTGCTGAAAGTAGAGGTAGCAGTGTTTTGGATTGAACTTATGTAGAGGAAAATATTTAAATCCCATTCCATTTATTTTAATGCGTCAGTTTCGTTATATATGCGTAGCTGGACTGCGTATCTTTGACGTCAAAGTGGCGTATTAAAACCACGCTTTATCTCTTTTGTACCATTTTTTTTTTTATAACCATTGTTGAGCATGATATAATGTAGTATTTTATTTTTGAGGCAACATTGATTTGAGAGAAACATTTTATTTCATTTATGAAAAACAATGCTGATTTAATTATTAATTAACTGCAATTTTCAATCAAAAAACCTGTTTTAATAAAACGAGTTGGAACCCGTCGAAAATCGACAAACTAAAATGTTAAAAAGGAACTGTCAAATCGAATTTATAATAAACCTACAAAAATAATTCATCTTACATTGGTTGTCTAACTCTTAAAACATATAATATTTTTAACCTAAAATTACCAAAATATTATTTCCACAAACTTCAACTGCTTAAATTATTGAAAATTAAACTGTATTAGAATACGTAATAAAGATAAATAATTATGATGAAGTTATCGATTGAGGCTCTTATGTTTGTTTTTGCGGCATGAAAAATCAGTAAAAAAGATTTCGCTTTGTCACATCATAAAAATTTCCCCCATAAAATCTAAACTGTACATTATTTTCACTTTCTCATAATTTACATA
The DNA here is from genome assembly GCA_963932465.1 of Maratus speciosus. NCBI lineage: Eukaryota > Metazoa > Arthropoda > Arachnida > Araneae > Salticidae > Maratus > Maratus speciosus. The sequence goes on along the minus strand of OZ010790.1, from coordinate 24,956,603 downwards.
CGCACCACTCAAATTCACAATTTGGAAGTATTTTAACGCGCAATAAATTATTAATGAATGTATTTCCAAACTTAAAGTCACGTTTGTCCGATACAACTTTTTCATGTGAACATTCACACAAACTTTAAGTTCTAATCTCAGTACCTGCGAAAAAAAAAAAAAAAAAAAAAAAAAAAAAATCAGACATTTGCTTTTTGTTGCCATAGTATTGGCCATTTAGTATTGGTCAAATATTTAGTTTTATCAAAAAAAAAAAAAAAAAAAAAAATGATCGTTTTGTCTTAAATATGACATCATTTTTACTCACTGAATCATTTTGCCTAACGTCTCAAACTCGGTATCAGAGTAATGTAAAAATATTGAAATTTAACTGATTTATGCAGAAGAATGCGTGTTTTTTTTTTATGTCTGACGTCATTTTCTGTTCAAAGATTATAAAAAAGTTACTTTTATTTGTAATGTGAAAATGGCATCAGTAAGGATTTAATCAATAAAAATAATAAACCATGGCTATTTTCCCTTTACTTTCAACATAAATGGAGTACTTCCGTTGCCACGATTACAAAATTTGCATTAAAAACTACAAAAAATTAGTAACTCAAAAATAAATTGAGATACAGCTTTCAAACAAATTGCATTTAAAAGCACATTTTTTTCCTGTACGAAGGTGTAAAAATTGAAAATGTGCGATGTTTAGAAGTTTAAAAATTTGCAGTAGCGAAAATTGCAAAACCGAAATTTCATTTCAAATTTTAAAGTGTTGCCATTCGCAAAATGACGTATGTGTTACGCACAGATATGTTTGTCCTTTATAATATAGATATAAGCCTACTATGTCAGAAACCGATCGAAAAACCTTTCGCATAATACCTCATACATTGCTCTGCGTTTTGTAGATGTATAGAGAAAGGGATGTTGACAACAGAAATAAAATACAGGGTGTTCCAAAAATAACGATATATTTCTATGAAAACACTAATCTATTGATTTCTTTCACAGGTGTTTGAAGAAATGCTCTCCTTAGTAGAAGAAAGAATACTCATCGTTTCCTGGAAACTGGGTGATAAAACATAGGAAGAGGTGCGTCAACTGTACCAGTGGTTTGAGGAATTCTCAACTCATCCGCCGAACAGAAGCACGTGGGCTCCTTTCAACTGCCCCGATGGTCGTCCAGGACGTTTTTCATCCGCCACGCTACCAGTTTGTCTGAATTTGTTCACAAGTAGCCTGATATTGACCCTTGTTGGTGACTGTTTTCCGTATTTTTGATGGTACAGCTGACGCACCTCCCCATATGTTTTATCACCCAGTTTCCATGAAATGATGACTATTCTTTCTTCTAAGGAGAACATTTCGTCAAACACCTGTGAAAGAAATCAATAGATTAATGTTTTCATAGAAATCGATCGTTATTTTTTGAACACCCTGTATATGATTGTACATATGAAAAAAAAAACCAGTTTTTTACTGGCTGGAAAGAAGGTTTATGTGTTTCACGCGTATCTTGGTAAGTGGATTTCTTTATACCCTCGAAACATCCCAACTGTTGGATGGATTTAATGAATGAGGTCTCTATGGATTCGTCTTAACCGTCCGATGGTTATGGGCTAGGTTTTGTTTTTATCAATTCAAAATGGCGGTAGACACGATAAAAAAATTTTACGCACCCTGTTGAGTCGTATATAATTGGATAGGTCTTTCAAAATGAAGACGATGTTTCATTGACACTTTTACAGTCAGAAGCTCCGTTTAAATATTTCACAACCTGGAAGTTGTGTAGGTAGGATCTCTAGCTTTACTGCAACTCTAACCATCATAAACATCTATAGGCCTCCTCAAACAGTGTTTATAGACAGGAACTAACAATTAAACACAACTTAAAAGGTCATCAATACAAGTAAATAAAAAAAATAGGTAAGTAATATAAAAAATAGTTCAACATTGGTGAGAAATAATTAATTAGTTCGCTTTTTACGCAGGCGGGTTTTTGATTTTTTTAAATTTAATTAATTTTTTATGTTAAGAGAAATATTGTTAGAGTGTCCGCGAAATCACAAAGTTTAAGAACCACTAGTCTACGCTATTATACTGTGACAGTATTCTCAGGTATACCTGTTTAGACACTACTTCAGCTACTGTTTCCAAGTGCTGCTTCTCACGTACTTTCGAACACTCCATCTCAAGTAAGTCATCTTGAGAGATCTAATCTCAAGTATTATCAAGTACCGCCAAGGGTAAACGATTTCGTATAGCTCATTATTTTTTTTTATAAGAAAACATAGAGCAAAACAACACAAGTCAGCAGAAAATAACTCTCGAACTCTTCTCTATCATCTCGATAGCCAGCATCATCTTTCTATGAACGGGAGGTCACGCTTATAATGTGCAGAAACACGTAATTTTTAATAATAATAATAATAATAATAATAATAATAATAATAATAATAATAATAACCGATTTCAAGGATTTTTTTTCTTTTTTACCTTCATGTTTTTGTGGCGACACTGTACTGTCATAAAATAAAAACAATACATAGGACGCGTTTCGAGCTAAAAATACTAACAGCTCGTCATCAGCTAAAGTAAACACGTGTCGGTAAGGGGACAAGGTCAAAAAATGAAAGGTAGAGAGTAGAGCTTGCAAAGAATGTGACAGGTGGCGCTAGCTGAAAGGAGCACATGCAGAAGACGAAAGTGTTGCCAAAATGATAGAAGAGCTATTGATAGGGAAAAAATGAAAATAAAATAAATAAGACAAAATAAAATAAAATAAAAGAAGTAAATTAAAATATATATAAATATAAGTAATAATAATAAATAAAAAAATATAAAACAAGAAGAAAACTGTTTTTTTTAACAAAAGAAAAACAAAAGAAAAGAAAAACAAGAGAAGAGGGAAATGAATTGCAAAAGAGGAAAGGAGATGATGACAGATCACTGACAAGATTATAAAAATTTTTAGAAATAAAATATGCTTCATGAATCTGATAATCTTGTCAATGATCTCTCATCATTTCCTTTCCTCTCTCCAGCGTGGAAATTACTTTTGTAATTCTTTTCCCACTTCTCTTGCCTCTTTTTCTTTACCCTTTTATTTTATTTTATTTTATTTTTTTTTAAAGGTTCTATTGGTTTTTTCTTGTTTTATTCTTTTATATTTCTTTCTTTATTATTAATATTACTTATATTTATATATATTTTAATTTAATTCTTTTATTTTATTTTATTTTTGTTTATTTCTTTTATTTTAATTTTTTCCCTATCAATTTCTCTTCTATCATTTTGGCAACACTTTCGTCTTCTGCATGTGCTCCTTTCAGCTAGCGCCATCTGTGGCATTCTTTGCAAGCTCTACTCTCTACCTTTCAGTTCATTTTTGAACTTGTCCCTTTACGGACACGTGCTTACTTTAGCTGATGACGAGCTGTTAATATTTTTAGCTCGAAACGCGTCTTATGTATTGTTTTTATTTTATGGTGATTTTGTACAAAGTTTTATTATTTTAATTGTTACATGTCGCCAGTTTTCGATGCTGTTTCACTGTTCTGTCATCTACATTAGAGTTCTGCATGGGTTGGGTTCCGAAAATTTCCGAAATGAAACTGAATTAATTCATATTCCAAAGCATTTACGAAAGAATAATCTGCAATTATATCTCGGATAACAGTTGCAATTCTTATATTAAAAAATGAACAAGCTTAATCATTTTTATTCAAATAAATCGCTTTTTCTCTTTAACCCCCTAACGGTCGCATTAAATTACGATTTAAAAATTCAAATTGTTTATTGCCACCACTTTTTTGAAAAAGAAATATTCACCTTATTTAATGACAGGTAACATGATACCAAATTAAAGCCAATTACACTATTTTATAAAACTGGTAAGAATCAAACAATCTGTATAAGAAACACAGCCCGTGAATATCACGGGAGCGAGAATTAAGGGATTTAACATAATTTTGAAATTTGGGTGGAAAAAAATGTGTTCTCAGACCCAACCCGAAAGAGTTAAAAATCAACCTGAAACAGAGCCGATCACGAAACAAGTCAACCCTGTTCGATTCCGATCAGTAATGTAAAAAAAAAAATCCTTCCTCGACCCGCGCTTCGGGTTGGGTTCGGTTGGGTAACGGACTTGATGCAAGACTAGTCTACATTCATTTTTAAATCTTATTGTACGCGCGGTAGACCATGACACATTAAAAAATTTAAGTTGTCCCTGTAAAAAGACTAATAAGATAAGATGACTATTTTAAAAATGTAAAGCAGTACTGTGTACCTTAACAACATTCTCAAAATTCGTGACAATTGGTCAATTTTTAAAGTAAAAAAAAGCTCAAGAAAACAGTCAAACAAACAAGCACGTTATTTTTAGATTCTAATACGAGTAATTTAGATTCTCTGCGTTTTTTCTATCTGCAGGTGCAGGAAGAAACCATTCCAAAATGTATGATTATCGGAGTATTCATTCAAATGTGATGCATGGGAATACATAGAAAAGGTATGAAATACGAATTGTATAACCACCTTTGTTGGAAGTCGGTTAAAACAGAATGTTAGGCTGGCTAATTCACGAAATACCCAACATGATGTGCACCGTAAAAAAAACATCTGTAAAGTTACTAAAGTTTTTCTAGGAAACTGGGATTCCTAGACCTTTTTATGTAACTGTAACTCTTTACAAAAACTAGTTTCGTAGATTTGCAGCTTTTTTTGTACAGTTACAGATGAAAGTTTAGTAAGCATGTAACTTTACATATGTAGAACTACAGATTTTTTTTTAGTGTGCTGCGAAACTCCGGTTATCCGGAATAATACATTCTGGGTGTATTTTGGATATGTAGATGTCCGAAAAAGTGTGCAATGGTCAATAAAAGTTGTGGGATAAAAAAATTCCTTAAAATTGTTTTGTTATTAAAAAATTAAGCCATGTATACGTTAGAAATAAGATCCCTTTCACTTCAAATAAACATAGTACTGTACTTACATATATTTACAAATATTAGTTGTATACGCTTGAATTTTACCCCAAAAATGCCTTTCTTGCAAAAAGCAATGGATGGTTATTTTAAATCTAATAATGCTTCCAATCAACTCCTATTATTTTGTAATTTCATAACATTCTCCCCACACATTATCGTATAATTTTATGATAATGTGGATGACACATGAGATGCATTTAACGTTTCCCTGTTCGTAAAGCATTACATCTTCAAGCAATGTAATTTTTTTTAGATTTCAGCTCTACCATCCATCTGTCTTTCTATATTATAAAGAAGAAACATATCTGTGCGTAACGCTGACGTCATTTTGCGAATGACAACACTTCACGATCAAATTTAACTTTTATTTATTCTTATTGCGTTTTTTAAATTTCTAAATATCGCACATTTCCAATTTTTACACCATTATATAGAGACAAAAATTTACTTTCAAATGCAATTTCTTTGAAAACTATATCTTAATTGACTGAGTTATTATATTAAATTATAAGCAGAAGTTCTCTTATACGTCCATTAAAAAGTTTGATGTAAATTTAATTGCTAGACCCCCTCCTAAATTAAAATCAATTTTAACCCCTAGAATTGACCCTATTAATAAATTTGACCTTTCCGGTGTTTATATCATTCCTTTTCTTAAAGAAGGTGGTTATAGAAATTATTATATTGGCATGACTCAGAGAAAATTCCAAGTGAGATGTAAAGAGCACATTGCAGACATAAAATTTAATAGAGGTAAAACCGCATTATCTAGGCTAAATAAAATAGAAAACATAAATATTTTGTTTAATGAAAGTAGATTAATTTATAGGTCAGATTTTTATTTGCAACTTTTTATTAGAGAATCTATTGAAATTTACGTCCGAAACTCAATAGTCTGCAATGATTCCTTGTCATTTCAAATCCCAAATATTTGGATTGAATTGTTAGATAATTTGAAAATAAAAAAGTCCTTCCGGCCAGTGCCGGGAGGAAGAGGTAGCTTTCATATTCCTTATTTTTAAAAAGCCAGCTTATGTTATTCAAACACACGAAGCTCAATTTGGTGGAAATCGATTATAGAAGATTCAATACTAATTTTTATCAATACTAAATCCTTATGAAGGAGAATTTCGCGAAATTAGTAAGCTTTATCCAAGCTGCTTTTATATAAAGTAACTTATATTTGGTTGCCAAATTCGGCGATATCTTGTAGTGCCTGCCATTTTAAGACAACATGGTGGATGAGGCTAACCCGTGAACTTGGTCGAGACCTTAGTAATTCCTGCGCACATGCTCACTCACATCGGAATCGGTTGATACATACACTGTAAAAAAAAATCTGTGAAGTTACTAAAGTTTTTCTAGGAAACTGGGATTCCTAGAACTTTTCATGTAACGGCAACAACAAAATTTCATGTAACAGACACACTTTTGCGCCGAAAATCAAAAAATCTGTAAGATTACTAAGAATTTTTTTGGAAACTGGGATTCCGAGAACTTTTCATGTAACTGCAGCCAGGGTTACAAATAAAAGTTTAGTAAGATTACTGAAATTTTAGCAGATTCATTTGTAAAGTTACAGATTTTTGTAGCTTTACAAAAACTAGTTTTGTAGATTTGCAGCTTTTTTCGTACAGTTACAGGTGAAAGTTTAGTAAGCATGTAACTTTACATCTGTAGAACTACAGATTTTGTTTTACAGTGTACGAGTGCTGTCGCAGGCAAACAATCAGATTTTTCAAAATGTCACCCATATAAAGAAATTCAAACTGCTATATCTGAGCCATTTTTTAAGATAAAGACAAAACAAAAAAAGCTCTGGATTCCTTACATCAAGGTCAAATATAGAAGGTCAAATAAGAAAGAAACCTTTTTCAATTTCTAATTTTTTGCACCTCACTTTAAATATAATTTTTTTAATCTAATGGCCGCCATTTTGAAACAAGACGGCTGATGAAGCTGGCCAGCGAACTTGGTCGAGACATTGCTATATACTATCCACATGCCATACATCCAAATAGGCTAATAAATACGTGTGGTATAGCGTGACAAATATCAGATCGTTTCAAAATGTCAGCCATGCTAGAAATTCAAAGTGCTGTAACTCAACCATTTTTTAAGATATAGACGAAACAAAAAACTGCTCCGGAATCTTTGTATCAAGGTCAAACACATAAGAAAAAAATATTTTTCCATTTTCAATTTTTTGGTACCACATATCAAATTTTAAATTTTTTTTAAAATTTTAAATGGCCGCCATTTTGAAACAAAATGGCGGATGGAGCTGGCCAACGAACTCGGTCGAGACATTGCTATGTACTATGTACACACGAAGGTACATCCATATCGGTTCATAAATACGTCTGTTATCGCTTGATAAAAATCAGGTCGTTTCAAAATGTCAGTCACAATAGAAATTCAAAATGCTATAACTAAGCCATTTTTTTAGATATAGACGAAACAAAAACTGTTCCGGAATCTTTGTATTAAGGTCAAACAGATAAGAAAAAAATCTTTTTCATTTTCCAAATTTTGGTACCTTATTTTAAATTTAAAATTTTTAAAATTTTTTTAAATGGCCGCCATTTTGAAACAAGATGGCGGATGAAGCTGACCAACGAACTCGGTCGAGACATTGCTATGTACTATGTACACACGAAGGTACATCCATATCGGTTTATAAATACGCCTGTTATCGCGTGACAATAATCAGGACGTTTCAAAATGTCAGCCACGCTAATAATTCAAAGTGCTATAACTCAGCCATTTTTTAAGATATAGACGAAACAAAAACTGCTCCGGAATCTTTGTATAAAGGTCAAACACATAAGAAAAAAATATTTTTCCATTTTCAATTTTTTGGTACCACATTTCAAATTTTAAATTTTTTTAAAAATTTTAAATGGCCGCCATTTTGAAACAAAATGGCGGATGGAGCTGGCCAACGAACTCGGTCGAGACATTGGTATGTACTATGTACACACCGAGTTACACCCAAATCGGTTCATAAATACGAGAGTTACAGTATGACAAAGATCAGATATATATATATATATATATATATATATCAACTTTTGAACGGAGGGTGGTTTCGGGGTCTGGTGGTCATGATCGATGAAAATATACCAAAATTTTTTGAAATCGCTTTCCTCCGAACGGCTGCAATAGGTAGCTTTTTGTAATGAAAGCTACCTAATAGGGCAACGTGAAACATGTTAAAATATTACGCGCGTGATTTTTATTTATTTATTTTTAAATTTCATTTGTAATAGTTTATTGTCATTTTCCATCTTTGTGTTTATTTGTTTTTCTGATGATGATTGAGTAAATTCAATCGAAACATGTCAAATTATTAAGATCTTTTAATGTATTTTATTAACGTTTGACGTCCTTTTTAGCAATTAAATGTTTAATATATATTTTGAGTGTGTTTTTAGAATATATATTTTTGAAATGAGTTATTATAGTTTTTAAAATAATTTTCAAGCATGATTTTTTTTAATTTACTTCCAATGCGTTCCGGCTCCATTACAAATTAATAATAAACAATTTGAACATAAAACAATAAAAATTGATATGATTTATCCCCGTTTAATTTTCTATGACAAAATTAAAGCTTCATCAATTAATAAATAAAAGAATGATATAGAAAAATAAATCCCAAATTTAATGTATATGCAATTAAAAACTTTAACGTTGCCAAAAAGGGAAAAAATTGTCTTAAAATATATTTTCTTTGAAAATTACACCTCAGTTTGCTGATTGTCTATGGTTTTAAAAATAATTTTTAAGTATGAATTATTTTTAAATTTATCTCTATCTCGTGTAGCTTGATTACGAAAGATTAATCAGTTTGTCCTTAAAACACTGTAAAAAGTTCAGCATTTGTTTCCGTCTTATGTTCCTTGAAAAAAAAAATAAATAAATAAAACTTCCTCTATAGAAAAATAAATAAAATAATATAAGTAAAAAACAAATGCAACAGATATGTGGTTGAACTACGCGCTTAAACCTTTCAAGGGTAAGGTACTTGTATTCGTAAAATGTTGAAATAATTGACTGACACCAGTATTTACAAGAAAATTTATTTGTAATCATGAAACAGTATATTTTCGCGTACTTAATAGAAGTCAACTTTTCATTAAAAATTTCGGGTGCCAATGTGCCAAATAGGGATTAAAATTATGTGATGCCGTGACGGCATCATCGCCCTTGAAAGGGTTAAAGCGCTGAAATGATCAGAAAGGCTGCCGCAAATCGCAAAATCTTCCGCTAATAACTCTTGGAATACGATATCATGTGAAAGTATCGCTTTTAATAAATTTTAAAACTTTATTTGATTGCACAATTGATATTTTTCATATAAAAATTCTTTTTGGTGTGAGTGGGAAATCTAAAATACATATTACATGTAAAAAAATATATTAGATTTTTAATTAAAAAAAATGGTTTTCACCTATACTCTGTAACCCGGGGGCTCGGGTTCACTCCCCTAGTATATTTAAAAGACAAGGCTGTTTTTTTAGTCATCTGACCTGAGCTTTCTTCTGAACCGATTTTGATAATTATTCTTTTTACTCGACTGCCAAGAAGGGTTGTGTGTTTCACACGTATCTGGGTATGTGGATTTCTTTATACCCTCGAAATATCCCAACGGCTAGATGGATTTTAATGAATGAAGTCTCTATCGATTCGTCTTAACCGTCCAATGGTTATAGGCTAGGTTTTGTTTCATAAATTCAAAATGGCGGTAGAGACGAAAAATTTTTTTTACGCACCCTATTGGGTGACATATCATTGGATAGATCTTTCAAAATGAAGACGCTGTTTCATTGACTATTTTACAGTCAGAAGCTCCGTTTAAATATTACACAACCTGGAAGTTGTGTAGATAGGATCTCTAGCTTTACTGCAACTCTAACCATCATAGACATACATAGGTCTCATTAAAACAGTGTTTATAGATAGGAACTAACAATTAAACACAACTTAAAAGTCATCGATACAAGTAAATAAAAAAATAGGTAAGTAATTTAAAAAATAGTTCCACATTGATGAGAAATAATTAATTAGTTCGCTTTTTACGCAGACGGGTTTTTTCATTTTTTTAAATTGAATTAATAAAAGCAGTTTGTTTGTAGATGTGCACGCATTTTTTTAACATTCCTCTTTTATATTTTAATTGTAATTTCAAAAGTCGTTCATGAAATTTCTTCACTTTGGTCGAAATCGGGTTACTTTCATTGTTGAAGAGAGAAAAGAAACAATGGGAATTACAATATCATTACGAATGTCATTTTTGTATTACAATTCAAAATAACTTTTTAAAAACTTTTGAACAGAAATTGACGTGACGATTTAAAATAACGCATTTTTACTCATAAAGCTGTAACATTTCAATATTTTTCTATCTCCTCTAATTCTGAGATTGAGACGCTCATCTCAGACGACTTCGGTAGGTGGAAATGATGCAATATAAAAAACGAAATGAGTATTTTCTTTGATAAAACTAAATATTTTACTGCGAATGCGTCTAAAAGTAAATTTCTAGATTTCGCAGGCGCTCAGAATAGAACCTCAAGTTAAGAGTGCGAATGCTTTACATGCAACTGTCAAACGTGACATCAAGTTCAGGAATACATTTATTAATAATCTATTACACATTAAAATATTTTTTAAATCGTGTATATGAATGTGAAAACTATGTATGTAAAATTTGCGGTAGCGAAAAAGACGTTATTTTTAGATTTCGTCGAAACAAAAATTATAATTACGTCGCAGTGGCGCAATTTTCGTTGATTTTTCCTTACGTAATACCAAAGATCAAAACCTCAATTAACTAGTATGTTGAGGCCATCACAAAACTTTCTTCTATATATGTCACGTCAATTAAATCATTTAAATAGTACAAGAAATTACATCAATTTAGCACCAATTCATATCAAAGTACATCTGAATTTAAAGTTTGATGAATTAGTTCTTGAGATAGAGCTATAGCGGAAATTCTGAAAAATGTAGCATAGCAAAGCCACCTGATCAGCGATTTACACCAAAACTAAAAAGCACAAATTGATATCAAGGTATACCTCAATCTGAAGTTTGATGAAAATCCGTGCATTAGTTATTCAGATAGAGCTATAGTGGAAATTCTGAAAAATACAACATAGCAGCGCAACCTGTTGAGCGATTTGAACCAAAATATAAACAGAACTAATTCATATCGAGGTATACCTGAATCTGAAGTGCGTTGAAAATCCAAGCATTAGTTCTTGAGATAGAGCTATTGCGGAAAAAAAAGCATAGCAGCCCTACCTGTTGAGCGATTTACACCAAAATATATAAAATGTCAATTCATGTCCAGGACTAACTGATTCTGAAGTTTCATGAAAATTTGTGCATTAGTTCTTGAGATACACCTATAGTGGAAATTCTGAAAAAAAAAACAGCATAGCAGCACCACCTGTTGAGCGATTTACACCAAAATGTATAAAATGTCAAGTCATGTGAAGGACTAACTGATTGTAAAGTTTGATGAAAATTCGTGCATTAGTTTTTCAGATACAGCTATAGTGGAAACTCTGAAAAATACAGCATAGCAGCGCCATCTGTTGAGCTATTTGCACCGAAACATAAACAGCACTAATTCATATCAAGGTATACCTGAATCTGAAGTTTGTCGAAAATCCAAGCATTAGTTATTGAGGTAGAGCTATTGCGGAAATCGTAAAAAATGCAGTATAGCAGCGTCACCTGTTGAGCGATTTATACCAAAATGTATAAAACTTCAAATCGTGTCAAGGACTAACTGAATCTGAAGTTTTATGAAAATACGTGCATTGGTTTTGGAGATAGAGCTATTGCGGAAATCGTGAAAAATGCTGCTCAGCAGTGCCACCTGTTTAGCGATTTACACCAAAAACTAATCAGCACCAAAAATAAAATTATATAAATTTTTATTAAATTTCGTGCATTAGTTCTTGAGATAGAGCTCCCATAAAATTTGTGTCACATACAGACAGACAGACTCACAGACAGACATTTTGTAAAAACATGTTTTCCGGCATCTCTGACCCCTAAAACGTGTAAATCCGTCGAAATCCGAAAATCGAAAATTTTCACGAATCCAATACTTTCTTCTTGTAAAGATAGGAGAAAGTAATAACTTCGTAATTTCTTTATCTTAATTGTATTTTACTGATTAGGTATAGGAACAGAGTTTAATCTATACTCCTATTATAAAGAGGTAAAAATTGTTTATTTGTCGGAGGTAAGCTCTGGAACTACCGAACCGATTCCAAAAGTAATGGTATCAAAATGATGGTGTTAGTCCAACTTAGAACATAGGCTATATTTTATGTCGGTGCCACTACCCCAAAGGGGGTGCAGGAGCAAAAAACGTTCTAAAAACGCGATTTTTTCGTTACTGAAGGGCCTAGAAATATGAAATTTGGAATATTAGTTACTTATAAGATATAAATGACTAGCAAACCCCGCGGCTTTGCTCGCGTAATATTTGAAATATGCCAAGTGATATTTATATGTCTAATTTTTATTAAAAGGTACTAACTAAATTTTTATTTTATTAAAAGGTAATATTTTACTTTATTAAGTTTTTTCTATTAAAAGGTACTTATTACTTTTAGGAATAATTCAAAAATTACTATTTGAAACACAGTTTGATTAAACATCATTATTACACTGCATGAGGCAGAAATGAGACTTAAATTAATAAAATGAAATAAAACTAAATAAATGATCATTTAGAAAATATTTTGAAACTTTTATGCTCAATTAATACGCTCATTTCAGTATTCATTTGAAGTTTTGAATATTTTAGAAACCATCTTCTTACATCTTAAAATTAACCATTATGTCAAATTCCAAGTCCTACCACCTTTCTCGACATAAAACGCTATGTTGAAACAGGAACTGTCACCTTTAATTTGCCAAAATCAATTTTGAAATCGGTTTGTTATTTCCTAATATTCCACAGAAACGTAATTTAAAAAGCTTTTAAATCTCTTTTTTAGAAAGTTTGTTGTTCCAGTGAGCCCCAGGTGGTAGAATCACCGGCATAAAATATAGCCTGTGTAGGATCAGAGACTGTTACCACTGATTCGCAACTATTACTTTTATAATCGGTTTATATTCCCTGAAATTGAATAGAATCGTAATTTAGAACTTTTTTAGAATGCTTTTCGCACCTCCCCTCCGCTTCATCCCTTTTTAATTCGAATTTATATTCGACGTACCTTCGAGGGCATTTATATTTTATAAGTAACTACCATGTCATATTTAAAGTTTCTAGCCTTTTCAGTATCACAGAAATCGATATTTAGAAAGTTTTTAGCTCCCGCAACCCTCTGGTGGTAGTGGAATATATAGCTTATGTTTGAGCAGGTTCTATCACCAAAATTTGTCATCATTATTTTTTTAATCGGTTTGGTAATTTATAAGTTTGCTTAAAAATTGTAATTTATAACGCTTTTCGCTCACTTCATATTTTTAAATTTGGAATTTTTTTTTGACTGTGCTTAGAAAGAAGTTGCATAGTGTAAGTAAATACCATGCCATACTTCAAAGTGTTAGACCCCTCAGTTGTGCAAAAAACGCAAATTAGAACATGTTTTTGCTTTTGAAACCTTCAGATGGTAGTGACATCAACATAAAATATAATCTATGTTATAGCAGGGACTGTCACCATTGATTTGCAACCATTACTTTTGAAATAGCTTTGGTATTTTCTTAGATTGAGTAGAAATCGCAATTTAGAACGTTTTTAGGTCGCTTTTCGCGCATTTTCACCCCTTTTTAAATTTCCAATTTTATCGAAACTGTTCTTAAAAATCATTTATACCTAATAAATATGCACCTTGCATAATTTTAAGTTGCTAGCCCCCACCGATCACAAAAATCGAAATTTAGAACGCTTTTTAGCTCCTGCAACGTCTTGGTGATAGTGATACCGACACAAAATAGCGTTTATGTTAGAGCAGGGGCTGTCAGCATCAATTTCATACCATTACGTTTCAAATAAGATTCATTCTTCCTGAGATATTGCCGACAAATCGGCATTTAAAACGTTTTTAGAACGCTTTTCGCTCATTTTGCTCGTGCATCTCCTGTGGGGTAGTGGAAACAGATATAAAATATAGCCTATCTTGAAGCAAGATCTTTCACCATCACTTTTACACCATTATATTTGAAATAGGTTCAGTACTTCCTGAGATTGCATAGAAATCGCAATTCAGAATTTTTTACAACGCTTTTTGCGCATTTTGACCCCCCTTTTAAATTTCGATTTTTTTAGGAAATGTCCTTAGAGATCATTGATATCTTATAACTAACTACCATTCCAAATTTCACGATTCTAGGAACTTCCGTAACGATAAAGCCGCAATTTAGAACGTTTTTCTCCTGCGCCCCCTTTGGGGTAGTGGCACCGACAAAAAACATCGCCTATGTTGGAGCTAGGGTTGTCACCATCATTTTGACGCCATTATTTTTTAGATCGGTTTGGTATTTCCTGAGATTGTGTAGAAACTACCATTTAGAGGCTACCATTTCTAGGCCCTTCTTAACACTAAAATCGCATTTTTAGAACGTTTTTTGCTCCTACACCCCCTTTGGGGTAGTCACACCGACATAAAACATAACCTATCTTGGAGCAAGCGTTGTCACCATCATTTTGACACCAATATTTTTTAAATCGGTTTGGTAATCCCTGAGACTGTGTAGAAACTACCATTTAGAACGTTTTTTAGAACGCTTTTCGCGCATTTTCACCCCTTTCAAATTTCGAATTGTTTAAGAACTGTTCTTAGACATCATTTATATCTTATATGTAACTAATATTCAAAATTTCATATTTCTAGGCCCTTCAGTAACACTAAAATCGCATTTTTAGAACATTTTTTGCTTCTACACCCCCTTTGGGGTAGTGACACCGACATAAAACATGGCCTATCTTGGAGCAAGCGTTGTCACCATCATTTTGACTCCAATATTTTTTAAATCGGTTTGGTATTTCCTGAGATTGTGTAGAAACTACCATTTAGAGCGTTTTTAGAACGCTTTTTGTGCATTTTCACCCCTTTTAAATTTCAAATTGTTTAAGAACTCTTCTTAGACATCATTTATATCTTATAAGTAACTAATATTCAAAATTTCATATTTCTAGGCCCTTCAGTAACGCTGAAATTGCATTTTTAGAAAGTTTTTTGCTCCTACACCCCCTTTGGGGTAGTGACACCGACATAAAACATAGCCTATCTTGGAGCAAGCGTTGTCACCATCATTATGACACCAATATTAGGTAGCTTTCTTTACAAAAAGCTACCTATTGCAGCCGTTCGGAGGAAAGCGATTTCAAAAAGTTTTGGTATATTTTCATCGATCATGACCCCCAGACCCCGAAACCACCCTCCGTTCAAAATTGATATATATATTGATATTTGACCTATGTCACACTGTAACTCCCGTAATTATGAACCGATTTCGATGTAATTCGGTGTGTACATAGTACATACGAATGTCTCGACCGAGTTCGTTGGCCAGCTTCATCCGCCGTTTTGTTTCAAAATGGCGGCCATTTAAAATTTTTAAAAAAATTTAAAACTTGAAATGTGGTACCAAAAAACTAAAAATGGAAAAATATTTTTTTCTTATGTATTTGATCTTTATACAAAGATTCCGGAGCAGTTTTTGTTTCGTCTATATCTTAAAAAATGGCTGAGTTATAGCATTTTGAATTTCTAGCGTGGCTGACATTTTGAAACGTCCTGAAATTTGTCACGCGATAAAAGGCGTATTTATGAAACGATTTGGATGTAATTCGGTGTGTACATAGTACATACCAATGTCTCGACCGAGTTCGTTGGCCAGCTTCATCCGCCGTTTTGTTTCAAAATGGCGGCCATTTAAAATTTTTAAAAAAATTTAAAACTTGAAATGTGGTACCAAAAAACTAAAAATGGAAAAATATTTTTTTCTTATGTATTTGATCTTTATACAAAGATTCCGGAGCAGTTTTTGTTTCGTCTATATCTTAAAAAATGGCTGAGTTATAGCATTTTGAATTTCTAGCGTGGCTGACATTTTGAAACGTCCTGAAATTTGTCACGCGATAAAAGGCGTATTTATGAAACGATTTGGATGTAATTCGGTGTGTACATAGTGCATACCAATCTCTCGACCGAGTTCGTTGGCCAGCTTCATCCGCCATTTTGTTTCAAAATGGCGGCCTTTTAAATTTTTTTTTTAATTTTAAATTTGAAATGTGGTACCAAAAAATTGAAAATGGAAAAATATTTTTTTCTTATGTATTTGACCTTTATACAAAGATTTCGGAGCAGTTTTTGTTTCGCCTATATCTTACAAAATGGCTGAGTTATAGCATTTTGAATTTCTAGCGTGGCTGACATTTTGAAACGTCCTGAATTTTGTCACGCGATAAAAGGGGTATTTATGAACCGATTTGGATGTAACTTCGTTTATACATAGTACATACCAATGTCTCGACCGGGTTCGTTGGCCAGCTTCATCCGCCATCTTGTTTAAAAATGGCGGCCATTTAAATTTTTAAGAAAAGTTTAAATTTGAAATGTGTTACCAAAAACTTGTAAATTGAAAAAAATATTTTCTTCTTATGTGTTTGACCTTGATAAAAAGATTCGGGAGCAGTTTTTGTTTCGTCTATATCTTAAGAAATGGCTGAGTTATAGCATTTTGAATTTCTAGCGTGGCTGACATTTTGAAACGTCCTGATTTTTCTCACGTAATAACAGGCGTATTTATGAACCGATTTGGATGTACCCTGGTGTGTACATAGTACATACAAATATCTCGACCGAGTTCGTTGGCCAGCTTCATCCGCCATCTTGTTTCAAAATGGCGGCCATTTAAAAAAATTAAAAAATAAAAAAAATTAAATGAGATAACAAAAAATTGGAAAATGAAAAAGATTTTTTTTGTATGTGTTTGACCTTAATACAAAGATTCCGGAACAGTTTTTCTTTCATCTATATCTAAAAAAAATGGCTGAGTAATAGCATTTTGAATTTCTCTTGTGGCTGACATTTTAAAACGACCTGATTTTTGTCACGCGATAGCAGGCGTATTTATGAACCGATTTGGATGTAACTTGGTCTGTACATAGTACATACCAATGTCTCGACCGAGTTCGTTGGCCAGCTTCATTCGCCATTTTGTTTCAAAAGGGTTGCCATTTAAAAAAAATTAAATTTTAAATTCAAAATGAGGTATTAAAAAATTGGAAAATGAAAAAGATTTTTTTTATGTGTTTGGCCTTGATACAAAGATTCCGGAGCAGTTTTTGTTTCTGAAAATTTGTTCTTTTGTTTATATCTTAAAAAATGGTTGATTTATAGCATTTGGAATTTCTAGCAGAGATAACATTTTGAAACGATGTTGTATTTATCACGCGATAACACACGTATTCGCCTATTTCGATGTAAGAAGGCATGTGGATAGTATACATCAACACCTCGACCAAGTTCGCTGGCCAGATTCATCAGCCATCTTGTTTCAAAATGGCGGCCATTAAATTAAAAAATATATATATATTTAAAGTGAGGTGCAAAAAAATTAGAAATTGAAAAAGATTTCTTTCTTAAGTATTTGATCTTGATATAAGGATTCAGGAGCATTTTTTGTTTGTTTTTACCTTAAAAAATGGCTCAGATATAGCAGTTTCAATTTCTATTGTGGGTGACATTTTGAAAAATCTGATTTTTTGCATGCGACAGCACTCCTATATATTAACGGATTCCGATGTGAGTGAGCATGTGCACAGCAACTACACGACCAAGTTCACTGTTTAGCCTCATCCACCATGTTGTCTTAAAATTACAGGCACTTTAAGAAATTGCCGAATTTGGCAGCCAAATATAAGTTAAGTTAAAGAAAAGCAGCTTGGATAATGCTGACTAATTTCGCGAAATTCTCATTCATTATATTGATAAAAATTAGTATTGAATCTCCTATATTCGGTTTCCACTAAATTGAGCTTCGTGTGTTTGAATGATATAAGTTGGCTTTTTTAAAATAAGGATTATGAAAGCTACCTCTTCCTCCCGGCACTGGCCGGAAGGACTTTTTTTTAAATCGGTTTGGTATTTCCTGAGATTGTGTAGAAACTACCATTTAGAACGTTTTTTAGAACGCTTTTTGTGCATTTACACCCCTTTTTAATTTCGAATTATTTAAGAACTGTTCTTAGACATCATTTATATCTTATAAGTAACTAATATTCAAAATTTCATATTTCTAGGCCTTTCAGTAACGCTAAAATCGCATTTTTAGAACGTTTTTTGCTCCTACACCCCCTTTGGGGTAGTGACACCGACATAAAACATAGCCTATCTTAGAGCAAGCGTTGTCACCATCATTATGACACCAATATTTTTTTAATCGGTTTGGTATTTCCTGAGATTGTGTAGAAACTACCATTTAGAACGTTTTTTAGAACGCTTTTTGTGCATTTTCACCCCTTTTAAATTTCGAATTGTTTAAGAACTGTTCTTAGACATCATTTATATCTTATAAGTAACTAATATTCAAAATTTCATATTTCTAGGCCCTTCAGTTAACGCTAAAATCGCATTTTTAGAAGGTTTTTTGCTCCTACACCCCTTTTGGGGTAGTGACGCCGACATAAAACATAGCCTATCTTGGAGCAAGCGTTGTCACCATCATTATGACACCAATATTTTAAAAATCGGTTTGGTATTTCCTGAGATTGTGTAGAAACTACCATTTAGAACGTTTTTTAGAACGCTTTTTGTGCATTTTCACCCCTTTTAAATTTTGAATTGTTTAAGAACTGTTCTTAGACATCATTTATATCTTATAAGTAACTAATATTCAAAATTTCATATTTCTAGGCCCTTCAGTAACGCTAAAATCGCATTTTTAGAACGTTTTTTGCTCCTACACCCCCTTTGGGGTAGTGGCACCGACATAAGATATAGCCTATTTTCTAAGTTGGACTAACACCATCATTTTGATAGCATTACTTTTGGAATCGGTTCGGTAGTTCCAGAACTTACCTCCGACAAATAAACAATTTTTTCCTCTTTATAATAGGAGTATAGACTAGCAAACCCCGCGGCTTTGCTCGCGTAATATTTGAAATATGCCAAGTGATATTTATATGTCTAATTTTTATTAAAAGGTACTAACTAAATTTTTATTTTATTAAAAGGTAATATTTTATTTTATTAAAAGGTTTTTTTTATTAAAAGGTGCTTATTACTTTTAGGAATAATTCAAAAATTACTATTTAAAACACAGTTTGATTAAACATAATTAATACACTGCATTAGGCAGAAATGAGACTTAAATTAATAAAATGAAATAAAACTAAATAAATGATAATTTAGAAAATATTTTGAAACTTTTATGCTCAATTAATACGCTTAATTCAGTATTCATTTGAAGTTTTGAATTTTTTAGAAACCATCTTCTTACATCTTAAAATTAACCATCATGTTAAATTCCAAGTCCTTCCACCTCTCTCAACATAAAGGGCTATGTTGAAACAGAAACTGTCACCATTAATTTGCCAACATTAATTTGGAAATCCGTTTGTTATTTCCTAATATTCCACAGAAACGTAATTTAAAAAGCTTTTAAAGCCCTTTTTTAGAACGTTTGTTGTTCCTGTGAACCCCGGGTTTTAGAATCACCGGCATAAAATATAGCCTGTGTAGGATCAGAGACTGTTACCATTGATTCGCAACTATTACTTTTATAATCGGTTTATATTACCTGAAATTGCATAGAATCGTAATTTAGAACTTTTTTAGAATGCTTTTCGCACCTCCCCCTCGCTTCACCCCTTTTTAATTCGAATTTATTTTCGACGTTCCTTCGAGGGCATTTATATTTTATAAGTAACTACCATGTCATATTTAAAGTTTCTAGCCTTTTCAGTACCACAGAAATCGCAATTTAGAAAGTTTTTAGCTCCTACAACCCTCTGGTGGTAGTGGAACAGACATAAAATATAGCTTATGTTTGAGCAGGTTCTATCACCAAAATTTGTCATCATTATTCTTTTAATCGGTTTGGTAATTTATAAGTTTGCTTAAAAATTGTAATTTATAACGCTTTTCACTCACTTCATTTTTTTTAAATTTGGAATTTCCTTTCGATTGTTCTTAGAAAGCAGTTGCATCTTGTAAGTAAATACCATGCCATACTTCAAAGTGTTAGACCCCTCAGTTGGGCAAAAAATGCAAATTAGAACATGTTTTGCTTTTGCAACCCTTAGATGATAGTGACAGCAACATAAAATATAACCTATGTTATAGCAGGGACTGTGACCATTGATTTGCAACCATTACTTTTGAAATAGCTTTGGTATTTCCTTAGATTGAGTAGAAATCGCAATTTAGAACGTTTTTAGGACGCTTTTCGCGCATTTTCACCCCTTTTTAAATTTCTAATTTTGTCGAAACTGTTCTTAAAGATCATTTATATCTAATAAATATGTACCTTGCCTAATTTTAAGTTGCTAGCCTCTACCGATCACAAAAATCAAAATTTAGAACGCTTTTTTGCTCCTGCAACGTCTTGGTGATAGTGATACCGACATAAAATAGCATCTATGTTAGAGCAGAGACTGTCAGCATCATGTTCCTACCCATTACGTTTGAAATCTGATTTATTCTTCCTGAGATATTGCCGACAAATCGGCATCTAGAACGTTTTTAGAACGCTTTTCGCGCATCTCCTCTGGGGTAGTGGAAACAGATATAAAATATAGCCTATCTTGGAGCAAGATCTGTCCCCATCATTTTTACATCGTTATATTTGAAATCGGTTCAGTACTTCCTGAGATTGCATAGAAATCGCAATTTAGAAAGTTTTTTACAACGCTTTTTGCGCATTTTGACCCCCTTTGAAATTTCGATTTTTTTAGAAAATGTCCTCAGAGATCATTGATATCTTATAACTAACTACCATTCCAAATTTCACGATTCTAGGCCCTTCCGTAACGCAAAAGCCGCAATTTAGAACGTTTTTTGATCCTGCACCCCCTTTGGGGTAGTGGCACCGACATAAAACACCGCCTATGTTGGAGCAAGAGTTTTCACCATAATTTTGACGCCATTATTTTTTAGATCGGTTTGGTATTTCCTGAGATTGTGTAGAAACCAACATTAGAACGTTTTTTAGAACGCTTTTGGCGCATTTTCACTCCTTTTAAATTTCGAAATGCTTAAGAACTGTTCTTAGAAATCCTTTATATCTAATAAGTAGCTAATATTTCAAATTTCATATTTCTAGGCCCTTCAGTAACACATAAATCGCATTTTTAGAACGTTTTTTGCTCCTACACCCCCTTTGGGATAGTGGCACCGACATAAAACATAGCCTACCTTGGAGCAAGCGTTGTCACCATCATTATGACACCAATACTTTTTAAATCGGTTTGGTATTTCCTGAGATTGTGTAGAAACTATCATTTCGAACGTTTTTTAGAACACTTTTTGTGCATTTTCAACCCTTTTAAATTTCGAATTTTTTAAGAACGGTTCTTAGACATCATTTATATCTTATAAGTAACTAATATTCAAAAGTTCATATTTCTAAGCCCTTCAGTAACGCTAAAATCGCATTTTTAGAACGTTTTTTGCTCCTACACCCCCTTTGGGGTACTGGCACCGACATAAGATATAGCCTATGTTCTAAGTTGGACTAACACCATCATTTTGATACCATTACTTTTGGAATCGGTTCGGTAGTTCCAGAGCTTATCTCCGACAAATAAACAATTTTTCCCTCTTTATAATAGGAGTATAGATGACTAGCAAACCCCGCGGCTTTGCTCGCGTAATATTTGAAATATGCCAAGTGATATTTATATGTCTAATTTTTATTAAATGGTAGGAACTAAATTTTTATTTTATTAAAAGGTAATATTTTATTTTATTAAAAGGTAATATTTTATTTTATTAAAAGGTACTTATTACTTTTAGGAATAATTAAAAAAATTACTATTTAAAACACAGTTTGATTAAACATCATTGTTACACTGCATAATTCAGATATGAGACTTAAATTAATAAAACGAAATAAAACTAAATAAATGATAATTTAGAAAATATTTTGAAACTTTTATGCTCAATTAATATGCTCATTTCAGTATTCATTTGAAGTTTTGAATTTTTTAGAAACTATCTTCTTACATCTTAAAATTAACCATCATGTCCAATTCCAAGTCCTACCACCTCTCTCAACATAAAGGGCTATGTTGAAACAGGAACTGTCACC
Source organism: Maratus speciosus (assembly GCA_963932465.1). NCBI lineage: Eukaryota > Metazoa > Arthropoda > Arachnida > Araneae > Salticidae > Maratus > Maratus speciosus. Next base: position 24,934,320 of record OZ010790.1, on the reverse strand, counting down.
ATTAATTTGCCAACATTAATTTTGAAATCGGTTTGTTATTTCCTAATATTCCACAGAAACGTAATTTAAAAAGCTTTTAAAGCCCTTTTTTAGAACGTTTGTTTTTCCCCTGAACCCCAAGTGGTAAAATCACCGGTATAAAATATAGCCTGTGTAGGATCAGAGCCTGTTACCATTGATTCGCAACTATTACTTTTATATTTGGTTTATATTCCCTGAAATTGCGCAGAAATCGTAATTTAGGACTTTTTTAGAATGCTTTTCGCACCTCCTCTTCACTTCACCCCTTTTTAATTCGAATTTATTTTCGACAGTCCTTCGAGGACATATATATTTTATAGGTTACTACCATGCCATATTTAAAGGTTCTAACCTTTTCAGTATCACAGAAATCGCAATTTAGAAAGTTTTTAGCTACTGCAACCCTCTGGTGGTAATGGCACAGACATAAAATATAGCTTATGTTTGAACAGGTTCTATCACCAACAATTTGTCATCATTATTTTTTTAATCGGTTTGGTATTTGATAAGATTACATAAAAATTGTAATTTATAACGCTTTTCGCTCACTTCATCTTTTTAAATTTGAAATTTTCTTTCGACAGTTCTTAGAAAGCAGTTGCATCTTGTAAGTAAATACCATGTCATACTTCAAAGTGTTAGACACTTCAGTTGTGCAAAAAACGCAAATTAGAACATGTTTTGTTTTTGCAACCCTCAGATGGTAGTGACAGCAACATAAAATATAACCTATTGTCACCATTGATTTGCAACCATTACTTTTGAAATAGCTTTGGAATTTGCTGAGATAGAGTAGAAATCGCAATTTAGAACGTTTTTAGAACGCTTTTCGCTTATTTTCACCTCTTTTTAAATTTCCAATTTTTTTTAAACTGTTCTTAAAGTTCATTTATATGTAATAAATATGTACCTTGCCTAATTTTAAGTTGCTAGCCCCTACCAATCACAAAAATCGAAATTTGGAACGCTTTTTTGCTCCTGCAACGTCTAGGTGATAGTGATACCGACTTAAATAGCGTCTATGTTAGAGCAGAGGCTGTCAGAATCAATTTCTTACCATTAATTTTAAAATCAGTTTGATTCTTCCCGAGATATTGGTGACAAATCGGTTTTTAGAACGTTTTTAGAACGCCTTTCGCTCATTTTGTTCATGCATCTCCTCTGGGGTAGTACAAACAGATATAAAATATAGCCTATCTTGGAGCAAGATCTGTCCCATCATTTTTACACTGTATTTGAAATCGGTTCAGTATTTCCTCAGGTTGCTAGAAATCGCAATTTAGAACGTTTTTTACAACGCTTTTTGCGCATTTTGACCCCCCCCCCCCTTATAAATTTTGACTTTTTTAGGAAATATCCTTAGAGATCATTGATATCTTATAACTAACTACCATTCTAAATTTCACGATTCAAGGCCCTTCCGTCACGCAAAAATCGCAATTTAGAACGTTTTTCTCCTGCACCCCTTTGGGGTAGTGGCACCGACATAAAATATAGCCTATGTTCTAAGTTGGGCTAATACCATCATTTTGATACCATTACTTTTTAAATCGGTTTGGTATTTCCTGAGATTATGTAGAAACTACCATTTAGAACGTTTTTTAGAACGTTTTTTGTGCATTTTCACCCCTTTTAAATTTCGAATTGTTTAAGAACTGTTCTTAGACATCATTTATATCTTATAAGTAACTAATATTCCAAATTTCATATTTCTAGACCCTTCAGTAACGCAAAAATCGCATTTTTAGAACGTTTTTTTTCTCCTGCACCCCCTTTGAGGTAGTGGCACCGACATAAAATATAGCCTATGTTCTAAGCTGGGCTAACACCATCATTTTGATACCATTACTTTTTAAATCGGTTTGGTATTTCCTGAGATTATGTAGAAACTACCATTTAGAACATTTTTTAGAACGCTTTTAGCGCATTTTCACCCCTTTTAAATTTCGTATTGTTTAAGAACTGTTCTTAGACATCATTTATATCGTATAAGTAACTAATATTCCAAATTTCATATTTCTAGGCCCTTCAGTAACGCAAAAATCGCATTTTTAGAACGTTTTTTGCTCCTGCACCCCCTTTGGGGTACTGGCACCGACATAAGATATAGCCTATGTTCTAAGTTGGACTAACACCATCATTTTGATACCATTACTTTTGGAATCGGTTCGGTAGTTCCTCAGCTTACCTCCGACAAATAAACAATTTTTTCCTCTTTATAATAGGAGTATAGAAGTATAGATGTCTAAGAAGTATAGATGTCAGTTCTTAAACGATTCGAAATTTAAAAGTGGTGAAAATGCTCGAAAAGCGTTCTGAAAAACGTTCTAAATGGTGGTTTCTACACAATCTCAGGAAATACCAAACCGATTTAAAAAATAATGGTGTCAAAATGACGGTGACAAAACTTGCTTCAACATAGGCTATGTTTTATGTTGGTGACACTACCCCAAAGGGGGTGCAGGGGAAAAACGTTCTAAATTGCGGTTTTTGCGTTACGGAAGGGCCTAGAATCGTGAAATTTGGAATGGTAGTTTGTTATGAGATATCAATGATCTCTAAGGGTATTTCCTAAAAAAATCGAAATTTAAAAGGGAGTCAAAATGCGCAAAAAGCGTTGTAAAAAACGTTCTAAATTGCGATTTTTGTGCAATCTTAGGAAGTACTGAATCGATTTCAAATATAATGGTGTAAAAATTATGCTGACAGATCTCGCTCCAAGTTAGGCTATTATATCTGTTTCCACTACCCCAGGGCAGATGCAGGAGCAAAATGTGCGAAAAGCTTTCTAAAAACGTTCTAAATGCCGTTTTGTCAGCGATATCTCAGGAAGAATCAAACTGATTTCAAAAGAAATGGTAGGAAATTGGTGCTGACAGACTCTGCTGTAACATAGACGCTATTTTATGTCGGTATCACTATCACCTATACGTTGCAGGAGCAAAAAAGCGTTCTAAATTTCGATTTTTGTGATCGGTACGGGCTAGCAACTTAAAATTAGGCAAGACATATTTATTAGATATAAATTATCTTTAAGAACAGTTTCGAAAAAATTAGAAATTTAAAAAGGTGTGAAAATGCGCGAAAAGCGTTCTAAAAACGCTCTAAATTGCGATTTATACTCAATCTCAGGAAATACCAAAGCTATTTCAAAAGTAATGGTTGCAAATCAATGGTGATAGTCCCTGCTATAACATAGATTATATTTTATGTTGATGTCACTACCATCTGAGGGTTTCAAAAGCAAAACATGTTCTAATTTGCGTTTTTTGCACAACTGAGGGGTCTAACACTTTGAAGTATGGCATGGTATTTACTTACACTATGCAACTTCTTTCTAAGCACAGTCAAAAGAAAATTCCAAATTTAAAAATATGAAGTGAGCGAAAAGCGTTATAAATTACAATTTTTAAGCAAACTTATAAATTACCAAACCGATTAAAAAAATAATGATGACAAATTTTGGTGATAGAACCTGCTCAAACATAAGCTATATATTCCACTACCACCAGAGGGTTGCAGGAGCTAAAAACTTTCTAAATATCGATTTCTGTGATACTGAAAAGGCTAGAAACTTTAAATATGACATGGTAGTTACTTATAAAATATAAATGCCCTCGAAGGTACGTCGAATATAAATTCGAATTAAAAAGGGGTGAAGCGGAGGGGAGGTGCGAAAAGCATTCTAAAAAAGTTCTAAATTACGATTCTATTCAATTTCAGGGAATATAAACCGATTATAAAAGTAATATTTGCGAATCAATGGTAACAGTCTCTGATCCTACACATGCCGGTGATTCTATAACCTGAGGTTTACAGGAACAACAAACGTTCTATAAAAGGCCTTTAAAAGCTTTCTAAATTGCGTTTTTGCGGAATATTAAAATAACAAACCAATTTCAAAATTAATGTTGGCAAATTAATGGTGATAGTTCCTAATTCAACATAGCCCTTACTGTTGAGAGAGATGGTAGGACTTGGATTTTGACATGATAGTTAATTTTAAGATGTAAGAAGATGGTTTCTAAAAAATTCAAAACTTCAAATGAATACTGAAATGAGCGTATTAAATGAGCATAAAGGTTTCAAAATATTTTCTAAATTATCATTTATTTAGTTTTATTAATTTAAGTCTCATTTCTGCCTAATGCAGTGTAATAATGATGTTTAATCAAACCGTGTTTTAAATAGTAATTTTTGAATTATTCTTAAAAGTAATAAGTAAAAATTTAGTTAGTTCCTTTTAATAAAAATTAGACATATAAATATCACTTGGCATATTTCAAATATTACGCGAGCAAAGCCGCGGGGTTTGCTAGTTTTTCAATAATTTGAAAAGTTGAAATTAAACTTTAATTAAAAATAATATTTTTTCAAGATTTGGGCAAGCCAATTGTAATAATGATTAATTATTGTAGTTCTTTTTCTTAATTCTTTTATAAATTCAGTCAATCACCTCTTTTAAGGGATCTCAAAACTCTTAAAACTGGAAAAAATGAAAAAAAAAAATCAACATTTAATATCTTAAATTGTATATTATTTTAAAACAAAATTTTTTGGGGATAAACGATATAAGTATGTTCCTTCATTTCATGTATTAAAAAAATTGCAAGATGCAGAATTAGCATTAACAGGGAGCTACAAACAGTCAGACATTTGACAAGCAGAAATTTGGTATAACAGTTTACGCGTAGGATTAGAAAATAAATTTTGCAACTAGAATGAAAATATTGGTGCCTACTTATACTTCAGATTATAATAATTACCCTGAATCTAAATAAATTTGTATTTAAAGCATTTTTATATGTTTAATACAAAGTTGTATTTAGCTAATACAAAATTCTGAAAATTTCAACAGTAGGGTATACCGGTGCACGTTTACGCGGTTTTTTTTCAATGGATTTTCTAATTTTTATGTTTTAACTTAGGAAATTTTAGACATTGCGGTTTTATAAAGCAGTTAATAAGGTCAAAATTTGTGCATTCAGTTTTTGACGTATTTGTGTTTTTAACCGTAAAAAAAATTTTTTTAGGTTCAAGTCTTTTGCGTAACCCCGTTCCCGGGGCAAGTTTACGCATCAAGTGAGGCACGTTTACGCATATTATAAATGATGCCAAGGAGTAAGTGAAATAAATATTTAATCAAATTGAAATGCTTTATTTATAACTTAAAACACTGTTTTAAAAAAATTAAAGAGAATTAATTAAAGAACATTTGATTGGCTAAACTGAAAACATAGGGATTATTGATAATAAAAAACAGAAACTAATTAAGTTAAATAATGCTATGAAAAGTGATAGAATATCTTTATTAAGATTTACGATCGTTTCATCGCACAATCGGCGACATTTTCAAAATCAATCATAATAGAAAATATTTTCACATAACTTAAAAACAATAATATAGTAAACAATGTCACGAGACATGAAGCATAATGAAAATATTGCAACCATAAAATAAAATAAAAATTAAATTAATAAAATAAATTAATTTTTATTTTATTTTAAAAATTAAATTAATAAAATAATTTAATTTTAATTTTATTTTATGGTTGCAATATTTTCATTATGCTTCATGTCTCGTGACATTGTTTACTATATTATTGTTTTTAAGTTATGTGAAAATATTTTCTATTATGATTGATTTTGAAAATGTCGCCGATTGTGCGATGAAACGATCGTAAGTCTTAATAAAGATATCCTATCACTTTTTATAGCATTATTTAACTTAATTTGTTTATAAGTGATTATTATACATGTTTTTAGAAACTATTTAGTCATCTCCATCATCATTGTCACAGTTTTTATAAACAAAAAAATAAAGTATTTCCTTTTGCACACAGTTGTCATGAGACCAACTTTTGCATCTAAGATATTGAACCCAGTCTTGTCCTTTTTTACGTTTACGCAGTAAGAACGTGCGTAAAGGTGCCCCGATGTCAATGCGTAAAAGTGCCCCGTCGCTATGTTTGGATTTATTTTTAATGTGCAATGAAAATTAATAACATTTCTGTTCATACAGACACAGTTCTCAAAAAAAGATAAAATTCTGCTAATGTTCATATATTTGTTTATCCTTAACTAAGTATTATTAGTTCACAATACGTTTTAGTAAGTTCAACACAAAACTTACTCAACGCATGCCAGACCGAAGCTCGACTGACGCTCAAAAACGTGTGAGAATACCCGGTAGGGAGCAGCATCAATCTGTAATGACTGGTGGCGCGCCAGTTATAACTCGTTGCGGAAAAAGTGCTCTGCGAAAACGTGCCCCAGTCTAACTTATAATCAAGTAAAAAATAGTCTTTTCAACAATAAAAAGGAAATTTTAGGTTCAGTTTATGTAGACTAAAATGAAACATATGTTTTGAAAATTTCATGAAAAAATATTCCGAAATTTTTGAGATATCGTGCGTGTTATGCCCAAAAAGGTCATTTGGAGAAAAATGACTTCAAATTTACGGAAATGCCACTTCAGCTATTAAGCGGTTAAAATTCTAAAAGGCATAACATTTGTTTTAATGAGAATTTCAAGAACACAAATATATCAAAATGTTCGAAAAATATAGTAGTTTAACATCTAAAAAATAAAAATTTCGAAAATTTTGAAGCTTTGAGAGTCCGAGACCACTTAAACATTTTCATTCGTCGAATTCGACGGGTTTCGACTCTTATTTTGTTAAGAGAGATTAAAGATTAATTTATTTTTATTAGACACATTATTAAGTGCCAACAGATGCAAAATTTTACCGCTGAGTACAAAGTTCAATAATTTATCTAATTTATTATGTAGCATGTAAAGTAATCTTTAGCATAATTGACTAACCAAAAGTGCAATGTAACCATAAATATAAATTATGTTTCTTCAAGGATATAGAAGTTAGAATTAGAAAGTTAATATTTTGATAAATTAAGAAATATGTCGCAAAAAAGATTGTATCACGCTTTATTATTTTCTTCTGTCTTTATAAAAAGAAAGTATTGGATTCGTGAAAATTTTTGAGTTCCGGTTTTCGACGGATTTACACGTTTAGAGATTCCGAGAAACATGTTTTTACAAAATGTCTGTTTGTGAGTCTGTCTGTATGTAGGTATATAAGTAACACAAATTTTGTGGGCGCTCTATCTGAAGAACTAATGCACGGAATTTACATAAAAATTTATATTCAGGTAGTCCCTGACAAGAATTGGAGCTGATTAAATTTTGGCGTAAATCGCCCAACAGGTGGCTCTGCTATGCTGCATTTTTCACGATTTTCGCAATAACTCTATCTCAAGAACTGACGCACGGATTTTCATCAAACTTCAGATGCTGTTAGTCCTTGATATGACTTGGTACTGATTACGTTTTGGTGTAAATCGCCCAACAGGTGGCGCTGCTGTGCTGCATTTTTCCCGATTCCCGCAATAACGTTATCTCAAGAACTAATGCGCGAATTTTCATCTAACTTCAGATTTAGTTACATATCGACACACGTTGTTGCTGATTAGGTTTTGGTATTAATCGCCCAATAGGAGGCGCTACTATGCTGGGATTTTCACGATTTTCGCAATAGCTCTATCTCAAAAACTAATGTACGAATTTTCTCCAAACTTCAGATTCAGTTAGATGTTGACATAAATTGTTTCTGATTAGGTTTGCGTAAATCACCCAAAAACTGGCGCTGCTAGTCTGCATTTTGCTGGATTTACACGATTTCAGCGATAGTCATAGCTCAACAACTAATGCACGGAACTATATATCTTCAGAATCCTTATGATGGGCATAGATTGCCATTTAATTTTGGCAGTGTGATAGGGAATTTTGAAGTATTAACATGCATGATACAGAAGAAAGTTTTGAGATTGGTACATCCGACTAGTTTTTTTACCTGTTACAGATTAGTAGGGAATGTAAATTGCAAAAGTTTTCAAAATAAAAAATAATAAATAAATTAATTAATTAAAATAAAAAAAAGCAATTTAACAAATTACAACGACCATTTGGAAAGTGATTTTTTCAAAGACTAAAATTTGCATAAAAAATCGCACGGAGTTGATCATACATTACGTACGCCATGCATTAAATATTAACATTCCTGGACCCATCATGAACAAATTTTAAAAGAAATTTCATTTTTACAATTTTCGGTACTGTAAATTTTTTAACTTCTACGGAGCTGGTCATACATTACGTACGTCATGAATTAAACATGAATATTCCTGAACCAATTTTATATGAAATTTCATTTTTAAACTTCGAATTATCCCACACTATTACTTTTTATATCGTCGTATAGAGAAAAAAATGCATTTTTAATTACAATTTGTTTGAAAGCTGCATCTTAATTTGTTTCTGAGTTATTAATTTTTTGTTGTAGTTTTTATTACTTTTTTGTAATAGTGGCAACAGAAGTATCCATCTCTGTTGAAAGTAAAGGGAAAATACTGTTTACTGTACAGACCAATCAGAAAACGAATAAAATACGGGATTCAACTAATAAAATGCTTCAGATATGTTTTTGATTTCCTACCCTGACCGAGGACAATAACCATTTTTCGAAATGGTTAAAAAAAGATTATGTTAAGGAAATAATCCTGTTATTAATTTTCAAAATGTTGTTTTTTTAAATTTTTATATGGCCCCTCTAATCCATTTTCCTCAGTTAGAAAATTTCTGGTTTTGTTGCGGCAAGATCATTACAAACAAGTCGGAAATTGTACGTCAAACGTAGCAAATGCGAGGTACGTTCGTATTACAAATGGTTCTAAAAATATTCAGATCTTGGTGCAATAGCTGTTGCACTCTCATGCAAAAAATGCATGAATACAAAATTCATTAGGAATATATATATTAAGTTCAATAATGGGGAAATAATAGGATTCCATCTTAAATAGGACGTCATTCCCATGGCAACCTACACTGTTAAAAAATTTTCTGTGAAATTACAGAGAATCTACTGGTAATCCATTATCTGAAGTCTTATGTAAAATTACGGAGATTAGAAAACAGATATTCTGTTAAATAACAGAGAAGTTATTCGGCAAATTTACAGTAAATTAACATCGTTAAAAATACACAAGACTCCGTAAATTAACATCTTTAAAAATACACAAGACTCTGTAAATCAATTTATTTTTAACTAGCGAACTTGCCCGGCGTTGCCCGGGTACGTCAAAAAACAGCAGGAATTACGAAAAAGCTCTGAAAATCACAATAAGATATCGCAAAAAAATTTTAAATCGCTTCTCAAATTCTGAAAAGAGAATATATATATATATATTATGTTCGAAGATTGCAAATTGATATTCCTTTCACTAATGTGGAAAAATAGTAGCAAATCGCTAAAATACACAAAAAATCACATATAAAATTCCCGAAAAATTCGAAAATTGCTATGCGAAATCCGAATAAGCTTTATTGAAATGAGGGCAGAATGTACTTTAGGTCAAAAATGGAATGTCAAAAAATTGCAGCAGATCGCGAAGAAACGTAAAAATCGCATTAAAAATCACAAAAAGTTCAAGAATCACGAAAGTCAAAATTTACTATAATTGTATAAAAGTTTCAAATCTAATTCCTTTGACCTGTGGGCTCTCTTAAAATTTATGTTTTGGAAATTATGCTAAGTATTAGAACATGTTACTTTTATTCATAATTAATTTACTTGGACTTCCTTAAATATAATTAACATAATTCCTTAAGTTAATATTAGTTTTTGTTGCATTAAAGTATCTCAATTTGTTGATTTTCTGTAAGCAAGTAAACCCTATTGTTTTACAGTGGAAGTCTATTGGAATTTGGCGAAATATTAGAGATATCGCCAAGTTGGCGTCACTTTTGGCGATATATCGCCAAGTTGGCGACAAACTTGGCGTTATTTAACGACAAAACTGGATCCCCCCTACGGTAACCCCCCTTATATGTATGGACATGCATTACATGTTGTTCAAATCGCATAAAAAATTCGCTAAAAATTCCAAAATCGCTGCACGAATTCCGAATAAACTTTTATGAAAAGAGAACAAAATTTACTATATTGGGTTAAAAGAAAGAAACCGCATTCTTTTTCCTAATGTGGAAAAATCGAATTAATATAATCCCTTAAGTTAATATTAATTTTTGGTCCCGGGTTCGATTCTTGGCTCTGGCTAATTTTTCACTCCAGTTGGGTTTATTGTATTTATTGTTTGTATGTCTGTATAATATTTATATATACTTTTAACTGTTGAATGCAGGCGTTATTTATGTGTGTATGTGTGTTTTAATATATATTGTAGCATGAGTGTTTTATTATAAATATTAGTTTTCGTTGCATTAAAATATCTCAATTTGTTGATTTTCTGTAAGCAAGTAATCCATATTGGTTTACAATGGAATTCTATGGGAATTTGGCGAAATATTAGAGTTATCGCCAAGTTGGCGTCACTTTTGGCGACTCATTTCGGTCGCCAAATTTGGCGATATACCGCCAAGTTGGTGACAAACTTGGCGGCATTTGGCGACAGAACTGTGTCCCTGTACAGTAACCTCCATATAGGTATGGAAATGCATTAAATGCTGTTCAATAATTGCATAAAAAATTCGCTAAAAATTCAAAAATCGCTGCATGAATTCCGAATAAACTTTTTTGAAAAGGGAACAAAATTTACTATATTATTGAGTTAAAAGAAAGAAACCATATTCTTCTCACTTATGTGGAAAAAAATTGCCTCGAAACTTAAAAAAGTGCTAAAAATCGCATAAAAAATTAAATAAAAAAAATCTAATCAAAAAATCGAAAATCGGGCTTCGAGGTGCAAAACTTCATATATAGACGTACCTTTTCCCCAAATTTTGTAGCTCTACGTGCAGCGGTCTCTTCAGAACACCGTCGACACACTCACTCACTCACAAACAAACTTCTTTCTTTATTATTATAGAAGATGAAAATAATTTAACATAGTTTTTGAAATTAGTTAATTTTAGAACTTCAAAGTATCAGAATTTTTTGAGTAAATTTGAACGGTTGTACCATTTAATTTAATTTTTTACACAATTTGTTTTCAGCCGGGCATGGGGTTTGAACCCGAGACCTCAGGGCAGGAGGAAAACACCGTACTTTAATACCATACTAATTGCACCATAGGAGCTGTTGCTGTTGTGCACATAATGATGTCTTTTATAATGAAGCGGGAAAAAATTATTGTATTTGTAGATTCCGCTTCAAATATTCGTTAGAAAATTTCTTAAGCAGTTTATTTAATTCAGTTTGGACCGATACATAATACCTATTATTTTTTAAATCAAATTTAATTTTTTAATCCTTTATTTATCAAAATATTGCTTCTTCTCAATAATTATTTTCTTTAATATCTGAAGATATACTGAAATTTTTAAATAATAATAATGTGAAATTTAGGTATATTTTTATTTTCTTCTATCTTTACAAGAAGAAAGTATTGGATTCATGAAAATTTTCGAATTCCGGTTTTCGACGGATTTACACGTTTTAGAGGTCAGAGAACCCGAAAAACATGTTTTTACAAAATGTCTGTCTGTCCGACCGTCTGTCTGTGTGTCTGTGTGTGACACAAATTTTGTGGGCGCTGTATCTCAAGAACTAATGCACGGAATTTAATAAAAATTCATATTCAGTTAGTCCCTGATACAAATTGATGCTGATTAGGTTTTGGCGAAAATCGCTCTACAGGTGGCGCTGTTATGCTGCATTTTTTATGATTTACGAAATGGCTCTATCTCAAGAACTAATGAACGGATTTTCATGAAACTTCAGATTCAGTTAGTCCTTGATATGACTTGATGCTGATTAGGTGTTGGTGTAAATCGCTCAACAGGTGGCGCTGCTATGCTGCATTTTTATGATTTCCGCAATGGCTCTATCTCAAGAACTAACGCACGGATTTTCATCAAACTTCAGATTCAGTTAGTCCTTGATATGACTTGATGCTGATTAGGTTTTGGTGCAAATCGCTCAACAGGTGGCGCTGCTACGCTACATTTTGTATGATTTCCTCAATGGCTCTATCTCAAGAACTAATGCACGGATTTTCATCAAACTTCAGATTTAGTTAGTCCTTGATATGACTTGATGCGGATTACGTGTTGGTGTAAATCTCTCAACAGGTGGTGCTGCTGTGCTGCATTTTGCACGATTCCTGCAATAGCTCTATCTCAAAAACTAATGCACGAATTTTCATCTAACTTCAGATTTAGTTAGATGTTAACACAAGTTGTTGCTGATTAGGTTTTGGTGTTAATTGTCTAATAGGTGGCGCTGCTATGCTGGCATTTTCATGATTTTCGCAATAACTCTTATCTCAAAATTAATGCACGGATTTTCCCCGAACTTCAGATTCAGTTATACTTTGACGTAAGTGGTTGCTTGGTAGTTTTGTTTAACATAGGTTTTGGTGTAAAGCACCCAATAGGTGGGGCTGCTAGGCTGAATTTTGCTGTATTTACACGATATCGTAGATATCCATATTCCATGAACTAATGCCCGGAATTTCATATCTATAGAATCCTCATGATGGGCATAGATTGCCGTTTAATTTTGGTAGTGTCATAGCTAATTTTCAAGTATTAACATGCATGAGATAGAAGAAAGTTTTGGGATTGGTATATCCGACTAGTTTTCATTAAAACTGGTTAAATATATCGATAGTTATAACATTTTTGTAAAATATTTACAAAAATAATCAGATTAACTAAGCAAAAATAATTTTATGGTTATATCACAATTCTTATAAAAGCAATGTATTTAAATGTATTATGATCCTCTCTGTAAATGGAAAGGCTTTTGCAGTTGAAAATGTTTCATGTAACTTATTTTTTAAAGAAAAGTTATAACTATGAAAATGTTTAAGGAAATTACCACTTTTTGAAAATATTTCGCTTCGACTATCTCTCTACTCTATCTAAATTTGACTGAAAGAATGGAAATCCTTTCAGGGAATTATGTACAAGATAAGGGAAATGTATCTAAAACGATGACCGAGAAACTCAATTGAATGAATTTAACCGAAAACTGAAGTAAATTTACATAGAGTCATGACTGAGAAACTCAATCGAATGCATTTAACCGAGAACTAGTGTAAATTTACAGAGAGTCTTGAACGAGAAACTGATTATTAATATCTTCTTAAGTTTGGATTCGATTTTTATAAAATTTATACGATTATATATTTTAAATGTCAAACCATTCTGTTGGATAGTTTTTGCGCTGTTATACGTGGACAGGCATTCGGACGGAACGCGGCCGACGACTATAGGTGCTACGTATTTATAAAAGTACAAACCAGATTTTTAATAAAACTTCACACATATCTAAAATGTACAGTACCTTCATTTTGTAGAATTAGAATCTTGTTCCGAAAAGGTTGCGGTGTGAATCGATGAATTAAAGCGTTGAATGCACCTAAAACTATTTGAAGATTCTCGATTTGAGTGTAGATTTATATTACTTAAATAATAAAGATTTGTGACTTTAAATAAATACGATTGAAATTAGTCTTTTCATATTTAATAGACTTTTTCATATTTATTAGACTTAACATTTCGAATTTCAGAATCAAAACATAAAATTTGAATTACTGCGCCGCAACAAATGCAAACACAGAAGCAAATAAAATTATCCAATAGGGGAAAAAATAATGATTAGTATACTCGTACCTATATACAAGAAAAATCATAATAGGATTTTAGAAATAAAAAATGAATTAAAAATGATGCAAATTACAATCAATTAAAATATAATTAAAAAGCAGTCAATTGTTCGATAAAAAGAGAGAGTATTACAGTCAGATTTTTTAGTGCTGCCATCTGCTGTATATTGTCTTTGCTAAAGATCTATTTAAGAACTATAAATGGGTCATTCCATGTCAGTTCAGGCAGGCATGTAACCCACCATCACAGATTTTGATGAAACTGCGTGTGTTTGTTCCTTTTATTAAGATATGATTCCCAGTATTTTTTTTTTACTCCTTGGTCAAATAGTTTCTGAGAAAAAAATTGTCAAAATTTTGAAAAACTGCCATCAGTTGGCATTCTTGACTGCTCGATTTTCAAATGTAGCATGACATAAATATGATCATATTTCAATATCTATTCCACAAATCATCTTCAAATAATTTATGCATAATATATAGGGTACATATTTTATGAAAAAAAATGCTGTTACGCTTATATAACATTTTAAGTGTGTCTAAAAAAATGTTTAATCTTTGAAGTCGTGATTTTTTTATGAAAAATAATGCATTAAATAAAATAGCATTATTAACAAAAGGCGGTATTTTTATTAAATTTATTTTTTGTGGGGGATATACTTAAAGGTGTCCTTTACCTGATTCTGAAATAAAAGTAGTGGGATTTTGGGTGTTTTAGTAGTATTTCATATTTAAAAATATTTTGAGGCGTATTTCAAATCAAATCAAGCAGAGTCATTCCATGTCAGTTCGCCTAAGACATTTAATTCACTGTCACAAATTTCAATGAAACTGGGTATGTTTATAGCTCATTTTAAAACAGGATCAAGGAAATTAAAGGTGATTACAAGTAAAATATTTTTTAAGATAAAAAAAAATATCTAAATTTTGAAATTTTTTTAAAAATGTTTTTAATGACAGATCTATATTCAAAGACTGCATAAAAAAAAGTCATTTCAATATAAAATCACTAAATAAGTTTCAAATAATGTATATGTGACAAATAATGTAGGCAGATTATTATTTATTGTTGTTTGTCATGTTTAAATGCTAAGAGTGTGTTTAATCTTGTGAATTCTTAAAATCAAGAATTTTGTGAAAAATAATGTGTTAATCAAAAATTTATTATTAACCAAAGGCAGGCTGTTATTACTTTTTTTAATTGTACGTAAAAATATCTTTTCAATAGTTATAAAATAAAAATAGTGAAAATATGAGCAATTTTAACAAAATTTTCATAAAATGTGAATGTTTAATGATAAATATTGAAGCTTTTCATGCTAAGATGTACTAAAATGACTACGATATCGTGTATTTCTACTGTTGCTTAAATATAATACATATAATAATAAAATAACAAATATTATTTATAGCAATAAAAATTAAATTAAATAGTATCAGTTCCTTTACCAACACTACATTGCTCAACAGCCGACTTAAAATCAACAGCCCACTCTTATTGAAAAATACTTTCAACTGTTCAAATAATAAATAAACTGCATTTAAAAATTTTGATATCAACTTATTATCTTAAGACGATAATAATAACTAAACAACATGATGAATTTACAAATCAGCTTTTAATTGAAAAGTCATGAAATGGTCCCTTTAAATATTGTTGTTCATCGAGTCAATCAAAACAAATTATATAAAAAAAAATAGTGAGCCTAATATGCTGACTGCAGTGACACTTCTAACAAAACTAATTAATTCATTACCATCTGAAATCAAACCCGAAAGATCAAAAAGAAAAAAAAATCATCTGTAGTGTGAATGTGACATACTCAGTGGTTGTTGAGGTAGGAATGTCTTTGTGACATTTTCACCTGTACTTTAATAAAATATAAACATGTAAGCTTTTTTCATTCATCCAAATTAAGTAAAACAATTATAAAATTTTGTTGTCATTACACCAGATGTTAAATTTTTCGTTACATACTATTAGATAAGTTCTTTACTTTTAGACATTATTGACATAATATCATAAAATTTACTATATGTATTTTCTATAAGTGTATAAACAATATATATAGGCTTTATTAAACATAAATGAATAATTTTTAAATAATTTGTTTGAGAACAGGGATATATATACACACATATATATGTTGAAAATCCATCTTTCAGCAATATTGTGATGAAATAAATCAAATTACCGTAATTTCCGGTGTATAGCCCGCGGATCAAACAATCGTGTTTCTACCCAGAAATTTTTAAAAATAAAATGTAACTTTTTAGATCACAGTAAATATTGCTCTTCAAATACTGAATAAATTTTCTGGGTCCAAACTGAATTGTTTGATATGCGGGCTATACATCCGAAATTACGGTACATATCATTAGAAACTGAATAAAGTTACAAAAGTGCAACTCATTAAGTTTTAAATATTTTTTTTAGATATAGTTATTTGAAAGATATAAATATAATGGATTATGCATTTTTTGCATATATTTAAAGCACAATACGTCAAAATTTTCTTCAAAAGAGTGAAATTTGTTATTTTTTTTCAATATTAGCAGCTCAATGCTAAATTTTCAATATTAACAGCCAAATATGAGTTTAAAGATTAGGACTGTCATTTTGAAAATTTCTATTGGGCGGTGAGGAGTTAGTGATTTTTCTCTTTTTTGGAAAGGGATAATTGCTCTTCGCCCTAGAAGTTTTACTAAAAAACAATATTGTTTATTTTTTTTCCTTAAGAAACGAACATAAAAGATAATTTGAAAAATAAAATAAATGTATAAATAAAAATATTTCCAGGGATGATACATTGGATAGGTTTTACATTTGAAAATATTGATAATTTTAAATATGATTTAAATACTACTAAAACCAACCAAAATCCCACTATTTTTATTTCAGATCCACTTATAATGTAGTATTATGTACAATTTAAAATTAAAAAAATAGCCATAGAAACTCCGCCTCTGATTGATAAAGATTTTTTAATAATTTCATTATTTTTTGTAAAATATTTTTTATTTCAAAGGTTATACAATTTTTTAGACACATTTAAATATTTTTTAACATTACAGCAATATTTTTTTCATAATCTACATACTTTATTTACCTTGCTTAAATTATTTGAAAAAGATTTCTTTATTAGTTATTGAAATATGATTTTATATATAAAATGAGGCCTTTGAAAATTGAACAATCATTAATGGCAACTCGTGGCATTTTTCCAAAATTTTGATAATTTTTTCTCATATGTTCACTATTTTTATTTTATAACCATTTAAAAGATATTTTTACGTACAATTAAAAAAAAGCAATAACACCCTGCCTTCGATTAATAATAAATTTTTGATTAACACATTATTTTTGACAAAATTCTTGATTTTAAAAATTCATAAGATAAAAGACACTCTTAGTGTTTAAACATGATAAAAAACAAGAAATAATAATCAGCCTACATTATTTGTCACATATACATTATTTGAAACCTATTTAGTGATTTTATATTGAAATGACATTTTTTTTTTAATGCAGTCTTTGAATATCGAACTGTCATTAAAAAAATTTAAAAGAATTTTTCAAAATTTTGATATTTTTTATCTTAAAAAATATTTTACTTAGGATCAAGAAAATTAAAGGTGATTACGTCTTAAAATAAGCTATAAACAAACCCAATTTCATTGAAATTTGTGACAGTGATTAAATGGCTTAGGGGAACTGACATGGAATGACTCTGCTTGATTTGATATGAAATGCACCTCAAAATATTTTTAAATAGGAAATACTACCAAAAACACCCAAAATCCCACTATTTTTATTTCAGAATCAGGTAAAGGACACCTTTAAGTATATCTCCCATAAAAAATAAATTTAATAAAAATACCTCCTTTTGTTGATAATGCTTTTTTTGTTAATGCATTATTTTTCATAAAAAATTCACGACTTCAAAGTTTAAATATTTTTTTAGACACACTTAAAATGTTATAAGCGTAACAATATATTTTTTTCATAAGTTGCGTATCCTAAATATTGTGTATAAATTATTTGAAGATGATTTGTAGAGTAGATATTGAAATATGATTATATATATGACATGCTACATTTGAAAACCGAGTTATCAAGAATGCCAACTGACGGCAGTTTTTCAAAATTTTGACAATTTTTTTCTCAGAAACTATTTCACCAAGGAGCAAAAAAAATTACTGGTGATCATATCTTAATAGTAAGAACAAACACACGCAGTTTCATTAAAATCTGTGATGGTGGGTTACATATTGATATTTTACTGCCTGATTTGACGTGGAATGCCCCAAATATAACTTTGATTTTAAAAAGAAAGAAAAGAAAGAAAGCTGTGAAATTTGCTCGCGTTATTTTCAAAGAAAATTCTTCGTAAATTCTGGTGTGAATTCAACATTACAAAAACACAA